>JALGPY010000001.1:38825487-40025487 GCA_023055425.1 Linanthus parryae | reverse complement strand
AGCAGTTCACACTGCACTTCGAATTGCCAGGATATTAAAGTTTCGCTTACCTTTCTATAAGAAACTAAGTGCTCCATTTTAAATGCCTCTCATTTAGCCCACATCGCACGTATGAATGGTTGGAGCGTTGCTTTTCCAACCCTCAATGGTCGTCTTCTCTCCCAGGTTCTTACCTCCCCTACCTACCTATCATGGGTTCAGATCATGGGCCATCTATTATCTTCCCAAAACAGCATAACTTCTCAAAAAAAGGGAGATTTGAAGTTTGAAGCGTTCTGGTTTAGCTACAATAACTGATTCCAACTTATTGCTTAAGCATGGAACACTCCTGTCTCGGCTCTCCATCCTTCCAGCTTTTTTCCCGCTTTAAAATCATGAAAACCCTTCTTAAATCCTGGTCTCGTTCAGGTGGGTCAGCAAATCCATCAAGCTCATCAACAACTGCAAGCGATTCTCATAAACCCAACAACTACCACATCTCATAATGAAGTTTTATGTGGTTCCTCTGAACATTTGGCTCACTTCACACTCAACAATCTTCTACTTCAAGAAGAAACTCTCTAGGCGCAATGTGCTAAGCAAAGATGGCTCTTTGAGGGTGATAGGAATACCCATTTCTTCCAAATTCGCTATAAATAACGTATTTGTAGAAACCGTATCTCCTCCCTCAAATCACCCTCTAGTTCTTCTATTGATTCTCAAGCAGATTTGATGATTTTACTGCGAGACCACTTCTACAAACTTTATTTCCCTGCGACAACTGAAAATCGACATCCCTCTCAATGTCCAGGATGGAATTTCTTCACGTCTACCCTCACACCCCATCACAAAGACATCTTAAATTGGCCTTTATCTCCTAATGAGGTCAGACTTTCCCTCTTCCAAATGCATCCTTACAAAGCATCTGCATCTGATGGTTTACACCCGGTATTCTTCCAGAGATCTTGGCATATTGTTGGCGACTCCACGATTTCTGCAGTTCATTCCTTTCTGAACTTAGGTTACATGCTGAAAGAACTAAATCATACACTTATTACACTTATACCGAAATTTGATAATCCAATCACCCTTTCTGATTTCCGACCCATAAGCCTCTGCACCACAGTCAACAAAATCAGCCCCCAAGTCCTTTCTAATCGGATCAAACTATTCTTGCCATCTCTTATCTCAACCAACCAATCTGCTTTTGTCGCATGGAAATCCATTGTTGACAACACTCTCCTAGCTAATGAATTATTCAATGAGCTTAAACATCAACGATCTGGTTCTCACCTTGCTTCCCTCAAACTGGACATGAGCAAAGCTTTTAACAGAGTTAACTAGAACTTATTGGATCATGCTCTTCTCCTCATGGGTTTTCCATCACGATGGATCCGTATATTATCTCAGTACTTTCAAACGGTATCCTACTCCGTTTTGGTTAATGGCGAATCCACAATCTCTTTCTCCCCCAAAGTTGGTTTGAGCCAAGGTGATCCGTTATCTCCTTACCTTATCATTTACCTCCAGGCACTCTCTTCCAAGTTAGAGCATCAGAAAATAAATCATATTGTCCAAGGTATCAAGCTGGGAAAAAAATCCCCGCCTATCTCCCATATCTTTTTCGCAGATGATTGTTTCCTCTTCTTCAAACCTGCCATCGGATCCTGAAATGACCGTACTGTTGCTCTTGATGGAAATTTTTCAGCCTCGGGTCAGATAATTAACATTGAAAGTCGTCACTATTCCTCAGTCTTAACTTTCTGACATATTTAGGGAACCTCTTCCTACTATATTTTGGCAATCTGCAACTCGAAAAAACAGGACTCTACCTTCGTCTACCTCTTGCGGACTCAAAAAAACAAATCCAAAGCTACTAAGAGGATCACTTATTATTATGTCGCAAAGCTTTTCCTTTGGCAAGGGCGTCTTCTCAATTATGCTGGCATATTAGCCCTTTCTAAATCAGTCCTCTCATCTCTGCCGGTGTATTTTGGATCCTATTTTCTTCTTTCAAATAGCATGATTAAGGACATCAACAACAAAACTTTGCGGTTTTGGCAAAATCCGAATAGGAAAAGACCTATCTCTCTTATTTCAGATGCTCAAATTTGTGTAAGGTTTTGATGCAGGATGCGCAGCGTAAATACAATTAAAATTTCCTGATCAAATCCCTCCATGAATCGCTGGTTAAGCTCTCATAATGTGATAAAAGAAGCAACATGTACCTTGTAGATTTGTGTGATCACAACGAAGAATAGTGTCCTCGTCTCTACCAGTATCCACACCTTGGGATTGAGAACTGGGTTCTTTTCCGCGCCTTGTGCTAGAAACGTAGAAGAAGGAATCAAGCGATCACGCAAAACGGACAAAGAGACTAAGGGGTCCGGCCGAGCTCCTTGATGTTGTCAGGTAGGGGGGTCCGCCAACTCTTGGCTCTCTCTCCTTGCTATGTTATTTCACTCACTGACAACTCTTATAATAATAGAGCTAGGACTCCCCTTTTATAGTCAATAACACTTTATTGACTACAATCTTGCCCCAATACTAATCATGTCCATACACGGATTAGTCCACTTTGCAACTTAGTCCAACTAACTTTGCATGTGGTTTCGTTTTGATCCTTGATCCATATAATTGTTAATTAGTCCAAATAATTAACATCCATATCCAATTTAATCCTTTGGTGTGTGGCCCTGCAGGTTTCTATTAAGTTGGTAGTAACAATTACAAACATTGAGCGGTGTCTACCAACACATCAATGCCACCCAACTAATAGAAATAGCAGTGGTCTGACAAACTTTGTGCTCAATGTTATCGTGTTGTATATGTCTCTTTGTCACCATATTTTTTTATCTGAGTATGGCCGGACATTCCACAAGCACTACCCCTCGAGTGTCCCGTGGATATTTTCTCCCATTATGTGGGAGGGACAAATCCTCTCTACGTCACTACCATCTCTCAGCTTGCTTCCTATCATGTCCGATTATCATATTTATAGTTATCCAGTTACGGTGTAACGTTTGATTATATCAAAACATGATATTTCACAACTAGAGTATCTAGTGACTTCAAGCCTAAGGACTACAACACCATTGTTACTACGAGAAGCACTTGTGACCTTCACATAATTCATATGTAGCCTTCTCATGGTGGGTCAATCCAGTATGTCATTACTCCTAGTGCATACCCATGTGTTAGACTTGATATCTCCATATCAATCTACTCACATACTAGTCTTCATGCATAGTGATTGTCCTATTTATCAATATACTTGACCATAGATATTTAAGACAAAAAAAATAATCTAGTGATTTCGTTATATTAAATATGTCCATAAATAATAAATGAATATTTAGCCAAAATAATGTTCATACTAAAATAAGATTACCTCTAGGGCATATACTCCAACAATTTGGAAATTTAAATGTCAAGGAGGCCTTGGATTACGAAATCATGCATGGTCAAATTAGGCTTTTCTTGCTAATTCTTTCTGGCGTCTCTCGCAAAACCGTTCTACACTTGCTGCTTCAACAATCATGTCTAAATATCTAGTGTCGTTCCTTATAGATCCTATTTGGAACATCCCAGACCCAACACTTCCTTCTAGTTCATGGTGTTGGAAGAGTATTGCTTCAGGGATTAATCTCATCTGGAGAGGTTTTAGCTGGTATACTGGGAACGGCCAATCCATCAATATGGGCCTTCATCACTGGATTCCAGGATTGCTAGTTCCTCTCTCTGTTTTCCTCAACTCCAACAGCCATGATACCCTACTGGTGTCTCACCTGATTTCCCCTTCTCATGGGATGCAAGGCTGGGACATGCAAAAGCTTCATCATTGCTTTCCCCCTTTTCTTATTTACAGGATTGGTGCTATCCAACTACCTCCCTCAGCTACTACATATAAGCTTCTCTGGCCTTTCACAAAATCTGGCAATATACCTCCCGCTCGGGATACAGATACCTTGAGTCTGAAAATGATATGCAATTTTTACCAGCGGGTTATTTCCATTTTAGCGTACCTAACAAACTAGTGTGGGGACGTTTATGGAGCCTCCTGTACCCTAAAATATTTAAACATTTCTTGTGGAAATGTCTTCAAAATGGATTACCCCGTTTATCTGATCTAGCGACCAAACATCATTTTATCTCCGCAATCTGTCCTTTGTGCTACTCTGCCCACGAAACAATTACTCACATGTTTCTTTCCTGTAACTGCGGCCTTCAGGGGGATCTGCATCTTGTGTCCCTCAAGCCTCTTTTACAGATTTCATTCCCTGGATAGAAGCTACTATATGATATGATGAGACTCTTCTTCGAGCTACCTTACCAACTCTGTGGGCTATCTGGAAGGTCAGAAACTCGGTTATTTTTGTAAAAGAACCGTGGACAATCGACCCGCCATACAACAGCTGAAATTGTTTCTTTCTCTAACCATAATTCAACACGGAACCAGAACATCCTTCGTCCTACAGGAGCTCGACCATTCCCAATTTTCTATTTGACCACAAATCAAATTATCACAACACCAAACTATCAGCATTCTCTCAAGGTTGATGGAACTTGGAATAATCAAATTCTATCTGGTGGCACTGGAGTCCATCTGTCCTCTACCGAAAGCCTGAATCATCTGTCTTATAGGAATCATTGTGCTGCTGCTTCTCCCCTTCAGGTGGAACTGCTTGCTATTCTGCATGGAATCTCTTACACTCGTACTTCACATTTTCTTTCTATCATTGTATACACTGATAGTCTAATGGCTTTCAATATTTTACATAGGAGTTATCAGTGCTCTTATGAGGATGCACCAGTCATTTTGGCTATTCGACATGAGGTGTTTTTGTTGCGGGACTGCGCGATCGACAGAGTACCACGCTCTTTTGTTTCTCAAGCTCATGTTTTGGCTGCTCGAGCTTCTCACAACTTAGTAGTTCAGTCTTTGTAGTATTTTTATGTTGCTAGCTTGCTATTGTACATCCTTGTATAGGTCGCCTTAGGTTGCTCAATTGTACTGTTCTGCTTGGTCTGTTTCTATTTTTTGTTTCTTGTATTGCGCTTTGAGCCCCTGTCGACATCCGATGCTTCTGTAACGGGTCCTTATCTTCTAATATACTATCTTCGTTTCTTCTCTATCACACAGATTTGACTTTTGTCACTATTCACTGGGTCACTTTGACCCCGGTGATTCGTGTAGCAAAACGACGCAATTTTTTGATATTTTTTCATGGCGTCCGAGTAAAAGTTTCTTTACAACACGCGGAAAAATAATCAAAAAACCACATCGTTTTACTATCCAAATTACCCGGTCAAAGTGACCCAGATACGAGTCAAAAAGTCAAACCGGTCTGATAGAGAAGAAACGGAGGTAGTATGTCTACCTTTAAAAAAAAATACGCAGGCGTAGCTCCCTCAAATTCTCTGCTTAGCTGCATAATGCATTTTGCATGACGTGTCCTAATCTCAAATTCTCATGGTTCCAAGTCCAATTACCGTTTTCACCGAGTTGAGTCCCGTTAGCTTGTGAGCTCAATTGACAGGTCACAACATCAGCTGAGTGCCATCTGTCCACCACGTGTCTCTCCCATGCAACCACAAGCTCTATCTGTCAACAAAACCCACGACAATATCCCTCCCTGGTCATTCCAATCCCACGGGAGAGACCGACAGAGAATACAAAAATCACTCTAAAAACAAAAATCAAAAGACATCAATATGTCGAGAAATTGGCTCCGGCAAGGCCTCGCCGGAGCGAGCCGCTTGCTGGGCCGTCCCAGCGCAAAACAGCAAGACTTCCCGATCCTAAAGGGCCACCCGGCGGCCCAAGAGCACGCCGAGGCCGTCGTAAACCAAGGCGAGAGCATCAAGAGGGCGGTCCGGGCTCTGAAAAAGGAGTTCCGGATCTACCGGTGGAGCCCGGACCGGCCCGACAAGAAGCCGTACCTGGAGTCGTATTACTTGGACTTGTCGAGCTGTGGGCCGATGGTGTTGGACGCGTTGCAGATGATAAAAGCGGAGGAGGACTCGAGCTTGAGCTATAGGAGGTCGTGTAGGGAGGGGATATGTGGGTCGTGTGCGATGAATATCGATGGGACGAATACGGTGGCCTGTTTGAAGCCCATTGATCCGGATACGAGCAAGCCCATGATGATCACGCCGCTGCCGCATATGTTTGTGATTAAGGATTTGGTGGTTGATATGACCAATTTTTACCAGCAGTACAAGTAAGAGATCCACTAACCTTCTTCTATTCATTATGGCTCCATATCATGCACGATAGGATTTTTCTTTTTTAGGAACAAGGAAATGAAAATGTTCTTTCTTTCTTTTATGAAATGGGTACTAACTAGGGTTGGCCATGAGGTGGGTCGGGTGGACCGGCCCAGTGTTTTGAAAACAGGAACCCAGGCCCAACCCAACCCATCGTCGCCAACACTCGAACCCCATTTGAAAAAACTCTAAACCCAAACCCGAGTCAAAATAATTTTAATATTTGTTTAAAATAATAACTTTAAAAATTAAAAAAGTTACTTAGTAGTATGTTAAATACAAATATGGTAGAAATTGATAATGTATTTAATGTATTTATTAATTTTTGAATATCAACTGAGTTTTCACGAAGAAATGAGAACATGGATTAGGTTTGAATGATTTGTAATTTGAAAGTATATGATATTGACATATTATTTTATGAAAATTCGATACCCCTAAGTATTAGTAAAATCAATAAAATTACACATTTGTAGAGTAAAACTATTCAAAACATATATAACACGTACGTATTTTTATTAAATGTTTAATTAATTTTTGCATTACCGGTCGGGACGGGCTGAGGAGGTTGAACCCAAACCCAGCCCACCCAATGTTCGGGCTCGTTTTGTTAGCCCAAGCTGAAATTTCCTAAACCCAAACCCAACCACACTGGGCTGGGTTGGTCGGGCCTCGGCCCAGGCCTGGTAGTAACTATTGCAAATCGATATTTAATTGATGTAGGGCCAATTTTTGGGGATGACCTTTGGCCGATAAACCTTGGGATGATCTAATCAAATACACTAGTGCAAAACTCAATGCATGCTTGGGAGCCATGATTTTGATTAGTTTCGACTAAAACCGGTCATTTTATTTTAATATTGTTTGTTATGACACAAAATTCTAATCTGAAAATCTGCATATTAAGATAATCTCAGTGCAACTGTAGAATCTTTACGAGGGATTATGCGGCTGAAAATCTCAGAAAAAAAATTAATGTTAATGTGCTTTTAACATAAGCATGATCATAGTTAGTTTATATTGGGGTGCATTCAAGAAATTGACGATATGGCTCTCTAAATTTTGTCTAATGATTAAATTAACAATTTATAATTTCAGCTCTTACCAAACGAATTTTGATTTTGATTTTTAGTTAAGCTGGATTATTCATCCAAAATTATTTTAGCCAAGATTTTAAATTTTCGGCGAATACCAAACAGGGCATCAGATTAGAGCAACACGCTAATCTGATAAAGTATCATTATTATATGTATAATGTATTATTATTTATTGTCTGTAAAACAATCATTCTACAATTATATGTATTCTTTTGTCTGAAGAATAAACATGGTTAGGGTTAAGACAAGACACTGTCATGACTCACGAGATTACCCAAGGGTTAAGATTTTTCCGTTTTTAAATATTGAATTTCAGATTGTAAAGTTAAGTAAAATAAACATGAAATACATGTTTGTTCTATTTGAGTTACCACATGTTTATAATCCCATGCAAGTTCTTGACATACACTATTACATTGTTTATATTTTTAACTATAAGAAAAAAATTGGAATTATGAAAGAAACTAGCCAAAGATAACCGGTTTTCTGAAAGGAAGAGAAATCAATCAGTTGCAGAAGAAGGCCAGAGAAGGGGGCAGAATCACATGGGCACCAAGCGACGGCCTGATGAGAAATGTAAATACTGAGCAGTTATAAATCAGAGCTAGGTCCATGCAGCACCTATGCGTCAAGCCCCTAGGTGAACATATCGTCATATCCTCAAATGTACACCAGTTAAAGCACTTCATTTGGCTGTTACAGTCCAGAAAAATTCCAGGCTCATCATACAGACACTACAATATGTAACTAAAACATTCCCCATCTAAGTCTTCAGTTCTCATTCATGCTCTTCAGTACAAGAAAATATGCACGAAAAGAACCAAAACTCCACTAATCTCTGGTCACTGCTGATTCCGACTTAATATCCTTTACTAGCTCTCTAAAACTTGTGTATCCATTTGTGTATATGTGCACACCCACATACCGGTGACCGTTCTGAAGACTTGACTTAAATGTGGCAGGTCAATAGAACCATGGCTGAAGACGAAAAATCCCCCAAAAGATGGCCGAGAATACAGGCAAAGCCCTGCACAGAGAAAGAAGCTGGACGGGCTTTACGAGTGCATACTGTGTGCTTGTTGCAGTACTTCATGCCCTTCCTATTGGTGGAATCCTGAGGAGTTCCTTGGTCCTGCTGCTTTGCTCCATGCTTATCGTTGGGTTTCAGATAGGTAATGCTTTAGGCCACTGTTTTCGTTGGCACATTTACCAGTGAGAACACCAAGGCTCTTTTTGGTTTGCAGTAAAATGTTTTACAAGGGAAATTATTCTACTCGTAAATTATTTTGTGTGAAAATGTTTCTCCTACAATTATTTTCTTGTGTTAGGTTGACACCCACTAAATACAGTGGGCCGTGACGGCAGTAGCAGTGATAGGTGGCGGTGTAGTTATTGGTGGTGGAGGTGTTAGTATGAGTTGTTTTAGAGGGAAATATTTTACCTCCAACCAAACAGCAGCAAAACACCGAAACAAGGGAATTTTTTTTTACAGGAAAATGTTTTACCACCAACCAAACGAAGTCTAATTGATCATCTTTTTTCTCTTGCAGCCGTGATGAGTTTGCAAATGAGAGAGTGCAAGCTCTGGCGGAGGATCATCCGCGTCTCTACCGGTGCCGGACGATTGGGAACTGCACAGCTACTTGTCCTAAGAGCCTAAACCCGAAGAATGCAATCAACAGGATGAAGTCTCGAGATCTTCTTTCTCTTCAGATTGAAGGATGAAAACAATGAAGTGCCTACTGGGAATTGTTATCTTTGTTTGCATTATGTCTTTTGCAGTTTATTTTGGGTTTGTATCAAATCTAAGACTCGGTGTCTCCAGTCACGTTATATAGTTTATTAGTTTTGTAATTGGTATTTTATAGTGTTGTCTTTTGTGTTTGAAGTTTCAGCACTGTTTTTTTGCCCGGGCTTTGTGACTGCGGCGAACTAGATCATTGTTCCTTGTGGTTGCACCACGTTGCTACCGATAACTTTGCGTCTGAGTTATAAATGTAGCAGTCCAAAAGGAAATTGGAGATTTTACAGCTAAAAATACTACATAAAATTCTCTCTATCTCGGACCTGAGACATAGTACGAGAGCTTGAAGCTTTCAATGTTCTTACTGGTCGTGAGTATTTTCATCATATTATTATTAGTATTATTGTCACACGAAATATGCTAGACTTGGAAGGTTCGAGCTTCTATATCACAAAACCCTAACTAATTTGTATCAAGTACAAATTTTACCAACATAATCTTACAAAAAGAAACATTGTAACAACATCATAGCAACTTCTTTATCCGTATTACCGGATACATGCTTAAAGCTTTAAAAGTGCTAATAATAATCTACAAAGTTTACCATATATCAAAATCTAATTCACAAATATGCTCAACGTCTTCCTCAGGTGTGCCCAGTCACTTTTTGCTGGCGGCCCATCTGCACAGCGTCGAATATATAAGGTGAGAAAGACTTTTTCCTTTTTCTTAATTTCTAATGAAACATCATGACAGAAACACAAGAACAACGCCGAGTTCTAACATCATATAAACAAAAAACCCTAACCAGGTAACACTAAACCAGACAAGAAAAACTACTACATAGCATTTGTCGTCGCTCAATGAGCTTTAGCCACAAAAGCACGCGAAACTTTAGCCATGGACAGATATGACATGTTTTATAGATTATAAACTTCTTACTCAATGCTTCTAGAGATGAAAAAGGAAAAGGAATGTGACATTGCATATCAAAAATATATTTATATACAATTAATAAGTACAAATTATCATATCGAAACAGTGGTTGTGCAATATCAAACTTGGGGTTTACAGAAATCGTGGATTGATCACACTTCGATAGCTTCATACCAGAACTGTTGCACATTTTCACTTTAGCATCCCCATTTGCCTCGACAGCCACAAAAAGGGAGGAATTCGGTCCTATAAACATGTCTCCGGCAGGTGTTGCTTGGAACGAAAATAGTAGGCACACCATCGATCGATTTCCTATCCTAGCAGTCACGTCATCATCCGCCTCTTTGCTTCCTGAGTTGCAGTTGCGCTTCCTTCAGCGCTTGAACGACATCTTCATCGTCCGGTGTTTCCTTCATCATCACCTCATAATCATGAACACACGCTTCCCATTTCTCCAACTGCAACACGAAACATTCTGATTAGTAACAAGGAATGTAAATTCAAATAAACTTCGCAAGGTGTCTTATGGATAGTTTGGTAATGTTGCGTCGTTTTAGAAAGCTGCTGTGTAGGAAATACTGTGAGAAAGTTGTTGTGAAAATCTATGCAAAATGTGTTTGGTAATCTCCATATATAATCTATTGCTGTTTGGTAATTAGTGTTTGAGGGTTGTTGTTAATGTTAAAATGACAATGTCGTACATGATATAATAAATGTTATGATAAATAGTGTTATTACAATAAATAATTTTGATATTTATTAATGAATAACAATGTCAAATAATGATTTTATCAAAAAACAGCTCGTGGAAAGCACTCCCTCTCCTGCGTTTCAAAAATTACGGTGGAGAAGTAATTGCTTTTTAGAAAGCAGAAATAAAAATTACCAAACACAATAATGCTGCTTTAGGATTCGGAAGCAGCGTTCTAGAAAGCAAAAACATTACCAAACGGACTCTTAGTAAAGTCACCTTGGCATTGCACTCGGCTCTTCTTAATCTGGCTTTTCTATAAGACGGTCTTAGGTTAAGCGCTGTGCAACAATCCTCTGCCGCTTTCTCAAATTGACCGAGCTTAGACCTGCAAGTAGCTCGGTTACATAACAAGACTGCGTTATAAGGGTCGTGGTCTAGCCCTTCTCCGTATGCTACGCATGCTTCTGAGTATCTCTGAGCCCTGAAAAACTCGTTGCCATTGGACCGTGCTATCGCCACTGCCCGTGTTCGCCTCGCTACCATGCTCGCTTCCTTGTTGTTCGGGTCCAGCTTAGTTGCTCGTTGAGCTGCTGATACCGCCTCATCGAATCTGTTGAAAAGAGGAACAAAAAAAAAAAGCAACCATATGAGATCATGGTAAAAAAGGGCACTGATTCGTCGATTAATTAGCTCACCTGCCAGCAACTAAGTCGACTTGAGCCCGAATCAACAGTATGCTGGCATTGCCAATAGGTCCAAAGAATTTTGTACAGTCGTCTACCTCAAAATCTGGTCCTTTCTTCATCGCCTCGTCGGCTTCTTCAAACCTATGAAGCTTCAACAACGCCTCCGCTTGCAACGAGAAGATCTAACGAAACGAAGCCGGCTTTAGTCATATCAATGCCTTCCCAATCTATATATAGTGTCTGTTTGGTATTGCCGATTGGACTAAAATCGACCTATTTTGAACAGTTTCATTTGTTATGACTACAAATTAAATCTCTAAAATTGAACATTGTGTTGATGAAAATCTCTAAAAAAAAATTATTTACGTTAGCATGATCACAGTTCAATTATAAATATGTGTGTTCATTTACTTGACTGCAGAGCTCTTTAAATTTTGTTAAATGAGTCAAGTTAGTTATCTATACTTTCACCTCATACCAAACAGATTGTGATTTCTAGTTCACCTGAATTTTTCGCCGAGATTATTTTTAACTGATTTTTCATATTTTCAGCTGATACCAAACAGGGCCATTGGTACATATATAGATATAATAACAAAACGAACTTTTGGATTCTCTTATCACTTCTATTTAAATGTTCTTCTATTTTCGAAAAATGATTTTTTCGTAGCGTTTGATGAGATTCAGTTTTTCACCTGTGGAGCAGAATCAGCGCCGTTTGAAATCGTTCGGTCAGTCTCTCTCACCAACGCATTCCAATCTCGTTGTCTCTTAGCCACGGTACACTTGCCCAGATGAACCTGGAGACTTTTCGCCTTGGTCAGGACATCCGGATCAGACTCTATACCGGCGTGTTTAAAATGATACATAGCCTTCTCCGCTTCACCTAATCTGAAACAGTCTACACTTGTAAAACCAGCAGATGTTTTTCGACAAACTGAAGCGAATGAATCAACAGAGAGCGTCGATTACCTAATATATAGCGTTGCCAAACGATTGTGAGCTCTTTGGTAGTGTGGTTCGATTCGGATGGCTTCTCTGCATTCGAAAACAGCCTCCAGAAGCCTCCCTAAGGCAGTGAGAGCTGCACTCTTGTTGCTTCTGTATGAGGCCTTATTCGGGTCAATAGATATAGCTGCGTCATACAAAGCAAGCGCTTCCGCGAACCTCCCCGCCTTGTAATCTTCATTTCCCATAATCTTGAGTTGCTCCGGATCCATCCTAGTCGATAGAGCCCGACATAA
This sequence comes from Linanthus parryae, assembly GCA_023055425.1. Taxonomy (NCBI): domain Eukaryota; kingdom Viridiplantae; phylum Streptophyta; class Magnoliopsida; order Ericales; family Polemoniaceae; genus Linanthus; species Linanthus parryae. Next base: position 40,012,837 of record JALGPY010000001.1, on the reverse strand, counting down.
TGAAGCCGGTTTCTCCGGCCTGTTTGCCGGTTTCTCCGGCCCGTTTTCCGATACCGGGCCCGGGTACCGTCCGTTAATTGCGGAGGGCTCTTCTCGTGCTGTCTTTGGGAGGTGATTTAGAACATCAGTAGAACTCATAATACCGCCTTCACCTCCTCCTCCACCACCACCTTGTCTCAAGTTACCCAAGTGGCTGTTGAGCATCACGTTGCCGGAAGATGCTCGGACGAGAGAAGTTGCGCCTTTGGACTTCTGGTGGTCGGAGATCATGGTGTCTAACTCGCCGGAGAGGCCAGTGACGGCCGCCGGAATCTTTCTCCCCTGGACGTACGCTTGGGCCGATGAGGTTTTGGGCACGGGGGTTTCGTTTCTATTATTTTGCATAGGGGGGACTTTGGGATGGTTCGGCCCAGGCCGGGCTATGATCCGATCCCCTTGCTTCTGATTAGGATTTGATGAATTGGTGATGGCTGTTTCGAGGAAGACGCCATCGTCGGAGCCTCCTTTCCTTCTCCTTGAAGGCGGCACTTTGTTGCCGATGTTGGTGTTGGAAGTCGGGAGTGAACCGGTGGAGGTTGATCTTCTCGGCCATATGTTCTGCCGGCCGAAAACCGCACTCAGAATGCCACATCCGGATTTCCTCTCCGGAGAGTCTCCCATATTTTAAAAGGATTTTCCAGTTCTCTTTATACCAGTGTCTAATTTCATGCATAGGATTTTTCTGGAAAAATATTCAAGCTTGGAAAATGGTGAACGTATATAAATCAACAAATGAGATACGGTTATCTGATCGGATCAATCGTCTGATCAAGATGATGGAAGATGATCTAGAGTGGTGCTCTGTAGATTTAACGCCTCCAGAAATTGCTTCTTGATGAACAACAAACTCTCTGAATTGTGTTTTTCTCTAGCGATGTTAAGAGAAATGACATAAGCGAAACAATGACTCGGAAAGAAAAATTCAGAAAAAGAGAACAATGATTAATTTTTTGGCTGTTTTGTTGGAATTCTAATTCTAATTCAGAGTCGTTTGTGTGGAGGACAAATGGTACCAAGAGAGTCGCTTAGGGAAGGAGTTACCACCATCAGAATATGTGAATGTACATTCTCGTGGAATACATGACTGGGAAAATATAGAACTCTCCCTCTATCTCTCTCCTGGGTCTACATGTTCATCATTTACCTCCCCAAAAATATAGAAAATTTGAGAATTGTTCATCATTTTTTTCTGAAGGTAAAAGATACTTTGACCTCATATTTTTCGGCACAAAAGCATATTACCTCCCCAAAGGTTTCAGATAAAGACAATCTGTCCAACATGATCGAGGGAACATAATGTTAATGTTGAGGAGTACAAGAGATTTTTACCCCAAAATACAAAAGAGTTATAACGCAAACCTCTTTCTTCTCCTCCAAAATCTTCATTTGCTTCTTCTTAAACCATAGCCACCATCACAACCTCTCTCTCTCTCTCTCTGACTGAACTCAGTTCATCTTCTTCTCAATTACCATCACCACCAAATGTACTCCACCCCTACCATATTGAAGAACCTATGGGTTCCCATCTCTATATGCAATCAAAACCACCCATCCCGCGTTAGTGCTACTCCCACAGACAGCCCAGTCCTTTATCAAATCAACACCAAAACCCACCACTACTGCCAAATACTCTGCCATCACCAGCCACCAATCTGGTTCATTTTGGTTTGTCTCGATTGAATTCCTCTGTGAAGCCCAGAACTTAGAAAAGGGCATCCGAGAAAGGAGTTTCCAAACAGACTCTTCACGAAACGAAACACAGAAGACGAACCAGTAGATGGGTTGTCAATTTGCATAAGCACCAGTGGTTCCTAAATTTTCACCCTAAACAAACCAATAAGACAAACCACAAGAAAATGTAGATCTTCAAAAAAAAAATCAGAAATTGTAACATACTGAGCCCTAAACATTTCTTAAAATTTGTAAAAAGTCGAACAAGACACTTATAGCGTACGAATATTGGAGTTAAAGAGGTGATTGCCACTATAAGTAACGAACAATCCGAGCAGAGCATATCAGCAAAAATTATCAATAACTGCAGGTCCCAAATACTACTGATGTCTACAGCAAAACCAATATCAGCAAAGAATGTGTGCATGGTAAGTTATACCTAGGCATCATACCACTGTTACATCCAGAAACAACTACTCCAACTAATTATATTTCTTCAATTGTAAAGTTGGACTTGTTTCCCAGACCTCGTACAACCTACTAACTAGAGCACTGAACTTTCCAACTGTGTTAAGGTAAATGTCCTCTCCCGCAAAACAAATGAACGTGACAACAATGTTATACTGAAACGATTCGTCCAGTTCAATAAGATTCACAGAATTCTAGAGTGTCAACCTTTTTTTGTCTTCTAGCTCTTTTGCAGCTCCTTCAGTATTGCATCCGACAAATCTTCAGCTTTATATTCCACGCCGTAACATCTCACAACTTCCATGTTTGGATTGATGAGATACCTGTTGATATTCAAAATTCATAAATACCGTTGATAGAAAATAAGTTACTGGAAATGAAAGAAGATACGATTCATATGATTCAACCGTACATGTTGTGGGACGATTCAACAAGATAATCGTCCCCTTCCTCTTCAACCTTCTTAAAGTATATGCGATACTCCTGGGCCATCTGTCTAACAGCATCGACTGATCCAGTTAGACCAATTATTCTCGAATCGAACTCTGCACACAAGATCATAAAATATTTCAACATGAATCAAACATGACTACAAACGTTTTTCAAGCAGACAAGAAATATTACGGAAAAGCTTTGTCACAAGCACGCTCCAAACGAACAGAATGGAGAAGTTTGAACTGACCTCTAAGATAAGCACGCAGGTGTGCAGGGGGGTCACGCTGAGGATCAATTGTGACGAACACGGGTAGGATCTTAACATTCTGTTTAGTCTCTTCCATTGGAATACGAGAAACGAACAATTGTGTCAGGAGGATAATTTGATAAAACGATGTGCAAGAAAAAGAAGGGAAGATATTAAACCTAATATATCAACAGCCTTTGCCATTTTCTGGACTTCAGCAGGCCCAACATCTGGAGATGAAGTGTAACCGAAGTAGAGGAGCACCCAGTTTCCCAGAAGATTGCGATCTGTGACTAGACGACCCTCCGTATCTATGAGTGTGAAAGGGCCACCAATTATTGGCCCCTTAATAATACTTCTATCAAAGTTGACTCCTTGACCTGATTGATGGAACAATGGAACTTCAGATACCAGCTAAAACATATTCAAATATAAATTGTAACATTAATGAAAAAGCAATTTCAACATAAAAATCAGCAAGGCTATGAAACATTCACATTCAAGCAAACAAGTCATTCTATCTGCATTGCGGTTCCAATTTGGGATATCAGTTGCCATAAATGTGACTCACACAAAGTAATGGTACGAGGAATAGTAACCCAAAAAAAATGGTACGAAGAATATCAGCAATGTAGATAGGTCCGTAATGGAAACCAATTCTCTGGCTGTTGAAATATAAGCAGAGTGACTAGTGATCCATCTTACTAACATAAAGATAATATTTGAAATTATTTATCATCCACAACATAGTTTGCAGGCATATATTTCTACAATCCATGTTTTCAGATTTCAATTAAATAAAAAGATTGTCATGTTTTAATGATTGAACTCTCAAAAACAGGGGTTTGATATGCAAGTATTAATAGATACCGGCTTACATGTCCGCTTCCTCTAAAGCCCAATATTGCCCAAATTTAGAAACATGTGTACCATGATGCTGAATAGAGGCATTAGATGAATAGTGAAAATCAAGGTCATGCACAGAAAACTATCTCAAGTACATCGATATATACAAGAACCATTGGCGTCCGAATTCTTTCTCCTCCACCATTGGACGAAATCAATCTCAACCATTGGATTTTTCTACTTATGAGAGCAATTTTTAAAGGTTTGGAGGCACTAAGTGCAGGGACCACTTTCATTCCCACCCATCATTCACTTCTACATTATTATGAAAAATCTTAAACTTGATTTCTCTTATAAAATTAAAAGTGTCGATTATATTTTATTGCACAACATTTCTGTTATATTTTATTGAAGGCACGGGTGTATAACCTAGTACTGAAAAAATGTGCAGGATCTCATCGATCTACAAGACCAGTTAGTATGGACATGAAACACTTGAAATATATTTGAGGTTTCTGTGGACGCAATCCAAAAGATCTTCTATGACGAAACCCTATGACAACTTGACACTTTCCCTCTGGTTCTCTTGTCAGTGAAACACACTCGTGAAAACAGCTTTCCTCCTTTTGGTTTGCACCAGCATGTCTGCCAGCCAGACGACAGCTACAGACTAATACCCCCAAGGTAGTGAGCACCTAAGTGGGCTTTGCCTGTCCGACAAAGCCTTTTCCGTAGACAAGCGCCCAGGTCCGATACCAGGACCTCAAGCTTAAGGGACCCATTCTTCTTTTCTGTCAGCTGTGCCAAACCTTGTTGGTTACTGATGAGAGCATCTACCAATAGACTAATCAGACATTATTTCATTAAAAGACTGCTGATGATGTCATCAACAACTAATAATGCCATAACTGATTAATATTGAAGAGAAAACAATAATCTACTGGTATTATGGGACCTTGCAGCTCAGATGAGCCCATGAGAGTCTATTGGAAGAAAGCTTTCAGAAATAGCTTAATCGGTTGGGTTCATCAGTCAGCAGCAACTAATGCAATGGCAACAAACAGGGTGTCAGGGGGTTCTACATAAAAACTAACAGAAGAGGATGCAAGAATACACTAAAACATAATCCTACAGAAGAGGATGCAAGAACAAGAACAATGCAATAAAATTTCTTATGTATCATTTTATTAACTGAATCTAGCATGGAAGACCAATGAACGCAGTTATTGATTGTAACACAAGATCAATGAGCAAAAATAGGTTTGGAATAGTTCCTTTGACATCAAAATCATAGGAACATAAGAATATAGCATCAGATTTGTGAAAGGGCATGCTCTAATCAACAAAAAAGTTTTGTTCCCTCCGAAATTGCCAAATGACGGATGATGTGCCACTGGAAAAATCCTCAGCTGCTTTGGTTTGAACATGTGCACCCTGTCTCGGAAAACAACTCAAAACACACCACTAACAAAACATTGGCACATGTTCAATATGGTAAGACGTAAAAGTTTTGATGCTACGCCTTACTCATTTTGTAGAACACAATTATTTGACAGCTGAATCCCCGCTATTTAGGATCGTGAATGCCTGCAATAGCATTACAACAACAGCTCACACCCAACTTATCCCACTTTAATGCAGCACCAGACTTCTGATATGTTCTATGAGAAAATTATAGAGAAAAAAGGAGCACCACATAAAAACCACAAGTAATAGAGATACTCCCTTCTTCCAAAGCCAAGCAAGTCCTACCAGAGCCAAACATATGCAAAAGAAATGCATACAAGCACATACGGCGTGGTTACTTCCTTAGGTAAATACTTTGGATGAATACAGGGTCCCATACTATCCTTCCATCAGCCGTTTTCAAAAGGTCAGCAATATTGGCATCTTTGATTCTAGACAAACAATACAACCAAGCCATACAACAGAGAGGGGTGCATTCTCGGTTCCCTACACCTTAGAACATCCAAAAATAGTATTCAAGACCACTTAACAACCTAAAAGTTAGGATGCGTTCAAAAAATAAACACAATATGGGCAGTTAACTACAAAATCCTCTCAACCTCGTACGAATCTCTCCCCTCCTTAAACAACCATCTTCTGAACCTGCCTCCTAACCCATACTCCTACTTAAAATCCATGAAATCTCCACTACATTCTCAATTTCTCACACAGAAAATGGAAGTGTCGTTGCCCTAAAAATGCACAGATAAACAATCTTATGTTATGAATACTGACACCTTTTATTGGGCTGCAAGTTATCATTCAAGATACCAGAGGCATTTTCCTCGACCCTCAACTCCATCCCATAAATTCACATCTTGCAAATTTTCATTTCTCCTCTTCACTGTGCTGGCACCGAAAGTCAAGGAGAGAGAACAAAGCAACATAGGCCGACAGGCCGTCCATGGACATAGCGAACATGACTCGTTAGACTATTCCAAAAGCGAGCATAATTGGAACCAGTTAAATATATACAGGTTTTATATACACAAAACTGAGCCCATATGTTTTGCTAACATGATTTACCACTGAAGTGTCTGATGCATAAGTACTTCACATCACCACAAGAATTGAAGTCTGTAATTGAAAAACATCCGATGGCCTTAACGAGGATTATAAATAGGGAAAATATGCTATGTGCTTGCAAAAAAAAAAAAAACTAAAAAAAGTCAATCAAGGAAAGCGCACCTTTCAAAATAACCCTCCTCTCATCATTGTAATGAAAAAATGCTACCACTGTTCCAATCCCTCCTAGTAATGCAACCGGCTGCAAGAAATTGAAAATGAGAAAAAAACATGGCATAGAGCAGATGCAGCAAGTCTAAAGTTTAGACAGGCCCTCATCCGGAGCTGGATTCAAGTACAAAAACCTGAATATTATTAGACGTAAAATTTCCTAAACGACCGCAAAAAAGTTGAAGTAACTTACAATTACATATCTACTCCATGAGTGTGAACTCGGTGTTTCTTCAGGTAGCAGACGGGTAAAGTTTTCACGTCTTTCTGATCTTCTATAACAGGAAGAGTGAAATCTATTGGATTTTCCAAATCTACAGAAAATAAGTATTTGTTAGTATCATAGTGGAACAGGAAATATATATATACACATAAATATATGTATGTATATGTATGTATCTAAGTATTTTTTTGATGTATATGTATGTATCTATTTTTTAAATGTGTGCCTCTCGTTGGCGGCCTGGTGGGAATGGGAGAGACTCCAAGAAAAATATGAGAGAACAGACCAGTTCACCATTTGCATTCACGTGTATGAATTTAAAAGAATTTCAAGAAAGACCGAAATATAAAATAATTTCTTTCTTTTTTGCAAAAACTCATTTGTATGTGTTTATACTTTATACGTACACACACAGAGGATGATAATGATAGTGGTTGTGAGGTGGTGGGTTCACATGGTTAGGCTGTTAACAAATGGGTTGCTGAGGACCATATTACACGTTGTAGAGACTGCAGAGGAGTGGTGATATCCTAATTTGAACGTCTGGGCGATGATTGAGAAAGGGGAGGAGCATTACAGGTCATAGTGGCAGCTAACTACGAGGTGATGGGTATCTCAGCTGAGTAGAGGAACCAAAGTGCAAAAGTGTTGCCAAATCTCTACTAGTACAAATTAAAAGAGCAATATACTAAGAGGAGATACTGTCCGAAGGATAGATTTCCCAATGGTTCAATTTGAGAATATTTGAAACTCCACGTACTTGACAGGAGAAGAAATACAGATAACAATATATCTTCTCATCGGTGATTACAGTTAATTCTGTTGTAAATATTTAGTAATTTGTTACGTTAACAATAACCCAGGAGTACCACAAACCTATGTTGCACCGACACTCCAAATATTTTCTGGTTCGCGTTTCAGACACTCCGACACTCGGCCTAAACGTCTCCGACACGCCAGGTGGCGTTTCGGTTCAAAATACAGAAAAAAATGGCGTGTCTAGCCGACCGACACGCGGGAGACACGCGTGTCTTAAACCGGAGACACACGTGTCTGGAATTTTTTAAAAATTCTCGGGGTTCGTTTTGTGATATATTAAAAATTAGAGGGACTGTTCTGAAATTGTCAAGTATCATCTTCTCAATACATAGATCCTTAACCCTAGCCGCACACTATCTCAAATACTCATCAGGGTTGCGAAACAAAGAGAAAAAAGCGAAGAGGTAAACACGAAAGAAGAGAAGAATCGAAGACCTACCTGTGGTGTCTGAAATTATTTATGCGTTGATCTATTTGTACTTGGCAGTGAATAAAATTGTTATTGCTTTAATGTCTTCATTGTAGTGCCTTATGACATTATTGCTTTAATGTCTTTGTGTGTGTGTGTATGTATGTATGTATATATATATATATATATATATATATATATATATACACACACACACACATCGCGTGTTCGCGTTTCCTGATTTTCAGAAAATTGGCGTGTCGGCGTGTCCCGTGTCTTGCCGTACCCGTTTCGGTGCAACGTATCAATGTCTAAGTGAAAGAATTACTAAGAGAACATGAATAATGCTAGTATGAATAAAGTCCTGGTATACATTTGAACAAAAAGAACAATTAGGGTAAATGTATTCGTGTGAAGTAACATCAGACTCATAACAATGAGAAACAGTGCAAAAATCACTTTCAACAAAACTTTGAGTGAGTAAGTTATGTAGTATATTTGGGCATGAGTTATACAATACACATTTACGTCGTTGAGGTACTTTGTAGATGAAGTACTAGGTTTTCATTTTAAGAGCACGGAAGAGAAGGAAAGAAGACGGCACTTGAAGAGGAGGGGTAATCATATGTAATTAGTATGAGGAAATGCTTTGTTGTTTATTACATGTATTTGAGGTGAAAACTTGATAGTGAAGTTGGGGCGATATGTAATCTTAAATGTACAGATCTCAATATAAAAGCCAATTAAAGAAAAAGGATATGTGGCAATATATCTGACTCCATTGTTTATATCCTGTCAAAGTATATTAAGCCAGTGTACAAGTTGAGTGCCATAATGATTTATTACAGGTAAATGTAAAGTTACTTGGTTAGAAATGCATAGTACTTCCAATTATTCGTTTGCCACTTTGAGCTTCAATATATTCTCACTAGTTAAGTAGAGGTACCCGTAAATCGTAGAATCATTTCTGAAAAACTGATATAATCTACCCTTTTACACTCTGATCATTACATTGTCAACAAACTTTGTGTAATGAATTTACATAGTGATAGTAACAGAAGCAAATATCTTATTCGAATTAACATGCGCATCTCTCTCGAGATATTAATCGTGATTAACTAAGATGCAGGGGCATAATTTATCTAGTTTCTACAGCGTCTACCTAGCAGATATTACATGCTAAAGATTTTATATACACATATAATCATGATAACAAGTCTTTTTCTCGAGAATGGGCTCTTGGCCCAGCCGCACCAAGATGGAGACCCATGATCAACGACACTGAACCGCTGACCTCGAAATTATTTCCTTTCCCATTTTACTAACAAATGAAGAGCACTTTAATTCAGATCCAGGGCATAAAGTATGCATTCAACTCTCCCATCAACCTTCTCTTTAACCCATTCTCAACCACTTAAGACACTATAGTAATCGAAACATGAGTAGGAACTATTTGAGCATCATACAATAAGCATCAATCCATAGTTTCTGTTAATGGCAATGTAATAAAGAAACTTCAAAATGACTCGTAAATACTGTTTTGTCATCCATTCTTTCTATTGATGGAGAAGGCAGGAATGAGAATTGAGAAAGCTAAACCAGGTTCTGTAAGAAAATCTTTTAACGGTATGGAAATGTCTCGAGTTTTAACAATGAAGGGGATTAAGTTTAAGTCAAAATCTGGTAATATCGAGAGCTAGAATCATAAAATCACTTCAATATCCTCCATCAAAATAAACTAAAAGAATGGATTCTTATGAAGATAATTTCGCAAGCTCACAAAAAACATTCTACCAGTAAGAAACACGCCCTCATCAAGCCACCACTGACTAGTTGACTGAATCAGGATACAAGCAATTCACAGTGAAGCATCAGATGAAACAATCATCCGTAGTAAAAGTTAACATTTCTGGAGCATATATCAGTACGATGAGAAGAGAATTTGAGTCCCCAATTACACGGCACACAGATTTCAACCAAGCTCATGAAATCGGCATATCTTTCAGAAATAACCAAAAGCACACATAGAAACAGCCTTGACATAGTATAACATAAATAAAAAGGTACCCAGCACTAACCAACAATGCAATTGAAAATCAACCCAAATACACACATCGAGGCACAATACAGGCTTCCAAAACAACACACTCTCACCCCTCTAGCTCAACAAGATAGGATTGACCTAGTTATGGGATTTCATGTTTCTATAGTCATTATAAATCATAACTAGGTGACTTAGTTCTTGCATTTTCAACTTTTAGATGGTCATTGTTGCACTCGCCAAGATCTAGGTATAGAATTGGCGAGTGTTGCTCAGAAATTAACCAAACAAGCAAAAGTACTGGTAGAAAATGCACAAATTAGCAAATTGTTGTCGGAATTTCATCAAACACATGGCGGACATAATTTAGAGACCGAAAATATGAAACTATTGAACTCACCGCCCTAAATGAGTCGTCGGCGGTGCTGCTAATCGGTTCTTCAGGGAAGAGAAAATGGACCTCGAGAGTGACATGGTTACCGGAGCGTGAGTACATATGAACAAAGGTCAAGTATCGGTGAGGTTCTCTGAAATCGGTGAAGAAGAAGAGAAGGAGAAGGAGGGCGATCGTCAGCAATTCCTTCTTTTCTTTTCCGGCAATTCAAAGATGGCTCCAACCCCAGAGACAGGGTTTATTGGACACTTCGGGGATATGGGGCCTCTGCGATACGCTGTCGTCGCTTACTTTTCTTTTTCTTCAAGATTTCTCTATTACAGCAAAATAAACACTTTCTAATTTTTTTTTTTTTTTTTTAGGAGAAAAATTTTCATTAGGAATGGGATGTTACTCCCTCAAAATCATCATAAAATACACTGAGAGCCCAATCTGGGACTTGCGAATAGAAAGACATATCGTCTTCTATTGCACTTTTGAGCGCAACAGTGAGCAAATTTGTTTCCATCCCTACCCACATAAAGAAACTAGAGATTCTTGACAAGTTTGGAGGAGAAGGCGTCAAGAACCTACAATCGAACGCATATCAGATACAGATGTTGCCGCCGAGATTTTCCCACTGCAACCTTCTCGTATCAACTGAGTCGCGACTTGACAATTCGTCTGCAATTCGATCCTCTTTATTATGAGTTCTCGAGCAAATGTCAGACTCATTTTGATGGCCTCCAGCTCTGCGATGAGTGGAGAAAGAATGGTAAGAGCTCGCTGATGTCTAGCAGCTACAAAGGTTCCTTAACCTGAATGCATGACACATCCCAATCCCGCTGGTGAACCGAGGTTTGACCGCAAAGCATCCGAGTTAGCTTTGACGAAGCCAGGGGTCGGCGCTTCCTACTTCACTGTTGGAGATGAAGCCGAAGAAAGGGAACCAAGAGACCATCGGAGAAGAGCCTCCTGGTACCACTGAAGGTAACCAAGGCCGAGCCTATAAATGTGCAGAGAAGAAGTGTCCTTTCCGTTGAAATTTTTTTCGTTTCAAGCTCGCCAAATTGCCCGTATCAACGCCACAAATTTCTCGCAAGTAGCCACCGATTTTGAGGGAGCTGATTCCCATGGAGTAAATGTTAACTTTTACAAAGTCACCAGTATTTAAATTTATGTTTCGATTAAAATATGTATAGTAATTTATGTTTTGATTAAATTTAACCTTCTCATTGTGTATTGTAATTTTTTAGGAGATTTTTTTTAATGAAACTCAAATAATTACACCCCTTACATCATCTTCCAAAACATTGCTTAACCAGCTGGAAAAGTTTGAGCGCCACTGTTGCGAGGAGGAGGTGCCTTTTCCAAATGCAGCGAGATTGTGAGATGCATTGTTTGTTCTCCGAGATGCCTATTGAACCACTATCGCGTAAAAAAAGCTTCATGATCTCTACTGCATCTTTGAAGAGATCAGCTGCCTTCGAACGATCTTCAATGGGGGATCCTCTGTTGCGCTTCATCAAATCTTCGATCAAGGATTTTGAGTCACCTTCAATTAACATATTACGGACTCCCAAACTGGGGAAATTGAGGGAATGCATGTCTGTGAATTGGAGTTTGAGTTATGCACTTGGCTGAATTGGTGTTTGCAAAATACCCTCCAATTTAAACAATTGCTAACAACTGTTCTTAGCATGCAAGTGGGGCACACGGGTAATCTCTCCAAAAGAAGTGATGGCATGTTGATAGCGCCTTCTAGGAGCTATATTTCTTTAGCATTTACCACATGATTCAGAGGTTTTTGGGAGAGTTCGGAGCTTAATACTGATGTTTGATGCATGATTGTCACTTGTTTCCTTCATATGTTTAAATCTAGTCCGGGCACGTTTAAATGGTTATTTATGCTTTATTTGGCGAATTCAACTGCTTGGTATAGTTTTTGTTATCGTTGATAGGAAACAGGGCTTAAGGAGCGACTGGGATCAAGAACGTGAGCTTCGGAAGCAAGGAAGGACAAGGAAGAGGCTTGGAACCAAGAAGTTGAAGATTCAAGAACACATTATGCAGATCATTTCGCATGAAATGAAAGGATTTCGTACGAAATCCATTTCGTACGAAATGGTTGATTTTCGCACGAAATGTGCGGGGACGGGCTTAGAAATAGTGGGGCTAAATGCAAATTTTGATACTTGGACTTCATAAATTCAATCTAGGCAACAATGGACGTACATAAGAGAGCCAATAACACAACGAGAGCTAGAAGTAGCCATTGGGAGCATCAAGAAGCAAGGAGACGAGCCCGGATCAACGCCATCATCATATTTATAGCGTTTGATCTTTGTATCCTCTATCTCTCTTGTATGGAATATTTGAACATGTTCAATTTTGTTATGAGTAGCTAAACTCATACCTAGGCATCTATGGAGAGCCTAGGGTTTATGTTTTGAGGATTTTGTTCCGGATTTGACAAACTTTCAGGCTTAGGATTTATGATTGATTGAGGATTGTTCTAGTTCCTATCATATTGAGTTAATCTATTGATAAAGTAGAATCAAGATGTGTGATGTTTATTATCTCTTTGTTCGTTCAATAATAAACTTGTCTTAAATATGATCTTAGTTAGTTAACCACTCGTTTATTATGCGTAATCCTTAGGAAGTTAGGAGTTATGACCTAACCTTGTTAATTAACTAGTGAGTGCGTGAAAGAAACTCTACCCTAGTTGGGATGATTAAACGAGTGCATGCTTAATCAATGAGACCGAGAGGTGAGTTGAGTAGGAATGGCTAGAAGAGGGTAGATTCGGTAGGATATAGTGAGTGTTCGTGTGGTGGTGGTCTGAGAGGACATCATTCCTTACATTGTCATTAGCCTACGAGAACGTGTCTATAACCAGAGTGGCGTGAGAGGAACAGGATGGTGCCAAAACGTAGAACGACAAGAGACTGATAGGTAATTGTCAGTGTTATTACCCAGCATAGCTAGCTAAAAGTTGTCGTGTTAGAGCTGATCTATAGATTTCCCTAGGTGATCTATAGATTTTCTAGCTTTCTCTCTCTTAATTTAATCAAAATCATTTCTTTTGCTCTATTTAGTTACATTTTCTAGTCACTTGACTGAGGGTGACAACACTCAATTCTTCAAACCATTTTACCGGTTACTTTAGTCGATTAGGTTTAGTTGCTACTCTTAGAAATAGTAGGCACCTTCCCTTGGGTTCGATAACTCAGAGTCCCAAATACTCCACTGTATTACTTGACCGTATACTTGCGCAACCACGCGTAAATATAGACGCGTCAAGTTATTAGCGTCGTTGGCAGGGAAGGCATTGGTTACTAATTTTAACTTAGCAATTAGTTTAATTTACTCTCTTCTTTTTTGTTTATGTAAGTTCAGCTAGTTTCAAAGGCTTGAAACAGCTTGTCTGTTTCAAGGCCTTGAAACTGATTTCAAAGGTTTGAAACATACTGAGCAGTATACAGCTTGAACTTAGGGGGAGCTTATATGTTTAATGAGATTCCCACCTCTCTATGCTTGATTATATGCACCTTGATGATGAAAGACAAAACATTTTGATTCTCTTAACCATTATCTATCGATGTGTTTGAACAAGTTTTTCAGAGAAATTCAATTGCCTATTTTGCAGGATCACTTGCCTAAACTGTGTTCTTGCAGAAAAGGAAACTGGATTGTTTGATTAATTGTGTACTTATGCAAAGATGTCTGGACCTTTCTAACATACTCAGCTATAAGATCAAGTCAATATCTTTTAAGATTCTAAGCAACTAGCCGTTGGAAAAGCTATTAGAAGAGTCAAGATACATTGCTGATTTTTAGGGAGGTTAGTTTCCAGAATATCCTTATGATCTCTGATTCAAACTAGCTCCTTAAGAGGATGAATGACAGAGAGATTTCAAAGAGACTCAAAATATAAACACTCAAACACATTCAGGGATTGACAAGAAACAAAGAAGCATATTCATTCCTCTCGATCCAAGCATCTGTAGAACACTGCACACTCACTGCCAGACTCCGTCTCAGTGTTCTTCTTTCTGAACTCAATTTGTATATCATTCTGATAATACTTGTTATTTTGTGTTCTCGTGAATGTTCAAAGTGAACAATAGAGAATTCATGTTGAATCAGTTAGCTAGAGCAGGTACTAGATAGGTTAGTGAGAACCACAAGTTGTAACAGAGTAAGAGAACTTTATGTTCTTGAGATCTAGGGCTTAGCTTTTGATTAATAAGAATTGAGTTGAAAATCCTGCGGGGATTAAGTCCCTGTGCTAGAGACGTATGTCCAAGTGGACTGAAATCTATAAATCTCTTTGTCTCTTGCATTCATTTTTATGTTCTATACTTAGACATATCAGCTGCACAAAACAGGTTTCAGTTCAAGGATTTGAAAGGCATTTCAAGGCCATGAAAACTCTCAGCTTTATTTTTGTCATTTGTTTTCTTTCCAAGGACTTGAAACTCAGTTCAAGGCCTTGAAATACTTACAGCTTTACACAACTTCCTTTGAAGCTACTCTTTTAGCATAAATTGCAAAAATTTGCCATACTCTATTCACCCCCCCCCCTCCTTCTAGAGTATTGATCCTATTTTACCACCTACATTACTGTCTTTCAGTTTATTATTTCTGTGATTTATGATTTTTTTTTTTTGAATTGTATTTCAGGTTTTCAGTGTATGCACAGGACTTCTAAAGACCTTGTGCCCCCACTTGAGGATCCGGAAATCTTATTCAGAACTTCGAGAAGGAATTCGAGACAAATCGCAATTGGTGAGCAATTGACTAATGCTCAACTAAATCAGAAGTTGACTGAGCTGCAAGAGAAGCTCGGTGAGCAAAAGAACCAGATTCCCTACAATAAGTCGGGTCAAGATTTGGTTGAGAAGTTTCAGTCAACTCATCGAGGACACAAGCCAGCGATTGTAGGTACAACCATTCAGGCGGAGCTTTTTTATTTGAAGCCTGCCACCATCACGACAGTGCAGAATCAGTTTCAGTACTATGAGAATCGGGATGAAGACCCAAATGACTTCATTGTGAAGTATCATGCTTAATCAATACAGTGAAGTACAAGAACGTGACCCCCAAGGAACTGAAGTTGATTCTCTTTCCTTATTGTCTGAAGAGTGCGGCAGAGAAATGGCTAGAGTTCAGAGAGCCAAAATCGATCACCACATGGGATCAATGTGTTGATGAATTCATTAGCAAGTTTTACCCTGCTCAACATGTGATTCGCTTACAGGAAGAGATTCTTAGTTTTCAGCAGCATGATGATGACACGGTTGTGGATGCATGGGACCAGTTTATGAGGACGATACACAATAATTTCGGTGATTATAAGATTCTTCAGGTTTTCTATCACGGCCGGGAACGTCTTAACCAAGACTTACTCAACAAGGAAGCATGTGAAAACTTCTTGTACGGATTTGACAAGGATGGAGCATATGCCTTGATGAAGCAGATTGAAAAATAAGATGCTCGGTTCTATGACTCTAGGAGGTTGTCCAAGCTTGCCGAGCCAAAGAATGATGAGTGAAAAGATGGAATCACAAAGATGGTATCTGACATGGCGAAGCATGTGTATCAAGACAAGAACACTGTGTTTGCAGTAGAGGAGCAAGAGTTTGATGCAACTTTGACTCAAGAAAGTGAAGATGTTAGCTATGCGGGGGCACGAGGGCAGCGGCTGAACTGGAATCATGGGAACTACAGGCTAGGGATCAGAGATCATCCAGGATTCAGGTATGGAGATCAGGCCGGAGCTTCATATGCACCCGGATTTCAGCATTGGCCATCTGCGCCAGTTGCTCAGGCGCCACCACCAGCTACAGGTCAGAACACTGAGATGACAGGTCTCAAGAACATGATGTACCAGATGGGCAAGAATGTGAACACTTTCTCTTCTCAGGTGGAGACGTTGACAGCTGATTTGCACATCACCATGACCTCACTTCGTAACTTGGAGGTGCAGTTAGGACACATTGCCACTCAGCTCTCCTCTAGAGCACAAGGATCCTTGCCATCTGTTACAGAGAATGTGCGCTTAAGTAAATGCTGTAACCACTCGTAGTGGGATTGTTCTCAATGATCCCCCATATCCGAGCCACACCAGAGCTGAAGCCTCGAAGGCGAGGGAGCATGAGGTCTTTGAGAAGACCCCTTTCATGATCCCCCAATCAAAGGGCAAGACTCCACAGATTGATGATGAGGTACCATTACCACCACCTTCTTTATCTAAGGATCTTCCTTATCCTTTGAAATTCAGGAAGAAGAAAGATGACTCCGAAGAGTATAGGCGTTTCTTGTCTATTTTCTCAAAGTTGCATATCAATGTGTCGTTGATTGAGGCAGTCAAGATGATGACTAAGTATATGAGGGATGCAATTTCGGGAATAAAATGCAAGATTTTCTGAAAGTGGATTTGAGAGAGCAGGTGAGCTCATGTTTGTTACATGGTTTGCCTCAGAAAGAAGGATCCGGGGAGCTTTGTGATAGAAGCTAACTTGGAAGGCGCTTACACGGGACAGGCCCTATGCGATTCGGGGTCCAGTTTAGTTTTTCAGAAGTTAGGGGTGGAAGCCCACTCCACATGGATCAATCTGCAGTGCGCAGATAAGTCTTGCAAGAAAGCCTATGGAGTGGTGGAGGATTTTCTCGTGAAGGTAGGGAACTCTATTATCCCCGCTGACTTTATTATTCTGGAGATGCATGTGGGAGATGTCCCGATCATTCTAGGTAGGCCCTTTCTGTCTACCGATCAGAATCTCATTGATGTTGAGAACATTGAGTTGATCATGAGGATCAACGATGCGTTGGAAACTTTCCGTGTTTCCAAGCCGACTACACATCAATCTCAAGAGAAGACACAAATGCCAGTGGTCGTGCAGTCAGTGCACGAGAGTTTACAGGTGGTTAGTGTTGATCCACCAGATTCATAAGACAAAGTTCACAGAGTTGTGTTGAGGATCCAGCAGAGGAATCTGGATGAGAAGGCACATGGTGCCAAGCCACCTTTCTATAGGCAAGAGGTAACTGGGTCGGGTTGTCGACCTTAAATTACAAGCGCTGATTGGGAGGCAACCCAATTTAAGGAGTTAATTGTTTTTTTGTTTTTATTATTTTAATATCCTTACTTGTATTGTGAGGGGTGAGAGAGAGTGGTTTTAATATTTTCGATAAGTTTGCAGGACACAAGTACCAAAGACCACTCCGAATTCCCTTCTTGATGCACGTGCACACAGTTGCATGCAAAACGAGGAATAGCTAGCTAGTTGGAAGAAACGTGCAATACAGAGAAGTTACTCGAGGTCGAGGGGTAAATAATTAATTTTGAAGATCCTGGCAGCAAGTTGTTGTATCGTGTTGGCACGCATCGGAATCGGGAGTGGAAGTTGCGATTCACGAGCTAAAGTGGCAGAATTTGTGCGCACAAGAGAAAAAACGAGAAGAAATGGGAAATTCCCCGGATTTTGGGAATTTTCCAATCAAAATGGATTCCCCGCCGGTAACGGATTCCATCGGTGCATGAATCAAGGAAAACAGAGTTCAAACGAAGAATAAAAGGCAAAAGAGCACAAGTTCACAGGCCATTTCGCACGAAATGGGGCAATTTCGTGTGACATGGCCAACACTTAGAAAACTTTTCAGAGGCCATTTCGTGCGAAATGAAAACAGCTGTATATTTGGAGTTTTGAAAATCATTTCGTGTGAAATGAGGCATTTTGAACGAAATGCATTTCGTACGAAATGCCCTATTTCGTACGAAATGCCTGGAGCAACCATTTAATGGGGGGTATTTTGGACATTTTGGAGGCACTATATAAAGAAAAAACCGGGTGAATAAGCCTCCAACACCCCCATTCGGATCAAGTTGCACCTCGCTTCATCTTCTTCCTCTCAAACCTTCAAGAATACAAAACCCTCCAAACCCAAAACTCATCCAAATTCGAAATTTCTTGGTGGGTTTTGCTCCTTGCAAGCTCGCCTACAAGATTAACTCTTCGAGTTTTGGGAGATATAGCTTAATTTGAGTGTGGGGGAGGATTAAAGACGAAGAAACTTCAAGAAAAAAATTTCGGATTCATTGATTTGGAGTGAAATTTGGCCAAAGCTCAAGAAGGAAAGTTCGGTGGGGACACCAAGGAGCACGAGGTAGTATACTCTCCTCAAATTGCTCGTATTTTCATAAAATTGGTCGACCGATTCAGTCCTTTCTTGACCAATTTTCGCGGAACGGGTCCAGTAAGAATGATAATCCAGGTTCGTTGGACCCCACTTCTCTCTCGGTTTAATTCTTGCTTAGGCACTTCTAGGGTTTAAATTATCTCATGTGCACTTGCTTTTCATTTCTCATCATGCCTACACCGCGTAGTAATGCTAAGAGGAGATGGGGATAGTTGTTGATGATCACCTCTTCTTCGATCCTGAGGAGGACATGGTTATGAGTGAAGAAGAATAGGATGTGGGAGACAATTCCAGTAATCGTTTTCAGATGCCTCCGTCTCCAATTTGATATGAGTTGAGACAAGAGCTGCCACCCACGCCCGAGATTGGCACGAGGGCTAAGTCGGTGGTGAAGGTAGACCACGATGCAGTCTGCAGTACCAAATTCGGAAGCTTTAGGTTCGCGAGTGCTAGTGCCCATCGGGAATTTTACCAAGACTCGTCCCTGAAGAGGGAAGGGACTCCTAAAAACCCTTCCCGGAAAGCAAAGATATGCCTAATCAGCTCAAGTATATCTTCAAGAGTGAGAGGCTAGACAAGTAGTTTAAAATTTGCAAGAAGTCTAGCTCGAATCTTGCAAGAGAGTTCCTTGTGAACGCTCGTTTCTATGACGAGGGGGAGAGTGAGGATCAGAGGCACATCTTTTTCCGGACGACCTACATAGTTCTCATTCCAGAGACTATAGGGGCCACCATGAACTTCAAACCTTTGAAGGAAGTTTGTGCCTACCATTACACCATTCGGTGGCCGGACGCGGTTGAGGTTGTTAGTGCATTTTGTTTTCAGAGGGTGCGTGGTGCAGGGTGGAATGAGTGACCCACTCTACCTGAGTGGACGGTTTGTAGGACGTTTGTGCTTCCACGTGCGAGGTGGATTTGCGAGCTTCTTGAGAACTAGGTTTTTTGTGTCACGTCTCAGCCCACATACTCCTTCCAGCTGTGCACCATGGCTTATTGTTTGTGGAGTGGTAAGCGTATCGATGTCCCTTATTTCATTTATAGATTTATGATGGAGCGGACTGGTCGCAACAACCGTATGGCTCCCGGTCACACTTGCCTTATCCTCAAGCTAGCAAAAGATGCTAGCATGGAGGGATATCGTATGTGGGAGAGAATGCCTGACCCTCTAAAAGCCATGAAACCCGTAATACCCCCCCACAAGCTAGGAGGAGCGAGGATAATAGCTCGGGCTTCGATTTGGAGTCCCAACTCAACACGATCACTTACATGCTAGAGCAGCAGAGACTGCATGCAGATGTTGATAGAGCTAGGTCTCGGATACAGTTTGAGCATCTCCGAAGTAGTCAGCGCCAGCTTGGCCGCGGGTTAGAGTAGTTGAGCTTTGACAGCGCCCAGCAGGGAGGGTGGATCCAAGACTTAGCTAAGGGGGCTAAGGCCACGTTGGAGCACCCGCACACCTACGATGGATTGTTCCATTACCAGTCAGATGTGTACCCCGAGTCGAGTCCAGAGGTGGGAGTCGACAAGGACGAGGAGGCGACTTAGTCCGACTAGACCCACGACCCTACGCTTAGGCAGCTGAGTCCTCTTGATTTATCTCTATCTTTCGTTGAGGAAAACAAAGCGATTAAGTGTGGGGGGGATTTTTAGCTATCCGCTAGTTAGCCATTGCATAGCCATGTCACACGTAGTTTAGTGAGTCAGTTTTCATGTAGGTGTCAGTCAATTATGTTTGCATTTGCACATTTAATTTATTGCATTGTATATTGTTTGTTTCACCTTTTAATTACCGTGTCCACCTGCCCATATTTTTTGGTTAATCAAGTTGGCCCAAACATATAGAGTTAGGAAAAAATTGAAAAAAAATTAAAAATCCTAAAAATTGATTTTTTTAGAAAGGGAAATCAAAGAGAGTGAATGTGGAGAGGACTTAATGATAAAATTCCTTAGGAGTATGAAAATTTGAGATGAGTTAGACACGAGAATCTGGAGTAGGAAAACTTATAGGGATTATGAACTCTAGAACTGTGAGTAGTTGCTTCTCAGACTAGTTATCCTACTAGAGCTACACCACTGTCACATAGGTAGTCGTCAACCCTCCTCGTAGTGGCAACAGAACAGCTGTGCGAGGGATTTTATGGGGGGCTCTCGTCTCGTCTCCATCTCCTAGGTCCACTAGTTACCCCTATTGATCCATTTACCCCTTTTATTCACATCCTCTAGCCTAGGAAACCGTTCATTTTTTACTTTCATCACTAGTTAGAATTGTCCCTTCCTGTGCGTCATGATAGAGGGAGTTGAGTTAGGGAGGTTCGTTGAGGGTGAGCTGATTTGATACATCTTACGTCGATTTTCTTACATGTCGTTTTTTGAGGGGATATGAGGGTGAGTTAGAGACGATGGCACACTTTGGTGTGGCAGTGAGTCGTGTCGATGAAAAGTGGAGTACTGGCGTGGGGTTGGTTTATCTTATAGGAGGTCATGCTTTAATTTTTACGTTTATTCTGTATATCTTAGGTGATGAGGAGGATCGGTTGGAAAAGCATGTGTTACATTTGACTACCGGGTTTTGAGTTGGTTTGCATACAGAGTGGGGGTGTCGACTTATATTTGATTACGTTACACATTCCACCCCCACATTATTTGTTTGATATTGGATCTCCTCGGATAATATTATCGTTATTATTGGCTCAATGTGCTTAATGTTTTGGAAAAAAAATATAAATTGAAAGTGAATGGAATAAGGAGCTGGATTTGAAATTCATGAAGAATCGAGGAGATTAGCTATGAATCTATTAATCACTCTTTCACATTTTTGACCACGAGAACGAGGTTGCACCAAGATTGAGGAAATGAGGGCCGGAGTAGTTAGATTTGGTGGGGTTCCTTGGATTTTGGTGAGGGAGTGTGAGAATCGAGTTTAGTGAGGTTTATCATAACGTCTAGGACTGCGCTTCTAAATATCTTATCTTACTCGTCCTAAGTCGTCAACATTTTAACCCGTGGATAAATAGCTCGGATGGTAGGTGCTAGGGATACGTTTGATGAGTGTGCGGAAACAACTTATTTTATGTTCGTGCCCGTCCTGTCTGACGGAACTGGCCGCAAGTTCTACCGATCACCAACGTTATAGAATCTCCAAGGGGATGTGAGAGTCGTGTTGGATAGCCGAAAGTGAGTATGCAAAGTGGTGGGGGTATGCATTTCTGGTTTTGGTATGTATGCAATGTCTCAAGTGTGGGGGTTTTGGGCGTTATCGTTGCTTGGGACGAGCAAAGAGTAAGTGTGGGGTAATGTGATAGCGCATTTTAGGAGCTATATTTCTTTAGCATTTACCACATGATTCAGAGGTTTTTGGGAGAGTTCGGAGCCTAATATTGATGTTTGATGCATGATTACCACTTGTTTCCTTCATATGGTTAATTCTATTCTGGACACGATTTAAATGTTGATTTATGCTTTGTTTTTTGGATTTAATCGCCTGGTATAGTTTTTGTTGTCGTTGACAGGAAACAGGGCTTAAGGAGCGATTGAAATCAAGAACGTGGGATTCGAAAGCTAGGAAGAACAAGGAAAGAGGCTTGGAACCAAGGAGTTGAAGATTCAAGAACACATTATGCAGACCATTTCACACGATATGGAAGGACTTCGTAAGAAATTGGATCTCCTCGGATATTATATGACACATTCCACTCCCCCCCCCCACATTATTTGTTTGATATTGGATCTCCTCGGATATTATTATCGTTATTATTGGCTCCATGCGATTAATGTTATGAAAAAAAACATAAATAGAAAGTGAATGGAATAAGGAGCTGGATTTGAACTTCATGAAGAACCGAGGAGATTAGCTATGAATCTATTGATCACTCTTTCACATTTGTGGCCACGAGAACGGGGTTGCACCAAGATTGAGGGAATGAGGGCCGGAGTAGTTATATTCGGTGGGTTTCCTTGGATTTTGGTGAGGGAGTGTGAGAATCAGGTTTAGTGAGGTTAATCGTGACGTCTAGGACTGTGCTTCTAAATATCTTACCCTATCCGTCCTAAGCCGCCAATATTTTAACCCGTGGATAAATAGCTCGGATGGTAGGTGATAGGGATACGTTTGATGAGCTGAAGCAACTAAATTTGTGTTCCTGCCCGTTCTATCTGACGAACTGGCCGCAAGTTCTATCGATCACCAAAGTTGTAGAATATCCAAGGGGATGTGAGAGCCTTATGACATGCCGGTTATTTCTTCGAGATTGCCCAATCTCTAACTAAAAAGAAAAAATATGTTCTTTACTGTATTGCATTGTACATACTTGAGTTGCATTATACACATCATGTAGTTTTATAGTCGTGTCTTTGTGTATTTAGTCGTGAGTCGTGTTGGCTAGCGGAAAGTGAGTATGCAAAGTGGTGGGGGCATGCATTTGTGGTTTTGGTATGTATGCAATGTCTCAAGTGTGGCGGTTTTGAGCGTCATGTTTTCTCGGGACGAGCAAAGAGTAGGTGTGGGGGACAACGTCTTCTAGGAGCTATATTTCTTTAGAATTTACCACATGATTCAGTGGTTTTTGAGAGAGTTCAGAGCCTAATATTTATGTTTGATGCATGATTATCACTTGTTTCCTTCATATGCTTAATTTTAGTCCGGGCACGATTTATATATTGATTTATGCTTTATTTTTCGGATTTAATCGCTTGGTATAGTTTTTGTTGTCGTTGACAGGAAACATGGCTTAAGGAGCGATTGGAATCAAGAAACTGAGTTTCGGAAGCTAGGAAGGACAAAAGAGGCTTGGAACCAAGAAGTTGAAGATTCAAGAACACATTTGATTTCGAACGAAATGTGCGGGGACTGGCGCAAAAATGGTTGGGCTAAAATGCAAATTTCGAGACTTGGACTTCATAACTTCAACCTAGGTAACTACTGGACGTACATAAGAGAGCCAAGAACAACAAAGAGAGCTAGGATAAGCCATTGGGAGCATCAAGAAGCAAGGAGACGAGCCCGGATCAATGCCATCGTCATATTTTTTAGCGTTTGATCTACTTATCATCTTTCTCTCTGTATGGAATATTTTAACATGTTAAATTTTCTTATGAGTAGCTAAACTCATACCTAGGCATCTATGGAGAGCCTAGGGTTTATGTTATGATGATGTTTTTCTGGAATTGATGAACTTTCACGCGTAGGCTTTATGATTGATTGAAGATTGTTCTAGTTTCTATCATATTGAGTTCTTCTATTGACAAAGTAGAATCAAGAGGTGTGATGTTTATTATCTCTTTCTTCATTCAAGAATAAACTTGGCTTAGAGATGATCTTAGTTAGTTAATCACTCGTTTATTATGCGCAATCCTTAGCAAGTTAGGAGTCATGACCCGACATTGTTAATTAACTAGTGAGTGTGTGAAATAAACTCTACCCTAGTTGGGATGAGTAAACGAGTGCATGCTTAATCAATGAGATCAAGAGGTGAGTTGAGTACGAATGGCTAGAAGAGGGTAGATTTGGTAGGATATAATGAGTGTTCGTGTGGTGGTGGTCTGAGAGGACATCATTCCTTACATTGTCATTAGCATACTAGAACGTGTCGATAACCAGAGTGGCCTGAGAGGGACATGATGGTGCCAAAACGTAGAACGACAGGAGACTAATAGGTAATTGTCAGTGCTATTACCCAACGTAGCTAGCTAAGAGTTGTCATGTTAGAGCATGGAATCTGGAATCGCCAAAACTTCACTAGGTGATCTATAGATTGCCTAGCTTTCTCTCTCTTCATTTAATTAAAATAATTTCTTTTGCGCTATTTAGTTACAATTGCTAGAAACTTGATTGAGGGTGACAACACTCGATTCTTTAAACCTTTTCATCGGTTACTTTAGTCGATTATATTTAGTTGCTAATCTTAGAAATAGTAGGCACATTCCCTTGGATTGGATAACTCGGAGTCCCAAATACTCCACTGTATTATTTGACCGTAAACTTGCGCAACCACGCGTAATATAGACACATCACATGTATATGGGAGAAAATTTATTAAAAGAGCCTACTACCCTTGCCAGTGAACCCTCAAAACAAACCCTAAAAAAGGGTATCACTCTCTCTCTCTCTCTCTCTCTAAAAGCATTGAATTTTTTCATCTACCTCAACCTACCAAAGTACAGTTGAATTTACTCCAACTATAAATGTAATGAATGTATACTTCAAAGTCCTCAATAATATGGCTCATTTCTCACTCTCTTTTGCTCCAATTCTCCCATTTTGTCTGTAGAGGTCTCCCATTTTGTCTGTAGAAGTCTCTCCCTTTCTACATTTTTGTTCTTGAGCTACGGTAAAGTCTAAAACTCTCATCTTTGTGCTTTGATCCTTGTAATATGTTGATCACAGTACTGTAAAATTTATGCTACTCTTATTTTTTTGCTTTCATCCTTGTAATATGTTCATCATAGTACTCTAAAATGTATGCTATTGTAGTCTTTGTTCGTTATATTGCTTCTTCTGGGTTTGGTGTGTGTTGCTGTATGTGCTGAGACAGGGACAAGTACATTCATCATCTCTGTCTTTTCAGAAAAGACTAAGATGAGTAATAAGATTGTTTATGTCTTCTTGAAAAGACAGAGAGGAGCATCTTACTCGTATCAGGCTACCACATGCACAAGTGAGAAGAGCAAGACCTGCCAGACTAGGACGAGTGGGATGGTCGTCTGTGATTAAGTACGGGTACAAGAACCTGTACTTTTGATTCCGTCTCTTCATCTACCCCCACAATTTCTACCATCTATAAAAGCACAATAACTATAAGACCAAAATCAATTTTGATCTCAAAGCCTCTAGATGATGCTAAAAGATTCAAACACCTTGGTCAAATTTGAGCCGAGACTGCAGAACTGGGCAACTCATTTCCTTGCTCAAAGCAATTTTGATCTCAAACTCTCTGGTGAATTCCATTTTTGTAATCTCCCAAAGACGGTACTCCCTCTGTTTCATCAGATACTTCAGAAAATTTCAGGGAACGGGGATTAAGAAAAGAGGGAAAATGCCCAGAAAGCCCCTGTGACTCACTCATTTACCCCTGGTCTTAATATACTCTCTCTCAATATCTCTCTCTCCTCTAGTTACCCATTAACAAGAATAACATTAACAACTTCAACAATCTCCATCAGATTCACAACAACAAGAACAATAACAGCAACAACAACAACAACAAAATTCTTCAATAATTTTCTATATCATAAATTACACAAAGAGTTCGATGGCCATAGCTTCTCCATTTTCGTTTCATCTGCTTCTATTTTCTAGATTTGCAGCTCTTGTTGTTGCTTCTCTTGTCCGAATTCGGAGAAAAACAAGAAGAATAAGTCAGATATGAGGTAGGGAAAGGAGATGAGAAATTGGAAGAGAGGGTTACCCGGTGGTGGGGGCTGGAGCCTCCCTAACGCGCCGCTTCACGTAGAGAGACAGAGAGATGAAGATGGAGATGAGAGCCTCCGATCTACTTCCCGCTCTCTCTCTGGTCTTCGTCTTCTCCTTCCTCCCACGGTTCTGCACTGGCGACGGCGGCGGCGGACTTGAGGAGATCGAGAGACAGATCGATGGAGATGGAGCAGATCGATGGAGATGGAGGAGATCGATCTGCTCTCTCTGTCTCCCTCTCTCTCTTTGTCTTCATCTCTATGGTTCTGGAATTGTCGCGATGAAAGGGAAGGAGTTGAACGGTGGGGCAGATGGGTTTGGGAGGAGTGGAGAAGAGTGAGGATGGAGGAGGATGAGTGAGGAGGGAGATGAGCCGATGGAGGCTTCTGGTGGAGGAAATGTTGGGTGGTGTTAGAATTATGTTAAAATCATTACATGGGGTTGGATATTTTGGGTTGGGCTGATTAGGTTTAGGGAAATGGACTAATGGTGTTAAATAATTAACATTTATCTTAGTTAATTTGGTAATTGAGATCAGGTAAGCCCAATTTAAAAGTGGGGTTGGGTTTTTTAATTATGGGTATAGTTGTATTTTGCTAGTAGAAAAATTTCCATATTTGGAAATTTTGAAGAACCTGGCGAAACGAAGAGAGTAGTAGTTAGTCTAGAGAAAGACAAAGAAAGTTGTAATGCTGTTTGCCTTTGTTAATGAAAAATATGTTCCATCAAAAACAAAATCCAACCCATTGTAACAGCTAAACTTTGTTTATCCCAACTCGCATCAAAATTGTATTTAAGTAAGCCTTCAATTGGAGGAAACCATTTACTGATATTTGATTGAACCAAGATATCAACACAAATTTTCGTTAAAGAAGTCATATTTTGACTCAACGCTCGAGAGTTTAGAAGATACTAAATACAGATGAGTGTTAATTCAGTGATAGAACATTTGAAGCCTCTGCATAAGGTCTGGTCCAAACCTGACCGACTATGGGCACTACGGATGCAATTTTGCCAATTATAAATGATGATAAATACACAACGGACACGAACAAATCACAAAAGGATCGATGGACCCCCCAAATGCAAAATTATCAACACCGCAATAATTGTTCACTTTATTCAAAACGACACCGTGGCACAATCACACTCACTCCCTCAAAAATAACGAACACACGCGGTCCACGTCGAAACCCGACACGACGACGACGACGACGACTTCGCTCGTCCACTCAGATAACAGAAACAACAGGCCGATTCAAACCGCCGACGACGCTCACGGAACGACGGCTTTCACGTGCTTTATCGCCGTCTGATCCGCACTGGTTCCTGATGGCTGTAAGCTCGTAAGGCGACGTGTCCGTAGCGAGCCACTGCTCGACCTCAAACTCCGTCTGGGAGCAGCCACCGTGGACCTTTGCGGTGGTGACCTCGACGTAGTTGCAGTACCAGCCGTGGTGAGCACCCGAGCCGTCGGAAGTCAAGTTCATGGCACAGATCGGTCCGGTGAGGCAAGGTCCACGGCCGCTGAAGATATCGAGGTTGCCTCTCTCGAAGTAGTTGTAGCCAGGACCCATTAGCCCGCCCCAGGCCTCCAGATTTGGGATTCTGATACCGTACCCGCTGTCGTCGTACAGCGTCAGGGTCATGATCGAGTCGGTTCCGGCTTTGAAGATCGATCCGGTTCTGATGAAGGCCGTGTACACGCAGTCATCGTCCTGCATTCATTGAATCGAAACACAGTTAAAAAAACGGAATTGTGTAATCATTGATGAAGAGGAGGAGGAGTGGGAGCTTACGGATCGGGCGATGGTGGCGATGGAGAGGACGATGAAGAGGCTGAACCAGAGAGCGTTGACTCGTCCCATTTGGTTTGCAGATCTGAATATTGTTTTCGTTTTCTCTGTCGATGGGATATGTGTGGGATGAAGCTTCACGAGCTCAATTTAATATGTAGGCTCCAATTTTACTGGTTCATTTGACACTCGTTTGATTAGCATTTAGGTTGAGCAGGTGAACGTCCTATTAGGCGAAATTTACTTTCCTGAGAGCGGAGCATTTGGGTTGAGCTACGTTGAAATTTTTCGACTTGTGAATTCAATTCCCACGCTATTTGATTATTACATTACCAAACATTTTGTTTTTCAACTTGTGAGTTTCATCGGTATAAATTATAGTAGTGCAAATATGACCATGCTCTGCAGTAGAGAGTTTAAAACCTCTACACGAATGTGAGTTTCATCGGTATAAATTATAGTAGTGCAAATATGACCATGCTCTGCAGTAGAGAGTTTAAAACCTCTACACGAAACTAACATGATGAGCTCCATTTAATTTGTAGGATCCAATTATACCGGTTCATTATTTTTCCTATAATTAGGCTAGAAAGACTGCTAAAAAAAAAAAAAAAAAAAAAAAACTGATCAAAAAAAATTAGGCTAGAAAGATAAGGCGCTATTATTCATATACGTGCACCGAGAGTAGGGAATCATTACCAAGAGTATGTTCCAGAAAACACGTGGCTACTGTTCGCTTGGCAGTAAATGAATGTATGAAAATTACAACTTAAGTCCCACAAGTAGAGGAAAATTCATTAGTGCAGCTGAAGCATTCTCGTTTTTCTTGAATTGGAAGCATATAGAAATAGAAAAATACAATGTCTTCTAATAATAGAGAAAAATACAGACTGCAAAAAAAATATCTTCGCGGGAGTGGATTTTCTCCAGCCTGGGAGAGGTCCAGCCGCACCTCCCATCACATTTTATCCGTCCATAATAGGAAGTGGAACAAGATGGAAACACGTCACCGCTATAGGTCACAGTCAATTTTTACTATCTGATGAACTCAAAATACTTCCGACGGTTGATACGTGATGGCTGGGCGGATGGACCTCTCCAAGACAAGAGAAGATGCGTCCTTGGCTAGATAAAATCCACTACAATCTTAGCATAAAAGTGATTTTTGATCTCTTGAAACCCTTATCAGCAGCCACCAGCAATGTCTGTCTAATGGCTAAACTCTCCAACAAGACAGGATAAGAGACATCATCGATTCAATTTTTTATTAATGACGTATAAACACAGCTTGAAAAGATCTGAACTGACAGACTTGCAGTTGAGTAGGTTAATAAGCAATATTTGAGTTGCCACAAGATTTGACTATTTCCAAATTATATATAACTTTACCCACTCTTTTCATTACATCTCAGTTTCATCATGCACTAATCACTTCGCGAAATCTTATGATCTATAATTAATTTTAACCAAAACCACAATACCATACTTATATTACATTACCATGGCAAAAATATGTACAAACACCCAAGAATTGTTCATGACTAGTACAGCCAATAACAAAACCAAACATAGACAGGAATGTACAATAGATTTTGTTGAGAGCAAGAACAGCAAGAAACTCAAACACGCTACTAAATTGTGTTGATAGTTACGAAAAGACGAAGTTATTTTTTAATAATGTACTAAATACATTAGTATGTTTTTGCACTATGGAGGCCTGATTTTCATAAATCCATACTTGAGGGGTGTTAGTGTAAATACCAGCATTGTTAGGTCGGCAAGTTGTTTCCATGATATAAATTTGTCTGCTTGGTCTTATCATGTCTTGGAATAAGAAATAATCTTCCCACATGTTTCCAATGTCGTGTCAATGGCAGGGACGAGAGGATCAATTTAGTAATTTGCCTTACACGGAAACAGTCTGACACATTGATCAATTAGAAAGAGGAATCATCTAGCAGATCTTTGTGCTTACTTGGTCTGTTTCTTCTCTTTCTTCCAGTTTTGACTTTTTCATCCGTAGGCATGTCACTTTGACCCGGTGATTTGGATAGATAAGCGATGAAATTTTTCGGTAATTTTTCGTGGTATTGTAGAGTAAAGTTTAATGTACAAGACCATGAAAATTTACCAAAAAAATACATCGTATTGCTAATCAAATCACCAGGTCAAGGCGACCTGATGAATAGTGGTAAAACTCAAAAGTGGAAGAAAGAGAAGAAACATAGGAAGTATTTAAAAGATGTATAATGTATATACTCAAAACCGAATCCTATGAAATGCACCTTTAGTGTGACCGCGGGAATTTTACAGGATTTCTTGTCATCGGCATTGTATTGACGTGAACGCTGCTAAGGTAAAGTATATTGAGTAAATTCCCCCACCGCGCTCGTAAAAGGGGCTCAAAGGATTCTTTGGGCGAATCTTGTACATTCTGTGGTTCATTCATGTGCTGTGAGTACTTATTCATCCCTTTATTGAACTAATAAAAGGAGATATAAATTTGACTACATGGACTTAAAATGGTCTTTGATGCAATAAAGAATGTTTTAATTTCACCCCAAAATGTGGTGGCATTGGTGGTTCGATGGCCACTAAAGCTATATCTCATGTCCAAGTCTAGGTCCATTGACGTTCTGATTGTACAAGACGAGGAAAGGGTTGAGTAGCCTATTCATTATTTAAGTAGGAAGACACAAGGACCAGCTGAGGTATACCCCTATTAAGTGTTGGAATCAAGGGTGCCTTGAATGGACATGGGCTTGGCAACGAATCGATGATGAAGCGAGGCAAAGAAACGGACCAAACGGAGGATCAAGACAAAGACAACAAGCCGGGGGTGTGTTGTCTGTTCGTGCATACACATCGGGTGTTCGTACGTCCAGAATTCTGGAGGCGGCCAAATTGTTTTCTTGTTGGTTTTAGCTCAGATTTGGTATTTGTTTGGGCACAAGCTATATAGTAGGCCTATATAAAGGCTATATGTCGTGTTTTATATCGTGTGTGTTGTATTTGTGGTATTTCTCTCTAATAAACGGGATTTTTTGGGTCGTGGAGGAAACTAGCATCGTGCTAGTGAACAACGTTATATTGGGCGTGATCTTGTTCATCATTTTCATCGTTCTCAAGCTCGTTCTAGATCATAACAAACTGGTATCAGAGCTTAGGTGATCGGTGTTTCAAGATCATGATCTTGATCAAGGTGGAGCTAAAGAGCTAGGGTTTCATAATCCGTGAAATTCATAGCTAGGGTTTTGCGATCAAGGTGGAGCACGTGTTCGGGGGTTACAGATCTGGACGAGGAGCTGCAGAGAAGATGACCGGGGGGATGACCAAGATCGACAAGTTCAACGGGAGAAACAACTTTAGCCTATGGCAGATCAAGGTACGTGCTTTGTTGAAGCAGCAAGGCCTGTGGTTTCCATTGGCTAAAGCGGAGGGGTTCGTTACAACCACCAAAGAGTTTAAGAGATGTAGGAAAAAGCGCACTCAACGATCATGTTGTGCTTGGTGGACGACGTGATCACAGACGTTTTAGATTAAGAGACGACTGAAGGACTATGGAACAAGTTGGAGAGCCTATACAAAAAGAAGTCGCTCACAAACATGTTGACGTTGAAGCAGCAGTTGTTTGTTGTACGAATGGGGGAAGGTACGGATCTAAGAGATCACTTGGATCATTTGAACACTATTTTGCTTGAGTTTCAAAATAGTAATGAAAGGATAAATGATGAAGATGCCGCACTAATTTTGTTGGTATCGCTACCACCGTCTTACGAGGGGTTCGTGCAGTCTGTTTGTGCTCGAAAAGAGACTGCCACATTGGAGTAGGTAAGATCAGCTCTTCACACAAGGTAGATGCGACATAAGGGGTTCAGACGTTCCGACATTAGACACATTCATGGTTTCCAAAGGGTGTTATGGTAAGAGGAAAAATAAGGGTTCAAACGACGTGTGTGCATTGTTTAAAGAGAAGGGACACTATAACAGAGAGTGTCTGAAGAAGGCATCTGCAGATCTGGCTGTAGGTGCAACTGATTCGGAGGTCGACTACGAGCCCATTTGGTAATTCTTTTGCTTTCTAAAACGCTGCTTTTCTAATCTAAAAGCAGCATCAGTGTGTTTGGTAAATATGTTTTTTTTTTTGCTTTCTAAAAAGCATTTGCTTCCACACAACAGCTTTTGAAAAGAAGGGGGGTTGCTTTCCAGGACTTGTTTTTCGATAAATGTATCATTTGATATTCTTTTCCGTTAAAAAATATGAATAATTATTTATTTTAATAACTCTATTTATTATATCATGTATATATTTTCATTTCGACAGTAATAGTAACTCTAAAACACTAATTACCAAACACAAAATGTCAAAAGTGATTTCCCGCCGCAACTTAAATACGGAATTTACCAAACACTTTTCGGGTAGATTTCCACAGAAGCTTTCTCACAGTACTTCCTGCACAACAATATTTTAAAACGTCACAACATTACCAAAGGCCCTGTTTGGGGGATGGAATCCGTGCTTTTGACGAGGATGCGTATTTGGAATAGGGTAATATCTGACGAGGGAAACGTCACGTGAAAGAGGACGCGTGAATGGGGAGCGCGTATGATGCGCGCAAGGGGCGATATTGCAAGAATTCGGTGGAATTTGGAGAAATCTCGCAAAACGTTGCATGAACTCGTAGGGGATGGATCAACGTGTGGGGGGGGGGGGGCTTTGTTGTACGGACTCGAACTACAAACAATTTTGCTCTAGGATCCCGGTGGGAGTTGGAACAACAAACAGAGGATTCAATTGCAGGAACTCGACCATAGTTGGAGCATCGATAGGGTTGGATTGCAGGAACTAAACGGGAGTTGGAGCATCGCTGGGGGAACTTGTTGCAGGAACTTGGTGAAGTTGGAGCCACTTGTGATAGTGAGGATTATTGGAGACAACCGGCCAATTCAAGCGAAAGCATACGAGAGGATTCAAGGCAAGGTGGAGATTTTTTGGAATCAAGTGTGCTTTGAATGAACTTAGGCTTGGCAAGGAATCGGCGAGGAAGCGAGGCAAAGAAAGGGACCAAACAGAGGAGCAAGACGAAGATAACAAACGGGGTGTGTACTGTCTGTTCGTGCGAACACTCCGAGTATTCGTACAAATACTGTTCTTGCGAACACATCGGAGACTCATTCGAACAGAATCCTAGAGGCGGCCAAATTGTTTCCTTGTTGGTTTTTTACTCGGTTTTGGTATTTCTTTGGGCACAAGATGTATAGTAGGCCTATATAAAGGCTACAAGTCGTGCTTTACATCGTGTGGGTTGTATTTGTGGTGTTTCTATCTAATAAACGATGTTTTTTCAGTTCGTGGAGGTAGCTAGCATCATGGTAGTGAACCACGTTATATCGGGTGTGTTCTTGTTCATCGTTTTCATCGTTCTCAAGCTCGTTCCAGATTATAACAAGAGGTATTGCATGTCTTTAGTATTTGCGGCTCAAAAGTTCACGCACTACTTTCTGGGTCATCGAATTGAGATAATCACCAAGGTACATCAGCTCTCAAGTATATGTCTACTAAGCTGGACATGATGGGAAGAATGACCAAATGATTGCTGACATTACTAGAATATGACCTTAGCTGAGTTGTTCCTAAGGCCATAAAGAGCCAGGCTTTAGTTAAACTAGTGTCTTAGTTTCTTGGAAAATGATTATGAGCTCGCGGAGGAAGAAAACATGGACAATACAATTGAAGCAATCATTATTTAAGTGAGGTATGATAGAAAATGGTTACTATACGTTGATGGATCCTCTGGGGGAAGAAATGGCGAGTTATTCTCTATCGGCCCTTTGGGCACATCAATGCTAGCTTACTGACTTGAATTTTCATGCACCAGCAATGAAGCTGGATGTGAGGCCTTGATCCTGGCACTGCGTGACAAAACGAGTTCTTTCAACCTTCCTTGCACAGCTTTTTAAATATCATTGTGACATTTGCATTGAAATTTCTTTTTCGTATGCATTAGTTGCATCTCTCATGAAGCATGTCGTAGTTTATCCAAAAGTATTCAGCTTCGGGGACAAAGCTTTATTTTAAGGGGAGATGATAAAATAACCCGTATTTCGTTTGGGCTATTTTGTTGTTTAGAGATAGTCGTGTTCTTCTTAGTAATTCAATTCATATTTTTGCAAGTTAGTTAGAATACTACTAGTGAACTTTCTACTTAGTGGTAATTCCGAAAATACCCCCTTACATTTGTAATCTTGTAGTTATCCTTAATTTTTAATATTTAAATATTAATCCTCGATTTTTGATTACTTCAATTTCCACCCCAACTGATTTTTTATTTTGAGAGAATTGTAATTGCTCATAAGCCCCTCCCCACCACTACCAAAGCTAACTCTAATATAACAATACTCCTACTTTCCTCCTATGAAGTCATACTTACATTGTAGTCATCATATGACTAGAAGATGAATACAATCACACACTACCCACACTAAATTCTCTCCATCACTCTCTAAAATCATCTCTCTCTATGGTCCCGAAACAACCCAATTAATTCAACACCATCATCATCATCATCATCATCATCATCATCATCATCATCATCATCTTCATATTCTCTGTTCACTCCACTCAACTTCTTCATGTCAACCATGGAATCACTCTCCAATACTTGAAGATCCAGGCTTTCTAAGTCTTTCCAAACACTCTAAATTCCTCTTAGGGTTGGCTGTACGTATTATTTTCCATATATTATCCTTTATAGGTTGTGAAAATAGTTTTTGGAAGCATGTCTTGTTGGAGATTTCTTGTTTTGATGATGCATGTGTGCCTAGAGCATGAAATTGTGACGTGGGACTTGTGTTTTTTCAATTCTCCACTTGATTTCTCAAATTTCTTATTTAATTTATTTTTATATGTTTAAAGACTGTTTTTGAGCATAAGAACATGTTTCTCAAGTTGCATGTATCATGGAAATTAATTGATCAAGATTTGAAGGTTTTTGGGAAACATGCACGTTGACATAATCTATATAGTTTGTGAAAAACGTGATTTATCTTCCACTTTTGTCTCTGTTAAATTTACAAATCTCACATTTTATAAAACTAGACTCATAGGGGGTCATTTTGAGAAAAAAATCATTCTCATAGCATTCTTAGTTAATGAGTAATTGTCATTTGAACTTGCATATTTTCTGAAACTCTGTTTCTGGATCAGTCTTGCCATTTTCACTAAAAACCCATTTTAAGAAATTTTACCACCTGCTCTTTCTTTTTCTGTAACTAGACACATTGATGATTAATTTGAGATTTGCTTTCAGACTTGTCTCTTCACAACACTAGTTATTTATTTTCTATCTTTAACTAGATATTGATAAAATTCCGGATGTTTCAGAAAGTAGACACATTTATTGAAACAACCCTGGAACCTATGGTTCCTTGCTAGTACAAAACGAGAATCCAAAGAGTGCTTTATTTAAATAAACGGAGAAAACCTCCAACATAGTTTTAAAGGGAACAAGATAACAATGTTTGGAATTCAAAACAAAACTCATGCTAAAATTTACTAGACACATTGATGATTAATTCCGAAGAAGATGAGCATCATTGGTATTCTCCAAGTGGTAGCAATCAGCTTTTAAAGTTGTGATTTACTTTCACACTTGTCTCTGCACAACACTAGTTGTTTATTTTTTATCTTAATTAGCTATTGATAAGATTCTTGATATTTCAGAAAGTTGACACATTTATTGAAACAACCCTCGGTTCCTTGCTAGTACAACCAAACGAGAATCTAAAGAGTGCTTTATTGAAATAAAAGGAGAAAACCTCCAACATAGTTTGAAAGGGAACAATATAGCAATGTTTGGTTAAAACAAAGCTCATGCTAAAATTAATAGATGCTTCCTAGCTTGCTATTTTCCTTCAGCTACATGCGCGCGTTCCGCCACCTTTATTCATGACATGCAGGTTTTTAAATGTCAAAAGTCGACGCAGTAAAAGTTTGTCATTAAAAACTGAGTAAGCATATACCACAACGCGTAAAGAATGAGTTTTGTCTTAAAGAGTTGAACCAAATATAACTGAAGTAACTTCACATTAAATCACTAGTTGAGCTGAGGTGTATTAGTGCCCAGCGGGTACGAATGCCCACATAGAGGTCACGATGCAATATTATCACCATTATTAAAAGTGCCTCTTGGGATATCACAAATCTCAATTCACCCAGAGCGTTTGTAGGTAACTCGACACTACCCCGCTCAAATCACATAGCTAAAAGACCTTAAGTGTCGATACCCCTATACAGTTGTGACCCACACATGCATAGATAGTACTCTATAGCTTTCACAATTTATAAAACCCGTATACGGTAGGGTATGAAACCCGAGGATGATCGTCTCACGTGCGCCTCCGGCTGTATCCTTCTCACGTATCCTTTGTACATCACTCATTTCATTTATCGTTCATTAACACTTAACAAGATCATTCTAGTAACCAACACATATTTTTCAAGAGATATTTGCAAGAGAGAAACTGAAATTCAAGACTTCTAAACAGTTGTCCGAAACACAAGTAACACACGCCACGACACTGATAGCGCCTTTTAGGATCTATATATTATTGTTAATTTCCATATTATCATGAGAGATTTGAGCTTAATTTTTAGAGAATATAAGTCGTTTTGGCACTTGATGCTTCATATGTGTTATATTGTCAGTCCGGGCGTTTATATGCATATTTAGATGTTATTTGTCAAATATGATCACTTGGTATGTTTGTTCATGTTGTCTTGGCAGGAATGGATGCTAATAGGTTGATAGGAGGCATGAAACGAACTTCGGAAACAATGGGAGCTCAAGTGGAGTGAAGAGAAACAAAAGTTGGAGGAGCTAGAATGACCATCCTTCAGTATTTTCAAGGCTCAGGAAAATCTACAATGAATTTTGGAGCAAGGTCTGATCCATTGGAAATTACACATCCAGGGCTTTCCAACAATATATGGTAGGCCCAAAGACGAGTCCGCATGAGAGAGTTATGGCCCGCGCAAGATCAGCTTACAATTCTGTCCGGGAATTACAAACTGGAGGGGCTGAAATGCAATTTCGGCCAAGTTACATTAAAAATCGACCCCATGTGGTGAAAAAACGTGAGAGAAGACCTAGGAGGTAAAACATACATGCACGGGAGCTATTGGAGAGCAGCTTGGAGCTCGGGGATTGCTCGGATTCGTCAAAGATTGGCGATTTCACCGGTTGATTCCTTTCTCTTCTCTTTTCATCATGTGTATGGAGAAACTCTCGTTATTTTCCTACTTTATTAGTAGCTAAATACATTTGCTAGGTTCTTTGGAGATGAACCTAGGGTTTTTGAACTAGATTTGTTTCCGGATTGTGAGATTGATTCATGTTTCAATTCATTCAACTATATTGTTCTTCTTTGTTTATCGTATATCTTGATTACTGAGGACTATTGACACGTCTAGGGTAACAAGAACAACTTTGGGAAGATGATCAATATCTTAAATGAATCGTAGCTTAAATATTATCATCGTATTAGCCGGATTGAGTGTTCTAAACTTAATTCTTAGCGCAAACGGAGTCGCGAACATGTTAGGCTAGCATTCTAGGTGGGTGCTCGAAAGAGACTCTACCGGATACGAACAAGAATAAGAAATTAGCCCAAATCATTGAGACTGAGAGGTGAGATGATTAGGACTAGTCTTGTTAGTGGGTAGATTCGGTAGGTGAGATTCGACTGTTTCGTGCAACAGTGGACCGATAGGGCGCGTTGTCGTGCAGGTCGTTAGCCTACTAGAACCATAGCGGTAGACGTCGGTGGACCGACAGGACCTGTAGTCGATTGATAGGTAGAACGACACGAGACCGAGGGGAGATTGTCAGTGCTATTACCCGACACAATTAATAAGATGATAGCGTGTCTCAGTACATAATCCGGAACTGTCTAAAACCCTAGGGGATCCATAGATCACCTAGTTGTTCTCCATTTTATTCAGAAAAATATAAAAATATTAGTTTAGTTTGTTAATTTTATTTAGTCACTTGTTTGAGGGTGACAACATTTTAATCACAATTATTTCCTCCTTGTACCATATACTAATCTAATAACTAATTAAATAATCCCATGTTTGTCCTCGTGGGATCGATAACTCGGGGTTGAAATATTACCCTATATTACTTGAACCGTGCACTTGCGGTAACACGTAAGAAAGCGTGTTAAGTTTTTGGCGCCGTTTCCGGGGACATCGATAGATTATTTAGTTAGGAGTTAGTTTAGAGTACTTTTATTTTCTTTTCTTTTAGTTTAGTTTTATTTGTTTATATCTCTGTGCTTGGGTATCTTGTGAGTTTATTTTTGCAGGAACGCATGAAGCAGGAGACATAATGAGCATTCAGAGCGAGGATGATTATGTGGGGATCTCTGATTACCCCTACTATTGTTCTAGATGCAAAGTTTGGCACACAAATGACTCATGCTCAATGATTTGGTGCTACAAATGCAAGAAGGATCACAAGCATGAAGACGCATGCATATTCGATCCACCACAACTTCAACACCATCAAGAGGACTCACCAGCCAGTATACTTGTGAAGTGTTATGGAGGAAATCCAGGAAGGCGCCACAAGGATGTCCCTGGTTATAAAAGAGCCTCAAGAGGACCCTATTCCAAACATTGAGCCTTTAATTGAGCCCATATCGTCACCATCACAAGACGATTCAAACAATCCTCATTGGCTACCAGCGGTCCTAGAGATGCAAAGGACACTGATGGCTAGGATGGAGCAAGAACGAGAATCTGAATCGCAAGCTGTAGTTATGGAAAAAGAGGTACATGAGCCGAGCGAAGAGTGCAATGTCCATCAACCAGTTGTGGATTTTGCCACTTATGAGGACTCGAACTCATATTCAGACGGGGTGGAGTTGTGTGTCCAACATGGGAGGAGGCGAGGCTTTGTGCAAGGGAACCTCCACTTATCTCACAGTCTTGGCTTGATTGGGATGACACCGAGATTGGGAGCTTGTGGTGTGCTGATGATGAAGCTGGTGAAGAAATAATGTCCATTACAATTGAGTTAAAAGCCCCTACTCAGATTTTTGAAGACTTTGTCATATCTAACATAAATCAAGTCCGCAATGAGTTGAAAAGACTTGTGTATGGAGAGTATTTTGGGGAAGAACGTGATGGGCAAATTCCAATTTCTTGTTCTATTGGCTATCCTATTGACGATCTATATGCCATAGTCAAGGAGTTGGAAATCGTCAAGTGTGGGGGTGTGAATGAACTGCATGTGTTGATTGAAGAGCATAAAACACCAAAGAGGTACTACTGGGATGATTTCATGGCTAGATATTCATTTGATCCCATTATTACTTTGTGGAAGCTGATTAAGAAGAAAAAAATGCAAGATGAAAGGGGTTAGCTTCCATAACTCGCCACCATACACACAACACAGGGGTGCACTTGAAGTTCTGGAGAAAATATGGTGGAAGAAGAAGAAGTGGAGGGATTAAAAGTGCATACACTATACATTGCATTGTATATATAGTGTATGCACTTTTAATTATTGAGTCTCCCTACCCATATGTGGTGTTAATCGAGTTGGCCCAAGCATATATAGTTACGAAAATTGATACAATAACAAAGAACAAAATTAAAAAATTGAAAAAAATCCTAAAAAAATAATTTTTTTAGAGAAAGGGAAATCGAGAGAGGGCTCAATGATAGAAAACCCTTAAGAGTATGAAAATTTGATGTGAGGTAGACGCGAGAAAAACTGGAGTAGGAAGGCTATAGGGCTAATGCACATGAGAATTGTGAGTAGCTGTCTCTCAGACTAGTTATCCTACTGGCGCTACACCACCGTCACTTAGGTAGTCGTCAACCCTCCTCGTAGTGGCAACGGAACAGCTTTGCGAGTGATTTTTATGGGGACCTCACGTCCCGCATCCATCTCCTAGGTCCGCTAGGTACCCCAATTTGATCCATTTACCCCTTTTATTCACAACCTCTAGCCTAGGAAGCCGTTCCTTGTGACTTGCATCACTAGTTAGAATGGTCCCTTCCTATGCGTCATGATAGAGGGAGTTGAGTTAGGTAGGTTCATTGAGGTTGAGCTGATACTATACATCTTGAGTGGATGCTCTTACATGTCGTCTATTGAGGGGATGTGAGGGTGAGTTAGAGACGGCAGCACACTTCGGTGTGGCTGTGAGTCATGTCCTTAGACCACAATCACAGGTGGAGAGCCGTAGTGCATGATATTCTTTCCGCATGATATGGGGGTGGGGATTGGTTGATCTTATAGGAGGACGTGTTGTGCTTCATCTATATCCTCTATATCTTAGGTGATGAGGAGGACCGGTTGGAAAAGCACGAATTACATCTGACTACTGGGTTGCGAGAGATGGTTTACATCGAGTGTGAGGGTGTCGACATCTATTTTATTACATCACTGGTTTGACACATTCCACCCCCATTTTATCTATTTTGACATTTGATCTCCTCGGATGTTACTATCGTATTGTCGGCTCCATGTGCTTAATGTTATTGTGTGGAAATGAAAATGAAAAAAAAAAGAAAGAAAGAAAAATAGAAATTGAAAGTGAAAGGGAATAAAGGAGCAAGCTTGAAATTGAAGACCGAGGAGATTAGCTATTGTTCTAGATCACTTCTTCACGTTCGTGGCCGCAAGAACGGCGTTGCACCAAGATTGAGGGAATGAGGGCCGGAGTAGTTACGTTCGGTGAGGTTCCTTAGATTTTGGTGAGGGAGTGTAAGAATCGGATTTTGTGAGTTGTATCATGACGTCTAGGACTGCGCTTCTAAATATCTTATCCTACCCGTCCTAAGCCGTCAACAATTTAACCCGTGGATAAATAGCTCAGATGGTAGGTGCTAGGGATATGTTTGATGAGTGTGTGGAAGCAACTTATTTTGTGTTCGTGCCCGTTCTGTCTGACGAAACTTCCGCAAGTTCTATCGATCACCAAAGTTATAGAATCTCTAAGGGAATATGAGAGCTTTATGACATGCCAGTTTGCTTTTCGAGATTGCCCAATCTCTAATTAAAAATAAAAAATATATAGTGTTCTTTGCTTTGTTGAATTGTTTATAATCGAGTTTCATTGTTTAAAGTCAAGTAGATTTCATAGTCCGGTGTTTGAGTCGTTGTGTCAAAGGCAAAATGAAGATATATGTGAATCTTGGAAGTAAGTGTTGCTCGGGACTAGAGAGAAGGTAGTGTGGGGAAATTTGATAGCGCCTTTTAGGAGCTATATGTTATTGTTAATTTCCACATTATCATGATATTTGAGCTTAATTTTTAGAGAATATAAGTCGTTTTGGCACTTGATGCTTCATATGTGTTATATTGTCAGTCAGGGCGTTTATATGCATATTTAGATGTTATTTGTCAAATAAGATCGCTTGGTATGTTTGTTCATGTTGTCTTGGCAGGAATGGATTCTAATAGGTTGATAGGAGGCATGGAACGAACTTCGGAAACAATGGGAGCTCAAGTGGAGTGAAGAGAAGCAAAAGTTGGAGGACCTAGAATGACCATCTTTCACTATTTTAAAATCTTAGGAAAATTAACAGTGAATTTTGGAGCAAGGTCTGCGCCATTGATAAGTAGACTTCCAGGGCTTTCCAACGATATATGGTAGGCCCAAAGACGAGTCCGGATGAGAGAGTTATGGCCCGCGCAAGATCAGCTTACAATTCTGTCAGGGAATTACAAAATGGAGGGGCTCAAATTCAATTTCGGCCAAGTTACATTAAAACTCTCCCCCATGTGGTAAAAAAGGTGAGAGAAGACCTAGGAGGTAAAACATACACGCACGGGAACTATTAGAGAGCAGCTGGAGCTTGGGGATTGCCCGGATTCGTCAAAGCTTGGCAATTTTACCGGTTGATTCCTTTCCCTTCTCTTTCCATCGTGTGTATGGAGAAACTCTTGTTATTTTCCTTCTTTATTAGTAGCTAAATAATTTTGCTAGGTTCTTTAGAGATGAACCTAGGGTTTATGAACTAGATTTTTTTTCCGGATTGTGAGATTGATTCATGTTTCGATTCATTCAACTATATTGTTCTTCTTTGTTTATCGTATATCTTGATTACGTAGGACTATTGACACATCTAGGGTAACAAGAACAACTTTGGGAAGACGATCAATATGTTAAATGAATCGTATCTTAAAGATTATCATCATATTAGCTGGATTGATTGTTCTAAACTTAATTCTTAGCGTAAACGGAGTCGCAAACCGGTCAGGCTAGCGTTCTAGGTGGGTGATCGAGATAGACTTTACCGGATACGAACAATAACAATAAATTATCCCAAATCATTGAGGCTGAGAGGTGAGATGGTTAGGACTAGTCGTGTTAGTGGGTAGATTCAGTAGGTGAGATTCGACTGTTTCGTTCAACGGTGGACCGATATGACGCGTCGTCGTGCAGGTCGTTAGCCTACTAGAACCATATCGGTAGACGTCGGTGGAACGACAGGACCCGTAGTCGATTGATAGGTAGAACGACATGAGACCGAAAGGAGATTGTCAGTAATATTACCGACACAATTAATAATATGATAGCGTGTCTCAGTACATAATCCGGAACTGTCTAAAACCCTAGGGGATCCATAGATCACCTAGTTGTTCTCCATTCAACTCAGAAAAATACAAAAATATTAGTTTAGTTTGTTAATTCATTTTAGTCACTTGTTTGTGGGTGACAACATTTTAATCACAATTCTTTCCTCCTTGTACCGTACTCGGGGTTGAAATATTACCCTATATTACTTGAACCGTGCATTTGCGATAACACGTAAGAAAGCGTGTCAGACACATTTTGATAGTTAAAGTATTGTGTTATAAACTTACTGGAAAGAGAGTAGGGCGGCACACGAAGTCAAGAGCTCCTTGTAACCTTAATATGGGTCTTCTACGAACTCTCTGCCTATGAGCTCGGTATCTACACATTTTAATATATCCTAATCAACATCCATACAAGCATTCAAGCCATATAATGCCCCTACATGCTATGCCATGCGTGTCCTAGCAATTTTCTAAACCATTTATAACCCCCCAAGAAATTTAATTTACACATAATAATATACTAGTATTATTTGTTAAGAATAACAGAAAACTATTTATATAGGAAAAGCTACAATATTCGCTTATACGAACAATTAAGAATTATAATGGCTATATAGCTGTAGAGAAAATCGTATTTCTAACATTCTACCAAGAGTATAGATTGAAAGGGGAAGTTTTGCTATAATTATTTAATAGATAAAGTGTTACTAAAATTATTTGAGAAGGAAAAAGGGTTGTATATTTAATAAAAAAAAAAACAAACTTTATCATTTAGACTATTAGGTTTATCGAGAGAAAATACTACTTCTACAACGTAAAAATTCTAGCTTAACGGTTTATTTTGAAAGCTTCACCGTAACTATCTAATAGTTATTTATATTAATACTAATCTATTAAAATTTTATTTCCGAAAAAGCATAATATTGATATATAAAATATTTGTGAAACTACATGTAGTGCTTATACGAACAATTAAGAATTTCTCAAAAAAACAATTAAGAATTTCTCAAAAAAAAAAAAAAAACAATTAAGAATTATAAAGGCCATATAGCTATAGAGAAAATCGTACTTTTAACATTCTAGCAAAGAGTATAGCTTGAAAAGGGAAGTTTTGCTATGATTATTTAATAGATAAAGTGTTACTAAAATTATTTAATGAGGAAAAAGGGTCGTATATTTTAATAAAGAAAACAAACTTTATCATTTAGACTATTAGATTTATTGAGAGAAAATACTACTTCTACGTCTAGCTTAACGGTTTATTTTGAAAGCTTCACCATAACTATATAATAGTTATTCATATTAATACTAAGCTATTAAAATTTTATTTTTGAAAAAGCATAATATTGATATATAAAAGATTTGTGAAACTACATGTAGTCCATAACCAAGTTTTGTTAAAGTATGAAAAGTAGTTATTAAGTTTAAGAAACAACAAATAGAACCCCACTAACAATCGGGTTATGAGAAAATACAAGAGGGTCCCCTAAGTTCACATACTTTACTAGCAGACTCCCACATAATTACCATACGATTTCCCACAAATTCATAACCAACACAAAACACCCCTAAAGTTTGTAACCCATATCAAACCTTCATCTTCTCCGAAAATCCATTACTTAAATCTACAAAAATAAGATTACCCACACACTCTAACATGATTATCTACCATATAGCAGGTATAAATGCGAGAACTTTAACAAACAAAAATAAATGAGAGCGCTTGTGTTTACCGAAAAAAAATGAGGACGACAAAGGTGGTACTCTCTGTAGGTTGGAGGACAATGGAGAGGGTTGAAAATGGCCAGATACGGAGAGAGATAGAGTCTCTCGGTGGTGGTCACCGGGCGGCGTCGGGCTCGACTTTGGTGGTGCTCGGGCTGCTTTGGTGGCTACCTGAGAGCGGAGATATAGAGAAAGGAGGTCGTGAGAGTGGGAGAGAGAGAGAGAGAGATAGAGATGGTGAGAGTGAGTGAGGAAGATCTGAAGAGGGTGGGGGTTTATATAGCCATGGATTGGAGAAAATCAAGCACGGAGTCGAGGATTTTGCCAAAAAACTTTGATGTTTGTTTCCATAGGGGGTGGTGATTGATCTTTGATTGATTGCGATCCTCATGAACTGGGATGAATAAGAGAAAATAAATGTCGAAGTTTTGAGGATGTAATGAAGGTGGCGACATGAATGGAAACAACCCGTGGGATTTGTTTCATTTGTGTGTGTTTCTCTTTTGTTGTAGGCTAGAGATAGAGAGAGGAGTTGTATGGTGTGGGTAGTTGCACCACTTTTTAGTTAGGTGGACAAAATGATCACATGGGTTAGAAACTGTCCATATTTGATGTTTCATTACAAAATGATCACATGGGTTAGAAACCTGTCCATATTTAGGGGTATTACATCTACTTATCTTCTGAGTGAGTTTCATAAATATGGCTCTAAATTCAGAGCTACAAACCTGTCCAGATTTGTTGTTTCATTGTTTTAGAAAAAACTTGTTCTTACACGTCTCAGTGTT
Organism: Linanthus parryae; assembly: GCA_023055425.1. Taxonomy (NCBI): domain Eukaryota; kingdom Viridiplantae; phylum Streptophyta; class Magnoliopsida; order Ericales; family Polemoniaceae; genus Linanthus; species Linanthus parryae. The sequence goes on along the minus strand of JALGPY010000001.1, from coordinate 39,967,997 downwards.
GGGTGATGTATTTTGATAATTTGAAATTATTATAGGTGCATTTGTGACATATGTGACTATGTAGCATGTAAGTTGCATTTGGATTATGTATGTATAAGTTGGTGGTAAGGAGTACGTTGTATGTTGTAGACATCAGCTTCGTAGAAGACGTGTTTGTGCTGTCGAAGTTCTACGATTGCTCTTTGTTTTCCTCGATCTCGTATATCCTTTCGTAAGTAAATGCGTGCAACCTTTACCAATCAAAATTAGATGTTTAGTTGATTTTCAAACTTGCGAATTATGTTATAAAAATGAAGGTTGGAGCATGTTAGAACTTTTGATAATCTAAATCACAGTCTTTGACAATATTTGGGAAAGAATTTGAGTTGTCAAAATAAAATTTGTTTTAAACGGGAATTAATAAAACACTTAATAGAGAGATGGCGATGTACATAGTTATATTGTGACTACGGCTGGAGGCGCCAAGAGATCCCCCAACTATTTACGGCTACAGCTGAAAGCAATTCTTCACCTCATTGGATAAAACTTAAATGTTTACAATTCACCCCCGATGAGCCTATATGTACCAAGATATTATGGCCAAGGGATTTTATAGAGATAAAGTGGTACTTATACTTGTACGGGTCACTATGTTATAGGTGTGTCGACACTTAAGGCCTTTTAGCAAGAATTTGTGAGCGCGGACTAACGTATGGCTCCCATAACGCTCGGGAGAAATAGGGTTGTTAAACCGTAGAATGCATCTTTTAGTGATATTATTGTGATTCCTTTGTCTACATTGATCCTATTGGTGGCTGTGGACATGCCCTGACCAAACAAAAATGTTAGAGTAACCCTTTACAACAATTAATCTGTAGTTTTAAATTTCCAAAAATCTCTTACAGTCAATATTTAAATTCTTAGTATTTCTTTTTTAACTTATAGCTATGTTTTCTAGTCATCTATTTACGCGTTGTAGGTTATATTTACTCAGCTTCGACTGAATTTATTTAAACTATGGTGTCTTTTAAATCACAACATGTTTGAGCTCGCGAAGGAGGGGCAGGGCTGACCCAACGTTCTCGGGGGGGGGGGGGGGGGGGGGGGGGTGCTAAAGCGAGTACGAAATTTGAGGGCCCTATTTAAAGAAAGAAATACAAAAAAAAGTTTATTTTAAAAAAATAAATAAATTTTTAGACTTTTTTTTTTGAAAAGAAAAGCAAATTTTTAGGCTTCTAACACTTGTGTGTAGTATGTCGGGTTAATTTTTTAAAGAATATATTAACTCTAATTAATGTTCAATGACTTTACAACTTATTGATAAGTAAACGCTAAAATGTTCACATATGACATCAACAAGATTCGAACTTGGGTCAAGTTTGTGGCAAAAGTATAAACTACCATCAAACTAATATGCAATTATTTATAAAATTGCATAAAAATATGTAATTAATGTTACTAGAGTTCTCTTTAAAAAAAATTAAACGTGGCCTCGCCGGGTCTGGGGCTTAAAGCCGCTGCCTCGGCTGCCTTACTGTAGGGCCGACCCTGGAGAGGGGGACACTCCACGAAATATAGGCAACTGTAGTATATAGATCGCGAAGCCTACATGAAAACCTTTTCTTTTGGTAGTCATATTACGTTTTCTTCTAACGATGTACACATGTTTTAATGTAAATAGTAATGTAACTGTTGGATTTTGTTTAATCACATATAACTAAGAATGCGGTCCTACTCCGTTACTTTGGGAGGCTCAACACTTCAGATGGAGGACACTTTTCATTATTTCTGAAAGTTCGAAAATAATGGGATGTTTCACACTGATGGATGCACGTGATGAAGGGGACATGTGGCTCAAAGTATATGGTGATTCTCAGTGGTTATCAAGCAAGTGCTAGGCAAATGTGCAGTTAAGGAGCCTGCCTTGGCAGAAGACAACATTGGTACATCAAATCGCGTGAAATTAGAAAGAATTAACTTCATGCATATACCAAGAACGTATAAGATGATGCAAGATGAACTGGCTATGATGAGACTGAAGACTAGCATGGACAAGGGGTAGCACTATTAGAATTTTCATACATCGACATAGCATGTTTGCTTTGGCTGAGCGATGGCGTGGCCAATGTCCACCAGGATTTGCAAAAGGAGGTTCACTCTCAATTGTTGGGACCAAACTATCATTAATTTCCAAGGAGTAGGCGGTGTACACTGATACGAACATGTCTTGGCGGCTAGATCGAGCCACGGAGGAGCTGGGCTCATCTTCTCGGCAAATCTGAGCAAAATACGAGGGAGCCCTAGTCGCGGCGACGAAAGGAATGGGCGGCGCTGTTCGTCGGTCTTCTGTCTTGTTGCTCGGCCGTTGGGGTGGTGTGGGAGGTCGGAGATCGTCGTGTAGAGGTCGCCGGAGAGCCAGCCGGTGTCTGGAACACGGAATGGCGGCCGGTGGTTGCTGTGACAGGAGCATAATCGCGTTGGAGGCACCGAAAAAGCAAGCGCCAACATTGTTGGAGTTCCAGAGGCTAGGGCCGATCGAAGTGAAGTCGTCGAAAGCGCCTGCAGAGATGGGGACGCCGTCGGTCTCTTGCTGAGTCGGGGTCATAGGCGATAAGGGTTGGTTCGCCTGAATCAATGGCGGCTGCGGCCATTGCAGTGGCTGTGGCAGCTGGAATTCTGGCGATTTAGGAGGGATTCACTCGAATTCTCCGGCCGACGGTGTTGGTAGCGGCTGTTGGTCGGTTTGCTGCTCCGGATTTGTTCCTGCGGCGGAGGCAATGGTGGAATTTTCGGCTGGGATTCCGGCAGTGGGGTTTGGATTGGCGGAGGCGGGGGCTGAGTTTTCGGCTGTTGCTGTTCTTCATCGTATTAGTAGTACGGATCGATATCTTTGTTTATGCGACGCATCCTGTTGATGCAGTCGTTTAGGGCAGTAACGAGATCCGCTATCGTGACCGGTGAATCCATGTTTGATGAAACTTGAGAACTCGAACGACAAAGAGAGGAGCTGACCGTCGTTAACAATGAAAGCACCAATGATACGGAGAAGTATCGAGATAGGAAGAATTGATAGATGAGGTGAATAATTTGAGAGAGATTGAAAAGAAATTAAAGATAGAATTGAAACGAGAGTAGGAGAGATTATCAAGCTAATTGATATTTCATTCACTGATTAATAACGAAAGACTACAATGCTTTAAATAGATAAACTAGTGAACTAACCCTAACCTAACAGGCCTACTCTACGGGCTAAATAAATAAATACTTAATCAAAATAAATAATTAAATAACTTATAAACTAATAAATAACTAAGAAATAAATATTGATACGGATCACCTGTATCATTACCTGTATCATACATTGTTATTTATTTATTTATTTATTTATTTATTTATTTATTTATTTATTTATTTATTTATTTATTTATTTATTGAAAACGGTGTATACTGTTATTTATTTATTTATTTATTTATTATTTTTTAAAAACGGTGTACACTGTTATTGGTAATACTCTGGTTAGTTGTTTCATTTATTCATGTTTTTTTTTCATTTTTAGAAAGATAATAGGAGATTATGTGAATTGAAAAATACCGACAATTCATGACATTGGGGTTGTTTGGACTTCAACGGTAAGATAATCTATAGTGTTTGGATGAGGTAGATCATCATAGATTATGGATAAAAAAATTAATATTTTGAGACTGTAAGATTCGAACCTCGAACCTCATGTAGTGGTTTCAAACATCTAGCCACCATGTTAGCAAACATTGGTGTAAGAAAAAACAAAAAAATTACCTTTGAAGTCCGGAGTTTTGCAAAAAAAAAAAAAAAAAATCGAATTTCCGCCAAAAATTTCGAAAATTCAGCCCGATTTCCGGAATTTTTGGCGGAAATCCGATTTTTTGGTTTGTTTGGGAAGGTTTGACCGATTATCTCAAACTTTTGACTTTTTCTTTCCTACTACTTACGCTCATCCAAACAAGACCATTATAGACTTTCCAACTACGATTTTTAAAGGTTCTGTTACAAATAACGAATATCACGCAGAGACGAAACCAAGTGGAAGTATTTTGCATCAGTTGAAACCAAAGTGGGTGTTTCACACAAACCGCCAATCCGGGGGGCAAAATGCAATTAACTATTTGTTTTAAATTTGCCAATTGACTAATTTTCATATGGTAGTATGCATTAAACACATTCTAAAAAGTGGTGGTTAGTAACAATTTCATCTACCTGTGAGTACGCAGTAAATAAGCCTTTAATCTCTCCATACACTTTCCTTGTATAGAAACCTAAATAAAAGTAAACATAGCATTGTAACCACCACCACCACCACATTCTATCCCCTAACATTCTCCATCAAACAACCTTCTTTTCTCCGCCAATGCAACCTCCTATTCTCATGCAAGTAATTAATCCCGCACATTTTGACTGCATACCTTTTCTACAATCCCCTTTCCCTCCTCCATCATCTCCGCTCCCCATCTTTCCATGGAGGGGCGGGTCCCACATGTCAGCGACGATCCTCCTACGTTCGACGAAGACGACGACCACCACGACCGCTCACCAACACCACCAGAACGACTGCTACCGCCTCCACCAGGCCTCCTGCCACCACCACCTAAAGAGACCTACATTGTCCAAATCCCTAGGGATCAAATCTACCGCGTCCCACCACCCGAGAACGCCAAGATCGTCGAGAGGCACCAAAAGCCTACCAAACCCAAGAAGGAGAAGAAAATCGGAGGGAAATATTTCTTTTGGATCTTCATAGCTCTTGTCATTCTTGCCGTGATTATTGGCGTCACCGTAGGCGTGGTTCGCCCACTTGCCACCCCCAAACCACCGGAGTTCTCCATTGAGAAGGTTCATGTCACGTTCACGTCAACTCCTCGCCCTAATAAGCATGCAGATGCAAACACAAACGCTAAGTATGAGATCACGATGAAAGCCACAAATCCGAATTACAATATGGGGGTTTCTTACGAAAATGGTGGAAAATCATCGTTATCTTCGGCAAGTAAAGAGATCGCGGCTGGAAAATACCCCTCATCGTCCCAAGAACCCAATGAAGCGAGTGATGTTGCAGTAACCCTAACCGGACCGAAGGGATCATTGCCTAGCATATACGACAAGGAAAGCAAGACAAAATCGAAACCAACCCCCGTCGATATGTCGCTAACGCTCAACGTGCCTGTAAAAATGAAGGGGTCGATATCTTCAAAGAAAGATTTGAAGGTGACGTGTTCTCTGAGGGTGGGTAAAGTTTCGACGGCTACTGGAACCAAAATTGTATCACAAGACTGCAAAAGCAAGTTTTAGGTTGCATGAACATGACTTTGGTGGCGGTTGTGGTTGTGAAGTCAGCTTGTAACATTGACGCGATTCGGTAGTTTTCTTGCGTTCGCTTTGGTTTGAAATTGTTCGGCACGAAAGAGTGTCACAGTGTTGTTAAAATTATGACTTGTTAAGGCCAAGAAAAGGCAAGATTTGGAATGAGATAGGCTTGTCCTGTTTTTTTGAATGACAAACACGATATGATATGATGGGGAGCTGATATGATGAACATTTTTTTTATGATGAAGAGTTGAACACATTGATTGCTCAATTTTGCGAGTGATGTGTAACTTTTCTTTTTTCTTTTTCCGTTGATAGTGTGAGTTTGTTTAGGCTGAGCAACACATTAATTCGTTGTACCCAAATAAATGTTACTGAGTCTGACAAGGAAAAGATTAATTTCGTATTAAACTTGAGTAAAGTAATGTCCAAAAAATTCTATTTATAGAGTAGACAATAAGTGAATATACACACACACATTCACTTCATACCAATTTGTTTGTCTTTTTTTTATTTTTCATATATATTAAAATAATGAAAAACAATGTTAAAAAAATCATGCACTATCAAAATGATCCTTACTTATTAATGATGATAGTGTATGTGGAAAAGATGCCTTGTAATCGCTGATTGTGTTCTCTTCTCCCCCATTATAGTTCAGGTTTGTCTTCACTATCATGCTTTACTTTAGTTCTTGGTTTAAATCTGGCTTTATATGGGTTAGGGCTTGCTGTAGTTCATCTCAAATGGGAATTGTCTTTTCTGCTATTGCTGATTTGAGACAAAGGATCAGGTTTTTGGTCTGCTGACATGATCTTCTTCTACTTCTCAGTGTTGGTTCAATTTCTTCGAAGAATCTGTTAGGGAATTGGTTAACCCATCTTATCACGATGCTTCACGAAACGAAGAATCAACCTTGCAAAGGATATATGCAACTGTCGAAGGTTTCAAAGCAAAGTAGTGAGTCTAAAACCATGAAAGGAACTCACATAGAAATCAAATTTAGTAAACAGGGGTATTATGACTTCATAAGTTTGATCCCATGAGAAAGTTGAGAACTTTAATGTGAAGTTTTATTAGCTTGTCCATGTATGTGATTTGTCGAATACATCTTTGATATTATTTGATTTCTCAGGTAAACTCATATGTTTCCCCCCTCCCATTGCAGTTTATATTACAGCTTCGATTTTACTTGACTACGCCTAAGAGGAGGTTCGATCCGCGGTATGATGGATCAGCTCAGTTTTTTTTTTTTTTTTTTTTTTTTTTTTTCAATTTATTTATTTATTTTTTTTTTTTTGAGAATTCAGGTTTTGGTTTCCACCATCTACTTCTTCCTCTATTTCTCTTAGCGCATGTTTCGTATCCCTATTTTTTATCAACCTTGAAAAAACATGATGTTTTTTAAACTCATTTGGCATGCTTGTTTCTTTGATTAGTTTTAAAACAAAAACACCTTGAAAAACAGTTGTTTAAAAAAACAACAAATGTGGTGTGTGTTTTTTTTTTTTTTTTTTTTTTTTTTTTTTTTACATACAATTAGTGGTTAAAGACATTTCAACTATGATTAGATGCAGAAGATATCAAATATATGTCGGTATTGTATGTAAAAATGATTTCAGGCAAATTAACATTGAAATTTAGCAATTTGGTCAAATGTGTTTTTGATTTTAAACACAGTTTTTCAGCATATACCAAATAGTTTTTTGATTCTGTTTTTAAACGTGTTTTGTCAATGTGTACAAGAAAACCCTCGAGAGATATCCAAGTTTACACCTCAAGTAGAGAATAAGGACACGGAGAGTTGTAAGGTGTGTGTAGGGAGAGAGTAAGCACTAGTAATTGTTTGTGAGAGAGAGACAGTAAGCTATGGTAATGGACCAATATGTCTTGTGTCGCAACGGAGAGCATAACGATCCTATATATAGTGGGGAAGTGACCGTGGAGGGGTTAATGCACCATAAATGGCGGCTTAAAGATAGACCCCCAACGGCACGTTCAGCCGTGTATATAGGAGCCGTTACGTATCTGCCCGCAAGTATCGGAGACCGTTATGAGATCAGCCGCATTGATGGGACACGTAAGCCTAGGATCTCTCAGTAAGTTACCAGAGGTCGCGCGCAAGCTTGGTTGTCGCATGCGCGCGACGGACCTTACTCTAGCCTCCAAACTACTAAGTCCATACAACTCCCGTGTTATGGTGCGCGGGGGCCCTGTCTCGTAGCCCCCACGCGGGTGGTGATCCGGTGTGGATGGAGCACAGCTAGGTGTGCTGGACGGCTGCCACGTGGTGATGATTCGTCTGTCTGGAAAGCAGTATCTACAATAGTCCCCTTTTGCGCGATTGTCACGCGCCCTTCTGTTGTGCAGTCGCGCAAAATCAACCGCTCGTGAAGTCCACACAGACTTTTTGAATTTTGAATTCGAATACCCATAGCCCCCAGTCATAGCCATGATTTCCTAGGTTTGGGGAAGCGCCGTTTATCCTTTGATGAAGCGTGGCTTCTGTCGAGTTAATCAATCGCCATCTTAATTCGCCTATTTTCGAGGCAAGGATAGATCAACCGTCAAATCTTCCGGATTCCGAAGCGTTTTTCTGACTCAGCAGCACTCAAGAGTTGCGACTCTTCGGGGTTTATTTAAACCCTTCTATGCCTTTGATTGAGACTTTCCTTCCTTGCCTCCCCTTTAAACAAAACATCCACTCAAGCGTTTGTAACAATGGCTCCCAAGCAACCTACTAAAGTTCCAGAACTGCCTAGCGAATTGTGGTACAAAGCCCCCTACCTTGGAGGGGATGATTTTTATGCGGCCACCATTATTGCATCCCCTCTCCAAGTTTCCCTGTTGAATGATGCATTGCAACTTGTCCCCGAACCAGTGAGGTCTGATTGGGACGTGGTTAACGCCGTGGATGTGCAACGCCTTGGCGTAGAGGCCGACTTGTACGGTTTCACTGACATTCTTCCGAAGTCCTTCATGGAGGGTTTTGACTGGATGGAGGAATGGACAGAACATATCCTTTGCTATTACGCGGCGGACCTGAATCGCGGTAATATTTTTCACGCCGTTCGTGCAACCAAGGGTCTCCGTATTTACCGTGATAACGCCATGCTTCATGTATTATTTTCAGGTATTCCAGGAAGACCCACACTTTTCGTCTCTCCCATCTCGAAGTTGCTCCGACCTTGGAGGATGTGGAGGTCTTGCTAAATCTCCCAAGCATGGGGATCGTTGATCCCTTAGCACCTTTGACCGAACCAAACGAGATTCAATTATTTAAAGATATGAAGGTTCTTATAGCGGATATGGGAAGAACTTGCTCGAAATGGATGCCTGGAGCGACCGGACCCTGTGGGGAGTTCCCACGTACATCCTCCGGTCCAAGGTGCACTTGGTCAAAATGGCTCATGTACTTTTTTAGAGACTTTGTCGATCCTTCTTTGACTCGTGAATGGTGGGAAAAAGACCCGGAGGCAGTCATCCGTGTTGTAGGGAAAGGGTTTCATTGTACCCTTTGTGGCTATCTCTGCGTGTGGCTATCGCGCTACTTGATAGACGGGTTTTTCCATGACGGAGTATTCATGCACGTGCTTCCGCTTGCGGTAAGGTTATCCCTTATACAAAAGGTAGCCCTTGGCCCACTCGTGCTGGGCTCCTTGTATCATCGTCTTGACTTGGCCGTTGCTCATGTCGGACAGTCGCGAGGAAGAGTCGACGTTTGCACTTTTGTTAATACTGCCTTTCTGTCTCTGTGGGCCTTTGAGAGATGGTCTGGGTATGCCCCCATTCCTGTGAAATTGGGCCTTTGGAATACTCCTAGCGTCCCTCAAATCTTCCAAAGCCCTCGAGCATGGCGCTGGTATAACACAGAAGCTCCCCAACGGACGTTTGCCTTGATAGTCGACGACGCTGGTTTCTTCGCGCGTCGCCCCTATACTACCCGTTTGAAGGATGATAATATAGATTTCTGGGAAGACTTATATCCGAAGCAGGATATCACTCTTTCCATTGATCTCCTATCTAAAGGCGATTGGTCTCTCAGCAGGTTCGTGAACTGGGTTCGAAGAGGATTTCTTCCCGCGCTACCTGAGTAAGTATTAGACATCGAGTTTTCCGGTGACTATGAACGAGTTACCGAGCCATACGATCCCGTTCGCGTTAATCCTCAATTTGGGTATGACACCGTCGCTCCTTCATTGTGGCCTGAACCCATTGACTAGGGCTGTTATGACAGTCTCTTATGTGGCAAGGGTGTGTCCTCTCTTTATGCTGAGCTTCCTTTGATCCAACCTTCGCGCGACAGGAGGGGACGAAATACCCCATATTGGGTTTTCTTCTGGAACTTCCAGACTCGTCTTCTACTCAACCTCCATGATATCCCCTCTGCTAACAAGCTACCCATATTTTCAACCAACAAGTATCCTTTTGAAGCCCTTCGTAACCGCGAAGACTGCAACTATGGATACTTTTCCCTGCTGTCTAAGGACCGGCATTTATGCTCTCAACTAGTTCTCGTGGAGAAGACTGAAGTTGCTAAACGCAAATCCTTTACGGCTATAGCCAAGTACGCCCATTCTTTTGTCCAGGTTCATCCATACTTCATTGCTCACTTTATGTAAAAACACGCTTGTCATCTTCTTTTTAACTAATTTCTTGCCTTTAGTGTTGTTTGAGGCGTTTCGCGTCTGGAGATAGAAGCGCGAGTTTCGCTGCTCGTATACAAGTAGAAAGGGAAGCCTTGCGAGGCTTATCCATCCTTGAAAATCTTATTGAGCCAGCAATGCCTATGCCTCCCGAAGTTCAGTTGTTGGTTTCTAATGCACTAGTAGCTTTCCTTACTTCTAACGGGAAAGGCTCAGTGAGAAAGAGACTTTCCTATGAAACTCACTCCCGCGAGATACTCATGCAGGAACTAAAGCGCCCTCGTGTCAAGGCGATCGACCAAAGAAGCTCGAGATCCTTTGAACGTAAGAGACATACTTATTTTCTTGGTAATCATGCCTTTGTGAAAGTCTTATTCTTTATTTTGTGGCAGGTGAAATTCCTGCAAAAGGAAAGACGGGGGAGGTTGTGGTGAGTAAGCATGTCGCTGACGACGGGCCTCTTGCGCGCATCGGGGAACAGAGCCATCCATACTCATTTCTTCAGATGAGGAATACTTTGCATGAAACTCACACGCTGCTCGAGGTGTGTCTCCTGTGAATGACGTCCGCGAGGAGGGTTTTGGAGAAACCACTCCCCCCAGGCATGATGCGGTGTTAGGAGAACGTGCTCCCTATCCGGAGGGAACTACTTCTAATACTCCAGAGTCTTCCTCTAAGCGGGCCCCTGCTTCCGCTAAGGGTACCGATGCAACTAAAGTAGCTCAGGGCGTTCTTTCTTCCACGCCGAGCCTTCCAAGGTCATATGATTTGGTTTTGGATTTGGACGTTCTTTCCTCCAGGAACCCATTTGAGGTGTGGGGCTCGCAGACCACATCTCCTGTTGCTGTAAAGGAGAACTTGGTAATCCTTGAGGTGTATTTGGCACGTGAGGCTAGAGCTGATAAGGAACTGATAGTCACAGCTGGTGCTAGCTTGCGGGTGACATTGCCCATTGCCCCTCCAGCACATTATCGAATGAACTGGTAAGCCCAACCTTGTCTTTTACTCATCATGCCTCGTTTTTATACCCCCATTTACGGAGTATCTTATCGCGTTGTGCATGTAGGTATTGATCAAGCCTGCCTGGAGTGGCTTATGAAAGTCCGAGTATCTTTCCCTGCTGCTTTTGCGCGAGTGCTAGAGCTGTCTCCAGGAGACAGAGGGAAAATTTTCAAAGAGTTGGCCATTTTCCTAGGAGAGCTGTATCAGGCTACTCCGGTAAGAACCATCCCTGCTAAAGCCCTAGAGTTCCTTGCAAATGTGCAGAAACTTGAACAACTTGCAGCAGGGCGGTTGGACTTGAGCTTCCTCACCCAGTGGTTGACGAGAATTCATAATTCTGCCAATTTGGGAAATGAGCTTGCTACCTTTAAAAGGAGACAACAGATCTTGATACGCGCTGGGAAGAATTCGAGCGTCAAACCAAGGAATTGAACGAGGCCGTGAAGCGTCATGAGGCTAACAAGGCCCGTATCGCAGAGCTTGCTGCTAACTCTCTTAAGTTGTCGGCGCAGGATTCTTTGCTGAAGGATTTCTTTGAATAATGAGGTTGCTTTAACAATGAAACATTTTTCCATTGTCCTGCATTTGCTTTGTGCCCTGTGATACTGGTGGAACGCAAACAATATATATGTACATCTTCTTTGTGTTGCATCCCCACGAATATTAAACGCTTAACCATATGATTGTCCTTTAAAGACAAGTGTTGTTTTGCGCCCCTTTGCAGGCAATCATGCTATTGAGATAATTCCTTTTTTCTGCAAGTAATGACCTGATAGAATTCTATTGCTGTCGTGTGAGTTGGTGTTGTTGCACTTCTATTTGATGAAATAGACTTTCTTTTAGGCTGTGAAGACCTTGACTCCTTTTATAGGCAATCTTGTAGGTGGGCCTCCTTTGTATGGTCTCAAGTATTCTCTGTGCTGTTTTCGCACATGATTGTTGTCTAATAAGATAGACCTGTTAGGCTACCATTCGGGCGGGTAACCTACTTATATCCCTGCTATCTTATGAGATAGGCTTGTTATTGCTATCATGTGAGATAGGCTTTATCCTTATCATGTGCGATGAGGTCGTATTGCTATCATAATAGATAGGCTTTTGCCGCTATTGCGCGAGATAGGTTTATATTGCTACCGTATGAGATAGGCTTCTACTGCTATCATGTGAGATAGGATTATGTTACCCTCTTTCAGGATAGGCTTTATTTTGCCACTATCATAAGAGATAGGCTTTGGGGCTTGCTATCGTGTGAGATAGGCTTAGACTGCTATCCTATGAGATAGGCTCATGTCTCAATATTGTGGTCCACCTAGTGACCCATCAGTCGGAGAAGCATATTGACAATTTTGACAAAAGAGCTCTAATATGGTAGGGGTTTTATCAATGATCTGATCCTCATATGGGAGGATTTTAAAGACAGGACGTTGCAAGCAATTTAAACAGAAGAGGCTAACGATAGTACTTCTTTAGCCATCGCATATTGATTGGCTGCTTGGTAGTAGTAGTTCCATGGCACTGCAAAATGTGGTAATATCCGCTGTCGAAGACTTCTTTTACCTCGAAGGGTCCTTCCCAATTAGCCGCGAATTTGGGGTGGGCTGCTTCGCGCATGCAATGATCGGAGGATCGTAGCACGAGGTCGCCTACTGTAAAGTTTATATTCTGGACCATCTTGTTGTATGCACGCGCAATCCTCTCCTTGTACTTAATGTTTACTCGTGTGGCCTTCTCGCGTTTTTCTTCCAAAAGGATCAAATCATGGTCACGATCGTTGTTGTACAAGGAAATGAAAGCCAATCTCGCTGAGTTTATTTTCACTTTGGAAGGAACGACCGCTTTTGCTCCATAACATAGCAAAAAGGGGGAAGTCCCAGTGGGAGTCCGAGCCGATGTTCGATATGCCCAAAGTGTCGTTCCTAATGAATCTGCCCACTTCTTGTGGTCATCCATGACCATCTTACTCAATATTCGTAGCAATGTCTTGTTGGTTGCTTCTGCCTGCCCATTGCCCTTCGGGTAGTAAGGCGTGGAGCATAACTGTCTGATGTTGTATTCCATCAGTTTCTCGGCTACCTGGCGGTTGACGAAGGGATTGCCATTTTCGTACATAATAGTGTTGGGAATGCCAAAGGGGTGAATAATACTTTTTTGGATGAACTTGACCACTGCCGCCACATTTGCTGTCTTGAGCGGGATTGCTTCTACCCACTTAGTGAACTGCTTAGTTCCTTTCAGGATGTATTCATTCCCCTTTGAGGGGGGTCGTATTGGTCCAATGAAATCTAGGGACCAAGTATGAAATGGCCATGGGGTCCATAGCGCATGTAGGTCAACCGCGAAAGCATGTACCAAATTGCCATGAAATTGGCATTGCAGGCACCTTCTGACCTTCGTGTGGCAGTCGGCCTCCATGGTTGGCAGAAGTACCCTACTGTCAAGAGTTGTCGACATAACTTTTCACCCCCTTGGTGTTCTACTTGGTGTGACATTTCCATGACCTCTTGGGCTTCCTGTCCATGCAAGCATTTGAGAAAAATTCCATTATGCCCCTTTCGCCATAGTATGTTTTCTTGGAAAACATATCTGTTGGCCTTTCTTTTGAATTTTTCGGCTTCCGTTCTGCCATCGGGCACAACTCCCCTTGAAAATAGTCGATTATTGGTTGTCGCCAATCGTCTTCTATTTCAGCAATTTCCATGGTGTCCTTGATTAAAGCACATTTATCGCAGTTGTTTTGTATAATGGCGGCGAAGTATGACATATGCGGCCAATATATTGTTGGAATAGATGGCCTAGAGGCAATCTAATTTTATTATGAATTGGCTTGAATAATCATTGTATTATTTATGTAGATATTTAATACAATGAAGTCTTTAGATTTACAAATCGTGTTGTTTATCTTAAATATCCCTAGTCAAATATAGTGATTAACATGAAGATCATGTATAGACTAATATGGGGTTGGATTGATATGGAGATATAACGATCCAACACATGGGTGTGTATTAGGAGTAATGACATACCGGATTGACCCAAATCCGAGAAGGCTACATACAAGTTATGTAAAGTCACAAGCGCTTCTCGCGGTGATAGGATATTATCATCCTTAGACTTAAAGTCACTAGATCCTCTAATTGTGGAATATTGTGCTTTGACAACTTCAAACGCTACTCCGTAACTGGGTAGTTATAAAAGCGCATGTTGGGCACAATAGGAAGCAATCTTAGAGATGGTGAGTGATGTAGATAGGATTTTTCCCTCCCACATAACGGGAGCAAATATCCGAGGCCACTCGAGGGATGGCGCCTATGGAATGTCTGGCCAGACTCATATGAATCAATATGGGGATATTGATGTCATATGCATGGATAGGGCTATTCCCAGGATCGAGAAACATGGATTGGATATACGAGTGTGACCCTTATGTCTCGTGTCTAATCCGGATAATGAGACAAAGGGATGCAATAATAAGATCACAAGGTTTGTCAAGATGACTATTTGTATTAATTGGGTGGCATGGATGTGTTGCTAGACACCGCTCCATGCATGTAAATAGTTACTACCAATTAAGTAGAAACATATGGGGTCACACGCCATATGGATATAATTGGACAAGAGATTTAATTCATAGAGATTAATTAAAAGGATCATATTGCAACAAGTTGCTAACTTAGTTGGACTAATTAGCAAATAATACTATTCCATATATGGATATGATTAGTATTTGGCCCTTTATGGAAACAACTACGAGTAGTTGGACTATATAAAGGAAATCCTTCCTTACCTCACAATACATGTTACTCATAACACATATTGAGAGGAGAGAAAAGAGTTGAGAGCAAGCAAGTAAGAGGCGTCCGCCCCCTTACCCGCCGCCCCAACCCGTCGGCCACACAAGGAGGCCGAACTCCTCCTTGTGGCTTCGTTGCATGATTCCGTTGTCTCCTTCCTCCATTCTAGCTAGCACAAGAAGGTTGGGAGGTATAATTCTCTATCCCAGGCATGGATCAACCGTAGAGAACGTGACATTATTCGCGTTTGAAGTCATCAAAGGAGAACCCAAAGGTAAACACATATTAATCATTTACTATCGTTATGTGTTCTTGACTTGTGATCCTTGGAGGGATTTGAACGGAATAATTATCTTATTCCGCTGCGATTCCATGTTCAAAACCCTACAGTGGTATCAGAGCCACATGTCGTAGAGCATAACGTAGTTTATGTGTTACGATTTTGTTGTTTTAACACCTTAAATTCATGTTTATCACGTAAAATGACAAATTAAGCATAGTAGATGCAATTGAATGGAGATTCAATCTAACAAGATCTAATTCTGCATTGGATGCAACAAATTAGTGTGTTTCTTGGTTTGAAGATTAGGGTTTGGGCACATGTTTGAAAAAAGGGTTTTTCAACATGGAAACAACTTGGATTGGGCAACAAGGAAGTAGTTGTTTTTGGAAACAACTCCTAGAAGGGTTTGGCCCCCCATAGGGGACCGCCCATGTGCCTTGCCGCCCAAGTCACGCACGGCCTAAGGGCCGGCCGGGCCTAGGCGCGACCGGGGGGATCGGCGGCTTGGGATAGGTCGGGCCCTTGGGCCGTGTGTGATCCAATAGGGCTTTGAGAAGTTCTTTTGGATTGTTGTAGACCTACTTCTTCCAAAACAATTAAAAATTGAACAAGCGCATTAAAATTGGTTTTAACTGTTTATGTGCTATTCACATGGTGGTTGGATATGGCCCTAGGTTGTGGTTTGTGTGTGAATGTTTATTTTGTGGTTTGTTTTTACGGCCTGCGAGCTGATCATTTAATGTAATAATTTATTAAGGTTTACGGCCTGCAAGTCGTCTTTTTCTCAACTTGTGAGACTTATTTTATTTAGTATAGGAGTAGCTAGACAAAATAGATTGTTAGCCAAGATTGAAGAAAAGAAGCCCAAAGACATTGGAGCCATGGAGATCGAGCATGAAGCATTCCACAAAACTATGAAGGATGGACCAAAAGATTGATGCGCATGGCGATGTGATCTATTTTAGGGTTCATAGATATTCTCATTGGCTTGGGAATATCTTAGTATAGAAAGGCCATACCCACATCACGTTTATTTTGTTGTGGTTGTTTATTTTATTGTCTTATTATTTTGTGATTGGTGTATGGTTGATGCATGCGATTAGGATAATAAGAAAATTAGACAACCCGGATCTATGATTTGGAGTTTTGCCCAAAACTCAAACATACAGATCATGTTGATATAGATCAACAATACAAATTAAAATTGAAAGGAAAATCCCTCAATCATAATATTGTGTTTATGCCTTCTCGTTATTTAAACACACATCATGATCACTATATCCCATGATTGTGCGTGCCAAAGCATGGCAACATGGTTTATCGTGATTAGATGCGACGACACGTAACAATGTGCAATTGTTTAAGTAAGAGGTTGGAAACAACTAGGTAGATTTAATAAGATTAAAAGAACCTAGAGGCATACAATTGGGATTATTCATGGGGATGGATAAATAATGGTTATTTGCCCAATTGAACCAAGAGTTACATATGATGTAATTGGAATGGTTCCTACCTAAATAACCAATTCTGGGTGACTTGCCAAAGCAAGCTTGGAAAAGGCGAAATATGGATCTTGGCCCACTAGAAAATATAAGGATATTTTCCACATTAATATGGAGGGTTAATAATCCGACAAAAATAGTGGGAGCTATACTTAATAATCTAGCCATTATTGAGTATAGTAAAATCTTACTAAGATCTTGTATATTTCTCGTTTTTGTAGAATTCCAATGGCAAAAAATTCATCGAATTCATCACACTCCCTACGGGCTGTTCTTGAGAAGGATAAGCTTTCCGGAACCAACTTTCTGGACTGGTACAGAAATTTAAGAATTGTTCTTAAACAAGAATAGAAACTGTACACACTAGAAGAAGATGTTCCCGAGGGTCCAGAGAACAATACCCCAGCAGCCCTAAAGGCGTATCAGAAACGTGTTGACGATGCTAATGATGCGGCCTGCCTTATGCTTTGCACCATGTCTCCTGAGCTTCAGAAGCAACATGAGAACATGAATGCAGTCGATATGATCGAACACTTGAAGCAGCTCTTCCAAGAGCAGGCAAGGGTTGAACGGTATGAAATTTCTCGGGCATTGTTCAAGAGTCACTTGGCGGAGGGAACCCAATAGGACCGCATGTGTTGCGGATGATCGGGTATCTTGATAATCTCGATCGCCTAGGGTCCCTGATTGGTCAAGAGTTGCCACAGATCTCATTCTGCAATTGTTGTCGGATAGTTATGGACAGTTCATCATGAACTATAACATGAATGAGATCGCCAAGCCTCTGCCAGAGCTACTCAATATGTTGAGGACAGCTAAACAATCCATCAACAAGAGAAAGGGCAAGGCCATCATGATGGTGCAGAAAGGAAAGGGTAAAAGGTTTGCCTCTACTTCCAAGGGTAAAGGCAAGGCAGTTGCTAAACCCATGGACACTGCTCTTCAACCTGCTGGTGGCGTGGCCAAAGGCGTGATCAAGGGTGATTGTCACTACTGCAGTCAGCCTGTACACTGGAAAAGGAATTGCCCAAAGTATTTAGAGGACAAAAGGCTTGGGATAGTGATCCCACAACCACCATGTATTTTTGTTATAGATGTTAATTTAACTACTTCTTCATCATGGGTATTGGATACTGGGTGTGGATCTCATATTTGTCGAAATATGCAGGATCTAAGTAGAAGTTTAAGATTAGCAAAAGGAGAGGTGGACTTGCGCGTTGGGAATGGAGCAAGATTTGCTGCATTGGCTATAGGCGTGTATAGGCTGTCTCTGCCTTCTGGATTAGTATTAGAATTAGATAATTGCTTTTATGTTCCTGCTATGAGTAAGAACATTATTTCCGTATCTTGTTTGGACAAGAAATGTTTTACTATTTCAATAAAGAACAACTGTTGTTCCATTTATTTTTATAGTATTCACTATTTTAGTGCGCAATTATTTAATGGATTATATATCCTTGATCTAAGCTATCCAATCTATAACATAAATACTAAGAGGATTAAAATGAATGATTTAAATCCTGCTT
This sequence comes from Linanthus parryae, assembly GCA_023055425.1. Lineage (NCBI taxonomy): Eukaryota > Viridiplantae > Streptophyta > Magnoliopsida > Ericales > Polemoniaceae > Linanthus > Linanthus parryae. The sequence goes on along the minus strand of JALGPY010000001.1, from coordinate 39,949,930 downwards.
ATCTATGGCATTGTCGTCTAGGCCATATAAATGAGAAATGTGTTTCTAGACTCCATAAAGATGGATTTCTAGACTCATTTGATTTTGAATCATATGAGACATGTGAGGCTTGTTTGTTAGGAAAGATGACAAAGTCCCCTTTCAACAAGAAAGGTGAAAGGACTATTGAGCAATTAGCACTCATACATACTGATGTGTGTGGGCCGTTTGCTACACCTGCCAGAGGTGGTTATGTCTACTTCATTACATTCACTGATGATTTCAGTAGATATGGATTTGTATACCTTATGAAGGCTAAATCTGAATCTTTTGAGAAATTCAAGGAATTTAAGAATGAAGTAGAGAAGCAACTTGGAAAAAGTATCAAATCTCTACGATCAGATCGAGGAAGTGAGTACTTAAGCCAAGAGTTTGATGATTATCTTAGAGAGTGTGGGATATTATCCCAACTCACTCCACCCGGAACGCCACAGTGGAATGGCGTATCCGAGAGGAGGAATCGAACCTTGTTGGACATGGTGAGATCTATGATGTGTCAAACAAATCTTCCGTTATATTTTTGGGGATATGCTTTAATGTGTGCAGCTTTCACCATTAACCGTGTTCCATCGAAATCAGTCATGAAGACACCACATGATATGTGGAGTGGGAGCCGTCCCACAGTGTCGTTTATGAGGATATGGGGCTGCGATGTTTATGTAAAACGTTTACAGCCAGACAAACTCGGGGTGAAATCGGATAAGTGCAAGTTTGTGGGATACCCTAAGGAAACTAAGGGCTATTACTTCTACAATCCAACCGATAACAAAATGTTTGTTGATCGGACCAGCGTGTTTCTAGAAAGAGAATTTGTCTCTAAAGAAGTGTGCACAAGAGATTCCGGCAGGGAGACCTCCGTGTACACCGTACGTAGTGGATCAGGGATCGCACAGGAAGAATAGGGGTGTGTGTAGGGAGAGAGTAAGTCAGTAGCAATGTCTGAGAGAGAGACAGAGGTTTGGCTGAGCTTCCGCGTATGGCAGTGTGTCCTCTTTTGTATGGAAAGGTTAACGATATATATATACTGGAGAACGTGACCGTTGTAGTGTGGTTAATGCGCCCATTAATGGCGGCTTAATTAGCTTAACCATAACGGCACGTTCGTCCGAGTATATAGGAGCCGTTAGAGCACGTGGTGCGCGAGTACCGGAACCGTTACGAGGTTGACCGGGTCTGACCGGATTGACCGGGTCTAGGGAGCTCGTGCCATAGATCTCTCAAAACAGTTACTAAAGGTCGCGCGCGGGCTTGGCTCGCACGCGACAGGGCTTACTCTAGCCTCCAAACCACAAGTCCCTACAAGTCCCGTGCAGTGGTATGCGAGGGCTCTGTCTCGCAGCCCCCACATGGATCAGCTCGGCTGGTGATCCTGTGTGTGTGGAGCACAATATGGTGTGCTGGATGGTTGCCACGTGGCCTAGATCTGCCATGTCATAAAGCAGTATCTACATTAGCCCCCTTTCTGCGCGTGAAGGCTCATAGCTGTATAGGCTTCCATGCGCGGAAACCAACATGCGCGTCGTCGCCACGCACCAATTCAAATACGGGTAAGTTCAGCCCCCGTGCGTGTCATTATGACCTAAAACCCTTAGGGTCGTGCCGTCTGGCCTTTAGGGTTTTAGGCGTGACGTCAGCCCGTCCTGTGATTGCGCGATACGACGGTGACGGTTGCGATTCGACTACTGAAGGGACGCAACCCTTCATTCTTCTGGATAAATACCTTGTATCCCATTATTGCAAAGCATCACTTCTTTCTCTTAAAGTGAATGGTACCCGGAGATCTTCGAGAGCAGATCCAGATAATCAATCACCAGTTCAGAACTGCAAATCGTATTCTCCAATTGTGTATATCCAGGCAAGCTTCAAGGAAACAAGGTTGGCCTCGTTTACTTTTGATTTAAAATACCGGTGTTTGCCTTGAATCGCGTTGAATCTGTAAATCCATGAAATTTGTGAAGAGGCTTTTGATCTTTGAACCCGCTTCGTTTTAATCTTTCAACAATATCAACTCCCCAATTTCTGAAATCGGTACCGGAACTGTTTGCTTTGGTTTGCATAGATCTCAAATTCCAAAATTCAAACTGAAGTGTGGTGTGGTATTTCTCCCCCCTTTTTTCTTGCCCTTTCGCAGGAATGGCCAAGACAAGAGTAACCAGACCCGTCAAGGAAGACGAAGAGATGCCGGAGCTTCCGCAGGCTCTGTGGCGTAAAGCCCCCTTTCTGGGTGGGAAGGATTTTTATCATGCGAGGATAAAGGCGAAGAGGATGCCTGATCCTGTTCCTGTTGAGCAATTGCTGACGTTGACTCGCCCAGTTAACTCAGCCCTGCTCGAGTGGGTTGGTTCCGAGGATGTAGTCCGATTGGGGATCGAGAATGGGCACTTCCCATACACTGCGATTTCTACTCAGGCGTTTGTCCAGAAATTGGACTATATGGATGAGTGGATCGACCACGTGTTGGATCATCACGCCGAGACTCTTGATAAAGCTGGCATTTTCTTTGCTATCCGTGCTATGAAGGGTGCTGCCGTGAAGTTGGATCAGTCCATGCTTCTAGACCTTCTGTCCCGTTACTCGCCCGCGACTCACACATTTCATTTTGCGGAGTTCGAGGCTGCCCCCACGCTCGAGGACGTTCAGATGCTGTATGAGCTTTCCCCCATGGGCGAGGTGGACCCCTTGAGTCACTTGAGGACATCTGCTGAAATGGCCTTGTACGCGCAGATGGAGGAGTGCCTAGCAGAGGTAAAGAAAATCTCCACTCGGTGGACCACTACAAAGCCTCTTCCGAACTGGCAGCTGGTGGATACGTCTGCGAAGAATACCTGGAACAAGTGGTTGCAGTACTTCTTCCGAGACTATGCGAACAGCAGCATTACTAAGAAGCTTCAGAGCAAGAACCCGGAGGCCGAGAATTACGTAGAGGGCAAGGGTTATCACTTAACCCTTTGTGCCTTTCTCTGTGCTTGGCTGTCGAGGTATCTGATTGATGGTCATCAAATATAGCAAGGCGTTTGCTGAGGTAAGCAATTTCCTTATGTGCTTTAAGCTTTTTGGTTTCCTTGCGCTGATGCTTTTTGTTCTGCGCTGTTTCAGTGTCATGTGCGGAGGTTCGCAGCTGGTGATCGCTCCAAATCGCTGGTGGACACCATTGTTGTCACCAGAAGGAAGGGGGAGTCGTACCGGTTAGCATGGAGGATGGATGCCGAGGTCGAAACAAAGGTTCGCGGAGTCATGAACACTTTTGCTGACTCGCTGATAGACAACCCTCCGGCTCCGTCTCCTCCTAGAGATGACCCGTCCCCTCCAGCGACTGCGGCGCCGAGAGTGAAGAGACCTAGGCAGAAGGGAATTACGATTTCTTCCCCTAGGAGTGCTCCAGCTTCTCCCCCAGTGAGGTCCCTTTCCATCAAGGACAAAGGCAAGGGTCGTATGCCCAGCAAAGTGCGAAAAGATCTCGCAGTTGAGACTTTCATTCCATTCAACCAAGAGGAGGAAGAGAGACAGGAGCCCCAGGCAAGTGATGAAGAAGAAGAAGCAACAGTTGTGATGTGCGAGGAAGAATCAGGAGGTACTTCCGTCGCATCTCCTTGCCCTTTATCTTGACTTCTTTGTAGTCCTTTTCTTTGAACCAAATATGTATTCGCAGATGATGATGATGAAGCCGTCGGTGGCCTTGTGGCCAAGAGGCAAAAGAGAGATGCCCATTCTGGCATTTCAGATGATCCTATAAGCGAGGATGTTCTTGCTGAATCCCGGAAGACAGCCGCGGAGGCTGCTGAAAGAAGAAGGCAGCGAGAGGAAGAGGAGCTCGAGCGTGTGAAACAGCGGAGCCTCGAGGAGCAGCATGTTGACGACTTAGTGCGTCCAGTTGGCGAGGAAGACGAGCTTCCCGAAGAAGTGGCTCCTCATGTGGAGGAGGAAGATGAGGTTCCTGGAGAGGATGCAGCAGAGCTAGAGCAAGTCCAAGCGGACTTCGCAGAGATCGCAGGTGGCGATAAAGGTGAGATCTTCAATCTCGCAGTTACTTATAGAGATGTAATTGTGGGTGCGTTAAAGCACGGTGTGTCAAAGCCTGACATTCGCCGTTGGTTGGTAAGCAAATGCGGAGAACCCTCAGGTAATTATTTTGAGTGATATGCGCATGCTAGGCTGTAGCCACTTGAGGCAAAATCATGACTGGTTTACTCGCATCCCAGGTCACGCTTCTCTTAAAGATTTGCTTAGTGAGGATACACTGATAGGGCACGGTTCCACGTCCCTAGTGTATGATGGGGATACCTCAATCCCACCTTCGCGTGGAGGTGCTTATTCTTAGCTTTAATAAAGATAGCGAAATAACTTATAACACAAGTTACCTCACATTGTCGCATTTGGCATCGCAGGTCATGCTGAGGAACCTGAGCTGGAGCAGAGAAGTCAGCCTTCTGCATCCCATGTTCCAATTTCGAGCTCCCATACCGAGAAGCCCGTCGCAGCCGCTGGACACGCAAGTGAGCATCTCGAGGATGTCATCGAACTCTCCGATGATGTCGAAGCTGATGCTGTGCCGATGGACGAAGGTGTCCGTACCGGTGGTGAGGAAGAAAGGACAAGTGATGCTAATGTTTTCGCATCTGGGAGTGTCCTCCGTCCAGCGACTTCGGCTGTCCCTTCGCCTCCGGCGATGACTGAGCCAGAAGCACCTATTCCTGCGTGGAGCATTTGGGGCTCGCAGGTTGGGAATGTAGTCGCAGCTGGTGCGGCCTACACTCTTCCTCCTGACTATGAGAGGTTGGAGCTCGCAGCTGATAGGAGAGCCATGGAGCGAGGGCAGTCTTCGAACAACCCAGTGGCCCGCATCCCCTCTCTTCATGAAATTCTGGAAGGCACTGGTAAGTAAAGATTTACCGTTCGCACGTCGCATTATTTGCTTGCGAGTTCTGACATTATAACCATTTTTGATGTCTCAGGTTTGAAGCAAACCGATGTCGACTGGGTGGTTCGAATGCGTCTCAGATACCCCCGATCGTTTGTGAGATCTCTGGAGATCGGACCTTTTGACAGGAGGCTATTCCTTACTGAAGCCATCTGGATACTGGAGCAGCTGTCTGCGGCTACACCTGCGACCATTTCGGCCCAGAGTGCTGAATTGCTGTGTGGCATGTGCCAAAATCTCCTGTTCAAAGTCCAAGGCAGACTTGGTTTCAAATTCCTCAAGGACAGAGTTACACTGATTCGCGCAGCTGTAACTTTGAATCTCGGTCACCAGAATCTCGCAGCTGAGATGCAGAAGGTGGAGCAGCAAAAGCAAAAGGTTGATGAAGCTTTGAAGCTGTATCACGAAATGAATGCCAAGTGCGAGCAATTGAAGCAAGAAGTGAAACAAGTGGAGAAGCTAAGCGAGCAGTTCGAGCCCCATGATTCCTTAATCAAGAATTTGTTTTGACTTTTCGAATTTTGAAAAGAAAACAGGAAAATGGCTGAGACATTAATGTAATGTTTTGAAACATTAATGTAATGTTGCTAGGGTTTCTCCCCCTTTTTTTTAACAACAAACAATGAGTTTGCCCGTTTTGCCCTTTTCGGGATTTGATTGGACATTTCTGTGCATATCCAATTATGACATCAGCAATTGATTTTCTGCTTGATTTTCGCGCTAATTTCTCGGCAGATAAACACGCTTCCGTTGGGAAGTCCATCCGAATCATGACTATCCGTCATTTATTAGGATACGCAACTGAATCGTCGTAGCCTTTAGTAGGGTAATTGATTGTTACCGCTTTTCAAGGCGTAAGTGATTGAACTTACCCTCTTTTTGAATTTTGCTGACTCATCTTAGGCTACCGAAGAGTCTCCACAGGGCCTATATAAACCCTGTCTTTGCCATTTGGGTTCTTCATCCCAAACATGTGCTTTGCCGTGAGTCCTTACGACTGCTGGCTTCAACGCTTGTTTTTCGTTGATTCATGGCAGCTTCAAGTTTTGAATCCTGAGTTTGCGCTTTGTGCTATAGAAATAGTTTCCAAGATCCACTTTATGAGGCTTATTGCTGTTTATAACCATCATAAAGAGGATGCAGATAATACCTCATGTGTGTTCGAAGAAATTTCTTCGTGTATTATGTGTGCAGGTCATGTTTCCGGCCGCCTCGTGGCGAGGTGCAGCGCCGAAGTGACCGTGCTACCGTCTCGTAATGAACGGCGGAATTCTCCTCCAGCATCCCTGGAGGAGGGTTTCTTGCCTCTTCGTTCTTGAACTCAGGAGGCTCGCCAATGCCCTTGTCTATCAGGACAAGGAACCCAGTACCAGAGGAATGACGGCTTCCCCTGTTTTGCACGACTGCATACGCCGGAACAGGTGGTTCCTCTGGTACGTATCTTGATCAGACAGGGGTCTCGTCAGATCCTAAGATCCTTGGACGTAGATTCACCCAGATCTTGCTGCTAGGGATGTAGCGAATGGCGAGTTGATCTCTTCGCAGATGCATCCTACTTCCTACAGATCTTTGGCCGCAGATCTGCGTATTGCACAGCCGGTTTTAGGACCGTTGGGCTCATCCCTCTTCAGTTAGGATTCCCGCGATGTGTAACTTCGTGCTTGTAAGTTACTTTTCGAATGCATTGTAAGCCATGTTGGCTGCGTAGTTAGATTTAAGCTTTTCGCTTGTAAGCTGCTATCTAGACAGATAAATTGTAAGTCATATGACTCATAATGATATATAGCTTTTGTATTATCTGCTCTCTTTGCAGCAAAATACAATTTCGCATGCGTTTCGGCTTGTTTTGCCTTGCATAATGCCATATAATGATTTCACATATACGACGTCAATGCGCAGATGTTTCGCTAGATCATTAGAGATCGTAATTTCGCAGTTGTGCCATCTTGGCGGATGAGCTTGCGGTTGCAAATCGTATGAGATCACGTTCACAACTTTGCTATCGTAACAGATAGTTTTTTAACAGATCAATTAAGATCATTGAGCGATGCGAATTGCTATCATAGAAGATAGGCTTTATTAGAGAATTGCTTGAGATAGTTTCTCGTATAAATTGCTATCGCAGCAGATAGACCTTTAGAAAATCTAGCAAGATGGTTCTGCAGTTGCGTTGCCATCGTAACAGACGGGCTTGGGTGATCAACTAAAATCACTTTGCGTATAAATTGCTATCGTAACAGATAGGCTTAAGAAGATCATATAAGATCGCACTTGCATAAACCGCTATCGTGAGAGATAGGATTTTGATGATCGATTGAGATCGTTTTTGTATTTTGCTGCTATCGTAGGAGATAGGCTTTGGATGACCACTTAAGATCGCATTTGCATTGGCTGCCATCGTAAGGGATGGGCTTTAGATGATCAATTCAGATCGTATTTGTGTTGACTGCTATCGTGAGAGATAGGCTTTGATGATCACTTAAGATCGCATTTGCGTTTGGCTGCCATCGTAAGAGATAGGCTTTAGGTGATCAATTAAGATCGCATTTGTGTTGACTGCTATCGTGAGAGATAGGCTTTGATGATCACTTAAGATCGCATTTGCGTTTGGCTGCTATCGTAAGAGATAGGCCTTAGATGATCAATTAAGATCGCATTTGTGTTGACTGCTATCGTGAGAGATAGGCTTTGATGATCACTTAAGATCGCATTTGCGTTTAGCTGCTATCGTAAGAGATAGGCTTTGATGATCAATTAAGATCGTATTTGTGTTTGGCTGCTATCGTAAGAGATAGGCTTTGATGATCACTTAAGATCGCATTTGCGTTTGGCTGCTATCGTAAAAGATAGGCTTTAGATGATCAATTAAGATCGTATTTGTTTGGCTGCTATCGTAAGAGATAGGCTTTAGATGATCAATTAAGATCGCGTTTGCTATCGTAAGAGATAGGCTTTAGATGATCAATTAAGATCGTATGTGTTTGGCTTCTATCGTAAGAGATAGGCTTTAGATGATCAATTAAGATCGCGTTTGCTATCGTAAGAGATAGGCTTTAGATGATCAATTAAGATCGTATGTGTTTGGCTGCTATCGTAAGAGATAGGCTTTAGATGATCAATTAAGATCGCGTTTGCTATCGTAAGAGATAGGCTTTGATGATCAATTAAGATCGCGTTTGTATTTGCTGCCATTGCAGCGAATAAATCATTGTTAACAGCAACAACAAATTAAATAGAGCAATATAAACGGCTAGAAATATGAACTTCTCATTTGGGAGAATTCTTTTATTATAACATTCTCATATGGGAGAGATATGATTACAATCCTCTCATATGGGAGAGGAGATTGCGTCAATCATAGCCACATGAGACATTAAGCAACGTTATCATAAAACGTATGAAATAAGAGAAGTCAAGGATAGTACTTCTTGATCCAGCGCATGTTGACTGAGCTTGGAGTTGAGGTTGTGCCGTGCAACCTTCGTATGCTGCAGTAGCCGCTATCGAAGACTTCTGTGACTTCGAAGGGTCCTTCCCAATTAGCTGCGAACTTTGGGTGAGTTGCTTCTCGCATGCAGTGGTCAGATGCGCGCAAGACCAGGTCGCCAACTGCGAAATCCCGTCGCTGGACTGTCTTGTTATAGGCGCGAGCGATTCTCTCTTGGTACCGCTTGTTAGTCCTTTTGGCTTGTTCTCGCTTTTCTTCCAGCAAGACTAAATCATGATCGCGTTGATTTTCATAGAGTGCATGGAAGGCCAGCCTTGCCGAATTGACTCTGACCTCCGCAGGTACTACAGCTTCGGCCCCATAACATAGTAGAAATGGCGAGGCCCCTGTAGGTGTCCTTGGAGAAGTTCTGTAGGCCCACAGAGCTATGTTAAGGGAGTCGGCCCACTTCTTGTGGTCATCTGCGACCATCTTGCTCAGAATTCTCAACAGCGTTTTGTTAGTCGCTTCGGCTTGTCCGTTTCCCTTTGGATAATAGGGGGTGGAGCATATCTGCCTGATATTGTACTCCGCGAGTTTCGTAGCTACCTGGCGATTAACAAAAGGAGTACCGTTATCTGAAAGAATGGTATTTGGGATTCCGAACCTGCATACGATGTTTTCCTGGATGAAGTTAACCACAGCCAGCGCGTTTGCCGTCTTTAGTGGTATTGCTTCCACCCATTTGGTGAACAGCTCGGTTGCAGTGAGAATGAAATGGTTCCCATGTGACGTTGGTCGGATGGGGCCGATGAAGTCCAAAGCCCATGTGTGAAATGGCCATGGCGTCCCTAATGCATGTAGATCCACGGCGGGAGCGTGCACTAGGTTCCCTTTGAATTGGCATTCTTGGCAGCGTCGCACCTTGGTGCGGCAATCGACTCCCATCGTGGGCCAGAAGTATCCAATTGAGAGGAGTTGTCTGCATAATTTCGCACCTCCCTGGTGTTCCACCTGATGAGAAAGGTCCATGACTTCTTGTGCTTCCCTGCCGTCTAGGCATCGCAGCAAGTTACCCTCATGACCTTTTCGCCAAAGCAGATTTTCCTGAACCATGTATCGAGAAGCTTTCCTCTTCAATTTGTCGGCTTCCTTTCTCGATTCGGGTACGGTGCCCTGGGTGAGGAATTCAAACAATGGCTTCCTCCAATCTGTGTCGTCATCGGTTAGAGCGACGAGTAGAGAATCTTTGATTAGTGCGCAACTTTCGCACTTCCCTTGTATCAGGGCTGCAGCTGTTGACATGCTTGGCCAATGAATGCCATATCTCTGAGCTTTCCTGTAGATTGACACCTCGCTTTCTCCGCAAGCGTGTTGGTGAATCTTTTCTAACAGCTGTTGTCCCTCTAGCTCGGAGACACATCGCATGAGTATTCCTCCAGGACCCTTGTAGTAAAGGGTGTTATCGTGGATGCAGTATCCTTTCGTGAGCGCCCAGCTTTCGCTGCTGGTACCTTTTGCAATAGCTTGCATGATTGCTTTTCGCCAGTCTGCGTCATCCATGTGTTCGTCGTCGCACGCATCTTCTGTTAATGCCGACGATGTTCGCACTTCGATGGAAATCCTTGCGGGGCATTTGTCTATGCTGACCTTAGATCCCAGAGTTGCTAAGGCGTCTGCATGCCTGTTGTCCGCTCGGGGCTTGTGCTCGTATTTCACGTCGCAGAATTGCTGCATTAGCTTTTGTACTAGGGTGCGGTATGGCAGGAGGTTGATCTCCTTTAAACCATATTCGCCCGAGGCTTGCTTAACAATCAGTTTGGAATCTCCCATGACCGTTAAGTTGCTCACTTCCAAAGCTTTCGCCGCACGGAGCCCCGCAATGAGAGCCTCGTATTCCGCCTCGTTGTTCGTGACTGCGAAGTTGAGTTTTGCGGACATCTGTATGACTTCCCCGTCCGGCTTTGTCAAGACTATCCCAATGCCTCCGCCTTTTCTGGTTGACGAACCGTCGAAGTGGAGGGTCCAATAGGGCACGTCGATCGCGTAGATTTCAGGGCCTTCGAGCTCTTCCTCGATCACAGGTTCGTGACTGTTGTCGGGAAACTGTGCCAACAGATCTGCTACCGCCTGCGACTTGATCGCTCTTGGTTTCACACATGTGATATCGTATTGAGAGATGGTCATGTACCATTTCGCCAATCTCCCGCCCGGAGTAGTGTGAGTTAGCAGGTATCGTATGGGGTCGCTTTTGGTGACCACCACTACTTTGTGCGATGCAAAATAGTGTCTCAACTTCTCTATTACGAAGAATAAAGCAAGGCAATGACGTTCGATGTCTGTGTACCTTGATTGAGCAGGCTGCACAATGCGAGAGATGTAATAGATGGGCCTCTCTTGACCTTCATACATCTGAGCCAAGAGTGCTCCTATAGATTTCCTTGTCGATGTAAGGTATAGCAGAAGCGGTGATCCCAGTTGAGGCGCGATCATTATCTTTGGGGATGTGAGTAGCTCCTTTAGCTTTTCGAATGCGGCTTCGTGATGAGGAGCCCAGTTGTACGCGGCGTCCTTCTTGAGAAGAGTGCTGAAACAGCATGTGATTTCGGCGATTGCTGGGATGAATCTCCGCAGATATGACAATTTTCCCAAGAATGTTTTCAAGGTACTTTGGTTGTGAGGTGGCGTCATGCTGGTGATGGCTGACACTTTCGCAGGGTCAGGCTCGATCCCTTGGCGATGGACTACGCATCCCAAAAACTTCCCCGAGGTCACGCCGAATGCGCATTTCATGGGGTTCATTTTTAGTTGAAAGCTCCTGCATCTGTTGAACACCTTTCGCAGGTCTGCAAGGTGATCTGCTTCATGCTTGGATTTTGACTACCAGGTCATCCACATAGAATTCCACTTCTTTGTGCATCATGTCGTGGAATAGAGCCATCATGGCCCGCTGATAGGTTGCGCCTGCGTTCTTAAGACCAAATGGCATTACCGTGTAGTTGAATACCCCCACGGGAGTGATGAATGCAGTTTTCCTTGCATCTTCGGGATCCATCTTGATTTGATTGTACCCGCTGAAGCCGTCCATGAAACTGAACATGCGATGGCCTGCCGTTGAATCAATGAGCAAATCGATGTTAGGCAGTGGGAAATCGTCCTTAGGACAGAAGCGATTGAGATCTCGGAAGTCCACGCAGATGCGGAGCTGTCCGTTCTTCTTCACCACTGGCACGATGTTGGCCAACCATGTAGGATGGTGATTTGGCTCTATGAACTTGGCGTCTAGGAGTTTGACAATCTCCTGTTTGATCTTCACGTTGAGCTCTGGCCTGAAGCTTCTGGTGCTTTGCTTGACCGGTTTAGATCCTGGGATGATGTCTAAACGGTGCATGGTGATGCTCGTGTCCAGACCCGGCATCTCGTCATATTCCCATGCGAACACGTCCTTGTATTCAGTTAGGAGCTGCAGCAGTCCTTGTTCCTCTTTGCTTGTGAGGTCTGCACTCAGGAAGACTGGCCTTTTCTTTTCCTCGTTCGGGCTGAGGAACACTTCTTTTAGCTCTTGCTTCTGTGGTCTTGGCCTGTCTTCCATGCATTCGGGCGCTTCTTTGAGTTTCTCATCTGGAGTGCTCTGTGTTGGCTCTTCTGTCAGCGCAACTTGCTCGATTTGATTGATTTGCCCAGGGACATCCCCATGCCCGTGTGAGGACGTCCCCGCGCACCTTCATATGCGATAGCATTTCTTCCCGTTGGCGTAGAAGCTCTCTATCTCCTTACCCTCGGGGTCATGCTTTGCGATCCTCTTCAGAGTGTACACATTCTTCCGATGATATGCGATGCGCGGCGCCTCTTTGTGAGTAGGCGGCTTTTCCTTGGCATCCCCCCTTGTCACCATCACGCCCGCAGGTGACTGGTCCTTGATGTCCTCCCAGAGAGGTAAAGGAGTAGGGTTGAATGGTCCGGGTGTTTGCTCGTCCGCCATCTCGGTGAACCACACCGCCTCGCTGAGATGTGCTTCGTCCAAGTTGAACGGGTTAGTTGAGGCCGGTATCTCGACAATCCTGTCGTTCCAGATAGCTTTCATCACCTGGTGAGCCGTCGAAGGGATTGCGTCAAAGCGATGAATCCAGGCCCGACCTATGATCATGTGATATGTGGTGTTCGCGTCTATGACATAGAACTTCGCCGAGCACTTGATTTTGCCGATCTGAACGCCCAGGCGGATCCATCCGATCGTCATTCTAGAATCGCTTCCGAATCCCACCAGCGGGGATGGACGCTTGACTACCTTGTGCTCGGGGATCCCTGCTAGCTTCAGTGTGTGGAGTGGAACAACATTGACCGCTGCTCCTCCATCGACGAATGCTCGCTTGAATTCGACGCCGTTGATGATGGCGGTCACGTACAGGGGCCTCTGGTGGCTCGCATCTGTCTTCTTGTCGCTGGCAGAAAAGGTCATAATCTTTTCTGTGGAACGGGACGCCCTGACGACTTTCCCGTTGGAAACCACGAGGTCCTCCTCGTAGTCCTCTGCTACCCTTAAGATTGCTTTTGTCATATCCGTTCGGCATTTTTCGGAGAAGTTCATCTCGTTGAAGAATTTGTCGAAGCCATGCGACCCTTTCATGCGTTCGGCACGCTCATCTTCCGTGTCCATGCTGTAGTCTTCATCTTCATGGACTTCAGCAATGATGGGCAGACCATCCTCTGCGACTTCTTCCAAGTCCACTATCGAGATCATGGCGACCTCTTTGCCCTTTGAGCCCGAATCTGTATGGGCAGGCAGCGGGTTGTTGCGCACATCCTTCCAGTGGTCGCTGACGATGAGTTCGCCGTTCTTCATCTTCTGATCGAACGCGAATCTGAGCTTCTTGCACTCGGCTGTGGGGTGCATGACCTTGCCGTGGTATTCGCACCACTTAGGGTCCCTCGTCATCTCCTTGGAGGGTGCTTTCTCGAGCGGTGGCAGGACGCCGTCTTTGCGCCACTGTCTGCAGAGATCGCTTGCTTCCTCCACCGAGCATGGCAGAGGCGGTGCATCGAAGTTTGCAACCTTTGCTTGCTTCTGGGGCGAAACTGTGTTGACCTCAGCTTCGCGTCCCCGCTTGTAGCCAAATCTGCCGATCTTGTAGGTGGTGCCGCTCGCAGGTCGTTCTGGAGCGCTCTTCTTTCTCTGTCTCTCGACAATGGGCTCGATGTTCATCGTGCATTCGATGAGCTTTGAAAACGTAGGTGTTTGCAAATTGATCAGCATGCTTTTGTATTCGTCTCGCATGCACTGCAGGCATATCTCTACGAGCCGGCTTTCGAGCATTGGATCCTTGCACTCCAAGGATTTCGCTCTGAATTTCTTGATGAAAGTGATTCCATCTTCCTCGCGTTTCTGATACATCCGCGAGAGATGGATCATCGTCACCTTTTCTTCCATCTGGAAGAACTTGGTATAGAACTTCTGGACCATGTCGTCCCAAGTCTTCACAGATCCGGCCTCCAATGTTCGGTACCATTTGTATGCTACATTCCCAAGAGTTTTTGGGAATTCTCGCATCAGCAGTTTGGGATCGGCTCCGTATGGACCCATGACATCGATGAAACGCATGACATGCTCATGAGCGTTTCCATTGACGTCCTCGAACTTATCCCATTTGGGAGCCTTGTACCCCGCCGGGTTAGGCATGAGATAGATCTCTCGCGGAATGGGCGGATCGTTGTCTAGCTTCGGGATGATGGTATCCGCGAACGACTGATGAGCCAGGATGGAGTCCACGCGCTTCTGCAAAGACGTCATGCATTCTGGAATGCTTCCCTCGGTAGTTGGCGGAGGGGTCGCCGTAGGTGGTGGCGACACATATGCCGCCGGAGGATTGGGAGTGTATTGACTGCCCGCGTTTCCCCAGATTGTCGCTGGTGGAGGCAGAGTGTACTGCAGAGCTGGGTTGGACGCCAAAGCCGGGGGCTGAGAGGCGTGAGCAGCAGGGGGTAGCATTTGTGCCGTTGACCCTTGGACGGAAGGCAGCTGCGTGGCTGACGGCGGAGTTTGCAGATGAGGGTTGGGAGGCGTGGCTGATACTCCCAATCCTGGAGCGGTAGGGGTTCCTCCTCCCTGAGGGATAGCGGTGGCTGGTGGAGGATTTGGCACAAGGGTGCCCAGAACGGCCAAGATCCGTTCTAACTGCGCAGACTGAGACTTGAGAGCTTTTGCCTGACTTTGGACAGTGGCGTCCAAAGACTCTAAAGTTGGCGCCTCGCCGGGAGTCGTCGGAGTACGGCGAGCCTCGTCTCCCGAGGGAGTTTCGGTGGAAGGCGATCGGTTGCTGACATCATCCTCCTGAGACATGGTTGCTTTTGCTGGTAAGTTTCACGTCGGGTTCACCAAAATGTGCACAAGAGATTCCGGCAGGGAGACCTCCGTGTACACCGTACGTAGTGGATCAGGGATCGCACAGGAAGAATAGGGGTGTGTGTAGGGAGAGAGTAAGTCAGTAGCAATGTCTGAGAGAGAGACAGAGGTTTGGCAGAGCTTCCGCGTATGGCAGTGTGTCCTCTTTTGTATGGAAAGGTTAACGATATATATATACTGGAGAACGTGACCGTTGTAGTGTGGTTAATGCGCCCATTAATGGCGGCTTAATTAGCTTAACCATAACGGCACGTTCGTCCGAGTATATAGGAGCCGTTAGAGCACGTGGTGCGCGAGTACCGGAACCGTTACGAGGTTGACCGGGTCTGACCGGATTGACCGGGTCTAGGGAGCTCGTGCCATAGATCTCTCAAAACAGTTACTAAAGGTCGCGCGCGGGCTTGGCTCGCACGCGACAGGGCTTACTCTAGCCTCCAAACCACAAGTCCCTACAAGTCCCGTGCAGTGGTATGCGAGGGCTCTGTCTCGCAGCCCCCACATGGATCAGCTCGGCTGGTGATCCTGTGTGTGTGGAGCACAATATGGTGTGCTGGATGGTTGCCACGTGGCCTAGATCTGCCATGTCATAAAGCAGCATCTACAAGAAGCAAGTGGGAGGACTGTAGAACTTGAAGAAGTTCAAGAACCACAAATTACTGATTCGGTTATGGGACATGAACAGGAACAACAACAGGTTGTGGAGCAACCTGTACAAGTAACACAAGAGCTTCGTAGGTCGAGTAGAGTGCGCCAGGAGCCGGAGAGGTATGGACTTCTCGTGACGGAAACTGGTGACACTATGCTCATAGGAGATGAGCCTACTACCTATGGAGATGCCATGCAATGGCCGGACTCTCAGAAGTGGCTAAAAGCCATGAGATCCGAGATTGAATCCATGTACACAAACCAAGTATGGAATTTGGTGGAACCACCCCAAGGGGTACGCCCCATAGGGTGCAAATGGGTCTTCAAGAAGAAGACCGACATGGATGGTAATGTAGTTACCTATAAGGGCCGATTGGTGGCTAAAGGATTCAGACAGATTCATGGTATATACTATGATGAAACCTTTTCCCCAGTCGCTATGACCAAATCCATCCTAATCCTACTTGCGATTGCGGCTTACTATGACTATGGGATTTGGCAGATGGATGTCAAAACAGCATTCCTTTATGGGAATCTTCTCGAGGATGTGTACATGACACAACCAGAATGTTTTGTAGATCCAGAGCATGCAAATCGAGTCTGTCATTTATGGATTGAAGCAAGCTTCTAGGAGTTTGAATCAACGTTTTGATGAAGCTGTCAAAGAGTTTGACTTCATCAAGAACGAAGATGAGTCTTGTGTCTACAAGAAGGTTAGTGGGAGCTACGTAGCGTTCTTGGTCTTGTATGTGGATGACATACTGCTCAATGGGAATGACATTCCTATGTTGCTATCAGTTAAGGATTGGCTAGGAAAGTGTTTCTCAAATGAAAGACTTAGGGGAAGCAGCCTATATACTGGGTATAAAGATCTATAGGGATAGATCTAAGAGGTTGCTAGGCCTAAGTCAAAGTACATATATAGACAACACTACTAGAAAACAGTGATGTAGTTACGCAAGAAACTGTAACCACAAGACAGTAAAACTGTAGTAATAAATTTACCTACAGTTAATTTTTCTGTAGTTAGAAGTGGCGTCGCAATAAGTTATAACTACAGTTTCAGTGACCGTAGGTATATAGTTTATATCACTACGCATTTGTGTGTCATTACAAATTCTTTTTGCCACAGTTTATATATGTAACAATAATGTATTTTTTTTCCTTTTCTAGACCATTGTTGTTATTCTTTCTTTGTGTTGTAATATGTCATGAAGTTACACATATATGTGTAACAATAGGCATGTATGTAGTTACGGTTTTATGCGTGTCTCTATATATATATATATATATATATATATATATATATATATATATATATATATATATATATGCGCGTGTGTGTGTTTGTGTGTGTGTGTATATATATAACTAAACTATTCCATTATTTCAACTACTATCATACACAATTGTGTAAAACATAACAATTTTGTAAAAACAATCACACACACTGACAGCAAAAAATTAAAAGATTCTGCCCAAGCATATGGAAATGATAGAAATCAAACGGTGATAGTTCAAAAGTAAAATCATCTATTGAAAAAATATCTTCGAGTTCGCAGTCGTACATATATAGTACCCTCTGAATTCCATCCGAAAAATAGATCATAAACAAAAGATCGTCCGAAAAGAACTCGGTCTTGGAAAAAAATTGAAATAACAAGTTCTCACAAACTTAAGCAATAAAATTTCAAGACCTAATATTCAACATTATGAGCTCGCGACCATTTCGTGAGTGTGTCCGACCTGCAAGAGAATATAAAAGAAGTAGACTTTTAAACCAAACTTAACTATTGTTCCAATCAGAAGAGAAAACAAGTAACATCATGCAAACTATTTAAACTTACCGAATGAAGAACACTTTATTCTTTGGCAAGGAACTTGTATTAGCATTGACATCCGAAATCTTAAAAGAATACATAAGAGAAGTATTTAGCAAAAACCTAAACTCGACATGTCTAACATTATGAAAAAAACATATAAAGTCTTTAAACCATCTAAATCTGCGATTCTCCATCAAGGTTTTCTGCAAGACACAAATTCTTGCCCGAAACTTTAGTATAATTAACATTCAAATGAGAGCTATGTATAAATATAACATAAAAATAACAATTTGAAGTTTGGACTGAAGAACCAAAAAATGGCAGATGAATTCCACCCGTCCAGGTGTAATTAAGGGCCTCATCCAAATTTTTATAAGTGGTGAAGGGGGCATCCCGAGGAAATTTATCTTCAATAGAGTCACTTGTTTATCTTTGAAAGAGAAGGGAAATATGATATTGCTCTTTTAGAAAAAAAATCAGAACATATCTATGTTAAAGAGGAAATCATAGGAACGAACCAACTTTGTCTCCAAACTTGACTATAACGAGAAATAAAACTCCAATCAAACAAAATTGAACACAATAGAAACACTACGCTAGTACCATGCCTAAAGCACATCTCCATGCATAAATAAGATCCTGGGACTCTTCATTTAACTCCATTTCCTAAAAGACTCAGATATCTGATTATGACCCTATCATGCACTCCTCTACTTCTATTTTTTGCAAGTATCACGTTCATCCACCAGCGTTAAAAAAGTTCACTAAATTTGAAGTAAAATATAAATTATAGAATGACCAGTTTAGGGCATACTGTGGTCTATCATGTAGTCTTGGAGTTTTTTTCTTTTGCAAGTGACGGATCATTATTTTCACAGTTGATAGTAATTCTGCCAATTTTCCTTCCAAAGCTTGACCATGCAAAATTTGTACCCGAGTTTGTAATTGACGGATCTCTTCTTCTCTTTTCGGATCTTCTTCTGCACTCAATTGACTTTCACCTATTCAATGTTGGGATTTATCATTCAATGGTCTCTCCTTGTGTTGATGTATTGATAACCAGCCCGATCAACATCTTTTCCAGCTTTTTTTCACATGTACAAGATAATGAAGACGTTAATATAATAGTATAAAGTAGATAATATGAATAGCATGTATTAATAACAACTGAATCTGACACACATAACACATATAAGAATACAGGAAGCAAAAAAAGTAATGTAATGTTCAAGTCTTAACCAATGGGATGGGCTTTGTTGAAGATCACACCCTCGTACTCGACCTCGAACACCTTCATGGAATCATCTTTCGTGACCGTATGCTGGATTCCAACACGGGCCATGCACCTATGACGACGACCAATACGATATTCGGGGCGTTCCAGTACGACAAAGAAATCCATACTGTAGGTACCAGTGGATACTGTAGAACAATTTGTTAGTTCAAATCAAGAATTTAAGTGTTCCTAAAAGCAGTGCAAACAACTTGATTGAAGCATAGATTGTGTAATTTCCTAATCCAATACCGAAATTGATTAGTTCAATGGGTACAAACAACAACTCAGTTATTATGGAAGGAAATCTAGGGCTCATCAACCGGTTTATAACATGAGATCTCATGATTAGAAGAACTGACTTCACATATTATAGTTGTATTGGTCCAAAAACTTAACCAGCAGACTACCTTGGGCTATGGTTTTCTTGTGTACTTTGTATGGCTGGGAAAAAATTAAGGGAGATTAACCGATTGTTTCTACTTGGCCATACGAAGTACACTAGTGCCACAAAGAGCCAAAAAAATGAGGAGACTCGAATCCAACCAAGCAATAAACACTAAAAACAGGAATAGTAAAGTCAATCAAACAGAATTGGAAGAATCAAAAGTTATTACGAACAAACAACTATGAAAATTGAGGGGACTTGAGGAAGATTCGAGAAATTGTGCGTTCAGTTCTGAAACAACAATAGATGGGGCTTGGAGATCTGGCCTTACCTCGACCTCGATACTTGAAGGATATCACTTCACAATTCAGATCGTCAGTTGCTCCCTTCCTCCACCGCCCACCGCCTACTTAGTACGTTTCTCTGGAGAGAGAGAGAGAGTCTAAAAAACCCGTGCGGCTGTGTTTTACTTGATAGTCAATAATCCAATTAATTAAGGTTTTATACCTGAAGGGTAATTCGGGTCTTTAAATTTCCTAAAAGAGATTGCCCGCTTTAAATTCCCTCTCTAAATGACAATGAGCGGGAAAAATATTCCATTCTCCTGGAAAAATGTAACAATTATGGAAACCAAATATTACGGTATATTAAAGTATAGTAAATATAACATTTTTTACTACATTAATTAAATTATGTAACTATTATATAATTATAACTACAGTTATTCTACAGCGTGATACCTTATTATTTTTACTTACAGTTACCTAAACAGTAACAAAGAAAAGTGTAACTATTAGTCATATTTGTTGTAGTGCAAGGTGTTGAAACGGTTCAACATGCAAAAATCCAAGAAGGTATTATTGCCCATGTCACATGGAATTAATCTTTCAAAGAGTGATTGTTCATCCAATGAGATTGAGATGGACCGCATGAGTAAGATCCCCTATGCCTCGGCCATAGGATCTATCATGTGCGCCATGTTATGTACTAGACCGGATGTAGCATACGCGTTGAGTATGGCGAGCTGATATCAGTCTAATCCAGGTGAGAGTCACTGGATAGTAGTCAAGAACATCCTCAAGTACTTGAGAAGAACAAAGGATGCGTTCTTGATATTTGGAGGTGAGGAAGAGTTGCGTGTAACTGGTTACACAGATGCAAGCTTCCAAACCGACAGAGATGATTTCAGATCGCAGTCGGGATTTGTGTAATGCCTGAACGGAGGAGCTGTGAGCTGGAAGAGTTCCAGCAAGAGACGGTTGCTGATTTTACAACAGAGGCTGAGTACATTGCTGCAAGTGGTGCAGCAAAGGAAGCGGTTTGGATTAGAAAGTTTGTTTCTGAGCTTGGTGTAGTTCCTAGCATTGAGGATGCCACCGTGTTGTATTGTGACAACACAGGCGCGATCGCTCAATCTAAGGAACCTAGATCACACCAGAAATCCAAACACGTACTCCGGAAGTTCCATCTTATTCGAGAGATTATCGATAGAGGAGATGTGAAGATATGCAAGATTCCTACAAATGATAATCTGGCAGATCCATTCACAAAGCCGCTTGGTCAGCGCAAGCATGAAGAGCACACTAGGGCGATTGGCATACGCGATGCACCAGATTGGCTCTAGTGCAAGTGGGATACTGTTGGAATAGACGCCCTAGAGGCAATCAAATTTTAGTATGAATTGGCTAGAATAATCATTGTATTATTTATGGAGATATTTAATATAATGAAGTCCTTAGATTTACACATCGTGTTGTTTATCTTAAATATCCCTAGTCAAATATAATGATTAACAGGACGATCATCTATAGACTAGTATGGGGTTGGATTGATATGGAGATATCACGAACCAACACATGGGTATGTATTAGGAGTAATGACATACCGGATTGACCCAAATCCGAGAAGGCTACATACAAGTTATGTAAAGTCACAAGCGCTTCTCGCGGTGATAGGATATTATCATCCTTAGACTTGAAGTCACTAGATCCTCTAGTTGTGGAATATTGTGCTTTGACAACGTCAAACGCTACTCCGTAACTGGGTAGTTATAAAAGCGCATGTTGGGCACGATAGGAAGCAAGCTTAGAGATGGTGAGTGATGTAGATAGGATTTATCCCTCCCACATAACGGGAGTAAATATCCGAGGCCACTTGAGGGATGGCGCCTATGGAATGTCTGGCCAGACTCATATGAATTAATATGGGGATATTGATGTCATATGCATGGATATGGCTATTCCCAGGATCGAGAAACATGGATTGGATATACGAGTGTGACCCTTATGTCTCGTGTATAATCCGGATAATGAGACAAAGGGATGGGATAATAAGATCACAAGGTTTGTTGAGATGACTATTTGTATTAATTGGGTGGCATGGATGTGTTGCTAGACACCGCTCCATGCATGTAAATAGTTAATACCAATTAAGTAGAAACCTATGGGGTCACACGCCATATGGATATAATTGGACAAGAGATTTAATTAATAGAGATTAATTAAAAGGATCATATTGCAACAAGTTGCTAACTTAGTGGGACTAATTAGCAAATAATACTATTCCATATATGGATATGATTAGTATTGGGCCCTTTATGGAAACAACTAGGAGTAGTTGGACTATATAAAGGAACTCCTTCCTTCCCTCTCAATACATGTTACTCATAACACATATTGAGAGGAGAGAAAAATTTTGAGAGCAAGCAAGTAAGAGGCGTCCGCCCCCTTACCCGCCGGTCCAAGCCGTCGGCCACACAAGGAGGCCGGACTCCTTCTTGTGGCTTCATTGCATGATTCCGTTGTCTCCTTCCTCTGTTCTAGCTAGCACAAGAAGGTTGGGAGATCCAATTCTCTATCCTAGGCGTGGATCAACCGTAGAGAACGTGACATTATTTGCGTTTGAAGTCAGCAAATGAGAACCCAAAGGTAAACACATATTAATCATTTACTATCTTTATGTGTTCTTGACTTTTGATCCTTGGAGGGATTTGAACGGAATAATTATCTTCTTCCGCTGCGATTCGATGTTCAAAACCCTACATATATCTCATACCTTTGGGCTTTCCTGTAAATGGAGATCTCGTTGTCCCCACAAGAATTTTGATGAATTTTATTCAGAGTTGCTTGGCCCTCCTTTTCAGTTACGCATCTCATAAGGATACCTCCAGGGCCCTTGTGCTAAAGCAAACCATCATGTATGCAAAAGCCCTCGGTGGAAACCCATGTTTCTTTGCTGGTTCCATCAGCCATCGCGAACAGTATAGGATGACTCCAGTCCGCATCTTCCGGAGGTCCTTCTTTGCATAGGTTCCTCAACAATGAAGGGATTGACTTCACCTCAATCGATATCTTCGCAGGGCATTTATATGAACTGATTTTGACCCTAAAGTGGCCAGTGCGTCCGCGTGGCGATTGTCAGATCAGGGAGTGTGCTCGTATTTGACAGACTCGAAATTCTGAACCAGTTTCTGCACAATTGATCGATAATTGAGTAGATTTATCTCTTTTAGAGCATATTCTCCCGAGGTTTGTTTGACAATTAGTTTTGAATCTCCCTTAATGACACGATTCTTAACTTCCAAAGCTCTAGCTGCAAGGAGTCCTCCGATCAGGGCCTCATACTAGGCCTCATTATTGGTCACCACAAAGTCCAGTTTTGTTGACATCTGAATAAACTCTTGATCAGTCTTGATGAGTACCACTCCAATTCCTCCCCCCGATCTTGTGGATGATCCATCAAACTGTAGCTGCCAATACTCTTTGCTGGTGGCATATATCTCGGGTCCTTCGAGCCCCTCTGGTACCGGCTCGTGCCTCTCGTCCGGGAATTGTGCAAGCATATCTGCCAGTTCTTGTGATTTGATGGTCTTAGGTCGCATTCATGTGATATCATATTGGGAGATGGTCATGTACCATTTTGCAAGCCTCCCTGAGGGAGGTGAGTGTCCCAGCAGATACCGTATGGGATCGTTCTTCGTTATAACCACCACTTTGTGAGAAGCAAAGTAATGCTTTAACTTCTCAATCGGGAAAAACAAAGCCAAACAATGCCGCTCTATGTCTGTGTATCTTGATTATGCTGATTGGATCATACGGTAGATATAATACACCGGTCTTTCTTGTCCCTCGAATTCCTGGGCCAGTAATGCTCCAATCGACCTTTGGGTTGAAGTGAGGTACAATAGTAGAGGTGCTCCCAGCTGCGGTGCGATCATAACCCTCAGTGATGTCAGTGGTCTATTCATTTTCTCGAATGCAACTTGATGCTCTTCTGTCCAGAGGAACGTTGCGTTCTTTTTGAGCAAATTGCTAAAGCATAAAGTTAATTCTGCAATTGCTGGTATAAACCTCCGCAAGTAAGACAGCTTTCCTAGAAATGCCTTTAGTGCAGTTTGGGATTGCAGTGCTGGCAGATTTGTGATTGCTGAGATCTTGGAGGGATCAGGCTCGATTCCATGCCTGTGAATCACACAGCCTAGGAACTTAACGGAGGTTACCCCAAATGCACACTTCATAGGGTTCATTTTCAGCTGAAATGCGCGAAATCTGTCAAAAACCTTCCTTAGATTTTTCAAGTGGTCTTCTTTCTTCTTTGACTTAACCACTAGATCGTCCACATAGAATTCAGCTTCTTGGTGCATCATGTCGTGGAACAGTGCCATCATTGCGCACTGGTATGTGGCCCCTGCGTTCTTCAGACCGAAGGGCATGAATGTGTAGTTGAAGACCCCTACCGGTGTTATGAACGCCGTCTTCTTCGCGTCCTCAGGGTCCATCTTGATTTGGTTGTAGCCACTGTATCTTTCCATAAAGCTGAACATCTCGTGGAATGCAGTGGAGTCAATCAAGAGATCCACATTCGTCAAAGGGAAGTCATCCTTTGTGCAGAATTTGTTCAGATCTCTGAAATCTACACATACACGAAGGCTTCCATTTTTCTTTAACACGGGGACTATATTTCCTATCCAGGTGGGATGATGGTTGGGTTCTATGAACTTGGCATTTAACAGTTTGACCATTTCCTCCTTATTTTGACATTGATCTCCGAACGGAAATTCCTCGCGCTCTGTTTAACTGGTTTCGAACCTGGGATGACATCCAGGCGACGCATAGTAATGGTACGGTCAAGCCCCAGCATTTCATCTTAATACCATGTGAACACATCCTTGTACTCTTTCAGTAGCTGGACCAGCTTTTGCTCTTCTGTGTCGCTGAGGTCTGCGCTCAGGAAGACAGTTCTTTGTTTTTCCACGTCAGGGCTGAGGAATACCTCTTAGAGTTCCTGCTTTTGTGGCTTTGGGCGGTCTTCCATGCATTCGAGTGCTTCTTTGACTTCCTCTACTAACGGGTCTCCCTCGATCATACTAGAAACCCCTGATAGTTTGAAAAACGCGGTAAAACTTCTTACTTTTGGGGTAGCAGCTACTCATTCGCTCTTCAGTATACTCCATGATCATTTTCAAAGTGTAGATGCTTTTGGTTGTTTTAGGGTCGTCCTCCCTCGCGGGCTGTTCTTCCGTCGAATCCTCCCGTGTTACTGTTTCTCCAAACGGTGACTGATTCTGGATGTCCTCCCATCTGGGCAGAGGAGTTGGCCGAAACGGGACTGGAAGCGGCCTGTCCTCCATCTCTGTAAACCACACTGCTTCGGGTAAGTGTGCCTCCTTGAAAGGATTCACCGAAGCGGGTATTGTGACCACCCTTCCTTTCCAGATAGCCTTCATCACCTGGTGAGTTGTCGAGGGTACAGCGTCAAAACGGTGAATCCAGTTCGCCCGATAATCATGTGGTAAGCCGTCTCGGCCTAAATAACGTGGAATTTGGCGGAACAATTTATCTGCCCAATTCGGATTCCCAAATTGATCCAGCCCAAGGTCATTATGGAGCCACTTCCAAACCCTGTTAAGGACGAGGGCTTCTTGACCATCTTATGCCCGGGAACCCCTGCCATGTCTAAGGTGCTCAAAGGTATGACGTTTACCTGCGGCTCCTCCATCGACAAAGGCTCTTTTAAATTCGACGTGGTTGATCGTGTTCGTGACATACACTGGCCTCTAGTGGTTCGCACTAGTCCTTTTGTCAGACTCATCGAATGTCATAATGAGCCTCTGCGGTCTGAAGGCTCTGACGGCTCCGTCATTTGTGGTAACAAATTCCTCTCCGTACTTTTCTGCCACCCCTAAAATTGCTCGCATCACCCCATGTCTGCAGCCCTCCGAAAAGTTCATCTCATCAAAGAACCGGGTGAATTTGATAGAGTCCTTCATTAGCCCAGCTTGAGTATCTTCGTCATATTCCTCCTTCCCATAGAGTTCCGCAACCACAAGGACTGCCGCTTCTGCCATGTCTATAATCGAGATCATGGCGACCTCTTTCCCCTTGGATTCTCGTCGCGGCAAAGGATCGTCTCGAACATCTTTGGCTGATTCTTCAAAAACTAGCTGGTTCTCCCTTATCTGCTCGTCCACCATCCACTTGAGTTTCCTGCATTCCCTGGTTGGATGGGAGATTTTCCCGTGACATTCGCACCATTTCGGGTCCCGAAATTTTTCTGCTATAAGTCTGTGTTCAAATGACGGCAAAATTCCATCTCGTCGCCATTTCTTGCAAAGGTCAATGACATCCCTGATCGAGATAGACAGGGGAGGTGGATCTTGAGCTGCAAACCGACGTTGCCTGCTGGGTGAAGATACCGCGTGTACATTGGCATCTCGTGATCGTTTGAGTTTGTCGTCTTTAGAGCTGGGGTTCGTCGGCACACGCTCGCTACCGTAACCTTCCTTCATCCTTTTTACCAGTGGCTCAACGTTCCTGGTGCAGTAAATCAACTTTGAGAAAGTGGGCATGTTCAAGTTAATCAACATACCTTTATACTCGTCGCGCATGCCTTGCAGGCATATTTTGACCAGACGGCCCTCCGAGACCTCGTCGATGCATTCCAAGGACCTGGACCTAAATTTCTTAATGAAGGCGACGCCTTCCTCGTTAGACTTTTGGTACATCCGGGAGAGGTGAATTGTGGTGACTCTTTCGTCCACCTGGAAGAACTTCGTGTAGAATTTCTTTACCATTTGCTCCCATGTCTTGACAGATCCTGCTTCGAGGGCTCTGTACCACTTGTATGCAACGGTTCCCAGAGATATGGGAAATACGCGCATGAGCAATAGAGTATCAGCCGCGTACGGTCCCATCATATCCATGAACCTCATCACGTGTTCGTGGGCGTTCCCAATGAATTCATCAAACTTGTCCCATTTGGGCACTTTTTACCCAGCGGGATTTGGCATCAGATAGATATCCTGGGGAATGGGAGGTGCACGATCTACCTTGGGGATGACAGTGTCCGCGAAACTCTGGTTGGCGATGATACTGTTAATCCTTTGTTCGAGGGCCGCCATGCTGGCAGGTGTTCCTCCAAAGGATGGAGCCGTTGGCCCAAAGCCCGAAATTTAGGGCATACTAGGGTTGTAAGGAGGCGGAGGTGGAGGCCCATGGCTTCCTACGGCTTCGCTTGTGTATATAGATGATGCAGGATATACGGCGGGGTTCCCTGGCGTCATCAGGGACGAGCCTGATGAGAACGGTGGCGTCTGGCTCGCCGGGCCACCCGAAAGAGGAGTCTGAGCAGCAGAGACATGCCCTATCAAGGTGCCTATTGAGGTGGACACTGTCCCTGTTGGGGGCGGTGGAGTAGGTAGCAATGGGGCAGAAGCCCCCGAGGCAACGTTCTGGGCCACCTTTCCCAGAATCGCCATGATCTGGGCAATTTGCTCAGACTGAGCTTCCATGGCTCAGGCTTGAGTTCGTATTGTAGCCTGGAGAGACTCTAAAGAGGGTTCTTCCTCAACGACAATCGGGGCCCGAGTGTTGGGAGTGGTGTTGAGCAGTCCGTCCTCTCCTGAGGTTTCCTCATGGGAGGGAGACTGGTCTCCGTGACGAATGTCTTGGTCCGAAGGCATTATGGACAGATTTGAGGTCCTTGAAGGTGGATGTTTCACGTCGGGTTCACCAAAATGTGTACAAGGAAACACTCGAGAGATATCCAAGTGTACAACTCAAGTAGAGAATAAGGACACGGAGAGTTGTAAGGTGTGTGTAGGGAGAGAGTAAGCACTAGTAATTGTTTGTGAGAGAGAGACAGTAAGCTATGGTACTGGACCAATATGTCTTGTGTCGCAACGGAGAGCATAACGATCCTATATATAGTGGGGAAGTGACTGTTGAGGGTTTAATGCACCATAAATGGCGGCTTAAAGATTGACCCCCAACGGCACGTTCGACTTTGTATATAGGAGCCGTTACGTATCTGCCCGCAAGTATCGGAGACCGTTATGAGATCAGCCGCATTGATGGGACACGTAAGCCTAGGATCTCTCTGTCAGTTACCAGAAGTCGCGCGCAAGCTTGGTTGTCGCATGCGCGCGACGGACCTTACTCTAGCCTCCAAACCACTAAGTCCCTACAACTCCCGTGTTATGGTGCGCAGGGGCCCTGTCTTGTAGCCCCCACGTGGATTAGCACAAGTGGTGATCCGGTGTGGATGGAGCACAGCTAGGTGTGCTGGATGGCTGCCACGTGACGATGATCCGTCTGTCTGGAAATCAGTATCTACATCAGCATGTTTTTTTCCTATTGTTTTTCTTATTTTGAAATGGATTCCAAACAGCTCCTAATAAATAAAGGGGAAGTTTACTTAAAAGTTCTCCAGCTTTTTAATTGGGTCATCATTCATTTCAAATTCTTGGAATGTCTCTATAATGCTGCACGCATAATCAATTCAGGCTATCTATGAGTTGTCCTAATATGGTGATAGTAGCCTAGTAAGACTTGGTATATCTCCATTGAATGCCAATAGGATAAAATTGTTGTTCTTACGGTATGTGATAAGAGGTTTGAGAGGTGTGGTCTTTTTTGGTTTCGCAGAACAGCATTTTTGTCTAAAGTGGTGATTAAAAATGATTAAATAATATTCCAAAAAGATTAAATGAAACACATCCCAGCTCTTTGTTATACTCGAGAATTCACTTTCAATAAGACTTCGAGGGCTAGCCTAGGTGGTTCCTAACTTCTACCATTTTTACTTCCTAGAAAATTAGAGGGTTATACTAGATTGTTTATTTTGGTCGTTCGATACATTATGCCAACTCACAAAGTGCTATTCTGGGTTGACGATCGATTAAGTTCAGAGCTTTAACTTTTCCTTTTTTTCAAAGTATACATGCCATGCAGTTTTTTTTATTAGTTATTTTTAAATCCATATCAGAAGTCACTGCATGTTATTTCGGGTTATTCTCTACTTACAGGTGCTACTTCTCCACAAATAAATTGTCCAAGTGTCCAAGAAAATACCAATCAGTAGTCCATTCTCTTCATTAAAAAATAAATCTAGGTACAAATTTCTAGATGTTCTTCTCCGTCTTCTATTGATTTTGTATGTCAATTATTGTTTGCTATAATATGTAATTCTTCTTGCACTGTGTTATCTCTCCCTTTAGTTGATAGTGAAGATGGTTTGATTCGCATCTCAGTCCTTCTAATGTTCATATTTTGTCTTCAAAGTATAAAATGGATTATGGATCCCGTATGATTATTATTGAGAAGTTGAGAGCGCGTATGCGGAGGTAGGTTGACTCACTCTTAGCTGCAAGCGCGTATGAGCACCCATGTTTCATGAAGATAATAAAACAATGAAAGACTGTCATATGCATGGCATAAACATGATTATATTGAACTGTGATAGCATACTGATGTGATGTGTATCCTGAAACAATACATGCTTGGACTATTGCTCTTACTTTCTTTACTGAGCTTGCAATAAGCTCACCCCTTAGTCTTTTTCCTGAGATTTTGAAACAGTGCTAAGTGAATCAACATACCTACTTTTTTTTCTCTCAAAAATCTTCCCAATGTATACTGTAAGAAGTCAGTTTGTTGTATGTTCTGATGGACTGGCTAATATTGAAGTTTGTTCACTGTGTATAAATAACATCATATATGGAGATGGAAGGCTTTGATATCTTTACAGGAATTAGAGGCTGGCAGTGGTATCTTCTTAATGGAATTTATGTACCCTGTGGTTGTACGATCGCAAGGTGTTAGTTTTTTGGTGATTCGAATTCCTAGCATAGAAATTTGAATTGGTTCAAGGCGGCTAAGAATTGTTTCCTTGTCCATTTTGGAATTGTTTCCTTGTTCATTTTGGCAATATTTGAGCGTTAGTTTGGGCACAAGTCAGTAGCTTAGGCCTATGTATGGGTGTAGGTAGGTAATGGCTATTGACAAGTGTGGTGTGTCAGGATTGTAATTGGCTCTCTCATCAATAAATTAGGATTTTTTAATCATGGATGTAACTTGTCTCAAAACTAGTAAACCACGTTAAATCGTTTGTGTTGTTCTTCGTCTTGTTCTTCATCTCATTAATCTTCTTGATTCCTAACAAGTGGTATCTTGATTCCTAACAAGTGGTATCATGCTTCCGCATTCGTTTCTAACAGGTGGTATCAGAGCCTGGTAGTTGGGTTAGGGTTTGGAGGGGAGTGATGGTAAATTTGTTTGGGATGAAGATCTATCGTTTTGATGAGAAGAGTATTGTTGATACACCCACCACACCAAGCCTTTATTGGGAGGCTATTTGGTACCCATTTGTGGGAGCTATCGGGTTCCTTGTTGGGTAGCTACCGGGTTCTTTTTCATGAAGCATC
Source organism: Linanthus parryae (assembly GCA_023055425.1). Lineage (NCBI taxonomy): Eukaryota > Viridiplantae > Streptophyta > Magnoliopsida > Ericales > Polemoniaceae > Linanthus > Linanthus parryae. The sequence continues at coordinate 39,920,315 of JALGPY010000001.1, read as the reverse complement.
AAGCGCTCATTCAAGTGTGAATCTGGTAGTTCACATGAATCGTCGTTCAGGTGCAATCGGGCTTACGGCGTGGAGCATTGGGCACATAGATCTTGTTCGGGCCGTTTGGAGGATTCAAGTCAAGGTGGAGACGACTCGAATCAACTGGCAGATTTGCCTCGTGGCATGGAGCAATTGATGCGTCTTGGGACGCAATTGGTGGCGCGAGTTTTTTTGGTCCGCAATGTTGATTACATGTAATTGGGCATGTATTGATTGGCGGCGTATTATTGCGCACGCATTGATTGTTGGCACGTTATTAAGTGTGTCTCGATGTGCGCATTGGTGCGGTGCTTTGGTTGCGCGATGGGCATGACATTGATTGATAGGCACTTTCGTCATCAAGTGTCATTGTAATGATATTGGGGAGATGCATTATGTCATGGTGCATTGGTGGTGTGTTGATCAGGACACACAAGTCTATGCGTTTGTTGAGACGCAAAGACGCGCTTGTTGTGGCCCATAGGTAATGTATTCCAACACCGCAATTTTGGAAATACATTCGATCGATTGATTGGTTGATCGTTTCAATTTGGGTGGAGCACTTTGAATTTGATTGTTAGAGCTGCATCCACAATTGACGTCTTCATTGAAAGGACGGATGACAATCGGAGAAACGATTTGGTGTTTTGGGTGGAGGCGTTCTTGGTCGTTAGGCACATCCACAATTGTATTGAAAATCGAATTGGTTGTTAGGCTATTTGAATCAAGGTGGAGATTTGTTAGGTTTTGGTGATTCAAATACCTAGCATAGAAAATCGACTTAGTCCAAGGCGGCTAAGGATTGTTTCCTTGTCCGTTTTGGAATTGTTTCCTCGTTCGTTTTGGCAATGTTTGAGCGTTTCTTTGGGCACAAGTCAACAGTTTAGGCCTATATATGGGTGTAGGTCGTGGCTACTAACAAGTGTGGTGTATCTTGAATTGTAATTGGCTCTCTCATCAATAAATTGGGATTGTTTGGTCGAGGATGTAGCTAGTCTCAAAATTAGTGACTCACGTTAAATCGCTTGTGTTGTTATTTGTCTTGTTCATCGTCTCATCGCTCTTCTTGATTCCTAACAAGCGGTATCATGCTTCCACATTCGTTTCTAACACAAGAAAAATTCACTGTGATCAAACCATCACCCTACGACTGGACAGAAAGCCTCTCTACGATCAGTCTTCAAATTTGGCTAAGACAAAGTGATTTTACGACGAGGAATGCGGTCGTACGATCACACTGAGCAGTGAACCTCCTTTTCTTGGTCTTTTCATCCGTTGTCTTCAATTTTGAGCAATTCATTTGAGCTTTCCATCCTTCCAAAGTTCTTTTCGCTCCAAAGCACCTCTCCGAGCCTCCGGTACCTGAAAAATCAACAACACTGGCACATACCGGGAGGTTAAATGTGACTATAAATAGCTCAAATGAACATGAGAAACGCCCGGACTAAACAGTTGCGCTCAAAATCTCAATCATGCTAATATTTACAAAAATTGGCCAAACCGTCACCAAAATACATTAAAGATCATGCTAACTGGAAGCATATCACACATAAATATAACTCCGAAATATGTTCCTCTCTAAACGGGCCAAGTCGGTCATTCGTCAGATGTAAACTAGTATTCAAAAGACAATCAGGTGTATTTCATTAACTGTAGATCTGTAGATCACAAATTAATGTTGTAGATGACACAAACTAGCTAAATTTATGATGTCCCCTGTGTTATTACACTACTGACATTTATTATGACTACATCTCAAAAGTTTATCTCTCTCAAGTGACCAGACTTCCAAGAAAATGGCAAGTGATGGCAGAATGCAGTTCAAGAAGCTTGAAGATCCCACTGGAGAAGTCATGTCTTTTGTTTAGTCTTCTGTGGAGTATGAAGATGGTATCGATCTGGGCAGCACGAGCTTTTAACTTGATCGGAAAATTACACGGCCGAACAAGATCAGATAAGCAAAAAACAAGTTCATGGCGTGTGCTGGTGATGTGGACTCATAATTTAGCAACACTTTAGATCTGTGCTGCTCATAATATTTAGCAGCACACGATTCCCCATTTCGTGTGCTGGTATATATCATGATATATCTTCCCATGCATTCAAGCAAATTCACTCTGCATATGGAAGTAGGCATACAACCACAGAGAAGTTGCAAGATCAACAGAAGAGTTTATCACAACCCACGGTAGGCATGGTAAAGTTCTTGGGTTGCTTCTTGCCTGTGAGCGTCATTAGAGTACAGTATTTGGGTGACTATTCTATACATGTAAATTGTTTAAATACTAAAAAAGAAGTAACAGCGATTAATCCTTCTAAGAGGAAAATAAACTTGAACCCATTCGCTTGCATAGCAAGAAACCATCATGAAAAAAACTGCATAGAGCGGCCGAGCTGCTTACCCTAGCATTGCTCAAGGTGCCATCCAACCGACTTGGACCAACCCAGCACTTACAAATTCGGGCCTGCCGTGCCTCATGCCAAACCAGGGCGAGCTGATTGTTGGAAAATGCCAGACAAGCCCGGGCCTAGAAGAGAAACAGCTCCACCACCCGGCATGCCTCTAGGGTCGGATAACTAGTAACCTGGTCGGCCCGCAAGTGGTTTTGTTTATTAATTTCAAAATACATAATTTTGATTAGTTGCAACTTAATTTTTTAAATATTTTTGTAAGAATTACCACTAGACTTGGTACAAGAAACCTAACTTGCCCCAAAAAAACAACCTAATTTGCATAAGTTAGATCGAGTTGGGTTAGTGTGTGAGGCTTGGGAGTTAAGGATTTTCACCCCTTGAGATCTCAAGTTCCCGCGACGATCAATAATCCTTGAGACTCTGTGGATTAAGTTGAGGTGCACGCAAGCTTCCCCTGACACTACGATTATCTCAAAAAATATGTACATGTATGAATTCATAAATAATCTAGAAAGAATATTAAAAAATATGAGACATTATGTGTAGAAAATATGTGTAAAGAGTTTTATCTTTGACGATGCGTAAAGGGTCATATATATATATATATATTGAAATATATATATATATATATATATATATATATTTTGAAATATATATTTCAAAGATGTTAAGGAAGTCAAATATATATATATATATATATATATATATTTCAATATATATATATATATATATATATATATCCATCTGTGATCTAAGATTGGAGTACTGCACATGACTTCCTTGATTTAATAGCGGAAGCACTAATAGGAATCTTAGCAAAAACATGTCTAACCCGAGCATAAAGCATAAACTTGCAATAGTCCTGAAACAAAAAGGATTTACGGTCATGAGGGCCAGCCAGCCCCCTAGGCCCCTAGGTTAGAAAGGGCTCTTAAATAGAATATAAGTCTGTATTATACATACATAGATGACATATCTATCACTAACATACATTTGAAGTAAGCCACAAAGGATTGACATAATGGGTGATACTTGGGACTACTCTCCTTAGACCTCTCGTTCGAATCTCATGTTCTCGAGGTCATTGAGAATTGATATTACTCTCTAAAGTGTACGATTCCTTAACACGCCCCCGTAAGATGGAGGAACCGTCAGAGACTCCAATCTTAGATCACAGATGGAGAAAGACGGTGCGACCTAGTGGTTTGATAAGCGAGTTGTTGCTTGCTGGGAACATGTCGCACATTGAGTTTGCCTGAACTAACCAGATCGCGTACAAAGAAGTAATCGAGTTCAACATGCTTCATGCGAGAGTGGAAAACTGGATTCTTGCAGACGTACGTGGCACTGAGATTATCACAAAAGACTGTGGGAGAGCGAATGAGGTGTATACCAATCTCGTGAAGCAAGTGTTGGACCCAAAGTAGCTCAGTACCATTTGCAAGAGCGCGGTATTCAGCCTCTGTGGACGAACGGGAGATTGACTTCTGGAGAGCCGATTTCCATGAGATGACGTTGGAGCCCAAAAATAGTGCATAGGCAGTGGTGGAGCGCCCATGGTAGAATGACCACCTCAGTCAACATTAGAGAAGACTGAGAGCTCCACGCGCGCCCCGGGCGCAGGTAAAGCCCATGACATATTGTGCCTTTGAGGTAACGAAGTACTTGTTTGACAGCTAGCCAGTGTGGAGGAAGTGGGCCATGGAGAAATTGCGAAAGTCAATTCACCACAAAGGAGATGTCAGGTCGCGTGAGGCTCAGATATTGCAGAATACCAAGGAGACATAGATAATCAGAGATATCAATGGCCTTTGTGGAGTCCGCTGGGGGAAGGGGAGCATTGGAGCTCATAGGAGTGGAGACAGGCTTGGAATCTTCCATGCGAAACTTCTCCAGGATGTCCGATATATATTGAGCCTGCGAGAGGAAAAGACCCCCTTGAGCAGGGAGAACTTCCATTCCCAAAAAATGACTAAGTGAGCCCAAATATTTGAGAGAGAATCGAGCAGCAAGTCGAGCCACAAACTACAATAGGGCTGACAGAGAGTATCCTGTTAACACAATATCATCCACATATACCAGGAAGAATAATCGCACCCCATTGGCGAAGAGGTAGAATAAAGAAAGATCTGCACGCGACCGTTGGAACCCCGCACTGAGCATAAAGGCAGATAGTTCACTGTACCATGCGCGAGGAGCCTGTTTGAGACCGTAGAGTGCTCGTCGAAGTTGGCATACATGAGTGGGATTGGAGCTGTTTACATATCCCGGAGGTTGCGCTAAGAAGACTTTATCAGTAAGAGTGCCATTGATAAAAGCGTTGTTAATGTCCAGTTGAGGCACTGGCCATCCATGCGAGAGTGCTAATGTGAGGATAATGCGAACCCGATCATAAAGCACAAACTTGCAATAGTCCTGAAATAAAAAGGATTTACGGTCATGAGGGCCAGCCAGCCCCCTAGGCCCCTAGGTTAGAAAGGACTCTTAAATAGAATATTAGTGTGTATTATACATACATAGATGACATATCTATCACTAACATACATTTGAAGTAAGCCACAAAGGATTGGCATAATGGGTGATACTTGGGACTACTCTCCTTAGACCTCTCGTTCGAATCTCATGTTCTCGAGGTCATTGAGAATTGATATTACTCTCTAAAGTGTACGATTTCATATTTTTGAGGTGACTGAAAATTGACACGACTATCTATAGTATAGATATATTTCAAGACTTCGTGAATTTGTCGAGGTGCGAGAAAGATGAATCAGACACCATAAATAGCAAAAAACTCTCCAAAAATGTATATTTGAAGAAAGCAATTCACGTAGTAAAAGATAATATGTTCACCAAAATATGTTCTTCCTCAAATCACTAATCAATTATTCCTTTAGATATTTCTTATGATAGGTATATTAACCTCAGAGAATGGTATCTCAAAGTTACATTTAAAGTGGCAGTTAGGGTGGTAGCTCAAGTGGTAGAGCGCTGGAAGCCCCTGTATAAGGTCCCGAGTTCAAACCCAGTAGACGACAAAATAATTTCTCAAAAAAAAAAAATTTAAAGTGAAGCCTACTTGAGATTTTGCCTAGGGCCTCATAAGGTTAAGGGCCGGCCCTCACAGTCATACGCCGAATTGAATCATTCATTTATGTGAGCAAGAAGAAGTAATCTAAACAGAAGGATGATTATTAAAAAATCTCTTTGAGTTCTAAAAAGACTTTTATATTCACTAATATCACGACATAAGTCCACAAGTCAAACTAAAATAGCAAAAAAAAAAAAAAAAAAAATACAAAGATGACAAAAAACTAAAAAAAAAAAATCTTAAATTAATGTTCTAAACAAGAAATGTACGCTGGAAAAGATTGACCCAAATCGGATTTGAAAACGGAGTTCCTAATTAGCATATAGATTGTTATTGAAAATAGCAAATTTTGCAATTTCGACCCTTAAAAAGCAAATTTAGCTAAATTAGGGTGTTGCTTGTGATTTAGTCACAAGCTCTCTTTAGAATGCCGTTTTTAGTCAAATTAATGTGCGACTTGACTCCATTCTTCAATTCTTTAATACTACCCCTGATTCTACTTTGTCCGAAACTGTTTTTCTGAATTCGATAGATATTTCCATGATTTTCTTCCTCCATTACCATGGCCCTTGTTTGATGTCACCTGATTCTTTTTTTTAAAGTATGAGCCCTGTAGATACTGCTTTATGACATGGCAGATCTAGGCCACGTGGCAACCATCCAGCACACCATATTGTGCTCCACACACACAGGATCACCAGCCGAGCTGATCCATGTGGGGGCTGCGAGACAGAGCCCTCGCATACCACTGCACGGGACTTGTAGGGATTTGTGGTTTGGAGGCTAGGGTAAGCCCTGTCGCGTGCGAGCCAAGCCCGCGCGCGACCTTTAGTAACTGTTTTGAGAGATTTATGGCACGAGCTCCATAAACCCGGTCAATCCGGTCAAACCCGGTCAACCTCGTAACGGTTCCGGTACTCGCGCACCACGTGCTCTAACGGTTCCTATATACTCGGACGAACGTGCCGTTATGGTTAAGCTAATTAAGCCGCCATCAATGGGCGCATTAACCACACTACAACGGTCACGTTCTCCAGTATATATATATCGTTAACCTTTCCATACAAAGGGAGGACACACTGCCATACGCGGAAGCTCTGCCAAACCTCTGTCTCTCTCTCAGACATTGCTACTGACTTATTCTCTCCCTACACACACCCCTATTCTTCCTGTGCGATCCCTGATCCACTACGTACGGTGTACACGGAGGTCTCCCTGCCGGAATCTCTTGTGCACATTTTGGTGAACCTGACGTGAACTTACCAGCAAAAGCAACCATGTCTCAGGAGGACGATGTCAGCAACCGATCGCCTTCCACCGAAACTCCCTCGGGAGACGAGGCTCGCCGTACTCCGACGACTCCCGGCGAGGCGCCAACTTTAGAGTCTTTGGACGCCACTGTCCAAAGTCAGGCAAAAGCTCTCAAGTCTCAGTCTGCGCAGTTAGAACGGATCTTGGCCGTTCTGGGCACCCTTGTGCCAAATCCTCCACCAGCCACCGCTATCCCTCAGGGAGGAGGAACCCCTACCGCTCCAGGATTGGGAGTATCAGCCACGCCTCCCAACCCTCATCTGCAAACTCCGCCGTCAGCCACGCAGCTGCCTTCGGTCCAAGGGTCAACGGCACAAATGCTACCCCCTGCTGCTCACGCCTCTCAGCCCCCGGCTTTGGCGTCCAACCCAGCTCTGCAGTACACTCTGCCTCCACCAGCGACAATCTGGGGAAACGCGGGCAGTCAATACACTCCCAATCCTCCGGCGGCATATGTGTCGCCACCACCTACGGCGACCCCTCCGCCAACTACCGAGGGAAGCATTCCAGAATGCATGACGTCTTTGCAGAAGCGCGTGGACTCCATCCTGGCTCATCAGTCGTTCGCGGATACCATCATCCCGAAGCTAGACAACGATCCGCCCATTCCGCGAGAGATCTATCTCATGCCTAACCCGGCGGGGTACAAGGCTCCCAAATGGGATAAGTTCGAGGACGTCAATGGAAACGCTCATGAGCATGTCATGCGTTTCATCGATGTCATGGGTCCATACGGAGCCGATCCCAAACTGCTGATGCGAGAATTCCCAAAAACTCTTGGGAATGTAGCATACAAATGGTACCGAACATTGGAGGCCGGATCTGTGAAGACTTGGGACGACATGGTCCAGAAGTTCTATACCAAGTTCTTCCAGATGGAAGAAAAGGTGACGATGATCCATCTCTCGCGGATGTATCAGAAACGCGAGGAAGATGGAATCACTTTCATCAAGAAATTCAGAGCGAAATCCTTGGAGTGCAAGGATCCAATGCTCGAAAGCCGGCTCGTAGAGATATGCCTGCAGTGCATGCGAGACGAATACAAAAGCATGCTGATCAATTTGCAAACACCTACGTTTTCAAAGCTCATCGAATGCACGATGAACATCGAGCCCATTGTCGAGAGACAGAGAAAGAAGAGCGCTCCAGAACGACCTGCGAGCGGCACCACCTACAAGATCGGCAGATTTGGCTACAAGCGGGGACGCGAAGCTGAGGTCAACACAGTTTCGCCCCAGAAGCAAGCAAAGGTTGCAAACTTCGATGCACCACCTCTGCCATGCTCGGTGGAGGAAGTGAGCGATCTCTGCAGACAGTGGCGTAAGGACGGCGTCCTGCCACCGCTCGAGAAAGCACCCTCCAAGGAGATGACGAGGGACCCTAAGTGGTGCGAATACCACGGCAAGGTCATGCACCCCACAGCCGAGTGCAAGAAGCTCAGATTCGCGTTCGATCAGAAGATGAAGAACGGCGAACTCATCGTCAGCGACCACCGGAAGGATGTGCGCAACAACCCGCTGCCTGCCCATACAGATTCGGGCTCAAAGGGCAAAGAGGTCGCCATGATCTCGATAGTGGACTTGGAAGAAGTCGCAGAGGATGGTCTGCCCATCATTGCTGAAGTCCATGAAGATGAAGACTACAGCATGGACACGGAAGATGAGCGTGCCGACCGCATGAAAGGGTCGCATGGCTTCGACAAATTCTTCAACGAGATGAACTTCTCCGAAAAATTCCGAACGGATATGACAAAAGCAATCTTAAGGGTAGCAGAGGACTACGAGGAGGACCTCGTGGTTTCCAACGGGAAAGTCGTCAGGGCGTCCCGTTCCACAGAAAAGATTATGACCTTTTCTGCCAGCGACAAAAGAGAGATGCCCATTCTGAGCAAGATGGTCGCAGATGACCACAAGAAGTGGGCCGACTCCCTTAACATAGCTCTGTGGGCCTACAGAACTTCTCCAAGGACACCTACAGGGGCCTCGCCATTTCTACTATGTTATGGGGCCGAAGCTGTAGTACCTGCGGAGGTCAGAGTCAATTCGGCAAGGCTGGCCTTCCATGCACTCTATGAAAATCAACGCGATCATGATTTAGTCTTGCTGGAAGAAAAGCGAGAACAAGCCAAAAGGACTAACAAGCGGTACCAAGAGAGAATCGCTCGCGCCTATAACAAGACAGTCCAGCGACGGGATTTCGCAGTTGGCGACCTGGTCTTGCGCGCATCTGACCACTGCATGCGAGAAGCAACTCACCCAAAGTTCGCAGCTAATTGGGAAGGACCCTTCGAAGTCACAGAAGTCTTCGATAGCGGCTACTGCAGCATACAAAGGTTGCACGGCACAACCTCAACTCCAAGCTCAGTCAACATGCGCTGGATCAAGAAGTACTATCCTTGACTTCTCTTATTTCATACGTTTTATGATAACGTTGCTTAATGTCTCATGTGGCTATGATTGACGCAATCTCCTCTCCCATATGAGAGGATTGTAATCCTATCTCTCCCATATGAGAATGTTATAATAAAAGAATTCTCCCAAATGAGAAGTTCATATTTCTAGCTGTTTATATCGCTCTATTTAATTTGTTATTACTGTTGACAATGATTTATTCGCTGCAATAGCAGCAAATACAAACGCGATCTTAATTGATCATCAAAGCCTATCTCTTACGATAGCAAACGCGATCTCAATCGATCATCTAAAGCCTATCTCTTACGATAGCAGCAAATACAAACGCGATCTTAATTGATCATCAAAGCCTATCTCTTACGATAGCAGCAAATACAAACGCGATCTTAATTGATCATCAAAGCCTATCTCTTACGATAGCAAACGCGATCTTAATTGATCATCAAAGCCTATCTCTTACGATAGCAGCAAATACAAACGCGATCTTAATTGATCATTAAAGCCTATCTCTTACGATAGCAAACGCGATCTCAATTGATCATCAAAGCCTATCTCTTACGATAGCAGCCAAATGCAAATGCGATCCTAAGTGATCATCAAAGCCTATCTCTCACGATAGCAGTCAACGCATACGATCTTAATTGATCATCTAAAGCCTATCTCTTACGATAGCAGCCAGACGCAAATGCGATCTTAAGTGATCATCAAAGCCTATCTCTCACGATAGCAGTCGACACATACGATCTTAATTGATCATCTAAAGCCTATCTCTTACGATAGCAGCCAAACGCAAATGCGATCTTCAGTGATCATCAAAGCCTATCTCTCGCGATAGCAGTCAACACAAATACGATCTTAATTGATCATCTAAAGCCCATCCCTTACGATGGCAGCCAATACAAATGCGATCTTAAGTGGTCATCCAAAGCCTATCTCTTACGATAGCAGCAAAATACAAAAACGATCTCAATCGATCATCAAAATCCTATCTCTCACGATAGCGGTTTACACAAATGCGATCTTATATGATCTTCTTAAGCCTATCTGTTACGGTAGCAATTTATACGCAAAGTGATTTTAGTTGATCACCCAAGCCCGTCTGTTGCGATGGCAACGTAACTACATAACCATCTTGCTAGATCTTCTAAAGGTCTATCAGCTGCGATAGCAATTTATGCGAGAAACTATCTCAAGCAATTCTCTAATAAAGCCTATCTTCTATGATAGCAATTCGCACCGCTCAATGATCTTAATTGATCTGTTAAAAAACTATCTATTACGATAGTAAAGTTGTGAACGTGATCTCATACGATTTACAACGACCAACTGCAAGCCCATCCGTCAAGATGGCACAGTTGCGAAATTACGATCTCGAATGATCTAGCGAAACATCTGCGCATTGACGTCGCATATGTGAAATCATTACATGGCATTATGCAAGGCAAAACAAGCCGAAACGCATGCGAAATTGTATTTTTTTGCAAAGAGCAGATAATACAAAAGCTATATATCATTATGAGTCAAATGACTTACAATTTATCTATCTAGATAACAGCTTACAAGCGAAAAGCTCGAATCTAACTACGCAGCCAACATGGCTTACAATACATTCGAAAAATGGCTGATAAGCCAGCAGAGACACGGTACGGAAACCCGGACTGCAAAGAATGAACCCCCTGGCTTCAAACGCCGGCTACGCAATGCCCAGATCTGCGGGTGAACATCTGTAGCAAGGGGGATCTTGCTCTAAAAAGAGCCACATGAAGCCATACGCTCGACATCCCGCTATCCGACAAGACCGTTGTCAGATATGCTCCCCATAACATTTGCCCAAGGAGCCACCGGTTCCGGCGATCCACAGGCAAGCAGAAGCTCCAAAGGGCAAGGGCTCCTTGTAGACGGGGATGAACGCGACGGTTCGTCACCCCGGGCTCACAAACGTGAAAGTGACGGATTCTTCTTCGGAGATGCTGAAGAAGAATTCCGCCGTTCATTACGAGACGGTAGCACGGTCACTTCGGCGCTGCACCTCACCACGAGGCGGCCGGAAACATGACCTGCACACATAATACACGAAGAAATTTCTTCGAACACACATGAGGAATGATCTGCATCCTCTTTATGATGGTTATAAACAGCAATAAGCCTCATAAAGTGGATCTTGGAAACTATTTCTATAGCACAAAGCGCAAACTCAGGATTCAAAACTTGAAGTTGCCATGAATCAACGAAAAACAAGCGTTGAAGCCAGCAGTCGTAAGGACTCACGGCAAAGCACATGTTTGGGATGAAGAACCCAAATGGCAAAGACAGGGTTTATATAGACCCTGTAGAGACTCTTCGGTTGCCTAAGATGAGTCAGCAAAATTCAAAAAGAGGGTAAGTTCAATCACTTACGCCTTGAAAAGCGGTAACAATCAATTACCCTACTAAAGGCTACGACGATTCAGTTGCGTATCCTAATAAATGACGGATAGTCATGATTCGGATGGACTTCCCAACGGAAGCGTGCTTATCTGCCGAGAAATTAGCGCGAAAATCAAGCAGAAAATCAATTGCTGATGTCATAATTGGATATGCACAGAAATGTCCAATCAAATCCCGAAAAGGCCAAAACGGGCAAAACTCATTGTTTGCTGTTAAAAAAAGGGGGGAGAAACCCTAGCAATATTACATTAATGTTTCAAAACATTACATTAATGTCTCAGCCATTTTTCCGTTTTCTTTTCAAAATTCGAAAAGTCAAAACAAATTCTTGATCAAGGAGTCTTGGGGCTCGAACTGCTCGCTCAGCTTCTCCACTTGTTTCACTTCTTGCTTCAGTTGCTCGCACTTGGCATTCATTTCGTGATACAGCTTCAAAGCTTCATCAACCTTTTGCTTTTGCTGCTCCACCTTCTGCATCTCAGCTGCGAGATTCCGGTGACCGAGATTCAAAGTTACAGCTGCGCGAATCAGTGTAACTCTGTCCTTGAGGAATTTGAAACCAAGTCTGCCTTGGACTTTGAACAGGAGATTTTGGCACATGCCACACAGCAATTCAGCACTCTGGGCCGAAATGGTCGCAGGTGTAGCCGCAGACAGCTGCTCCAGTATCCAGATGGCTTCAGTAAGGAATAGCCTCCTGTCAAAAGGTCCGATCTCCAGAGATCTCACAAACGATCGGGGGTATCTGAGACGCATTCGAACCACCCAGTCTACATCGGTTTGCTTCAAACCTGAGACATCAAAAATGGTTATAATGTCAGAACTCGCAAGCAAATAATGCGACGTGCGAACGGTAAATCTTTACTTACCAGTGCCTTCCAGAATTTCATGAAGAGAAGGGATGCGGGCCACTGGGTTGTTCGAAGACTGCCCTCGCTCCATAGCTCTCCTATCAGCTGCGAGCTCCAACCTCTCATAGTCAGGAGGAAGAGTGTAGGCCGCACCAGCTGCGACTACATTCCCAACCTGCGAGCCCCAAATGCTCCACGCAGGAATAGGTGCTTCTGGCTCAGTCATCGCCGGAGGCGAAGGGACAGCCGAAGTCGCTGGGCGGAGGACACTCCCAGATGCGAAAACATTAGCATCACTTGTCCTTTCTTCCTCACCACCGGTACGGACACCTTCGTCCATCGGAACAGCATCAACTTCGACATCATCGGAGAGTTCGATGACATCCTCGAGATGCTCACTTGCGTGTCCAGCGGCTGCGACGGGCTTCTCGGTATGGGAGCTCGAAATTGGAACATGGGATGCAGAAGGCTGACTTCTCTGCTCCAGCTCAGGTTCCTCAGCATGACCTGCGATGCCAAATGCGATAATGTGAGGTAACTTGTGTTATAAGTTATTTCGCTATCTTTACTAAAGCTAAGAATAAGCACCTCCACGCGAAGGTGGGATTGAGGTATCCTCATCATACACTAGGGACGTGGAACCGTGCCCTATCAGTGTATCCTCACTAAGCAAATCTTTAAGAGAAGCGTGACCTGGGATGCGAGTAAACCAGTCATGATTTTGCCTCAAGTGGCTACAGCCTAGTATGCGCATATCACTCAAAATAATTACCTGAGGGTTCTCCGCATTTGCTTACCAACCAACGGCGAATGTCAGGCTTTGACACACCGTGCTTTAACGCGCCCACAATTACATCTCTATAAGTAACTGTGAGATTGAAGATCTCACCTTTATCGCCACCCGCGATCTCTGCGAAGTCCGCTTGGACTTGCTCTAGCTCTGCTGCATCCTCTCCAGGAACCTCATCTTCCTCCTCCACATGAGGAGCCACTTCTTTGGGAAGCTCGTCTTCCAAGCCAACTGGACGCACTAAGTCGTCAACATGCTGCTCCTCGAGGCTCCGCTGTTTCACACGCTCGAGCTCCTCTTCCTCTCGCTGCCTTCTTCTTTCAGCAGCCTCCGCGGCTGTCTTTCGGGATTCAGCAAGAACATCCTCGCTTATGGGATCATCTGAAATGCCAGAATGGGCATCTCTCTTTTGCCTCTTGGCCACAAGGCCACCAACGGCTTCATCATCATCATCTGCGAATGTATAATTGGTTCAAAGAAGAGAACTGCAAAGAAGTCAAGATAAAAGGCAAGGAGATGCGACGGAAGTACCTCCTGATTCTTCCTCGCACATCACAACTGTTGCTTCTTCTTCTTCATCACTTGCCTGGGGCTCCTGTCTCTCTTCCTCCTCTTGGTTGAATGGAACGAAAGTCTCAACTGCGAGATCTTTTCGCACTTTGCTGGGCACACGACCCTTGCCTTTATCCTTGGTGGAAAGGGACCTCACTGGGGGAGAAGCTGGAGCACTCCTAGGGGAAGAAATCGTAATTCCCTTTTGCCTAGGTCTCTTCACTCTCGGCGCCGCAGTCGCTGGAGGGGACGGGTCATCTCTAGGAGGAGACGGAGCCGGAGGGTTGTCTATCAGCGAGTCAGCAAAAGTGTTCATGACTCCGCGAACCTTTGTTTCGACCTCGGCATCCATCCTCCATGCTAGCCGGTACGACTCCCCCTTCCTTCTGGTGGCAACAATGGTGTCCACCAGCGATTTGGAGCGATCACCAGCTGCGAACCTCCGCACATGACACTGAAACAGCGCAGAACAAAAAGCATCAGCGCAAGGAAACCAAAAAGCTTATAGCACATAAGGAAATTGCTTACCTCAGCAAACGCCTTGCTATATTTGATGACCTGCGCGTCACCCTTCTTGATTGCGTCGACTTGCTCCTTCAGAATGAAATCGGGGCACAAATGATTCTCGCGGTCCCACAGCGAGTAGCAACCATACTCAGACTCGCTCAAACTGCAATTGGGGCGAAACGGAAAAGAGTTTCTCTTGATCAAGGGGGCCCTTCCTGGCTGCGCCGCCGCCTCCGTCTCAATCCTCGTTTGCTGGGCAATCCAGTATGCGATCCAGTTCTGGGAACAACCACCCTTGCGAGTTCCCGCAGGCTGCACAAAGGGAAGATTGCTCATGAGGACCGTCTTGCACTCCTTTGTCAGCAAACGCTTGTAGCACCCTCTGATAATAGACTGGGGCCAGATCGATGGGGCCACTGCATCAAAATCAAACTGAGGAGAGACCCGAGTGGGGTCAACATCCACTGTAAGCCTTTCATACCTTGGCGCGAGCTCACGAATATGCTCTGCAAGGGCAGGAAGGGAACCTCGCAGACACCAACAAAAGAACTCACGATAGCGCTCGTGGAAATGCGGTCCCTTTTCAAAGAGAAGGTCTTCTGACAAGACCATACCTTTGGAAGGGTATAGCTTTGGGAACCACCGCACATTCTCAACGCGTGTGGCATAGGCCCTGGCAGTAAACTCCTTGCGTTTGTCGCATATCAAACTCCAAGTACACTTGGTGTTGCTTGCTCCAAACCATCTCGCAGCCCTTCCGCTGTTGCGCGCTTCTGTCTCGCCTGGGGGACACCACTTATCAAGTGGGAGGGGAGTTGGAGCATAAGACGGCCAGCGCTCGAAAACCCACATTGTCAAAAAGCTGATATTGACGAAGGTCAGAACATCGAGGCGGCCACGCGATTCCCTCATCGCCAGAACCAGCTGATCCAGCCTGTAATATAGCGTCCCCAGGACCAAGGGTCCGAGTGCGACTCTCTGGCCAAGAGCGAGCCTCACGGCAAGTGGCAGCACATGGTAGAAGACCCCGTCATGGGGGTGACCATCAATCAGATACCTCGACAGCCAAGCACAGAGAAAGGCACAAAGGGTTAAGTGATAACCCTTGCCCTCTACGTAATTCTCGGCCTCCGGGTTCTTGCTCTGAAGCTTCTTAGTAATGCTGCTGTTCGCATAGTCTCGGAAGAAGTACTGCAACCACTTGTTCCAGGTATTCTTCGCAGACGTATCCACCAGCTGCCAGTTCGGAAGAGGCTTTGTAGTGGTCCACCGAGTGGAGATTTTCTTTACCTCTGCTAGGCACTCCTCCATCTGCGCGTACAAGGCCATTTCAGCAGATGTCCTCAAGTGACTCAAGGGGTCCACCTCGCCCATGGGGGAAAGCTCATACAGCATCTGAACGTCCTCGAGCGTGGGGGCAGCCTCGAACTCCGCAAAATGAAACGTGTGAGTCGCGGGCGAGTAACGGGACAGAAGGTCTAGAAGCATGGACTGATCCAACTTCACGGCAGCACCCTTCATAGCACGGATAGCAAAGAAAATGCCGGCTTTATCAAGAGTCTCGGCGTGATGATCCAACACGTGGTCGATCCACTCATCCATATAGTCCAATTTCTGGACGAACGCTTGAGTAGAAATCGTAGTATACGGGAAGTGCCCGTTCTCGATCCCCAATCGGACTACATCCTCGGAACCAACCCACTCGAGCAGGGCTGAGCTAACTGGGCGAGTCAACGTCAGCAATTGCTCAACAGGAACAGGATCAGGCATTCTCTTCGCCTTTATCCTCGCATGATAAAAATCCTTCCCACCCAAAAAGGGGGCTTTACGCCACAGAGCCTGCGGAAGCTCCGGCATCTCTTCATCTTCCTTGACGGGTCTGGTTACTCTTGTCTTGGCCATTCCTGCGAAAGGGCAAGAAAAAGGGGGGAGAAATACCACACCACACTTCAGTTTGGATTTTGGAATTTGAGATCTATGCAAACCAAAGCAAACAGTTCCGGTACCGATTTCAGAAATTGGGGAGTTGACATTGTTGAAAGATTAAAACGAAGCGGGTTCAAAGATCAAAAGCCTCTTCACAAATTTCATGGATTTACAGATTCAACGCGGTTCAAGGCAAGCACTGGTATTTTAAATCAAAAGTAAACGAGGCCAACCTTGTTTCCTTGAAGCTTGCTTGGATATACACAATTGGAGAATACGATTTGCAGTTCTGAACTGGTGATTGATTATCTGGATCTGCTCTCGAAGATCTCCGGGTACCATTCACTTTAAGAGAAAGAAGTGATGCTTTGCAATAATGGGATACAAGGTATTTATCCAGAAGAATGAAGGGTTGCGTCCCTTCAGTAGTCGAATCGCAACCGTCACCGTCGTATCGCGCAATCACAGGACGGGCTGACGTCACGCCTAAAACCCTAAAGGCCAGACGGCACGACCCTAAGGGTTTTAGGTCATAATGACACGCACGGGGGCTGAACCTACCCGTATTTGAATTGGTGCGTGGCGACGACGCGCATGTTGGTTTCCGCGCATGGAAGCCTATACCGCTATGAGCCTTCACGCGCAGAAAGGGGGCTAATGTAGATACTGCTTTATGACATGGCAGATCTAGGCCACGTGGCAACCATCCAGCACACAATATTGTGCTCCACACACACAGGATCACCAGCCGAGCTGATCCATGTGGGGGCTGCGAGACAGGGCCCTCGCATACCACTGCACGGGACTTGTAGGGATTTGTGGTTTGGAGGCTAGGGTAAGCCCTGTCGCGTGCGAGCCAAGCCCGCGCGCGACCTTTAGTAACTGTTTTGAGAGATTTATGGCACGAGCTCCATAAACCCGGTCAATCCGGTCAAACCCGGTCAACCTCGTAACGGTTCCGGTACTCGCGCACCACGTGCTCTAACGGTTCCTATATACTCGGACGAACGTGCCGTTATGGTTAAGCTAATTAAGCCGCCATCAATGGGCGCATTAACCACACTACAACGGTCACGTTCTCCAGTATATATATATCGTTAACCTTTCCATACAAAGGGAGGACACACTGCCATACGCGGAAGCTCTGCCAAACCTCTGTCTCTCTCTCAGACATTGCTACTGACTTACTCTCTCCCTACACACACCCCTATTCTTCCTGTGCGATCCCTGATCCACTACGTACGGTGTACACGGAGGTCTCCCTGCCGGAATCTCTTGTGCACAAGCCCCGAAACACAATGAAGAGTTTTCTCATATTTAAGTTGCACAAATTGAAAAATTTGTTGGATATTTAATTTTGACACATATATATAAAATAATTGATATATATAAGCTTATTTTATATGAGAATACTTCAAAGACAAATTGCTCCCCAGAATAAAAGTTCTTCATGTACTGTAGACGAAGGAACATCGTACAATACACGACGAACGAGACCAGCGATAGATAAGAGAGAGTTTTTGATTGTTGGAAATGTATTTGATATCATGGAACATAGAGGAGGACTTACATTTATAGGCACAAAAAATGTGGCAGTTAAAAGGACACAACTGTTCCGAATGGTTGTGAATGTTAACTATTCAAACTTTGAACATAATAGTTGACTGTACGGATATGAAATAGTTTGAAATTGTGGGCTGCAAAAATGTTGGTTTATGTCCCAAAATAATTAGGCTAGAGTAAAGCCCAACAACCAAACCAATCCATCCACGCCCGGAGTCCGATCCGATCCGCGCCGGTGGGAGTGCGGCGGCGGCGCACGCGTGTCGTGGTTCGGTTCATGGATAGGTTCTCCTTCCTTAACAAAATTCTTTCGCCCAAAGGACGTGCCCTTAATAGCCAAACATTGAGTAGATAAACTAATTCTTCTCATTTCTAATATGTAGGTTTATAATAAAATGGACAAGTGAAGTGGTCAACTTCAACGCCTAAATTCTCATTCACCCATTGACATTTTTTGACGAGCGAAGTGTTGAGTCAATCCTCAACTATTATAGATTGAGAACCCATGTTTGTTAGGACGAGCTAAGAAATGAGATCTTGTCAAATTGGTTTCAAAATTGTCGTCAATAGCCTATTTTTTCCAACGGAATCCTCAAGTAAGAGTGATCAGTGTTCAATCTCTCAGAGTTGTGCCTACAAGTTTGATACGGGTCAACCGTATCATCAACAGTATCTTCGTTATTATTTATTTATTTAAGTAATTATTAGTTACTTAGTTTATTTATTTACTTACTTTGATTAGGTTATTTAATTATTTAGTAGATCGGGCCGAGCCCGTTAGGGTTAGGTGTTTTTCGTCTAGTTAGGGTTAGTAGTTTTTCTATTTAAACCCTGTAGTTTTATTGTTTTATCAATTAACCAAGAAGAAAGAATTAAAATTGTGTGTGTGTGTTAAAAACCCGTGTGTGTGTGAAGACTTGATAGTGTCTAGAACGACTATCGTGTTAGGTAAATCCAAACAATTGGTGCTTTCATTGTTTTTCGCCATTCCACTGGTGAAAATCATGTCGGACTCAACCCCGATTACGGTTATCGACATCGATAACATCCCAACATTTACAGTCCCCAAAGCAAGTGGGAGACAAATATCTCTCAGTGGGAGACGATATCGATTGATTTCCATTGAGAAATTTTGTCGTCTCCAAGACCTCGTCAGATCCCGAGAAGAGCCGTCGCTGGAACCGCAATAGAAAACCCACAAAGAGATTATCCAGCAACAAACCACCATCTCAGGTGCTCCAATTTTTTCCGGTGTTACAGTCAGGTCTTGCCCTCGCTGCCAAACCCACGGACTAGCCACATGAGCAGCCGCACGCACCATCGAAAGCCACCTCTGCAGCTTCCATGGACAACCAGATAATGCAATCACCTTCTGTGGTTCAACAATCTGCAACTCTACCAGCAGAGAATTCAGAGGAGTGGGTTACTTCAAAGACCATCGTTCAGCATCCTACAGACCCACAGCAACCAGACCCGAATTCGTCGCCGCAGCAGGTCCTCACCCCCATCGCCTCTGCTCGGACGGGTAGTCATATCGCAGCACCAGTACCTATCATTTCTATGCTTCGATCGTCTTCCCCAAAACCGGACCACAAACTACCGATTCCAAAGCCACCTGAACCAGATCCGAAATTACAACCGGCCATGGCTTCTCCGACGGCCTTCTCAGCACATGCGCCGCTCCAATAGACGGTGGTTGTCCAATTGGCACCGCCTGAACTACCAGTCCCGACGGGAGTTCTCCAGACGAACCCAATTTCGGCGCTCCTCCCAGCTCCGGCGCTGAAACCGCCGCCACAACCTCCAGACCGCGTAGGCGTCCTCCGTTCGAGACTCCCTCCACCGTCCCTGCTATCTCCGGTACCATGAACACCAGTCACCGTATCTCCAACTGTTGTGGAAAATCCACTAAAAGTAAACAATTTCATAATATGGTTAGTATCAAAAAATGAATCGAAAAACTCATAAATAAAATAGGGAAAAACGAGAAGATGAGATAAGAGAACTTATCAATTTTGTAAGACAAGATATATTAATGGTGTAGGCTAAGGCGATCGATGACCTATCTCTAGGATAGCAATTTCCCCCACTATACGGTGCAAAATGGGATGCACGGTTATTCTACCCATCGATACAATGCCTACCACGGTGGAGAAGAAGCAAAATTGCACTTCTTGTCTTCTCCTAAATTAGAACCCAACCAGGACACGAAACAAATGAATTGAGAATAGAGACATAAGCTTAAAAAAAGTTTGACATCAAGACACACATGTATTTTTAGGAATCAAATGGTGCTTGAAACACCTCTTAGGAATAGACACTAGCAGAAGACAAACCTTATGTTAAAAGCTACAACTAATTGAAACAAGAAAACTCTTTATAAAAAGTCACAAATTTAAATTTAAACATAAAAATTATTATTTTGAAACTTTTATACAACAATCCCCCACTAAAAGTTCTCAAAATATTAGACTCGAAAATAAATCGACACGAAAGTAAATAAGGTTGGGTGTAGTACCACATATCGCCAACAGTGGACTGGGCCTTGAACCGTGGTTTGAATAGAGACTTATATCCGTGAGGATAGTAAGAAACTATTCACGTAGGTACCGGGTTCTAATTCTTCAAGAGGCAGCACTTTAATGGGCCTTGCGCTGAATCGCTCTTAGCAAGTACTCTCGGGGTCTTACCGGTAACCCCTAGAAAGCGACCTCCCACTTCCTTACTTGCAAAGGCAGACTCATCTAGAGCGTCCACAACCGCTTAATCGCTCCACCATAAAAGGCTATGAGTTATGTTAAGGATATTGTGTCCAACCTACTAATACTGTTGTGAATAAACAGTGCATTAGTCGGATACGGGACTTTGAAGGAATATCATTCATTTCTTAGTAAGAAGTCTCTACCCCCACTATCTCTTAAATGATGCAATGCACTGGGAATGTAGTCACATACTAACATTCCACGGGTAGTCTTTTAATTGAATTTCCCTTCAACCTCGATGCATGTGATTTTCGGTAATGACCGACATCATCATGATGAGGTAGGTTTCAATTTAGACACCTCTATAAATCGGTAATAGCCCTATATCTCCCATGACTTTAAATTCATCAACATAGTAATTTTAGGTTGGTACTAACTCATTTCTCAATTGTCATGACATTTTGTCTTAAACGACAGATCCCATGGGATTTCTCACGCATTCGCAAAATTAATTCTATCACACAATACCTTTTACTTGCGAGTCATTACCATACACACATATTCATCTCATGGAATCAAATGAAGTTGTAAATTTTTCATCCTCGACGAAAGTAGAAATTACTTGACAATTTTGCTTCTATTTTGTCAAGAAGTTTATCGCCTTCACACAATATATGTGAACTCAACAAACATAAGTTAATAATAATAAAATAACACAAAAATAGTTATCCCAATACGAAAAATGAGAATCTTATTTATCGCATTTCCCTTGACTATAAAAGCTCGTAATTGTTCCTCCGTTTTCTACTGTGTTGTAACCTGCTATCATATCGCCATATTTTTCAACCAACAATAGAGAATGTATGTGATAACTCCTTGTCGTGGCTTGAATGGATCCGCCTTATCTGTTTTGCACACCGACCATAAATTTCTCAAATCCTATAAACGTCCATTCCTGATGATGATGGTCCAAAATCTTCTCTGCTACTCGAAGAAGAAGCACCACAACCAACTCCTGGTCCAGTTTTAGTACAGCCAAACTCGATTGTTTCCTCGTCTACTTTGTGAACGTGTTTCATCACAGCAACTCTAGCCATATCCATATCTGCTAGGTCCCCGAGATGTATGTAATATTGTTGTTTTTCAGAG
The DNA here is from genome assembly GCA_023055425.1 of Linanthus parryae. Classification (NCBI taxonomy): domain Eukaryota; kingdom Viridiplantae; phylum Streptophyta; class Magnoliopsida; order Ericales; family Polemoniaceae; genus Linanthus; species Linanthus parryae. The sequence continues at coordinate 39,898,602 of JALGPY010000001.1, read as the reverse complement.
TGTTCCAACCCTTTTTTACTTGTCACATTTGTGTATCTTATCTTCTCCTAAGATAAGATACACCGTTAATATCTCTTGTCTTACAAAATTGATAAGTTCTTCTATCTCATCTTCTCGTTTTTCTCTATTTTATTTATGAGTTTTTCGATTCCTCTTTTTGATACCAACCATATTCTGAAATTGTTTACTTTTAGTGGCTTTTCTACAACAATTTAAGGATAGTAATTTCCCACTATACGGTGCAAAATGGGATACACGGATATTCTACCCACCGAAAGATTGCACTTCTTGTCACCTAAATTAGAACCCAACCCGGACACGAAATAAGTGAAATGAGAAGAGAGACATAAGCTTAAAACATTTTTTGACATCAAGACTCACATGTATTTATAGGAACCAAAGGGTGCTTGAAATACCTCTTAGGAAAAGACACTAGCAAAAGACACAACTTTTGTTAAAAGTTACAACTAATTGAAACAATAATACTCTTTAGAAAAGTCACAAATTTAAATTTAAACATAAAAATAATTATTTTGACACTTTTATACAACACCAACCACCAGCCGCTGCTACCAACGGGAGATGAAAAACCGGCTAGGGCTCCACCAGTTGGACCATCTTCACCGTCTGGGCCTAATTCATCTTTTGGGCCTTATTCTCACAATTCAAACCCCAACTGAGCTGCAAGCCCACTATGGCTTATATTCTAATTCTTACAGTGGGCCTCAGTATGAACCTAACTACAATTATACTTTTGAGCCCAAGTCCACCTTTCACCCCGATTCTAGGGATAAATTTTCATCGGGTCCACATTATAATCGGCATCAGATATTTGGGTTCTATTTTGGGCCTCTTTTTGGACATGAATTGTTTGGACTTAGTGCTGCAAGCTGACTACAAAGTGGTATTAATCAAGCGCATTCGAATTCAATTTGATCTGGGCATACGTACTTATGGGCGTTTTGAAAAGTGCTCACACCACCACCTTCAGGACAAGGTGATTTTCAACCGCGGGGGAGTTGATACGGGTCAACCGTATCTTCGTTATTATTTATTTATTTAATTAGTTGTTAGTTACTTAGTTTATTTATTTAATTAGTCTGATTAGGTTATTTAATTATTTAGTAGATCGGGCCAAGCCTGTTTGGGTTAGTTGTTTTTTATTTAAACGTTGCAGTTTCATTATTTTATCAATCAATCAAGAAGAAAGAATTAAAATTGTGTGTGTGGGTTATTAAACCTGTGTGTGGAGACTTGATAGTGTCTAGAACTACTATTGTGTTAGGTAAACTCTAACAAAATTAAATTGTAGATTTACTTTTTGTAGTCGATGTAGCAAAATTTGGCTGCTTTCACAAGAATGTAAAATCCCCTTTCAAAAGAAAAAAAAAGAACAATTGTTCTTCCACAATTCCACGCTGGTGGCCAAGGTTATCAAAGCTAAATACCCACAGCAATTTAACGATACTACAATCGCAGATTCCACATTGACTCTACCTCAGTCTGCTTCGTGGTGTGCAAAAAGTATCTTCTCGGGTCGCCACCTCATACAGCAAGGTTATGCATGGGCAATTGGAAATGGCTGCTCCGTAAATGTTGGGAAAGATAGGTGGATACCACACCTGCTTTATCCCTTAGAGGTATTCCTAAACACACCTGCCTTCAACCATCTCACATTATCCTCTCTCATTACCTTAGCTGATGGGAAACCTAGGTGGAACTGTGAGACTCTATCCTCTCTTTTTCCCATGTTTCTTACACGTCTCATTCGCACAATACAACTTCCTCCTTCAAATAAACCAGATTCTATTATATGGCCTTTCACCAAAAGTGGAGACTTTTCCGCCAAATCCGGCTACCGCTTCCTAGAAGTGCAAGCTAATCACCTCCTTTTCCCGGCACGCTATTTTGATATGCCATCTTCCACAAACATGGCATGGGGTAAGCTATGTGAATTAAAATTTCTGAAAAATACAAGCTCTTTCTATGGGAATGCCTCCACCTGCATGCATTGCCATGCAACTTTAATCTTGCACTTCGGCTTCATGGACTTTCAGATAAATGCCCAACTTGCCACGACCATCCTCAAACAATGGATCATATATTTCTTCAATGCCCAATCACCTCAGCATTTTGCCGACAGAAGTTACAATCTATTCCACCCACTACCGTAACCAATTTACTCCAACAAATGATCTTTTCTCCAAGCCACCATCTCATTTACCACTTCTATGGTCTTTGTGTAAAATGAGAAATCACACAGCATTCTGACACGGCACTTGGAATCCGCAGCTGGCCACGGAATATTATGACCAGGGAGTTTCAGAAATTTTAAAATTCAACTCTTTTCATGCTGACGTCCCAAGACAAGCATGGAAAACCAGGTTGAGCAAGCTCTTTTCTTTTCCATCACCCGTAACTCCAGCTTCATGAATCCCCATGAAAGCACGGAGATTGTTCAAGTTGATGGTGCCTGGCAAAGCTCTACTCTCAGTGGCGCAGTTGGAGTTTTTTTACATTCGCAACAAGGCATCCTACAGTCTTACACCAAAAAATGCCACACAGACTCTGCACTACAAATGGAACTAGGGATGGCAATATGGTCCGATCCGATCTGAGATCCGAGCGATCCGAGCCGAATGGATCGAATCCGAATCCGATCCAATTGAAAATGGATCGGATTTGGATCTGGAAAGCCAGACCCGAACGGATTTGGATCTGGATTTGGATCTTAGGGCAGATCCACCGGGTTCCGACCCGATCTGATCCGACGTATATGTGTGCTTTACAATTATATCCCTAGTACCTCCCTGTTTACACTTCCAAGAGGAATACTATAGTAACTCCAACCTACAAAACTGTTTCTTTTGTTTTTTCGGCTTCATAACTTACGAACAAGCCTTAGTGTATGAAGTAGTGTTTGTTTTTTATGTTACTTTTTCAATTTTATTGAAAACTCGATTCAGATCCGATCCAAATCCGATCCGACAACATACTATATGGATTTACGGATCGGATTTGGATCAGCTGAATGAAACCCGATCCGATCTGATCCGAATCCGGTGATGATCCGAACGGATCTGGATCGGATCTGGATCCCATTTCTCCTAGACGGATCTGGATCGCGTTGAGCCTGATCCGATCCAGATCCGATCCGTTGCCATCCCTAAATGGAACTATTGGCTATTTATCACGGCTTACTTTATGCACATTATAGTTCCATACGACATATTACTCTCTATACTGACATCCTAATTACATTTTCCTTAATACAGGGGAATGAACAAGTTTCTCATAGAGACGCACCGCTTTTGGAGCACATAATGCAGGAGAGCAGGAACTCTGAAGAATGTGTACTAGCTAAAGTTCCTCGTCGCTTAGTTTCGGTAGCTCATCGTCTTGCTAAATCAGCTAGTGTGTATAATGGTACTTAGCTTCCAGGGACATTTTGCTGTTTATATTCCTCTGGTAGCGACTAGCTTGTAAGGTAGCAATAGTTTGCCAATGGGTTTTAGCTTCCAGGGACATTTTGTTGTTTCATACTCCTATGGTAGCTAGCTGTTATGTTAGCAAGTAGTATGTTTGCTAGGACGATGGGTCGTTTGCTTAGTTTGTATCCTGCTCGGTGCGGTTCCCTTAGTTATTAATGAAATTTCTTACCGTTTTATCAAAAAAAAAAAAAAAAAAAAAAAAAAAAAAAAAAAACAATTGTGAAGTCACGATACATCAACATTGAGGGTAAGGTTGAGATTCTTGAGATTGTCCTCGAAGTTCCATTTGAGAAAACTCTAGGTCTTTCTATACTTGTTTTTACATGAAAAGATGTCCAAACCAAACAGTACATGACGATGCATGACTGAACAAACTTCAAAGGCCTCCTACTTTCATATGAGATTACAATTCGTCAAAAAAAAAAAAAAAAAACCCTTTGAGTCAGATTCTAGTTTAAGTTGGTAAATAATCAGCAAATTATATAATATTTGATTTTTTTGATTTTTTATGGATAATTTCTTAAATAGAATACACTACCCTCTCTTTTATGCAAAAAAATATTAATTTGTGCAAAAACATAACATCTTAGACATATCATAAATTCTAATAAAGGTCTTTTTTTCGTAAATTTGATAATAAAAGTTACAAGTGTTATTTAATGTACTTCAATTTTCATCCAGATCTTTGTCGCATGCCAAACGACTTTCAAATTATAATTTCAACAAACTTATTTTTTTTTTAGAGATTACTACTCACTCCAGATTAGTTTCATCAGATTATCGAGATTTTAAGTTGAAACCAAACAGGCTCTAATTGTCTATTTCGCAAGAGTATTTGATTAAAGTAAGTGGACCTTCTCATTTTCTCTACTTTGTTTTCTTTATCTTTATCCTGATCACACTACTACCACTCCGTCCCGTCTCTTTGTTCCCAATTTTATTTTTGTCACTATTCACTGGGTCACTTTGACCCGGTGATTTGAATAACAAATTGATGTAATTTTTTGAGAATTTTTTCATGGTGTTGTAGAGAAAAAGTTGCTCTATAATACGGTGAAAAAATTATCAAAAAATTGTATTATTTTGCTATTCAAATCACCCGGTCAAAGTGACCCAGATACGAGTCAAAAAAGTCAAATGGGAACAAAGAGACGGGACGGAGTGGTATTTCACATAAGAGAGTGCTTTCAAAGAAGACTAGTTCCCTATCTTTTGCACATGTTTTAGTCTCCCATTAGTGCTACTTTTGATAGCATTAAGTACCCAAACACACTACATGTTTTGTTTCTTTCTCCAACTCAGTTCTAATCATGAAAACCATCTATTTTCTTTTGGCTAGTTTCTAAGCCATCACTTCATACGAGTGTGGATCTAAACATCGTACTACTTGCACTTTTTCTAAAATTAAATTTTCTTTTAGGAATAAATCGGGTTAAGTTTGAGAACTTTTCATCACGCTTAATTATTAAGACATAAATCAATTATCAACATGATTCCGGTCTTCTATTCAGAAGCGAACGCCGGTTTCTCATTAACAAAAAAACCTACATACTAACTTCAAGTGTCACATTCCATTCTTGAAGCACAAAATCATACAGTGTGGAACAGAGTTTTCAATTTCATTTTATGAATGATGTTGAATGAAGAGACATCAGTGCGCTATCGTTGAACACAATTTTATTTGACACTAAGTCCTTCTCAAGCCATATTTCAGTTCAAAGTCACTATCGAAATCGAACTCAACTTGAATATTGAATGTGTAGGCCATACCCCAGTGAAAGACGGCCTACATCGTACTTAGTCTATGAGCGAGGGCAGTCGTCTCACTCATACGAGTACTGTGAATAATGAGAGCCATTCTCGCTTTGATTTCACTGTGTGGCAACTGCTAAGAGGCTAAGCGCTCGATGACTCTCAGAATATTGATATATACTAGTAGTACCTAGAAGAAAACAATATTACACATTGGTACCAATTATTCATGTGTTTGAGTGACCAATCACTTTCATGCAATGTCAGGTGTCCATGAATAAATAAATCCACCTAATGACTCCATTCTATAACCTCCTACATACTGGTAGAGAGATTTACTTTTGAGGCCCTCCTCAGAAGAAACGGAGGCTCGGGCATTTTCTCTATGTTCAAGATGCCCTCCGTTTCTTCTGAGGAGGGCCTCTTGAACATATGGATTTCGGGTCATGTTTGAGGTACCGTTCCAATATCAAGCTCCTAGCCTCCGGTACCTCAGATCCACAATGCTAACATACCAGAAATCCATATGCGACGTATCAAAATAGCGAAAATGCCCGAGCAAGGGGCCAGTAATTTCGCGTATATGCTGGGCTCCAATTATGGACAAGGTTCTTTTAGGCACCGTTAGCATGAAGTGTCTCGTCTTAGGACAAAGAGAATGGGATACAATTCTACCTCCATCTTGGATAGAATTGCGTCCAGTTTGCATCACCTGCTGGAGTCAATTTTACGAATATTTAATTTTGATACACTATTAAAGATTTCCGTCTCCAAATTGTAATATACAATATATTATGACAGCACTGAGGGTATTACAGTCATTTTTACACTCATACAGCCTCATATCTTGCATATGATCCGGTACCACCCAAACACAGACAACCACCACATTTTATAAAGACTTATCAGACAACATAACATATCTTGCTCTATCCCAACTGCAACACCCCTCGATTATCAAGCCTTCCGTTTCGCACCGAAAAACCCAAGAGGGCGATGCTAAAGGAGTCGGTGGCAATCGTAAGAATAAGATAAATATATATCATTACTATTAAAAATTACATAAGTCTTTAAGTCTTACATGTGTCATTAAGTACTGCTACATTATCTTTAGACTAGCTACTCGTGATGTCATCACTCTATGTGAGCCTCGTACCCATCTTTCCCATAGCCTCCACTTCGTAGACATGCGGTGGGAAGGAAAACAAGAACGGCAGTTTTCGAAATTCAGCAATGAAATACCGAGTGAGCACCACCCAAGCATGTAAACCGGATACGAGATATTTTCATTCTAGTTAAAGGTAACAAATAAAGAGAATATTTCACAAGTAACAAAACTTAAGGTATAAATACAGCAGGAAGTAAAGCACAGTGGAATAGTAGACTTTTCCATATTTTTGTCACAATCCAAAAATTCTCAAGAACCCATATTTAATCCATAATCAAACTCCATCTCTGAAAATTCCCACTTAAATCTCCACATTCCAATTTTCATTTTTAATCATCCAATCTGAAATTTTATTGTATCGATTAACTGATACGGGGAAAAATCAATAAGAACCAACCATCTCGCAAGAATCCAAGACCTTAAGTGCCTGCTGACGCGAATTACTAGCGCGTATTACGCAAGCGCACGGTCAAGTAGTAAGAGTGGAGTATTTTTAGAACTCCGGGTTGTCGAACCCTCGAGGACAATCTCGCAACAAGTTTATATTTAACAATTTAGCATAGATCACTCGGTAACTAGAGTAAAAAGTGATGATTTGTGGTGTTGCCACCCCCAAACAAGTGGCTGTAATAAAGTCAGAAATAAATAATAAACTGTAATTAAGAAGAATTCTTAATCAATTAATGGAGAGGACTAGGCAATCTCGTTGATCACCTAGGGTTGTAAACGATTTCCGGATTATCTGAGCAACACGTTAACTATATTCTAATTAAGCCGGGTAACAGCGCTGACTATCTCCTATCGGTCTCAAGTCATTCTACTTCACGGTAGATTACAATCTCCTATCGGTCTCATGTGTCTACCGGTCCGTTCTAGTAGGCTAACGACATGCACGACAACGGGTCCTGTCGGTCCACCGTTGCACGAAACCGTCGAATCTCACCTACCGAATCTACCCACATTTGGCCAATCCTAACACGTCTCTTCTCAGTCTCAGTGATACGGGATTGATGTTCAAGTTCTCTACACAATTAGGTTGAGTCACTGTCGTGCACTCATCTAATTAGCTAGCATGTCCGGGTAGCTACTCCATTCATACTAAAGATTAAGCATAGAACAAGAACAATTGAATAAAAATAAGCTAACTTTAAGCATGAATCAACTATTGAGTGAAACCCTAGTTCTTGAACCCTAGTTTTATCTCCTAATCGTGTCACTCAATTAGGATTACCAACATAAACAAGAAACTAGAATTGATTCAATAGAAGAAATCAAGAAATCATGAAGCAAAGATTAAATCCGGAAAATATTTATCGTTTACATGAACCCTAGGTTCTCAAATCGAGATGCCTAGCTATGGAGTTTTTAGCTACTCATAGTTGAATAAGCAAAAACAAAGAGTTTCTCCATTAATATTGACTAAGAGAGAGAGTAGAAGAAATCAAACGCAAGAAGCTTCAATGGTGGCTCTGTCTTCTCCGTCTCCTCCTTCTTCTCACGTTGAATGGCTCTTTTTTTTTTCTTGCGTAGAATGAATGGTTTCTTTCAAAACAGCCCCCAAAGTCTCTATAATCAGACCCGTCCAAAGACTTGAAGTAAAAACTCATTTTTTCACTTTTGCCTCAATAATTTCGCCCTTCCAACAATGTTGGAATAATAATAGGTTTAACCCTAGGGCTGTTGTAGAAAATACCCGTGCCTCCAAAATCAAAGCCGCCTGAACAAGCACTGATCGTGCGATCTCTCTATCTGGTCGTGCGATCTGGAGTTGATTTGGCTTCTGATCGTGCGATCAATAGGCAGGTCGTGTAAAACAGTGAGTTCTCCAACTTTTCATCCGATATTTGGCTAAGTATGGGTTGGTGATCACACGACCTGGAAGGATGATCGTGCGATCATCTGGACTTCTCTTCATCTTGAGTTCTGCGATTCTTCTACCTCCTCTGTTTCTTCTTCTTCTTCCATTGCTTTCTCCGTTCGATGCCCTGCTCTGTTTCTGGGTTTATTGGTGGGTTTTCTTCGGTGGTCTGCTGGGGTGATTCGCTGCCTCTGATTTGCAGCACTGCTGGGTTTTGATCGGCGTTCGGAGAAGGCCAATGGGCTGGTGGCTTTGGAGGTATGATTTTCTGGTGGTTATGGTTCAGGTTCGGGGAATTGGGTTTTGTTTAAAAGGGAAGAGATGGTGTTAGCAATGGTGGTCAGTGGTGAAGGAGGTAGAGGCTGATTGGGTTAACGGGGAAAGAGAAGGTGAAGGCAGTGGTTCATGGTTAAAGGTGTTGGGCATTGATTTGCAACGATGTTGTTTTGTTTATTGGCAGGGATAGGCAAGGTGTTGGCTTCTTGTTAATGGTGAACTGAGGTGTAATGACTGGTTGTGATTTGTTTAAGGGTAGTTAATTGGTGGCTGCTGCTGCTGTTTGCAGCAGGTGGGTGAACTGGTGGTGTTAGCTGAATTGGTGATGAAGGCAGGTTGTAATCTGGGTTTAGGTATTTGGAGTTAAAGGATGCATTGGCAGTGTGTTGTGTTGGATGGAGGCTAGTCATGGAGATTTTGGTTAAAGTAGGCTATATGGTGGTTATGGCTAAATTGGGGGGGGGCTGATTTGTTGGTTGAAGGTCTGGGTTTAATTGGAGTTTAGGTTGTAGGGAAGGTAGAGAGTATGGTGGCTGTTGCTGGTAATATTATGGAGGTGAAGTGGTGAATGGAAGTTGTTGATTTATGGAGGGATAATGGTAGTGAAATTGATTGGTTTAATGGATGAATGGGAAGGTTCATTGCAGGTTGCAGGTGCTAATTGTGGAGGTGGATGGCTGATGTTAGTAGGTGTGGAGAAAAATGGTGAAGGTGTTGGTTAATTGGTGTGGTTAAGTGGTCTGTAGGTGGGTAATTTTGGGTTGTTTTGAAGGTAGTTTCAGGTTGTATTTATGGAGTTGGAGGTGATGGTCAGTGAGGTGAATTGGTTATTAGGTGGTGTAGGATGTAGTTAATTGCAGCAGCTTGTTCACAACTTTTCTCTCTTCTTCATCACTTGTCAATTCTTTGAGCTTTACCCGTTTCCGAAGTTCGCTTTCGTCCCTTTTTTGCTTGATCTCGCAAGTTCTATTTCCTGTCAAAATAACACGAACACAACCCGTGCGATCAAACGTGACAAATAAAGCTCAAATTGACTCGAAAACGCCCGGACTATCAATTACGCGCATATAGCTCAACTATACAAAATCCTCGCATTCACAGTGCAAAACTCATAATATTTACCCGGAATGCACGCAAAACGATAGTAAACACATAGAAGAAATATAACTCTTTACAGAGTTATCAAATTCCCCCACACTACCTTTTTGCGCGTCCCGAGCAAAATCAATCCTCACACTACGTTTTAATCCACCGAATTGCATACAATTACACTAGCCATGTGACACACACAACACACACACACATGCAACCTACATGACTATACAATGCAACTCGATTATCAAACAATGCAAAAATTGAAACAACACAATTTTTTTTTTTTTTTTAGTTAGAGATTGGGCAATCTCAAAAAGTAAACCGGCAAGTCATAAGACTCTCATATTCCCTCGGAAGTTCTATAACTTTGGTGATCGGTAGAACTTGCGGCCAGTTTCGTTAGACAGAACGGGCACGAACACAAAATATGCTGCTTCCGCACACTCGTCAAACGTATCCCTAGCACTTACCTTCCGAGCTATTTATCCACGGGTTAAATTGCTGACGGTTTAGGACGGGTAGGATAGGATATTTAGAAGCGTAGTCCTAGACGTCATGATATACTCACAAAACCCGATTCTCACACTCCCTCACCAAAATCCAAGGAACCACACCGAATCTCACTACTCCGGCCCTCATTCCTTCAATCTTGGTGCAACGCCGTTCTCGCGGCCACAAATGTGAAGAAGTGATCTCGAACAATAGCTAATCTCCCCGATCTTCAATTTCAAGCTTGCTCCTTTATTCCCTTTCAATTTCACTTTCACTTTCTATTTTACTTTTCTTTTTCTCTTTTTTTTTTCATTTCCACACAATAACATTAAGCACATGGAGCCGACAATACGATAGTAATACCCGAGGAGATCAAATGTCAAAATTAGATAACATGGGGGTGGAATGTGTCAAATTAGTGATGTAATAACATAGATGTCGACACCCCCACACTTGATGCAAAGCAAATCACGAACCCAGTAGTCAATGTGTAAACGTGCTTTTCCAACCGATCCTTCTCATCACCTAAGATATAGAGAATATAAATACAGCAAAAGCACGACCTCCTATAAGATCAACTAACCCCCACCCCATGACGTGCGGAAGAAATATCACGCACTACGGTACTCCACCTGTGATCGTGGTGTAAGGACACGACTCACCGCCACACCAAAGTGTGCTACCGTCTCTAACTCACCCTCACATCCCCTCAAAAGACGACATGTAAGAGAATCCACGTAAGATGTATCAAATCAGCTCACCCTCATCGAACCTCCCTAACTCAACTCCCTCTATCATGACGCATAGGAAAGGACCATTCTAACAAGTGATGAAAGTCACAATGAAAGGCTTCCTAGGCTAGAGGCTGCGAATAATAGGGGTAAACGGATCAATAGGGGTAACTAGTGGACCTAGGAGATGGAGACGGGACGTGAGGCCCCCATAAACATCACTCGCACAGCTGTTTCGTTGCCACTACGAGGTGGGTTGACGACTACCTAAGTGACGGTGGTGTAGCGCTAGTTGGATGACCAGTCTGAGAGGCAGCTACTCGCAGTTCTAATGTGCATTAGCCCTATAAGTCTTCCTACTCCAGATTCTCGCGTCTACCTCACCTCAGATTTTCATATTCCTAAGGAATTCTATCATTAAGCCCTCTCCACATTCACTCTCTTCGATTGCCCTTTCTCAAAAATTTAAAATTTTATGATTTTTTTTTTTTTTTTTTTTTTTTCTATTTCCTAACTCTATATGCTTTTGGCCAACTCGATTAAACACAAGTTTTGGGTAGGGGACTCAATAATATAAAAGTGCTAACAAAATTCATAAAATACACACTCCTACCACAAACCAACACAATATGAACACATAACTATATGTAACAAGGCGATGCAAACAAAGACATGGCTAGTGAACATAGATACAAACCCCCCCCCCACACTTAAGCGTTTCGTTGTTCTCAACGAATTTAGAGATAATGAAGGAGGACTCATCGTATAAATGTGTAGGCGGTGGATTTCAACATTCATCGCTCAAAAACGTAGACTGGAAAGAGAGTGTTAGAGGTACCTGGGTGCCCGGACCTACATGGGCACCGTTGCCGCGAAATTGCAACAAGAAGGGGTATGGTGGACCGTTGACAATTTCCGGAGAAGTCTCTACGCGCCCGGATTCCGATGTGCGGCTAAGATATAAATTGTAGCCCTCTCATGCGTGTGGCAACCAACATATTGGAATCGCTCCTCGACCTCGAGAAATTCTCTATTCTTTTATGCATAATCCTGTGGGACTTTTTCTTTCCCCAATTTCGTGCAATCTCTAGCATGCACATTAAGAAGGGGAATCTGGTGCGTCTTCTGTACCTGTGTCCCTGCACACTGATTGGAAAAATAAGTTCACTCTCTCTCACCCCTCATAGTCAAATATAGAGAACTCATAAATAAATAAAAAAAAAACATAAACCATCCTACTCTACATGGGTTGCCTCCCAAGTAGCGCTTTGTAATTTAAGGTCGACGGCCCGACCATGTTACCTCATGAGCCTCAGAAAGGTGGTTTGGCAGGTCGTGTCGCATCCAACTTCTGGCGCCGGATACTCATGACTACCTTGTGCGCCTGCACACTCGATTCTTTACCTTTAGGATTTGGCGGATCTTCCTGTGTCAGCTCTGAAATCCCACGCACAACTTTCACAGGAAATGGCAAGTCTGGCTTCACCTCATAAGTGTACTGGGGAGTCGGTTTGAAAACCTGAAAGGTCTCCACAGTATCATTGACCCTCATGATCAACTCTCCATTCTCCACATCAATTAAAGTCCGACCGGTAGTCAGAAAGGGCCTACCAAGAATGATCGGAACGTCACCAACTGGCATGTCAAGAATCACAAAATCTGCTGGCATGATCAAACTACCAACCCTCACAAGTAAGTCTTCTACCACCCCAATGGCCTTCTTGGATGACTTATCTGCGAATTGCAGATTGATCCAGGTTTTACTAGGCTCCCCCACACCTAACTTTTTAAATATTGAGAGTGGCATCAAGTTGACACTTGCCCCCAAATCACATAGAGCCTTGCCTGTATATGCCCCGCCAAGTGTAGCCTCAATAACAAAACTACCTGGATCTTTCTTCTTCTTGGGTAGCCCATGCAAGACACATGAACTCACCTGCTCATTCAGTTTATACTGTCTGAAAGTTATCCATAGCTTTTCTCCCATAGATTGCATCCTTGATAAACCGCGCATACTTAGGCATTTTCTGCAGTGCCTCAATCAAAGGAATATTGATGTGCAGTTTGGAGAAAATATTGAGAAATCTCCTGTACTCCTCAGAGTCATCCTTCTTCTTCCTAGTTTTCAATGGAAAAGGTACATCTTTAGAAGAAGAGGGTGGTGGTAATACCTCATTGGAATTTCCCTCATCATGTAGAGTCATGCCCTTTGATTGGGGGACCATGACAGGTGTCTTCTCAGAATCGAAGACCTCATGCTCCTTAGCTTTTGACGCTTCAGCTCTAGCATGGGTCGGGTATGGTGGATCAGTCAACGAAACCCCGCTGCGAGTGGTAATGGCATTTACCTGGCGCACATTCTCTGTGTCAGATGGTAGAGAACCAGGTGCTCTAGCAGGTAATTGTGTTGCAATTTGCCCAACTTGAACCTCTAGTGCACGAAGAGAAGTCTTCGTAGCCTGCAAATCAGAAGACATAGCATTGACCGTCGTGGTCATATCGTTCATGTTGTTACTCAGCTGTGTCAACGCCTTAGTGAGTACAGAAATCTCTGGGTTCGGCGCTACAACAGCCGGTGGTGGAGCCTGCGACACTGGTGCTTGTGGCATGTGCTGAAACCCAGGTGCGTATATAGCTCCAGACTGATCCCCATACCTGAAACCTGGATGATCTCTTATGCCTGGTCTGTAGTTCCCTTGGTTCCAATTCTGCCGCGGTCCTTGTGCCCCCACAAAGTTCACATCTTCACTTGCAATCTGGGCCAAGGCTGAATCAAATTCCTGCTCCTCTACTCTTGCAACTGGCTTCTTGTCCCGATACACATGCTTGGCTAAATCTGACACCATCTTGCTGATCCCATTCTTCCATTCATCAGCTTTAGGTTCAGGCAATGCCGGTAATCTTCTGGAATCATAGAGTTTTGAGTCCTGCTTAGCGAGCTGCTTCATGAGTGCATAAGTTCCTTCCTTGTCAACAGAGTACAGAAAATTACCTCCAGCTTCCCTGTTAATCAGCTCCTGATTGTGACGTTCTAGTCCATAGTAGAAGACCTGCAAAATTTTGTAATCCCCGAAATCATGGTTTGGACACTTCCTGATCAAATGCATAAAGCGGTCCCATGCATCCACCACGGTTTCATCGGCATGTTGCCGAAAGCCTAGAATATCACCCTGTAGCTCAATCACCCATTGAACTGGATAAAACTTGGCCATGAACTCATCCACACACTGAGCCCATGTAGTGATCGAATCTGGAGCTCTTGACTGTAGCCACTTCTCAGCTGCACCCTTCAGACAGTAAGGGAAAAGAATTAGCTTCAACGCTTCTGCTGTCACATCCTTGTACTTGGTAGTCTTTATGTACGCGTTGAACCTCCCAATAAATTCATTGGGGTCTTCATCCCTGTTCCCATAGAATTGGAACTGATTGGTCACCGTCTGAATTGTCGCAGGCTTAAGATCAAAGTGCTCGGCCTGTATCTCTGGCACTACAATTGCCGGATTGTGTCCATAGGTGGACGACTGAAACTTCTCCACAATAGCCTGTCCAGACTTGTTGTATGGTGTCTGGGCGTTGCGATCCTTGATCAGTTTAGACAACTCTGCCATCCGCTGATTGAGTTGCGCGTTGGTCAATTGCTCGCCCATGGTGCTCTGTTTTTGTCTTCTTCTTTGGTCTCTGAACAACTGCTCTGGGTCTTCTAGTGGGGGCACAAGCTCTCTTGGGATCCTGTGCATGCACTAAGTACCTGAAATAGCAGAAAGTCAGAAAACAAATGAGAAATCAAAATAGCAAATATAACAGAAAAATAAAAGTAAACTAAACTAATTATTAACTAAAAACGTGTTACCCGGGTTCGATCCCCGGCAACGGCGCCAAAAACTTGACGCGAATTACTAGCGCGTATTACGCAAGCGCACGGTCAAGTAGTAAGAGTGGAGTATTTTTAGAACTCCGGGTTGTCGAACCCTCGAGGACAATCTCGCAACAAGTTTATATTTAACAATTTAGAATAGATCACTCGGTAACTAGAGTAAAAAGTGATGATTTGTGGTGTTGCCACCCCCAAACAAGTGGCTGTAATAAAGTCAGAAATAAATAATAAACTGTAATTAAGAAGAATTCTTAATCAATTAATGGAGAGGACTAGGCAATCTCGTTGATCACCTAGGGTTGTAAACGATTTCCGGATTATCTGAGCAACACGTTAACTATATTCTAATTAAGCCGGGTAACAGCGCTGACTATCTCCTATCGGTCTCAAGTCATTCTACTTCACGGTAGATTACAATCTCCTATCGGTCTCATGTGTCTACCGGTCCGTTCTAGTAGGCTAATGACATGCACGACAACGGGTCCTGTCGGTCCACCGTTGCACGAAACCGTCGAATCTCACCTACCGAATCTACCCACATTTGGCCAATCCTAACACGTCTCTTCTCAGTCTCAGTGATACGGGATTGATGTTCAAGTTCTCTACACAATTAGGTTGAGTCACTGTCGTGCACTCATCTAATTAGCTAGCATGTCCGGGTAGCTACTCCATTCATACTAAAGATTAAGCCTAGAACAAGTCCGGAAAATATTCATCGTTTACATGAACCCCTAGGCTCTCAAATCGAGATGCCTAGCAAAAGTGTTTAGCTACTCATAGTTGAATAAGCAAAAACAAAGAGTTTCTCCATTAATATTGACTAAGAGAGAGAGTAGAAGAAATCAAACGCAAGAAGCTTCAATGGTGGCTCTGTCTTCTCCGTCTCCTCCTTCTTCTCACGTTGAATGGCTCTTTTTTTTCTTGCGTAGAATGAATGATTTCTTTCAAAACAGCCCCCAAAGTCCCTATAATCATACCCGTCCAAAGACTTGAAGTAAAAACTCATTTTTTCACTTTTGCCTCAATAATTTCGCCCTTCCAACAATGTTGGAATAATAATAGGTTTAACCCTAGGGCTGTTGTAGAAAATACCCGTGCCTCCAAAATCAAAGCCGCCTGAACAAGCACTGATCGTGCGATCTCTCTATCTGGTCGTGCGATCTGGAGTTGATTTGGCTTCTGATCGTGCGATCAATAGGCAGGTCGTGTAAAACAGTGAGTTCTCCAACTTTTCATCCGATATTTGGCTAAGTATGGGTTGGTGATCACACGACCTGGAAGGATGATCGTGCGATCATCTGGACTTCTCTTCATCTTGAGTTCTGCGATTCTTCTACCTCCTCTGTTTCTTCTTCTTCTTCCATTGCTTTCTCCGTTCGATGCCCTGCTCTGTTTCTGGGTTTATTGGTGGGTTTTATTCGGTGGTCTGCTGGGGTGATTCGCTGCCTCTGATTTGCAGCACTGCTGGGTTTTGATCGGCGTTCGGAGAAGGCCAATGGGCTGGTGGCTTTGGAGGTATGATTTTCTGGTGGTTATGGTTCAGGTTCGGGGAATTGGGTTTTGTTTACAAGGGAAGAGATGGTGTTAGCAATGGTGGTCAGTGGTGAAGGAGGTAGAGGCTGATTGGGTTAACGGGGAAAGAGAAGGTGAAGGCAGTGGTTCATGGTTAAAGGTGTTGGGCATTGATTTGCAACGATGTTGTTTTGTTTATTGGCAGGGATAGGCAAGGTGTTGGCTTCTTGTTAATGGTGAACTGAGGTGTAATGACTGGTTGTGATTTGTTTAAGGGTAGTTAATTGGTGGCTGCTGCTGCTGTTTGCAGCAGGTGGGTGAACTGGTGGTGTTAGCTGAATTGGTGATGAAGGCAGGTTGTAATCTGGGTTTAGGTATTTGGAGTTAAAGGATGCATTGGCAGTGTGTTGTGTTGGATGGAGGCTAGTCATGGAGATTTTGGTTAAAGTAGGCTATATGGTGGTTATGGCTAAATTGGGGTGGCTGATTTGGTGGTTGAAGGTCTGGGTTTAATTGGAGTTTAGGTTGTAGGGAAGGCAGAGAGTATGGTGGCTGTTGCTGGTAATATTATGGAGGTGAAGTGGTGAATGGAAGTTGTTGATTTATGGAGGGGATAATGGTAGTGAAATTGATTGGTTTAATGGATGAATGGGAAGGTTCATTGCAGGTTGCAGGTGCTAATTGTGGAGGTGGATGGCTGATGTTAGTAGGTGTGGAGAAAAATGGTGAAGGTGTTGGTTAATTGGTGTGGTTAAGTGGTCTGTAGGTGGGTAATTTTGGGTTGTTTTGAAGGTAGTTTCAGGTTGTATTTATGGAGTTGGAGGTGATGGTCAGTGAGGTGAATTGGTTATTAGGTGGTGTAGGATGTAGTTAATTGCAGCAGCTTGTTCACAACTTTTCTCTCTTCTTCGTCACTTGTCAATTCTTTGAGCTTTACCCGTTTCCGAAGTTCGCTTTCGTCCCTTTTTTGCTTGATCTCGCAAGTTCTATTTCCTGTCAAAATAACACGAACACAACCCGTGCGATCAAACGTGACAAATAAAGCTCAAATTGACTCGAAAACGCCCGGACTATCAATTACGCGCATATAGCTCAACTATACAAAATCCTCGCATTCACAGTGCAAAACTCATAATATTTACCCGGAATGCACGCAAAACGATAGTAAACACATAGAAGAAATATAACTCTTTACAGAGTTATCACCTGCACCCCTCTAAGATTCTTGCGGCAAGAGAGGTGAGTACATGGAGCGACCCGGGGCGGCTGCAACCTGGTTAACTACACTAGTCGTGTGACCGTAGTCCACATCAACAATAATAAATGAATAATGTACCCGCACTATTATTCTCATGTGACATTCAAAGTAAAAATTTGAAAAATAATCAAATCTCAAATAGAACAAGAATATTATAAAAAAAATATTTTGAGACAAATAACGAAATTAAGTTTAGACACGAAAGAAGCTAGGCATGCAACGTTGGCATGTATACTCACCTTATTCCAATAGAAAATATCACGTAAAAGCTCATATGTAGTCCGCGCCTACAAAATCATTACCTACACATTATGTTACCTAAATCAACACAAGTCCAACTATTCGAATATACGCTATGAGTTCTAGCAAAAGTACTACTTGATCACTAGATCTACCCGTTTCCCCATAAGCAATGCTATTCCTACTTATAATTAACGACACTCAAGTTTAATAAATAATACTATAAAGTCACTGAGTAAGAAAACATAACTACAAACTCTTGTAACTCATTTATTTTTAAGCAATTATTCAATCTATTTAGCCTGTCCAAAAGAGATGGTTTAGATAAATTTTCTTCGTAAAATAAATTTGTAAATGACAATAAAGAGTAAAAAAATGTTAACTTATATTCATAAAAATTAACTGAGAGAAATAGTTCTAGATTAAAAATATTTTTTGATAAATAAAAGTTTTGAGTTTCTAGGAAAATCTACTTCTAAGTATTATACACTTGAAATGTTGTTTTTCAAGTAGCAAGTTTCATTTTACAAGTGTTTGAACAAAACTGAAATGAGAATTTAGTGTTTAAACAAATATTCATTTAGTGTTCAATAAGACATAGAAAGTTTAATTTTTTAATTTATTTTTCCGAAAATATTTCAACGTCCGAATTACTTTCCCATAACGGTAACGAAAACTAGTATTTTTAGAAAATATTTTTTGCCCGAAAATAACACTTTTATTTTCGCGTACAATTTAGTGTATAGGTAAAAGACATGTAAGCCCCCCTTAGATATGCTTAATGACAGCAGGTACCCCACATACTCACAAGACAATTTTGGTAAGAGACAATAATCCCCCTAATAGATTCTTTAAACACCAACACCTTCCCCTACCTTACACCCAGCTTATGTAAAAGACACTTTAATCCCCTTAACAAGAACTACTAATTCAATCGATCTAAACATGAATTCAAGCATGGAAGACATGACTTTGACCATTGTAATCAACTCACGAAGAGATTTGGAGAATAACCTAATCAAGAATCGCGAGAAATGGTCAAGTTTTGGTTCGGGCAAGCTTCACGCTGGAGATGGTCGTAGGTCCTCTTCGTCACCTGTGTTAATGGCTGCCTTGACTCCGCCTGAGTCTCGTACTGGTCTCCTTTGGGTTCTAAGAGTCTACTGGAAGCGGACAGAGGGTGTGGGTGCTGCTGGAAACAAACACCCAAGGATTTTGCTGGAATTAAGGGCAGTTCAGAGGTGTTGGCGACCTTCCTTCGCTGCTGCTCTTGCTACTGGGTACGTCGCTGCTTCTACATCTACCAGGCGAGGCAAAGAGGGAGACAAAGAGAGGGGCAGGGGATGGAGCAGAGACAAAGGTGCTAGTGTTGATTTTAGTGGTTTCTCGTCGGGAACAGTGGCGCTGGTCAGGGCCGGTCTAAGACACCCGGGGGCCTAAAGCAAGTAATTAATTTGGGGATCCTATTTGAAGAAAAAATTACAAAAAATGATTAATTTTTAGAAGAAAAAAAATATATATTTTAGACTTCTAATACTTGTTTGTTATATGTTAGGTTTCTTTTTTTTTTAAGTTATATTAGGTTAACTTTAATTAATATTCAATGACTGTACAACCCTTTGATAAGTAAAATTAAAAACTAAATCTTCACATATGTCATCAACAAGATTCGAACGTGGGTCAAATTTGTAGTAAAATTGAAACCTACCACCAAAGTATTATCCAATTTATATTAATGTTAATATTGCTTCAAAATATGTGATGAAGGTTATGAGAGCTCTCTTTAAAAAAATGCATTTAAGATAACCGGGTCTCGCTGGACCGGGAGCCTAAAGTGGCCGCCTCGACTGCCTTACTATAGGGTCGGCCCTGGCGATGGTGGCTCCTTTCTTGGCTGCTGCTGCTGCCACTTCGCCGCTGCCGCTCTGCTTCTAATGGCATAGGGAGAGAAGGAAAACAGAGAGATTGATAGAGAGGAAGCTATAGGCGAAACATTGGGTTTCCCTAGAGAGGAATTGGTGGCGGTGATGGTGTTTAGATAGGGTGATGGAGATGGTGGTGGTGAGTTAGAGAGTTGCTATGGTGATGAGGAGGGATGAGAGAGGAGATAAATTAATTTAGGTGTTCTCTTGGAGAGCATGTGCTCAAAGTGAGTGAGGTGATAGTGATGGTGAAAATGACAATGGCCGTGGAGGAAGAATCTGGAGAAGAACTAACTCAATAAGATGGCTGAAGATCTTAAGGTGTTTTGGGTGCACAAGAAAATATTGAGATTGTGTGCAACAGATGTAAGATAAGTCGCGGTATTCCCAGACGCGCTCGCAAATAAACACACTCGCGTTTTAAAATACGGTTTTTATTTTTAATATTTTATAGATTTCTCTCCACAAATTTCTTAACTAAAAGCACGACAATTCACCCAAACACGATTTCGTAATTAAATACATAATTCTCTTTCTAATTTACTATTTTACCCCTAGTGATTATAGGGGGTATTACACCAGCGTAAGCATTATCCCAGCATAACTTATCCGCTACCCAAAGTTTCAAAGACATTTCAAGAGGAACAATGCCTTTTTGTAATGCAGGGATATGACATTTCACCAATGATTATAATCGTAAGAAACTTTCCTTTAATATTTATCCTCAATTTCATTTTTTAAAGTTTCCTCAAACAGTTGCAATTCCAAAGTTAAGCTAAAAAGAATCATAAGGTTTAAAACACATTTCAGGACCAACAATGTTTTTTTATAATATAGATGGTTGCCACTACGTCAGAGTTCGTCCCAATTATTCCTCCCCATTGTGACATTTTGACTCAAATCTAGGTCACTTTGACCGGGTGATTTGGATAGCAAAACGATATGATTTTTTGATAATTTTTCACCATGTTATAGAGTTGGAACGAACAAAGTGGCAATTTACTTTTTGTACCATCTAGTAAATATTGATGACATTGAGACTTAAAACCGCCACATACATGGTTGCCAACCTCTCAAAGTAATTTACTATTTTTCAGTAGCCCGCCATAGCTAATAGAACATGAGAGCGCCCAAATTATTCAGCCCATTATATGACTGCTGACGTGTGGAGAGCTATATTTGTATTATTCTCATTGTATATTAATTTTAAATCCATGTAATTTCATGAATGGATGCGGCATGTGAATCTCTGTATTGTTATGTTATATGTATAATGTGCATTTGTCCCACATGCTACATGAAATATTGCCTAAAATGGCAAGCCAAAAAGCGCCTTAAAAGCCCCAAAACTGCCGTTTGTTGTACTTATGGCATTTTGTACAACAGTTTTAGCTCAGCCGTTAAACTAAGTATCGTATTTGGTAAAACGGCGCTACAAAGAGTCGTTAATGTTAACGGCGCTTGCTAGACCGCCGATGACTGTAACGGCACATCGTAAAAAAAAAATCCCCATCCTACTTTTTTTTTTACTATTTTCTTCTGTTTTAGATTTTTTTTTTTTTTACAATTTTCATCATTTGTATTATGTAAATTATAATTATGTTTATTTTTATTTTATATATAAACGTATATTAATACACGTATATTTGCTTTTTTAAATGTATAAATAATTCTAATTTCAAAAAAAAAAATATATAGATCTGTTAAGGGATGAACAAATCCGGATCGATGGAGATCTTCAGCAAAGATGTGGGTAGAAACAAACCCATATCTTCAACTTCAAATCTAAGAGAGAGAAGGTAAGGTGAGAGAGGCAGGTACTTTTAAATCGGGAGAGAACGCAAATTAGAGATATATAGAGAAAGAGATAAGAGGCAGCCAAGGAAGGCGACGATGACAAAGAAAAAGGGGGACGGAGATTGAGAGGCGACCTGAGATGAGTTAAGGGTCGCAGTTGAACGGTGTCATTGTTATGCTACTCCTGCTGCTTCTTGGTTTATACAAGCAAGGAGGAGACGAGGGAGAGAGATGGTGTGGCGAGTGTTGGAGTAGATGCCCTAGAGAAAATCTATATTTTGTATGAACATTGTTTTGGCTAGAATATTCATTTATTATTTATGTAGATATTTAACGTAATGAAGTCCTTAGATTGAAATTATTGTTTATCTTAAATATCCCTAGTTCATTATATTGATTAATAGGACGATCACTATAGACTAGTATGTGGGTAGATTGATATGGAGATATCAAGTCTAACACATGAATATGCATTAGGAGTAATGGCATACTGGATTAACCCACAAAAAGAAGGCTATATTAGATTATGTCAACATCACAAGTTCTTCTCGTAGTGCTAATGGTGTTGTAATCCTTAGACTTGAAGTCACTACATACTCTAGTTGTGAAATATCATGTTTTGATATTAAAAACGTTACGCCATAACTGCGTAACTATAAAGATAGTAATCGCATCGTAAGAAGCAAGCTGGAGATGGTAGTGATGTAGAGAGGATTTGTCCCTCCTACACAATGGGAGTAAATACCCATGCCCACTCGAGGGGTAGTGCTTACGGAAAGTCTGGCCAGACTCAGATAAATCAATATAGGATATTAATGTTATCCTCATAGATAAGCCTATTCCCAAGATCGAGAAACTGTGGATTGGATATACAAATGTGACAGTTATGTATCGTGTCCAATCCAGATATGGAGACAAAGGGATAAATGTAACACGGTAACACTGGGCACATGGTTTGTTGGATCACTGACTTTTCTATTAGTTGGATGACATAGATGTGTTACTAGACACCGCTCTATGTTTGTAATTGATACTACCAACTAAGTAGAAACCTATGGGGTCACACACCTTATGGATTAAACTGGATTTGGATATTAATTAGTGGGACTAATTAATTTGAAGGATCAAAATGCAACCACAAGCAAAGTTAGTAGGACTAATTTTCAAGGTGGACTAATTCGTGTATGGACAGGATTAGTATTCGGCAAATACACTAATTTTCATGGTGGACTAATTCGTGTATGGACAGGATTAGTATTCGGCAAATACGTAGTTTACAAGGAGTTATAAACTATATAATGGCAATTTTAGCTTATTATTTCAAAAAATGTAAGGGTCATTATTGTGATAAATAACAATGCAAGGAGAGAGGGAGAGTTTTGGCCGAGGCCCCAACCCGTCCTCCCCTAGCCGCCGCCGCCTAGTGGCGTACGGCCTTCAATACCTCGTTTTGCATGATCTTTGTGCCTCCTTCTTCGCGTAGCTAGCACAAATACGTGAAGGTGATTCCGGCATACAATCCTAAGTGTGGATATTCATAGAGACGAACACACAATTCTTCGTAGTGATCACACAACCAACGTACACAATTCGTTTACTTTCATCATGTTATGAATGCTTGCTTGCGATCTGTGGAGGGCTTGGATCAGGATTTGTTTGTTTATATTCTGCTGCGTTACCTTCATCAATACCCTACAGTGGTATCATATCCAAGGGTCGTAGCGCATAACTTGATATTATATGTTACCGTTTTATCAGTTTTTCACTGTCATCGTTACTTTTCGCAAAAACTCAAGTTAAGCATAATGATACAAATTGGATGTGATTCGATAGAGAAAGAGCCAATTTTACCTATCGTATAAAATGTGGCGAATTTCGTTCACATATGATGTGAGTTTTGGAGTTTTGAAAAGGTAGGGTTTGGGCACACTTGGGGAAAAGGGGGTTTTTCTCTTCAATTGGAAACAATCACACAAGGAAGGAGGAAGTTTTTTGGAAACAACCCTAAATGGGTTCAGCCATGGTTCCACCCCCCCCCCCTTCTTTGTGTGCCGACCAAGCCGGCGGCCTGTCGAACTCGGCCAGCCAATTTGTCCCACCGGTCGGGCTGGTCCGAGCGGCAAGGGCTAGCCCGTCCTTTGGGGTTCGGCCAATGTGATTGATGGGCTCTTGAACTGTTTTGGCCCTAGAAAGTCCCAAATTCAACAAAAATTGACCAAGCGCGTTAAAATTGGATTTTAACTGTATTATGTGTCTATCACATTGTGCATGGATATGGCCTAGGTTGTGGATGTTTATTTTTGTGGTTTGTTTTGGTTTTGGTTTATTGCAATTAATGTAATTAATTATTTTACGGCCTGCGTGACATCTTCTTTCTTAATCTGTGAGGTCTCTATCGTCAAGGCACGGAGAAGAAGTTTAAAGACTGAAGAAACCACAAGACTTGGAGAACTCACAAGCGTAGGACACACGGACTGAAGATGGAGGCACATGGAGATGACCTTGTCGCTTTAGGGCTAATAGATATTCCCATTGGCTTGGGAATATCTTAGTCTTATGGGACATATCCATACCACATTTATTTTTCTTGTTTATTTATTTATTGTCTTGTTATTTATTTTTGGTTTAAGGTTGATGCATGCAAAACATAACAAGATAATAATAAACAAGGTTGATCTTTTATTTGGGATTCCCCAATTCAAATAAGTAGATCATGTTGATGGGATCAACAAAACAATTAATAGTGATAAGAAAAACCCTCAAACGATAAATATTGTGTTTTGCCTTCTCTTACTTAAACACACATCATGATCAGGGTCTATTAAATTTGGGCTTGCCAAAGCAAGACGATTCAATTCATCATGGTATGATGCAGTGGCATAAGCAAGTAATGTATGATTTAAGTAAGAGGTTGAACGCAACTAGGTTGTTTGAATAGGATTGAAAACTTAGAGGCAAGGAAACTAGGTGTTGTATGTGGGATAGCTAAAGAATAAGGAGTTATTCACTTAATTGAACCAAGAGTTGCATATGATGCAATTAGAAATTGTTCCTACATAAATAACTGATCTTTGGGTGACTTGCGAAAGCAAGCTCAAGGAGGAAGCGAAACATGGATCTTTTACCACTAGAAAGTATATGATATTTTCCACATTAGTGGTGAGGGCTATTAATCCGAGAAAATAGAGGGAGCAATAATTAATAAACTAGCCATTGTTAAATGTAGTTTGTTCAAAATACTAAAATTGCATATTTCTGATTTTGTAGAATTCCCAATGGCAATCAATCAACAAGCATCGACTTCATCCCTATGATCTGTCCTTGAGAAGGACAAGTTGTCAGGAAAAAAATTTCTAGACTGGTACAGAAACTTGAGAATTGTTCTCAAGCAAGAAAAGAAACTGTACGACTTAGACAATCCTATTCCAGAACCACCAAGAGAGGATGATGTTCTTCCCGTAACAAGGGCGAGTCAGAAGCATGTGTATTATTATAATGATGTGACTTGTCTCATGCTTTGCACCATGAACTCTGAGCTCCAGAAGCAACATGACAACATGGAGGCGTACGTTATGATCGTACATTTGAAGCAAATCTTCCAAGAGCTGGCAAGGCATGAGCGGTATGAAGTATCCAAAGCATTGTTCAAGGGTAGTCTGGAAGAGGGGAACCCAGTCGGGCCTCATGTGCTCCGTATGATTGGACACATGGAGAATCTTGAGATGTTAGACTTCCCTTTCGGCCAAGATTTAGCCACTCATCTCATTCTGCAATCGTTTCTAGATAGTCATAGCCAGTTCATCATGAACTATAACATGAATGAGATCAACAAGACTCTGTCATACCTGCATAATATGTTGAGGACCGCTGAACAGAGCATCAAAAAAGGTAAATGCAAGGACATAATGATGGTCAATAGAGGGAAGAGCAAGCGAGTTGCTTCTACCTCCAAAGGAAAGAGCAAGAAAGTTGCAAAATCCAAGGAAGTTGCCTTAAAGCCTGATGGTGGCGTCTCTAAGGGCGCATGTCACTATTTTAGGTAGACAGGCCACTGGAAGAAGAACTTCCCCAAGTATATGGAGGAAAAAAGGCTTGGATTAGTGATTCCACCACCACCAGGTATATTTTTTATAGATGTCAATTTGTATATATCTTCATCTTGGGTATTGGTTACTGGATGTGGTTCTCACATTTGTCGAAATGTGCAGGATCTCAAGAGAAGTAGACGACTGGCTAAAGGGGAGATAGACTTGCGCGTGGGGAATGGAGCAAGAATTGCTGCATTAGCCGTAGGCGTCTATGAGTTATCTTTTCCTTCGGGACTTATTTTAGAATTATACAATTTCAATTATGTGCCTGCTATGAGCAGAAACATTATTTCTATTTCTTGTTTGGATGAGAAATGTGTTTGTATTAAAATAAAGGACAAATGTTGCTCTATTTATTTTGATAGTATGCACTATTTTAGTGTGATTTTGTTTAATGGATTGTATATCCTTGATCTAAATAATTTCTTCTACAACATAAATACCAAGAGAATGAATACTAATGATTTAAATCTTACTTATCTATGGCACTGTTGTTTAAGCCATATAAATGAGAAACGCATTTCTAGATTCCATAAGGATGGATTTCTAGACTCATATGATTATGAATCATATGAGACATGTGAATCTTCTTTATTAGGAAAAATGACAAAGTCCCCATTCAATAAGAAAGGTGAGAGGACTAGTGATTTATTGGCACTCATACATACTGTTGTGTGTAAGCCGTTTTCCACGCCTCTCAGAGGTGGTTATTTTTATTTCATTACATTTATTGAATGACTTCAATAGATATAGACTTTTGTACCTTATGAACACCAAATCCGAATCCTTTCAAATGTTCAAAGAATTCAAGAATGAAGTAGAGAAGCAGCTTGGCAAGATTATTAAGGCTATACGATCGGATCGTGGAGGAGAACACTTAAGCCAAGAGTTTGACGACTATCTTAGAGAGTGTGGGATCTTGTCCCAACTCACTCCACCCGGAACGCCACAGTGGATGGCGTTTCCGAGAGGAGGAATCGCACCCTGTTGGACATGGTGCGGTCTAGGATGTGTCAAGAAGACCTTATGATATTGTTTTGGGGACATGCTCTATTGACTACAACTTTTACCATTAGTCGTGTTCCATCCAAATCGGTCATGAAGACACCATATGAGATAGGGACTGGGAGGCATCCCATAGTGTGATTTATGAAGATTTGGGGTTGCAACGTCTATGTAAAGCGTTTACAAACAGACAAGCTCGGACCCAAGTCGGATAAGTGTAAGTTTGTGGGATATCCTAAGGAAAAGAAATAATATTATTTTTCCAACCTAATCAATAAAAAAGTGTTTGTTGCTCGGACTGACGTATTTCTAGAAAGAGAATTCGTCTCTAAAGAAGCTAGTGGGAGGACTGTATAACTTGAAGAAGTTAAAGAACCACAAAACACTGATCCCACAATGGAGCATGAACAAGAACCACAAGTTGTTGTGGAGCAACCTTTTCAAGTAACACAAGAACTCCGTAAGTCTAGTAAGGAACGTCAGGAGCTAGAGAGGTATGGACTTCTCTTGACTGAGCCCGATGACGTACTACTCATGGATGATGAGCCTACTACCTATGGAGAGGCCATGAAAGGGCCAGGATCAAAGAAATAGCTTGAATCCATGAGATCCGAAATGGAATCTGTGTACACCAACAAAGTATGGAATTTGGTGGAACCACCTGAAGGGGCTCAGCTCATAGGGTGAAAGTGGGTCTTCATGAAGAATACCTACATGGATGGCAATGTAGATTCCTACAAGGGCCGATTTGTGGCAAAAGGATTCAGGCATATTCATGGTATTGACTATGATGAAACCTTTTCTCCAGTCGCGATTACCAAACATCGTTTGGCAGATGGATGTCAAAACAGCGTATCTCTGTGGAAACCTCCTTGAGGATGTGTACATACACACCCACATGGTTTGAAGATTCAAAGCATTCCAACAAAGTCTATAAGTTGCAGCAATCCATTTATGGGTTGAAGAAATCTTGTAGGAGTTGGAATCGACGTTTGATGACGCAGTCAAAGAGTTTGGCTACATCAAAAACGAATATGAACCTTGTGTCTACAACAAGTTTTCTGGGAGTTCTGTTGTGTTTCATGTCTTTTATGTGGATGACATACTACTCATTGGAAACGACATTCTTACCTTGCAATTTGTTAAAGATTGGCTAGGGAAGTGTTTCACTATGAAGGAATTAGGGGACACAACTTATATACTTGGTATCAAGGTCTATAAGGATAGATCTAGGAAGCTTCTCGGCCTAAGTCAAATTCCATATATAGACAAGGTGTTGAAATGGTTCAACATGCAAGAATCGAAGAACTGGTTCTTGCCAATGTCGCATGGGGTCACCCTTTCGTAGGCTGACTGTCCCTCCAATAAGATTAAGAAGCCCGCATGAGTAAGATCCCGTATGCTTCGGCCATAGGATCTATCATGTACGCCATGTTGTGTACTAAACTAGATGTGTCATAAGGTTTGAGTTTGGAAAGCAGATACCAGTCCAATCCGGGTCAGAGTCACTGGATTGCGTCAAGAATATCTTTAAGTACTTGAGAATAACTAAGGATGCATTCTTGATATTTGGAGGTAAGGAAGAATTCACTGTAATTGGTTACACTGACGTGAGCTTCCAAACCGACAAGGATGACTACGGATCGCAGTCGGGCTTTGTGTTTTGCCTGAATGGAGGATCAATGAGCTAGAAGAGTTCCAAGCAAGAGACAGTTGCTGATTCTACAACCGAATTTTAGTACATTGCTGCGGCAGCTGCAACGAAGGAAGCTGTTTTGATTAGGAAGTTCATCACTGAACTTAGTGTGATTCCAAGAATTGTGGATCCCATTGCGTTGTACTGTGACAACACTTGGGCGATCGCACAATCCAAGGAAACCAAGTCACACAAGAAATCCAAACACGTACTTAGGAGATTCCATATTATTCGAGAGATCATCGATAGAGGATATGTAAAGATATGCAAGATTCTAATGGACACTAACGTTTCATATCCACTTACAAAGCTGCTTGTTAAGCGCAAGCATGAAAGGCACACTAGATCTATAGGCATACAAGATGCACCAGATTCGCTCTAGTGGGAGACTGTTGGATTAGATGCCCTAGATGCCATCTATATTTAGTATGAACATTGTTTTTGCTAGAATATTGTTATTTATGGAGCTATTTAATATAATGAAGTCCTTAGATTGCAATTGTTGTTTATCTTAAATATCCCTAGTCCATTATATTGATTAATAAGACGATCACTATAGACTAGTATGTGGGTAGATTTATATGGATATATCAAGTCTAAAACATGGGTATGCATTAGGATTAATGGCATGCTGGATTGACCCAAAACGAGAATGCTACATCAAGTGCTTTACGTAGTGCTAATGGTGGTGTAATACTTAGACTTGAAGTCACTAGATACTCTAGTTTTGAAATATCATGTTTTGATATTATCAAACGTTACGCCGTAACTGGGTAACTATAACGATATTAATTGAGCATGGTAGGAATCAAGCTGAGAGATGTTAGTGATGTAGAGAGGATTTGTCCCTCCTACATAATGGGAGTAAATATTCATGGCCACTCGAGGGGTAGTGCTTATGGAAAGTCTAGCGAGACTCAGATAAATCAATATATGATATTGATTATCTGTATAGATAAGCCTATTCCCAGAATCGATAAAATATGGATTGGATATACGAGTGTGACAGTTATGTATCGTTTCCAATCCGGATATGGAGACAAAGGGATAAATGCGACACGGTAACATTGGGCACATGGTTTGTCGGATCACTGACTTTTCTATTAGTTGGATGACATAGATGTGTGTCTATACACCTCTCTATGTTTGTAATTGATACTGCCAACTAAGTAGAAACCTATGGGGTCACACACCTTGTGGATTAAACTGGATTTGGATATTAATTACTGGGACTAATTAATTAAAATATCAAAACGAAACCACAAGCAAAGTTAGTAGGACTAAGTTGCAAGGTGGACTAATCCGTGTTTGGACAAGATTAGTATTGGGCAAATATGTAGTTTACGAGGAGTTGTAAACTATATAATGGCAACCTTACCTTATTATTTCAATACAAATAGGTCATTATTGTGATAAATAACAAATCAAGGAGAGAGAGAGAGAGCGAAAGAGAGAGAGAGTTGAGGCCGAAGCCCCCAACCCGTCTGCTCCTAGCCGTCATCCACCTAGTAGCGTGCGGCCTTCGTTACCTCGTTTTGCGTGATCCTTCTTCCTCCTTATTGGCGTATCTAGCACAAAGACGTGAAGGGGATTCTAGAATACAATCCTAAGTGTGGACATTCATAGAGACGAAGACACAATTCTTCGTAGTGATCACATAAAGAAGGTACACAATTCGATTACTTTCATCATGTTATGAATGCTTGCCTGCGATCCTTGGAGGGCTTTGATTATGATTTATTTGTTCATATTCTTCTGCGTTACCTACATCAAAACCCTACAGCGAGATCTGAATCATCCGAGCGAGAAAAGGAAAGATATTGAGCAAGAGAGAGAGAGTTGGAGAGGGAGGTACTAGCTGTGTGAAGAGGGAGGTTGTCGTTTGAGGGGAAGAGAAAAATGGGATAAGTTTTATGAAGGTAGGGTGTGCATTTGTAGGGTTTTGATAACGGATACGCAGTGGAATAAACATAAATTAATCCATTCAAGACCCTCCAAGGATCACAAGAAGAGACAACATACCGATAGTAACAGATTAATGTCAAAGTACCTTTTGGATCGCCTTTGATGACTTCACACGTGAAAAAGTATTAATGTCTCTATGGCTAGTCCGCTACTAGGTTATGAACCGGATCTTCCAACACCTTGTGCTATCTAGGATTGAAGGAAGAAGAAGATCACAATCACGCAAACGGGACCAGGAGGGGGCGGTCCTCCTTGGTGGCCGACGGGGTGAGGGACGGGAAAGGGGGCTTCGGCCTCCTTTGTTGTTTTCTCTTCTTGATTTTCTCTCCCACTAAATATGTTATTAGCATTAATCCTTATGGGAAGGAAGCTAGGATTAATCAAACTTGCAAATTTGATTAATTTGACTGCATAAAAGCCCCTATCATGATCCTGTCTACACACGGATTAGTCAAACTTGCAAATTAGTCCTACTAAGTTTGCAAGCTATTGCGTATTGATCCTTATAATTTAATTAATCATATTAATTACTTACCTAGTACTGTCTAATCCATAGGGAGTGTGACCCCATAGGTTTTCTACTTAGTTAGCAGTAACAATTTACTAACATGGAGCGGCCTCTAGCAAGAAATCCATGTCGCCCAACTAATAGAAATAGTCATCCGACATACCTTGTGCAAGTACTGTATCATCCCTTTTTCTCTATATCCGGATTTGACACGAGACAAACAAGTCACACTCGTATGTCCAATCCATAGTTTCTCGATCCTGAGAATAGCCTTATCCATGCAGATAACATCAATATCATATATCAATTTATCTGAGTCTGGCTAGACATTCTATAAGCACCATCCCTCGAGTGGTCGTGGATATTTACTCCCGTTATGTGGGAGGGACAAATCCTATCTACGTCACCACCATCTCTAAGATTGCTTCTTTATTGTATCCGACTAACGCATTTATTACTACCCTGTTACGGTGTAGCGTTTGATGATGTCAAAATACAACAATCCACAACTAGAGGATCTAGTGACTTCAAGTCTAAGGATGACAATATCGTTGTCACGAAGAGAAGCACTTGTCACTTTACATAGCCCGTATGTAGCCTTCTCGTTATGGGTCAAATTATTATGCTATTACTCCTAATGCATACCCATGTGTTGGATCGTGATATCTCCATATCAATCCAACCTCATACTAGTCTATAGTTTATCGTCAAGTTAATTAAAATAATTTAATAGGGATATTTAAGATAAACAAAATATTTGCAACCTAAGGACTTCATTATATTAAATATCTTCATAAATAATACAATGCATGTTTCTAGCAAAAAAAATTATTCATACTAAAAAGATTGCCTCTAGGGAATCAATTCCAACACAATCAACAGTCGAGACGAAATTGCACTATAATAAGAGAAAGGGTGCTTTTCAAGCATGTGTCATTATGTTAACGAGGTTTTTTATATTGTGGAGTTAATTCTAACGGGTGGTCCTAAAAACGCCTTATATGTTACTGTAAACGACGCTTTTGTTGTAGTAGTCATATTTGACGTTATGTATACGCCATTTTCTTTGCAAACGTCATTATATACAACATTTTTTATAAAATTGCCGTTAGTAGGTTCTAAAACACAGCGGGGGCTATGTAAAACCGCTTGGAAAGACGATTTTTATAGTAATGACATCGCTCTAGCATGTTGTTTTTGCTTCTTGTACATGCTATAAATATGACCCCTTGTACATTTCTTTACTCAAGTTGAGTACATGATTATTCATCTTCGCTCAGATTTTTAACATGGTACCAGAGCCCCTACGATTTTAGGGATTCAGTTTCGACACTCGTTCTTCGTTCCATCCAAGAAAAGAAAGTTGCATATCAACTCTCGGTTTTTTTCTCCGTTTGATCTTCACCCGGTCATCGATCCTTCACAATACCCAGATCAATCGACTCGGAATCGAATTATGAGCCCACCCTGAAAATTTCACAGTGAACAACTTAGTCACACTCGCTCACAAGTCGTCCGAAGTCATCACCACACCGCCCTCCTCTCGCAAGCTATGTCACGTGCCTTAAGAAAATCTTGCGCTTTCGGCTCAGCACTGAGCCAGTCTATTTCTCTCTTCTTTTGTTGGGCTCAACAGAGCCGTTCAATCTTATCGTCTTCCATATGGCTTTGCGGCTCGCCTAGTCACCCGTGGCTTCCGCCTCAAGTCTTTGGCTCGTAAGAAGCTCCATGACTTCCTTCCAAGCTGATCATCAATACTTTAATGGCTTGTTGGTCTTTAACCAAGTTGTTGAACTCCATCGCTTTAACCAGTTGTTTTGACACATTTTGATTCGTCCCACACCCGTTCCTAAGGTTTGTTTATGCTCTTAATTCATTTTTGGTCTTCGTTCTAAAATATATTGTCACTTTTGTGATGTTTATTGGTATTTTTTTCGGACGGTCACATCTTTGCGACCCTAGTTTATTTACTTCCCATGGGCTTTTGGATTGATTCTCGCAACATCTCAATTTTTTGGACCTCCTGAAATCAATTTTGGTTGGTTTTGTCGAATTAAGTATGTATTGCTAGTTCTTGATAATTTTTTCTATTTAGAAACGTGATTGGATATGTGTCACGTTGTTGGCATCATTCATGGATATCTATTGTACATACTGTCATTTGGGAATACAACAAGCTTCCTCAATACCATTCCCCTCGTTGTATGTATTAATGGAATTAAAAATCCATGCCACTACTTATCTGACCGTCCAGAGCATGAAAAGTTACATTATTCCTCATATCCAGCTATAGTTCCTCTTGTTGGCGATTCTTCTAATCACCCCTCTGAGACTTCACAGTCCGAATATGCTATACTTACACAGCGTCTTTCTGGATCTGATATTGAAGCAAGAAACTCATGCTTCTCCCTCTGCCACCTCTAATACGAAATCTTTTTTATTTGATTTTGGATGTTGCATTCATATGAATTTAGATTATACAGTGTATTTTTCCGGAGACAGATGGTCCAGAGATTTCTACCATTCAGACGGATGACATGATTTGTATGGGAGCTAATCACAGAGGGAATGTTTCTCAGGTTAACATGTCCCTATAAGGTGTTCTCTTGGATTTGATCTCACTTTGAATCTGGTATATGTTGGTCATATATGTGAACTTGGATTTGATATGATATTTTCTTCTACCGGGTGTCGTGTTCATGATCTTGATACAGGAAAGATTCTCATAGTTGGTCAAACGATGGTCGTTCATATGAGCTCACTAGTCCAAAGCTTCCACCTTCCTATGTGACGCAGTCTGCTACTATTGTACGATCATATGTATCAATTTCTCTCAGTCTTTTTCATTCCAAGCTTGCTTTGTTGTCTTACGTAAACTTGCTTCTAATTTATCTCACGACCATTTGTCCCGACATACCTTATCCTATTCATCAGGTTAGTTAGTTTCTAACTGGTCCTCGCTCTATGTATTATGTTGTTGTCCATCATATTCTCCAGTATGTGAAAGGTACTATGTTTTGAGGTCTATATTTTTATGTCAACTATACACCCATTTTACATGGGTTCTCAGATGTTGATTGGGCTGGTGATCCGACTGATATATTTTCTACTACGGGTTAAAATGTATTCTAGGACAGCCCGCTTATCTCGTGGTCAACCAAGAAGAAAATTATCGTTTCTCGGTATTGTACAGAAGTTGAGTATCATGCATTGGCTAATGTTCCATAAGTAAGTTGCAATGATTATTATCTGATATGGGAACGCCACTGTCATGTGCTACTACTGTATGTTGTGACAATCTATAACACCCATAATTTCCGAGAGTGTTCTTAAGTGCAATATCAAGACTTTGGGGGAAAATTTGTAAATAGTCTGTCACGACTTTATCGTTGGCATTTTGGAGTGTTGGCAATATTTGGAAGTTGTTAGAATGATTTTTAATCACTAGAGATGTTCAGGGGTGGTTGTGCCATTATCTAAAAGTAAGTAGAATCTCAAATCTATTATGTACCCTAAAGTTTGAAAAACTACACTTTCCCCCCTATGCATGGGAGACACATGTCAAACTATCTTGACACCTCACTTGAGAGGTGGTAACTCCGTATGGCTTCCTCCTCCACTTTGGAATGCAATGGGAGAGAATCATGATCATCTTCATCCTCTTCTTCTTCCTCTTTCTTCACGATTAACAACCACCACCAACTCCACCACAACACCACTACCACATATCCTTTCACCGAGGGGGGAAAAAAGCCCAAAAAAAATCGTTATTTCATCAAGGATCGGGAGAGAAATTGGGTATGGTAGCTTATAATCCCTAGCTTGGTTTTTGTCAAATTCTTTGTGTCTGTTGCAAATCAGAATCCCTAACATGTTCCATTGGATTTGTGAGGTGGATTTGGTCCCAGAGCACCCTTCTTCTTCACCCAATTCGCCAGATTTCAACTTCGCCGGAATCTGGGTTCCAAAACCCGTCAGTAAATGCAGCGAGAGTCAAGTCGATAGGTAATATCAGGTTCTTAAGGATGTTTTTCATCCCTATAGAGTTCATGAGGTCTATGACTGATGTGGAGTGCAATAACAGGACCAAACTGAGGAGAATTGGACAGAATTTGGGCAGAGAGGTCGCTGGATTCTGCACTTTTCGCCGGAAAGTGCCATAGGCCACAGGAAGGTGGCAACTCCCTCATTTCTTCTTCATTTCTGAAATTTTTTGCACCATAATGACCCTTAGATCATTTATAAAAACTCTAGGTCTTCCATTTCAAACCAGGTCTTTGTTTGATTCGTGTTTGAATTCATTTCTGGGCATTTTTCCGACATATTCTGGGTCATGTTTAGGCTATTAAAACTTCCTCGTTTTGTGATCCGTTTTGGGTGATCTTTAGATTGTTGGAAACAATGGGCCTTTTTCTTTAACATAGTGTTGGTTGGGTGATGTAATTTACTCTCTATGTTGACTCAAAATCAGTCCAAACATGCTAAGTTTGTGCTGGTAGTTGAACTGTGTTCTTGTAGTTCTTCCCGAGCTGCATTTTTGGTTGATGTTTGAAGAACTGTATCTCCATCACAACCAGCTAGATCGGAGTGATTCTTGTCTCTTTGCACCCTCTATTTTTCCGTCTACAAACTTTGTATTATTTTGAATTCATGATCATGTCTCCAACTAACCTGAATCTAAGCCCAAAGCTGAGGGAAAATGTGTTGTTATTGAGTTGTTATGGCGGATTTTTCTAAGTATACAATTAGTTGTCGAGGTACCCCTTTTCTGACATTCGTAACTTCCCCAAAACTTAATCAAATGATGGTATTCTTCCTCCTATACGAAGCTGGTGCGTAAAACTTCGAATCACCGTCTATGGGTCATGTTCAAATTTGCAACGGATTTCTCTCAAAACGAGCATAAAGTTGCTAATTTGAACTCATGAAACGCATTTGAATCCTTTTAAGTATTGAATCGTAATTTTCATCCAAACTTGACTAGCGATATCATTTTGAATACTTCCAGGTCTTAGGAGTTCAAATATGTTCTGGAATCCTTGAACTATCATCTTCAAGACCATATTTCTAGTTTCTCAAAACTCTTTCCCAACAGATTATAAATCATCCGCGAAGTTGACTAGTTGAAGTGAATTTTTCGCAATCTTTAACCCTGAACCGAGATCCCGAGTTGTTTCACAATTGCTGCGCCATTCATATTGCTCACAATGATGTTTTTCATGTTCGTACGAACCACATTGAGATCGGTTGTCACTTGACACGCCATCATCTCTGTGCTAGTACAATTTGTCTGAAGTCTGTGTCTTCCTCAGATCAAAATGTCGATCTTCATACGATGTCTCATCCGCCTAGACGTTTTCGTAACTTGGTCTCCAAATTTCTTCTTATCACGACAACTTCAGTTTAAGGAGGGTTGTTATGATACATGTATATCGGGCATTTCTCCCATATCGCCCTAGCATGCTATTTCCATTTCTTGTATAGTCTATAAATAGGACCCCTTGTATATTTCTTTACTCAAGTTGAATACACGATTATTCATATTCCCTTAGATTTGTAACATCTATATAATAAATCAGGACGGTAAACTAAAATAAATTTCGGACTGTAAGATTAATTTCATCTCAACCCATGGATCACACCTTCTTAAGAAAACGTTATTTTCTGAAAAAGTGTGGGGTGAAATTTATGATGCCACAATTAGAATATTGGAACCAAAATGTTTTTTCCAACCATTTTCAGTACATTACATTTGAGTTTCAATTCCTATGGACCATAATTAATAGTGGGAGAGTTTCAGAAGCCATGCACGTGACCATCATTTTGAAGGGTTCTCATTAATTTGACACATCACAAATGTTTGAAAGATATTTTTACTTGTACATCGCTAGTTTTGTCAAAACCTACACCGCTAATTTAGTTACTTTGTAATATATATATATATATATATATATATATATATATAAGATTCTTATGAAAAATATAATAGATTAGTTGGGAAAAGTAAACAAATTATTAAAAATATTTACCGGGTCAAATAGTGTTTGAGCTTTTTTCTTTCGAATAAAAGAAGCGGACAAAATCATAATTAAGGCTTAAAATAAATCTTGTAAAGCTTTTCTAACAATATTTTGTTATTCGTCTGGTATTGCCACGAGGGCACATATTATCATCTAGTATACAATAACCTACCATTACTACATTGTTCCAATAAATTATCTGATGTAGCTATCTATGTGCTACAATGTTTAATAACATTAAATATGATTATATAAATGTGTGGAGTAATTATTGCTTGCTCCAAGAGCAAAAATGACGTGGTGCTCTAATCAATACATCACAGGAAACGTCAGGAACATGTAGGAATCCACTTTCTTTTGTCTGCCACTCATCCTCTTTCTTCCGGACGTGTCATCTGCTGTATTGATTAGAGCACCACGTGTATTTTCTCTTAGAGCAAACAAAAATTTATCAAATGTGTGCTTAATCCGCCTATGTGCATTAAAGTTAATTGCATACATGTGAATGCCATGTGTCTAAACAACAAGATTGGTTAACAATAGAATCCCATGTGATACATTGTCTTAATAATTTAACATTTTTTTGAGAACTACATCCCGTAATCGGGTTCAAACCGACGACCTCATGAAGGGGCTTCAAATGCTCTACCAGGAAGCTTGAACCCATTTGCAATAATTCTACGTTTGTATTAAAGGAAGTGTAACATTAGTTTTTCTTAACATTAGAGCACGTCAACCCAGAGCTCAAGAAGGAAGCCCACAATTACAAGCAGGCATAAAGCAGGAGCTCAGCCCACAACTAGCAACAACCTAATTGCAACATTTACAGCACTTCAAGGACCATATGCTCATTCCCGACGTTACTCTCTCTGGAACCATTAGATCTAGTTTAGATAATTCAAACTATCCACAACATATTGTTTCTCATATATACACCTATCCATATTATGTACAATATATGAACTGAATACAGAGAGACATGCAGTCTATTCTCTTCTCTCTTCGATCTCTCTTTTACTATTTTTCATCACTATTTTTTGATGGTGTGAAACCCTAAATCAGTTTCCTAACATGGTATCAGAGGCATGTCAGTAACTCTGTTTGCTTCCGGTAGTTCGCTAGCCTAAACCACCGCCACTGCAAACTCTGATGCAGGTGGAACTCATAACCCACTATATCTTTTATTAAATTTCTAAAATTTGATTCCCTTCAAACTCGATGAGACCAATTTTGTGATCTGGAAGTACAAGATCACATCTCTCCTTCTCACTCAATCACTATTCTATTGTATCGACGAGACCCTCATTACTATGATTAAAAAGGCTTTTTTACTTAACAACTTTTGGTATCACTGTAAAAGCAATAGTATACTTAATAAATAGCCTACCTAGAAGGAAAATTTCTAATAAATCCTCGTTTGAAATGCTTTTTGGTAAGATACCTGATTACAAGAATTTAATTCTTGTGGTTGTGCTCTTTGTAGCCTACAGTTTTTCGTACTTCATTATCAGTACTCTTTATAGTATATTGCACATTATACATGACTTTACGCTTTCATTTGGTTGATATACCCTTAAGTGGAGACTCATACCTGACTCATACCTTGGTGGTTGTTGAGAATTTGGTTTAAAATTCAAGGACATAGGTCTCTTTAAGGGGGGAAGGATGAAACACCCCGTTTTGAGGCTACGAGTATTTTTGTGACTTTATCATAACTTTGGGGTTAATTAACATTGTTTTTAAGTTTAGGGGGTTTGTTTGGGCATTTTACCCAAACTAGTTATGTCTTTACCTAAACTAGACAGTTGTTAATGTATTTTACGTAAGTTAGGGGTAGAAAATACCTTTTAAAAAAATCCTAACCAACTAACCCTAACTTCATACACCAAATCACGTCAAACGTGAATTCCTCATATTATCTCCCAATCCGTCAATCAGATTTCAAAACCAGTGAAACCTCTGTTCTTCACTTCTTCTCCACCCTCACACACATCTCTCTCTCTCTCTCTGTCTCTCTCTCTCTCTCTGTCTCTCTATTTCTCTCTCTCTCTCTCTCTCTCTCTCTCTCTCTCTCTCTCTCTCTCTCTCTCTCTCTCTCTCTCTCTCTCTCTCTCTCTCTCTCTCTCTCTCTCTTTCTCTGTAATGACGCTGTTACCAACACCGATCACTACCCCACCACTCCATTGCCACCAACACCGCTTCTCCATCCACCAATCGTCATCAACTCCAGAATGGTTAGATGCCTTCCTCTTATCCACCCTCTCGTCAATCTTCTCAATGTTGGGTTAAGAGCCGCAACCATATAGGGGTGCATAGGACTCCAGCGAGGAACCCTCCGTCCTCTCTCTCTCTCTCTCTCTCTCTGTCTCTGTCTCTCAATTTTTGACACAAGAAGCAATAGCAGTGCCAGTGCTACGTTCTCCGAGTTTAATTCTCTTCTCTCTCTTATCCTCTCCATTTTCTCCAATCACTTAGGGTGTTCTAAACCGGTGAATTTCAACAGCTAGTAAACTAGCAAGAACCCAATCAGGTTTCTTCATCACCACCTCTTCACGTCGTCATTTCCGATTATATACCATCTCTTTCACTTATAATTTATGTGTTATTCATCAATTTCATATTTATTTAGCTTAGTTTTCTTATCATATCGCGCGTATATTCATCATAAATTGATTGTTTCCTTCACAATCGTGTTTAACCCTTAAGCCCTGGTATGTGCAGGTGGTTAAAATTCACGGAAAAAAATAGGTTGATTAGAAACTATCACTTTTTCGGGAATGGGCTGCTAAGGCAATGTGTAATTTCCGAAGAATTGAATTGGAATAAAAAATGAGACCAAAAATCATGTTGTTTTGAATTATAGGGCTTTCTAACAATCTGTCAGTTCCGATAGGGTCAGAATCTGTCGCTATAGCCCACAAATTGACCGAGCGTCTGTGCATATCATGTATATTATCATATATGTTATTAATGGAATATTGTGTTTTCAATTAGATTATTGGTAACTTTTAGGGGAAGATTTCTCGGACAAGGGGTACGTCGAGTACTGCGAATGCAGTTGCTTTTGTTTGAGGTTGGTAAACATGCCAGGCCTAGTGTGCCTATCCCCATTCGTGTCAAATGATATTTCCCTCCATGTTTCAAAATGAATTTATGTGTTATGTGCGTTATGTGCCACTTGAGTATCTGATTCTACTTGTTGAACAATTGTCTTGAAAATATCACAATAATCTAATAATTGATAATAACGTAAAGTGAAAGAGTTGTGTGGGTCATTACATATTTACTATGGGTTTGGTCATGTTTACTACGGTGATATGACTCATTCTATAAATCATGTTACAGTGCCCCGGATCGCTCGTTGTACTCACCCTTCTAGCCACAAGAAGTCTTAAGGGGGTGTCAACACTTAAGGTCCTGGATGCTTGCGAGGTGGTTGGTTCCTCCCCCTATCAACAAATCATCAATATGGATTTTTTGTCTTGATGTTTACTAATGGAGAATGAAATAATATGGGATTTTGGAATTCCCTAATTTGGATAATGAACATGACTTGTGCAGTACTCTTACTATTTCGGGAAATATAAACGAACTTGGAATCTCTCCTATTGTCTCACAAGTGTCAAACTTTTCTTCCGCTTTGTAAAAGCTATTTTCTATGTACATATTTTTTACTTTTCTTAAAATGTGCTTCATCATCATTTTACATGCTTGGGTGTTTATTTGCTAGGTATTTTTTGCTTTTCTGGAAGTTGTGGTGTCCTATTTATTTTTTCTCCGCTACAGGTTTAGATGATGGGAGTTTGGCTTAGCGGGAGCGCGATCCATCTCTTTATTTCTTGAAATTCTATTTTTAATAATATACTTGATTTTAGTTTTCACTAATTTATTAGTATTGTTAATGCCCGTGTTTGAGGCACAAACTTAGAGATGTGATAATAATATCATTTAAACTTTATTTTCCTCGATGGTTTAAATTACTTGATTCCACTTTTAAATGTCCTTATATCCGAGAGTTATCTCGGGTACGGAGTGACGACCTCATGGGGTTTCCGGCGTGGCTATTTTGAGGGTGTTACAGGCGGTACCAGAGCGGGCAATCCAAAACGGATCTCAATCATGTAGGGAAATTTAAAATGATCATAGGAAAAGTAATTAAAAAGTTAAGCCGTTTAGGGTTTCGGTAGTCTTGGATAGCGACTATTGTGTGACTAACCCTTTAGAAGATAGCCTTAGGAAGCGAGTACTCCCACCCACCCTCTCCTAGATAGAGTTTTCCTTTGGAGTTTGGTCAGATGGCTACTGTTTGGGTGATTAATAATTTCGGCGTTCATGTCTGGAGGGCATTTTTGAGAGTTCTTGTATTCTCTAGAATATTAATGCATTATGGATTCATGTCACTGAAATTTTGAAGTTTTGAGAGTATATAATGCTTATTCTTATGATGATAGTCGTTTCAATTATGAACGGTGATATATGCTTTGTGGGATGAAGCTATGTTTTCAAACTTCTTAGAGTGATTTGGGGTAGTCACTTTTGAGCTAAATATTTGTTTATTGATGATCCAACTAAATTAGTTTTACTCCCGTGATGGAGAATAATTTTCAAGTATTTGAGGATCCGAAATCTAATAAGATTGTGTTATGTTGAGCTGAAGTATGATTTGAAATTGAGGATATGTTATATTTCAAAATTTTGGAGTGGTGCATGCCCAACACCCTAAGTGGTGGTGCATATGAAGTGCTCATGAAGTTAGGACGTGAGAACCTTAATTTATGGTGTTCAAAATCTTCCAGCAGTTGCTTTTTAATGCATTATCCATGTTTAACCTTAAAAATATTTTCCTGAATTTTCCTAGGTAGCAGACATGTAGAGGAACCTTCCATACAAATTTTAGCTCAAAATAAATTCATGAGACTTAGATAAAAACTCCCTAAGTCTGCTAATCAGTAGCAGAATGTCAGAGTGACCAGCTGTAGTGTTTTTTATTTTATCCAACTTTCCATATCTGGGATGAGCCTCAGATTTTTATGGTGAGCAGTAGACAAATAGGGATTTATATGGGAGAAAACCTATCCAATACTGGCAAAGTTAAAGTGAGTTTAAGGCCTTGCAATGTTGAAGTTTCTGTTCTAGTGGTTTGTGACAGCAGAAGTGCGATTTCTCGAATAACTTGAGTCCCACATTATATTTTTAGTTGATTTTTTCTTGATTATGAAAGTAGTCTCAGGAAGAATGTTGCACACAAAATTTCATAATTTTTGCTTTCATGATTGACCATGTTGCTAATTTCAAAGAAGAAAGAGATATAAGATGTGTTCGACTTATGTGGAATTGCATGTGTAAATGATTAAATGTCGACCAATGTGTTATACTGCATGCTAAATTTCATATTATAGGCCATGTTTTCATTTATACTTGTACTTCATGATGTTACAAATAATTATGTAATATTTTATTCTGTAGGACAATATACCACACCCATAACAACACTAGAAGGGATTTTTTTGAACAAAGAATGTTAAAACTACTAACCTAGTCAAACCCGATGACGAAGGGACCATTATAAATTCAAGTACGAATTAGTTAAGAAAATACCATCCGATCAAAGATTGTATGAGCGGACAAAGAGGGGATATGACCTCATAGCGAGGAATTGTGAAGGACCCGCGTGTTATGATGGTGACGAGTTTTGAAATAATTGTATAGTAAGGAAGAACACGGTGTACTTATATTATGTTCAAAACGAAAGTGAGAAGAAAAATGTGTTTGAGAAATGTTGGCAGTAACAAATGTTTTTTGACGAACTTCTGGAAGAGAAATAAGGAATAACACCAAAAAGAGATGTGAAGGTTACAGTGGCACCACTAGAGATAAAGTAGTTAAAAGAGAACTGGAACTGAATTTTGGGACGTGAGTTCAACTTTGTGGGTTTTAGACACTTATTAGCTAGTTCGTCATAGTTTGAACTATTGTTGTATTAGGAAATTTTGGGTGTTTAGATGGAGTCCTATTGTTGTTGAGTTGACTACTTTGGGGATTTCGCTATTTCAATTGTTGTGGAGATAGTTTGAGAGTTTAATTAATGTGGTGTGAAATATTAAAACCTCGACATGTTACTTGGAGTTCTATAAATCATTGATATACATGGCAGTTTATGTTTCTTTTTGCTGGAAACAATTTGTCACACACGTCTCATTTAGAGTCTTGTTATCAGGGCTATAGTTTTGAAGATTTTACAATTTAGGTTTGTTTTGGATTTGGGCTTCAGAGTTTCACTGTTGTAAAACCTATTTTGGAATCTTAATAAATTTCTTAGAGTTTGATCTCCAATATTGTGCTGTCTCTTATACGTGTTGCAAAGTTTTTGGATTCTTGGAAAACAAATTAGAAGTAGATGGTCGTAAAAGAGTAAAGGAAAAAGGGGACTCACACATGTGAAATTGAATTTTGAGGGTGAGGGGCTAAGTTTTGTTTATTATCTTCTAGACTAGTAGATTTACCATATACGGTGTCATGGGTCACTAGGATGTTAATATTTTCATTGGATGTTTATTTTTGGAGCTTTGTTACCTAGCTATTATTTGAGGAATGGGACATTTCTTTTGTTCATGGTTTGTCCTTGTAGTTATGTAAGTCGTTGGATTGTATCATCATTATTATAAGGGTAATATAGTTCATTCATTTTTTTTATTCTTAATCTGACTGAGAGTTCTGATGTGAGCCTTGGACGATCCAAAAACCTTGTTCCTTGTGAAAAATAGTTTATGATGCAGTAGTAGTTGTTATTTGAGTCATTGACTGAGATTTTGTTGTCCTTTCTATTACAATATTATCAGTAGTGAGATAAGTTTTTGTGTAGTCTAGCTTACTATGGTAGAGTCTCACGCTTGAGAAAGTCAACATGTTCCGTGAATTGATGTGTATGATTGGAGTCTTGTCGCTAAACCGTTGTTTGGACTATGGAACGGTTATTCACCTCTAAGGTACTTCTGGATTTCTATTCCTCTATTAGATTACTGAGTCGTATTGAATTAAGGTTTACGCCAGTTCTTACATGCGACATCTTATCCGACCCCGTCAAAACGTGTGGACCGTGCTATAGACTTTTTAGAGTGAGTAACTAGTGTCAATAGTTTCTTACCTTGTAGATTGATAGATCCTCATCTAACTAGACTGTCAGGGAACACTACATGTGGATCGTTACATCGTGGTTCAAATTCGATTTTTGACTGATTTTTTTTTATTGTATGGTAGATAAGGGTGAGGCTCTCACAGACCAGGAAAGTGGCCCATATAATATAAATCCATTCTTTAAGACCTATTGAGTGCACAATTATTTTCTCGATATACCATTTTTTTAAAGAAATTAAGTAGGAATATTGTGATCCATTGGATTAACTTCACGGGCCCCATATATCAAGAAAGTGTACCATGATAAGTCGTTAGTTGACCCTGATTACATGTGCAAGAGGTTGCTTGCAATCATT
The DNA here is from genome assembly GCA_023055425.1 of Linanthus parryae. Taxonomy (NCBI): domain Eukaryota; kingdom Viridiplantae; phylum Streptophyta; class Magnoliopsida; order Ericales; family Polemoniaceae; genus Linanthus; species Linanthus parryae. The sequence continues at coordinate 39,854,364 of JALGPY010000001.1, read as the reverse complement.
ATGAGGTGGAAAGAGAATGAAGGCTTTTTATATATCACATAGGACCGTGAGTCGGTGGCTGGAGCAAGTCAATTTAGACCCTTTGTTGAATTATGGGTAGCATCTTGTTAAGATACTAAATACGAAGAAAAAGGACACACTTAACAAGAGTGTTAGCTAGTGAAGGTCTTTTGGAATAACCACCTCACATAAGAGGCAACATGGGAAGCGGAGGAAGAGATGAGAAAGAGACATCGCACCTTTTTATGAGGTATTTTAAGTTTCGGGGACGTCACTCCTATAAGGGGGAGAGTATGTAACCCTTCGATTTTTCATACGTCATTATCAGTACTCCTTATAGTATATTACACATCATACATGACTTTACGCTAGCATTTAGTAGATATACCCTTGAGTGGAGACTCATACTTGACTCATACCTTGGTGGTTGTTGAGAATTCAGTTTAAGCTTCGAGGACACAGCTCTCTTTAAGGGGGGGGGAGGATTAAATACCCCGTTTTGATGCTACGAGTATTTTTGTGAATTTTTCATAACTTTGGGGAGTTAATTATCAGTGTTTAAGTTTAGGGGGTTGTTTGTGTCCTTTACCTAAACTAGTAATGTCTTTACTTAAACTAGGGGGTTGTTAATGTCTTTTATCTAAGTTAGGGGTAGAAAATATCTTTTTTAAAATTTCTAACCAACTAACCCTAACTTCCTACACCAAATCATGTTAAATGTGATTTTCTCCTGTTATCTCCCAATCCGTCAATTGGATTTCAAACCCAGTAAAACCTCCATCCTTATCTTCTTCTACACCCTCACGCACATCTCTCTCTCTCTCTCTCTTTCTCTCTCTCTCTCTCTCTCTCTCTCTCTCTCTCTCTCTCTCTCTCTCTCTCTCTCTCTCTCTCTCTCTCTTTGTAATCATGCCACCACCAACACCGATCACCACCCACTGTTCCATTGCCACCAACACCGCTGCTCCATCCACCAATCACCATCAACTCCAGAAACGGTGCCTCCCTACTCTCCACCCTCTCGTCCCTCTTCTTAGTGTCAGATCAGGAGCCTCAACCACAGAGGGTTGCAGCGGACTCCAGTGAGGAACCCTCCACCCTCGCTCTCTATCTCTCCCTCTCTCGATTTTTGATGCAAGAAGCAACATCTACTATCGATAGGACCAAAAACCGCCGCCGCCATTGAATTCGATCTCCAAGTTTAATTCTCCGCTCTCTATTATCCTCTCTATTTTTGCCAATCACTTGGGGGTGTTCTGAACCGGTGATTTTCAGCAGCTAGTAAGCCACCAAGAACCCAATAGGGTTCTTCATCACCGCCTCTTCACGTCGTCGATTTTCGACGCTACTTAAATTCCATCTCTTTCACTTGTAAGTTTTGTGTTGTTAACCAATTTCTTATTTATTTAGCTTAGTTTTCGTATCATATCGCACATATATCCATCATAAATTGTTTGATACCATCACAATCATGTTTAACCCGTAAACCCTGGTATGTGCGGTTGGGTAAAATTCACTGAAACAATAGGTTGATTAGAAACTATCACTTGATTTGGTAGTGGACTCCTAATGTGATGTCTAATAATAGGTTGATTAGTAACTATCATTTTTTTATGTAAAAGTATGATTGCATGTTTAAATGGTGTTATTTGGGTCAAAATCAAGTCTCCATAAGTTGCATGTATCATTTGAACTATACTTAGTTGATTTTAGAAAAAATTTGCATCTTGGTACAATCTGCATAGTCTGTGGAAAACGTGGTCTATCTTCAATTTTGTCTCTATAATATTTTCAGATTTTATAGTTTATGAAAATAGACTCATAGAGGTCATTTTCATAAAAAAAAACAACTCCATAGCATTCTTAGTTAAGGAGATATGGTCCTTTGAGCTTGCTTGTTTTCTGAAACTCTGTTTCAGGACCAGTCTCGGCATTTTTATTAAAAACTCCATTTCAGAAAATTTGTCACGTCTTCTTTCTTGTGTTGTAACTAGACACATTAAGGATTAATTCTGGAGATGATTGGAATTATAGCTATTCTCCAAGTGATAGTAGTCACCTTGCAAAGTTGAAAGTTTGTGTCAAACTCTTGTGTGAACAACAGTGTTTGTTAATATTTTAACTTTAGTTTTATAATATCTATGCTTGATTTTCTTGAAGTGTCTGAAATTAAACACATTCATGTTCATTGTAATTTAATTTCGTGATTCTAAGATATATTTTGATATGGTAAATATGCCTCTAAATTCAGAGCTACAATTCTATCCAGAATTTTACTTTCAGATTTTTTTTTTGAAAACTTGAGTTTTTGGTCCTTCTAAGTGTTATGTTGGATTTATTTAGACATTTAAACATCATTATATGTGCATTGGTTACATATAGGAATATTTGGCATGGAGGGTTTCATTGTATCATAGATGTGTAAATTTGTTGTAACGAGTACGTTATTCATGTAACTGTAGACATCGCCCTCGTAGGGGAGAGTGGTTGTCGTTGGATTGGTAGGCTTGCATTCTTGCTTTTAGTTGTGATTCATCTCAATGGTAAGTACATTTGTGTGACCCTTACTTATCAAATGCGAGTATTTGTGTCATTTCTCAAATGAATATTTTGTTGATTGAAAAAGTATGAAAAGCATGATTTATATTTGAAAGTTGTTTGGATATTCATGAATCCTTTGTGAGAACTCTTGAAAATTACTTGTGAAATCTGATTTTGTTATGGTAAAGTGTAAAATTAAAACACTTCTAATAGATTTTGGATGATGTAAAGATTTGTGTTATTTATGGCTCCGGCCGGAGGCGGCAAGCGATCCTCCAATTACTCATGACTACGACCATTGAAGCAATGTTTCGTATTAGGGGATAGAACTTTAATGTTCACAAATCCACCCCTGACGAGCCAAAATGTACCAACGTATTGCGTCCAAGGGTTTTGTAGAGCTAAAGAGTGCTACTTATACTTGGGTCTCTACGGTATAAGGGTTTCGACACTTAAGGCCGTTTAGCTATGAGTTGTGAGCAGGGATTGACGTATGGGCTCCCTTAACGCTCGCGTGAAATAGGATTTCATAGACCCTAGAGGGAAACCTTTATGATTATTTCATGATTCATCTATTTACATCAATCTTGCCGGTGGCTCTGGACATGCCTCAGCTAAACCTAACGTTAGCATTCTCTTTACTTTCTATTTTGATTCCAAAGACTTGATACTCATTTCAAGGCCTTGAAATACTTGTTCCATTTCACAAATTTCTTCAAAACCACTCTTTTAGCAAAAGTTGCAACAGTTGCCATACTCTATTGAACCCCCTCTTCTAGAGTATTGATCCTGTTATCATTCCTACTGTACTGTCCTTCAATTGGTATCAGAGCTTGTATCACTACATAGATCTAACAATCTTGTGATTATGAGTACTGTAAGAGGTGGTGGTTTCTCACAGGGAAGAGCTGCAAATAGACTTCCGTTGTTCTGTAATTACAATTTTGTGCACTGGAAAGCCCTGATGAAAATATTCATCATTGATCAAGATATGGAACTATGGACTATCATTCAGAAGGGTCCTCATATATTCTACACTGAAAAAGATGGGTTCAGGAATCCGAGGATTCACTTTCTGCTTCTGAATTAGAGAAATTTTCTAAAAACTACATAGGTATGAATCTCTTATATTGTGCTTTGAGTGCAGATGAATTTAACAGGATTTTATGATGCAAGCTGCCAAGGAAATATGGGATAAGCTTGTGGTGAGCTTTGAAGGAACTAGCCAAGTCAAGAAAACCAAGATCAACGTATTCCTTAGGCAATATGAGCTCTTCAAGATGAATGGATATGAATCAGTCAGAGACATGTTCAAAAGATTCGTTGATATTGTCAACAACCTTGATTCATTAGGGAAACACATTTCCAATGAAGAAAATGTTAGAAAAATTCTGAGAAGTCTTCCTAAAGCAAAATGTGAACCAAAGACTACCGCCATTGAATAAGCTTAAGATCTATCATCTCTTCAACTTGATGACCTGCAAGGAAAGCTACTCACACATGAAATCTCTATGAGAAGCTGATGGAGATTTACCAGACAATGTCAAGAACTTAGCTCTCAAGGCCAAGGAGAGTGAATCATCTCAAATCCTTGAACCATGAGAAGATGATGATGAAGATCTTTTTGCTCTCATTTACAAAGCCTTCCAGGGTTCTAAAGATGAAGAAGAACTTTGGAAACAAAGACTTCAGCAAGGACAAACACAGATCCTCTAGTAGCAAAAACTAGAAAGGTAAAGCTATCTCTCATGGTAATAAAGCAAAAGTAATGAATTTCTTTGAGTTTGGTGATGCAGGACACTTAATCATAGATTTTCCGCATAATAAAACCAAACACTTTCAGAAGAAAGATCATGACAGAAGAAAGAAAGCTATGGTAGCTTCCTGGAGTAATTCTGATTCCTCTAGTGATTCTGAATCTGAATAAGAACAAGCCAACATTTGCCTTATGTCCAAGAATGATGAAATTTCTCAAAAGAAGTAATGGTAAACTGTTTGATTTCTAAACCAACAGATGTCCTCACTGATTATCTTAGAACAATGCTTTTAAATGAGGTGGACTATCTAAAAGATATTAGAACTTCGAAAGAAAATGTTCATGAACAAGCAAAAGAGAACTTGGAACTTGTTTGTCTAAATCAAAGCCTTGAAATTTCTCAGAAGAATTCTAACAGAGATTTCAAAGCCTTGGAAACCATTTTCAATGCCTTAAAACTCAAGTCAATGAATTAGTCACTGAGAACTCTCTTTTGAGTGACAGAATTGTTGCTCTAAGACATCATTGTGGTGCATTGGAGGAACAAAAGACTACTCTAACTGAGAAACTTCAAGATGCTAAGAATGCTATGAAAAAGCTTGCTGAATCAGAACACAATCTAAATTTGTTTCATGGAGGAAGCTTACAGTATGTTCACAATAACTCGTATTGGCTACAATACAAACTTTTCTAGAAAGAGAAACACTAGATTTGTGAAGGCTAGTAACAGAACTTCTCCTAAGTGCCATTACTGCAGCATAATTGGTCATGTTAAAACGACTTGTCCTTTTAGAAGAAGAGACCCTCAAATAATGAGGAACACTTTTCCAGTTCAACTTAAAGGACAAGTTAGACAGATTTGGGTTCCAAAAGGGGCTAGACCACCTAACATGGTTGACCCTGAATATGAATCTGAATTCCACACTTGATCTAACAGTTGGGTAAGGCAGTGAATGGTGTTTGCAGGATGTCACCAAAATTAAAGATCAAAGATGGTTCATGGACAGTGGTTGCTCCAGACATATGAGTGGAAATAGATCTTTATTCTCAGAACTAAAGAGCAATTCGAAGGCTCAATCACACTTGGTGACAAAGGGAAATGCAACATTTTGGGTATTGGTAAATTCGGTTCAGATTCTGAAAATTATGTTTATGATGTCTACTTAGTCGATGGTTTGAAATTCAATCTGCTTAGTGTATCTCAACTGTGTGATAATGGTAATAAGGTTATCTTTGACAAAGAGAAATGTGTGGTGCAAAATGAGAAATCTTAAATTTGCATTCTCACTGCCTCAAGGTCAAAAAATGTATATACTTAACACGCTAACAAAGTGGAAAATAAAATCTTGAAGTGTCTCAAGGCCTTGAAACAAGATTCAAAGCTTTAGCACAGAAAGCTTGGACACATTAGTTTGCATACCTTGAATAAGTTGATCTCTAAAGACCTGGTAAGAGGATTGTGTAGGGTTTTGATAACGGATACGCAGCGGAATAAACATAAACCAATCCATTCAAGACCCTCCAAGGATCAAATGAAGAGACAACATAACGATAGTAAGGGAATTAGTATCATAATACCTTTGGGTTCTCCTGTGATGACTTCACTCGTGAAATTGTGTTCACGTCTCTATGGGTGGTCCACTCCTAGGATCAATATCTAGATTATGCCACGTCGTGTGCTAGCAACCAGTGGAAGAAGGAAGTAGAAGAATCTCACAATGGAGACCAAAGAAGAGGTTTGACCTCTTCCTCTTTGGCCGACGGGTAGATGGGACGGACGGGGTCTAGGTTTTGGCCTAGAATTTGTTGTGCTCTTTCTTATTTTTTTTCTCCTATTATTATAAAATTATGACACTCCTGTAGAGAATAAGCTAGGAGTTCTCATATATATAGTCCAACAACTCCTTGTTAACTACATATTAGCCCCTCTCCTAATCATGTCCTTACATGGATTAGTTCCCTTTGCAAAGTAGTCCTAATCATATCTACACATGGATTAGTTCTATTTACAAACTAGTCATAATTATGTCCATACATGAATTAGTCCATCTTTCAACTCCTAATCATGTTTATACATGGATTAGTCCACCATGAAAATTAGGCCTACTAAGTTTGCAAGTGGTTCCGTTTTGATCCTTCTATTTAATTAATTATATTAGTTAATTCTCAAGTCTAGTTTGATCCATATGGAATGTGACCCCACAGGTTCCTACTTAGTTGGTAGTAACAATTTACTAACATGGAGCGATATCTAGCAAGACATCCATGCCACCCAACTAATAGGAATAGTCATCACTTTGACAAACTGTGCAAGTATTGTCTCATCCCTTCGTCTCTATATTCGGATGGACATCTGACATACAAGTCACACTCGTATATCCAATCAACAGTTTCTCGATCCTGGGAGTAGTCTTATCAAAGCAGATAACATCAACATCCTATATTGAATCATCTGAGTCTGACCATACATTTTATAAGCACCATCCCTCGAGTGGCCCATTGATATTTGCTCCCGTTATGTGAGAGGGACGAGTTCTATCTACATCACTACCATCTCTAAGCTTGCTTCCTATTGTGTCCCATAGGCGCCTTTATTGCTACCCAGTCATGGTGTAATGTTCGACGCTATCAAAACACAATACTCCACAACTAAAGGATATGGTGACTTCAAGTCTAAGGATGAAAATACCGTTGTCACTACGAAAAGCGCTAGTGACTTTACATAACTTGTATGTAGCCTTCTAGTAAGTGGGTAAATCATGTATGACATTACTCCTAATGCATACCCATGTGTAGGATCGTGATATATCCATATCAATCCAGCCCCATACTAGTATATAGTTGATTGTCCAATTAATCAACATAATTGACTAGGGATATTTAAGAATATAACATATATATTCTAAGGACTTCATTCATGTTAACATATCACCATATTGATAACGTAATGAATCATAAATATATAAATGCCACAAGAAATAGATTACCTCTAGGGCATATTTCCAACAGATTGTCCTCTATCAAATTCAGAGATGATGAAGTATGCAAAGCCTGTGCTCAAGGTAAGAAGACAAGGAGCTCATTCAAACCAAAGAATTTGTAAGTACTACTAGACACATTGAACTACTTCACATGGATATTTGTGGTCCTATGAGGACTCCAACTCCAAACAGTAAGCAGTACATATGGTAATTATTGTTGATGATTATTCTAGATTTACTTGGGTTATGTTTATTAAAGATAAATCTGAAGCTCTAACTGGATTTTTAAATCTTTTTAAAGAGCTTCAAACTTTGAAAAACCTACCAATTGCTTCAATCAGAAGTGATCATGGTAGATAATTTGATCAGCTTGAGTTTGATTTATTTTGTGCTAAGTATGGTATCTCTCACAAATTTTATGCTCCAAAAACTCCTCAACATAATGGTGTTGTTGAAAGAAAGAACATGACTCTTGAAGATATATCAAGGACAATGCTTCTAGAGAACAAGTTACCAAAGTCATTCTGGGCAGAAGCTGTGAACACAGCCAACTACTTACTCAACAAATGCTTGATTAGGCCAATTTTGAAGAAGACCCCATATGAACTTTTCAAATGAAGAAATCCAAATATTTCATATATCAAACCTTTTTCCTGCACTTTTTTTGTTCACAACAATGGTAAGAAAAATCTTGGTAAGTTTGATGCAAGAAGTGATGAAGGTATCTCTCTCTAATTCTATGACTAGCAATGCTTATGGAGTTTACAATAAAAGAACTAAGCTTGTTGAAGAAAGTATTCATTTCATTTTTGATGAAAGCTATGATGGTTCTTTGAGTGAAACTTTTGCAAACTTGAATTTGAACAAGCATGAGTCAGAAGATGAAGCAGAGACTTCACATGGTTTCAAGTAAAGCTTCAAGGAAAACAAGAAGAATTTTCAAGGCCTTGAAAATAGGTCTCAAAGCCTTGAAACTGAGAAACAGAAGAATCAAAGTGATCAAGCCACTTCCTCAAGATCTCAAAGGATTGAAAAGTTACCTGGAGAACCTGAGCCATGGAATCCAAGAAAGAGATTCAAATATCTATCATCTCATCCAGTTGAAAACCTTATATTTAATCCATCCGCTGGTACACATACAAGATCTCAATTGAAAAACTTGTGTGCTTTTAATGCTTTTGTTTCACTTGTAGAACCCAAAAATGTGAAAGAAGCATTACAAGAAGAAGACTGGATCATTGAATTGCAAAGTGAACTCAATGAATTTGATATTAAAAAAAGGTGTGGAATCTAAATCCTCCACCAAAAGATTAGTCTGTCATTGGCACAAGATGGGTGTTCACAAACAAGTTGGATGAAAATGGCAAGATAATCAGAAAAAAAAAAGCAAGACTAGTAGCTCAAGGCTACAACCAAGAAGAAGGTATTGATTATGAGGATACTTTTTCTCTTGAAGGTTAGAAGCAATTAGAATGTTACTTGGATTTGCGTCTTACATGAACATTAAACTTTTTGAAGTGGATGTCGAGTGTGCATTCTTAAATGGTTACTTGAAAGAAGAATTTTATGTGGCTCAACCTCCTAAATTTGAAAGTGATGAATTTCTAAATCATGTTTTTAAACTTGACAAAGCTCTCTATGGTTTAAAACAAGCTCCAAGGACTTGGTATGAAAGACTGTCAAAGTTTCTACTTGAAAATGCTTTCAATAGAGGATTGGTTGACAAAACCATATTCATTGAGACTCATGAGAAAGAAATTTTAGTAGTTCAAATCTATGTTGATGATATTCTGCTTGGAGCTACTAATGATTCTCTTTGCAAGGATTTCTCAAGTCTTATGAGCAGGAAATTTGAGATAAGCTTAATGGGAGAATTGAATTTCTTCCTTGGACTGCATGTACAACAGATGAATAAAGGGATCTTTCTGCATCAAAACAATATACTAAGGACTTTATTAAAAAGTAAAATATGTCTCAGTCCAAAGTTACAAAGAGTCCTATGAGTTCTACACTATCCTTAGACATGGATTAAGCTGGTAAGATTGTAAATCATAAAGAATACAGAGGTATGATTGGATCTTTGATATATCTCACTGCTAGTAGACCAGACATTATGTTTAGTGTTTGTATGTGTGCAAGATTTCAATATGATCCAAAATAGTCACATTTAACTGATGTTAAAAGAATTTTCAGATATCTAAATGGTACCAAAGACTTAGGGCTTTGGTATCCAAAACAGTCTAACTTCTCTCTTTGTGAATATTCAGATGCTGACTTTGCAGAATATAAAGTTGATAAAAAGAGCACTTCAGGGTGTTGTCGATTCCTTGGTTCATCCCTAATTAGCTGGCATTCAAAGAAACAGAACTCTGTGGCATTATCAACAGCTGAAGTTGAATATATAGAAGTTGAAACATGCTGTTCTCAAGTTTTGTGGATTGCTCAGCAAATGAGGGATATTGGATTTAATTCAAAGAAATACCTATCAAATGTGACAACACCAGTGCTATTTCAATTACAAAGAATCCCGTTCAGCATTCCAGAACCAAGCACATAGATGTTAGACATCATTTCATCAGAGATCAGGTTGAGAAAGGTGATATTATTCTCAAATTAGTTTCTACTAACATGAAAATGACATATATCTTCACTAAACCATTACCTGAAGAAAGATTTACAGCCCTCATATTAGATTTGATTATGCTTAATAAGGAAGCATTGGTTTAGAAGGAGTAGCAGGTAAGTTTAACGTAAAGTTTATGTGTTTCAAAGTTTTGAACTGATTTTCAAAGACTTGAAAATCGTTACAAAGACTTGATGTTACTTTTTTTTTTTGCATTATAGCTTTTCAAAGCCTTGAAATTCTTTCCATAGCCTTGAAAATAAGTATGTATGCTATTTAGTCAAAAATTGGATCTTTCAATATTGGGTGCTATCTTAGTAGATAATTTCTCAATATTGTATTTATTTTTTAAAATTTATTTTCGTATAAATCAGTAATTTCCTTTCCCACGTCGCACACACACATATTTGAATTTGATTCAAACTGTAAGGATCTTAAAGAGATTTGGAAATATATATGTTTCCATATTTAACTCAAACTCTCTAGTATTTATCTTCTTCTATCTCTCTTCTCTCTGTATTACTCCTGTCTATCTATTCTCCACCCTCAAACCCTAATGAGCACAAGAAAAAAATCCCAAAGAATCAAGATGGCTGGTGGATCAAAGGTTGTTTCAGAAAAGAAGAGGAAGACTGCAGAAGATGTGATTCAAACTATCAGTGGTGATTCTAGTTCCAGAACTCCAACTGAAGAAAATTCTCCTTCTCCTCCAAAGAAGAAGAGCAAGAAAGATCTGACACCAACTTCTAGAAAGAAGATATAGATGACAGATCAATCAGCTCCAGAGAAACAGCAAGAGAAACAAGTGGCTAGTCCAAATAATTTGAAGAACAAGAAGCCTACAGTTGCTGACAAGGGAAAACAAAAAACTGTAGAGGTTGAACAAGAGAAAAGAGCTGGCAAAGAACTGCAGATCTATTCAGAAAAGCCTAAGTCCCCTGGTAAGAAACTTTCCAACAAGTGGTTATTTCTCAAACTGCTAGAGGTCAGCGGTTATATGGCTTTTCTTCTAGACCAGTAGCATATTGTAGCATGATTAGTGTTAACATGATGAAACCATGAATCTGGAGTGTGTTAAGAGGCTGAAGTTGCCCACCCAAGGCTTACTAAGCTTTTCTATCTGAATATGAATCAACTCAAAACTACTGTTAACTTGGTGATCCAATCCAAAGTTACTGGAATTACAATGGAGTTAGATCACTCAGAGATGCCAATGTTTTAGGATGTCCCAAGAGATATAACATTGAAAACTATCCCAATAAATTTTGAATCTTTGAAACTGGCTAGGGAAGAATTCTTTCTACTTAATGTATCTATCTCCTCTAAACAGTTAACACACTCTATGCTAACTATTGAAGCCAAAGTTTTGTTCACAATCTTGATGAGGTGCATAGTGCCTTGGGATAATTCAAAAGAGTTGTTGACTGACAGGGCTTTATATTTGATGTATTTTATCATGCATGGATATGAGATTGATCTTCCAACAACTGTGATGGAACACATGCTCTACTCCAAGACCAAAGAAAGAAAGCACCCTTTGCCTTATGCTAATATGCTTTCTGCATTATTTCTTCACCTTGACCTTCCTAGTGACAGAGAAGAAGCCATTACCACTGGTTTTGGCATGCTTGATGAGAACGCATTTGAGAGAATTGTTGTTATGAAAATCAGTGATGGGAAATGGAAGTTATACTCTGATCTTTCTGAGAAGGATTTGCAATCCAAGAAGTTTCCTAAACCCAAGGCCTTGACCCCTCCTTCAAACCTACCCTCTCAAGATCAAGGTCTTTCCATGGTTGTTCAAAGACTTGAAGTTATTGAGAAGGATATGGATGAGTTGAAGGAAAATCACCATGAGTTTGACACTAAATTTAAGAAAGTAAAGTATAAGGTTGAAAGTATCTTCAAGAGCATAAATGTACTTCATGTGGAAGAAGAAGTGTCTCAGGTTGCAGAAGGATCAAAGAGGGATGCAGAAGGTTCAACCAAAGATCTTTTCAGTGAGCATACAACTCAGGATGAGGCTACAGGGGTGGTGGACAAGGGAAAACAAGTTGTTCGGGAACAGGGTGATGAAGAACAGGAACAAGCTAATCCTGATAGTCCAGAATTTGGGATGTCGATCAAGGATCTCAAGAAGAAGAAGAAGAAGAAGAAGAAGAAGAAGAAGAAGAAGAAGAAGAAGAAGAAGAAGAAGAAGAAGAAGAAGAAGAAGAAGAAGAAGAAGAAGAAGAAGAAGAAGAAGAAGAAGAAGAAGAAGAAGAAGAAGAAGAAGAAGAAGAAGAAGAAGAAGAAGAAGAAGAAGAAGAAGGAGAAGAAGAAGAAAGTTGTCAATTCAGAAATAGTGTCTGATGAACAACTGTTTGAAGAACCTCTTGGTGCTAGTGGTCATACAGATCAAGAATAAGAACAACAATATGATGAGGACGATGAAGAAGATAGTGAAGAAGAAGATGATGAGCCCAAGGGAGATGGATACCCAACCCCTTAATTCTTGCCTCTTCTTTCTTTTTAAAGCCTTGAATCTCTCTTCAAAGTCCTGAAAATTTCTATCCTTCCAAAACTTTTTTACTCAGTTTTCCAAACATTGATCCAACATTTTCTCATTCTTTTTCGATGAAAGTAAAAAAGGGGGAGAAATTTAGGTGTTTATTTGTTTACTTTAAGTTCTTTTTATCTAGATTAGAGTCTGTTTTAGATAAAAGAGGGTTTGCTAGACATTGCTGCTTTACATTGATGGAATAAGTTGGATTAATTTGATATCTTGTGTTACAGTTTATTATAATGATTTTTTCTATGTTCTAATAAATATTTTCTGCAGAAAATCAGTCCCTAAAAGATTGTGATTTCGTCTTTCATCAAGGGAGAGATTGTAAGTTCAGCCTGTTTCTTATAATAGCTTGTCTGTTTCAAGGCCTTGAAACTGCTTTCAAGGGTTTAAAACAATCACTGCAGAATATAGCTTGAAGTTAGGGGGAGGTTTTGATTTTATTCCAACTCATGATCTCCTATGATTGATTATATGTTACTTGAGGATGAAAGACAAATCATTCTACTACTCTAAACTGTGATTAATTTATCTGTTTGACTAAGTATTGCAGGGAGATACAATTGCCTATTTTGCATGAATTAGTTCTTAAACTGGAATGTGCAGAAAAGGAAACTGAGCTGTTGATTCGAATCTGTGTTGGCTCAAATTTGATCTGGACCTTCCTAACTTAGTCGTAAGCAAATTCAAGACAGTATACTTGAAGATACTGAGAAACTAGCCGTTGGAGGAAGCTGTTAGAAGATTCAAGATTTGAAGCTGCTTTTTAGGAAAGTTTGTTGAGAAGATTCTGAAGATCTCCAATTCAAACATGCTGCTTAAAAGAAGAAGCTACTGAAGAAATTCTGAGAGACAACAGAGCACAATACACAGAAAAATTCAAACAGCATAGAGGATTGATAAAAAAAACCAAGAAGCAGATCTAATCACTCAATCCAATCATTTGAAAAACACTGCATTCTCACTGAAGACTTAGTTCTCAGTGTTCTTCTCTTCTGATTTTCATGTGTATATCATTTAGATAATACTTCTAGTTCTTATTATCGTGGATTGTTCAAGGTGAACAATAGAGAATTCTTATTTAATCAGTTAGCTAGATCAGGTACCAGATAGGTTAGTGAGAACCACAAGCAGTAACACAGTAAGGAATCTCTCTGTGCTTCAGATCTAGGGCTTAACTTTTGAGTAATAAGAATTGAGTTAAAATCTTGATCCGTGAGGTGGAGACGTAGGTCCAAGTAGACTGAACTCTATAAGTCATTGTGTCTCTTGCATTTAATTTGTTGCATTTTACTTGCGTATATTCTGTTCAAAACAGGCTTCAGTTCAATGGCTTGAAACTCATTTCAATGCCTTGAAATACTTGCTACACTTCACAAACGTCTTTGAAACTACTCTTTTAGAAAAATTTGCAAAAGATGCCATACTCTATTCAACCCCCCCCCCCCTTTCTAGAGTATTGATCATGTTATCATTCCTACTGTACTGTCCTTCAATATAGATTAGCACATACTTTATTAATTTAACATCATGTTTTTAGTTAGATCATTGGTAAGATTGTGTTTTTAACATTGTAAAAATCCTGCGGGGATCAAGTCCCCCAGGTAGAGACGTAGGTCCAATTGGACTGAACTCTATAAATCATTGTGTCTCTTTCATTTACTTTGATGCATTTTACTTTCTTATATTCTGCTCAAAACAGGTTTCAGTTCAAGAGTTTGAAACTCATTTCAAGGCCTTGAAAACTATCAGCATTCTCTTTACTTTCTATTTTGATTCCAAGGACTTGAAACTCATTCCAAGACCTTGAAATACTTGCTGCACTTCACAAACTTCTTTGAAACCACTCTTTCAGCAAAAGTTGCAATAATTTTCATACTCTATTCAACCTCCCCCCCCTTCTAGAGTATTGATCCTGATATAATTCCTAATGTACTGTCCTTCAATATAGATTAGCACATATTTTATTAATTTAACATTGTATTTTAAATTAGATCATTGGTAACTTGTAGACGACGAGTTCTGGGACGAGGGGTACGTCGAGTACTACAACTGAGTTCGAGTAGTTGCTTTTGTTTGAGGTGGGTAAACATGTCAGGCCTAGCTTGTCTATCCCCATTCGTGTCAAATGATATTTCACTTCATGTTTCAAAATGAATTGATGTGTTGTGTGCATTATGTGGTACTTGAATATTTTATTTTACTTGTTGAATAATTATCTTGAAAATATCACAATAATCTAATAATCGATAATAATGTAAAGTGAAAGAGTTGTGCGGGGTCATTACATGATTACTATGGGTTTGGTAGTGTTGACTACGGTCATGTGACCCATGTTATTAATCCGGTTGTAGTGCTCTAGATCGCTCCTTCTACTCACCCTTTTGGCCACAATAAGTCTTAAGGGGGTGTCGACACTTAAGGTCCAGGATGCTTGCGAGGTGGTTGGCTCTTCCCCCGTATCAACAAAAATGACTTTTTGGTTTTGATGTTTATTAATTGAGAACGAAATAATATTAGATTTTGGAATTCTCTAATGTGGATAATGAACATGACGTGGGCAATACTCTTACTATTTTTGGAAATATAAGTGAACTTGGAATCTCGCCCATATTCTCACAAGTGTCAAACTTTACTTCCGCTGTGTAAAAGTTATTTGCTACGTGAAAAACTGTTTAATTTTCTTAAAATGTGCTTCATCATCATTTTACATGTTTGGGTGTTTATTTGCTAGGTATTTTTTGCTGTTTTGGAAGTTGTGGTGTTCTATTTCAGTTTTCTTCACCACACGTTTAGAAGATGGGAGCTTGACTTAGTAGGAGCGTGATCCATATTTTTTACTTCTAGAACTTCCATTTTTAATAATATACATGCTTTTAGTTGTCACTAATTCATTAGAATTGTTAATGTCTGTGTTTGAGGCACAAATTTGAAGTTGTAATAATAATATTATGTTAAACTCTATGGTTTAAATTACTAATTTCATTTTTTAATGTACTTGTATCCGAGAATTATCTCGGGTACGGAGTGACACTCTCCCGGATTCCGGGCGTGGCTATTTTGAGGGTGTTACAGTTTTCCTTACCTCCACGATTATAACCACTCTACACTTGATGCTAAATCCAAAACTTGCGTCTTCCTAGGCTATGCAGATGAATATAAAGGTAACATGTGTCTCGAAAAAACCACAAACAAAATTTATATTAGCCGCAATGTCGTTTTGATGAAACATTGTTCCCTTTTCCAGCAGATTTTAATAAACTACTTCTCCTAACTCAGCAGATTTTCACATCACTTCTACTAACATTTATGCTTCTCCTACTTCAGCAGATTTTAATAATAGTTATGTTAACAATTTTGCTACTTTAAACATTTTGTGTAACTATTTTGATGGTCGCTTTGTACCTCCAGTTGGTTCTGTGTTACCTTCTGATGGGCCTATTCTAACTTCCCAAACTGCTACACCATCAGACCAGTTCAATGCCCCACTATCAATGATGATTCAACACAAACAAATGGTGGATCAACCATCTGTTGTGGTCATATTGCAGCATGCCGGTACCGCATGTGTTAATATACCCGGTTCAAAAACACAACTGACATCCGGTTCAGGCAGGGCGGCTTCCACAATACCTGTGATGTCTCCCACTAATGTTGTGACCAATGAGATGCGTCCAACTTCAAACACTCATACCATGCAAACTCGTGGAAAATTTGGTATAAGTAAGCCTAAAATATGATTTATTGCTTCTACTTCTTCTCAAAATTCTAATCCAACTTCTTTTATTGAGGCTAAGAGACTCTCTTAGTGGCGTCAAACCATGGCTGACGAGTATGCTAGCCTCACACAGTAACATACGTGGACACTTGTGCCTCCACCCCCACATGCAAACGTAATCGAAAATAAATGGGTTTTCCGAATTAAATATAAGCCTAACGGTTCCATTTCTCATTTTAAAGCTCGCCTTGTCGCCAAGGGTTATCACCAAAATCGCAGTATTGACATTGATGAAACTTTCACTCGAGTACACTCAACCGTACATACTATTCTCGCACTTGCTGCTTCATTTAATTGGCCTCTGCAACAATTCGATGTTAAGAGCGCCTTCGTTCAATGTTTACATGTCTCAACCCCAAGGTTTCAAAAATCCTAAATACACACATTACGTTTGAAAAGTGCACAAGTCCATATATGGAAACAAACAAGTCGCGCGGGCTTGGTTTGAACGTTTTATGACATATTCGTACTCTCGCACATTTGTTTCGTCTCATGCTGATTCTTCCTTATTTATCAAGAACAACAATGGAAAATGTACTCTTCTATTATTATATGTTAACCACATTATACATACTGGAAATGACTCGCAATTTTCTGCTAACCTAGTGCAACATCTTAACTAGGGATGCAATATGGTCCGATCCGATCTGAGATCCGAGCAATCCGATCCAAATGGATCGGATCCGAATCCGATCCAATTGAAAATGGATCGGATTTGGATCCGGAAATCCAGACCCGAACGGATTTGGATCTGGATTTGGATCTGAGGGCAGATCCACCGGGTTCCGACCTGATCCGATTTGACGTATATGCGTGCTTTACAAATATACCCCTATTACCTCTCCACTAAAACTTCCAAGAAGAATACTATAGTAATTTCAACCTACAAAGCTATTTCTGTTATTTTTAGGCTTCATAACTTACGAACATGCCTTAGCGTATGGAATAGTGTTTATTTTTTATGCTATTTTTTTATTCTATTGTATACTCGAGCCGGATTTGATCCGAATTCGATCTGACCACGTACTATATGGATCTACGGATCGGATTTGGATCAGCTGAATGAAACACGATCCGTTCTGATCCGAATCCGGTGGTGATCCGAACGGATCTGGACCGAATCTGGATCCCATTTCTTTTAGTTGGATCTGGATCGGGAAGGGTCTGATCCAATCTGGATCCGACCCGTTGCCATCCTTAATCTGAACTCCGAGTTCTCAATGACGAATCTCGGTCCACTTAGCTAATTTTTGGGCTTGGCAAATCCAACGCGACACTAAAGGAATTTGTATACATCAGTCCAAGTACATCACTGACATGCTCTCTCGCTTTAACATGACCCAATATAAGTCTGCTCCATCACCCCCTCCGCCCTCCAAATTCAAAAATTTCATATGGAGGATGGTAAGAAACTTCATGATTATCGACAATTGTTAGGAGCACTTCTGTATTTAACTTTCAGTAGGCCTGGCAGCTCTTCTGCAGTCAATCACTTATGCTAGCACACACTCATTGAATCACATCTCATTGGTGCTAAAAGATTTATGATACTTACAAGGTTCTAAAAAACATGGTTTATTTTATCAACATGGTTGTTCACCTATTCACGTCTTTTTAGACGCTGATTGGGCCAGCAACCCTAATGATCGTCGTAGCACGACGGGCTTTGCAGTCTTCCTCGGCCACAATCTCATTCATTGGGGCACCAAAAAGCGACTATAGTTGCAAGATCCTCCACGGAGGCAGAATATCGCGCTCTTGCCTCCACTAGAGCCGAGTTGGCATGGTTAAAAATATTATTTCGAGATTTACATATTTATATTCATGAGGCCCCAACCTTATGGTGCGACAACTTGTCCGCCTTAGATATGATTGCGAACCCAATATTACATGCCCACATAAAGGACATTGAAATTGACTACTACTATATCCCGATATAGTCCTAACTCTTAACTTGCGTGTTTCGATCTTTTGTCAACAGTTCGAACAAATTGGCAGATATTTTACCCCACGGGATCTCCACAACTCAATTTCAAATGCTAAAAAACAAGCTGATGATTCAACCAGCTCCACCATTAACTTGAGTGGAAGTATTAGAGCACATCAGCCCAAAGCTCAAGAAGTAAGCCAACAAATATTAGCAGCCCAAAAACTGAAGCTCAGCCCACAACTACCAAGAACCTAACTGCAACCTCTACAACACTTCAGGGACCACCTGCACATTCTCAAAGTAACTATGTCTGGAACCATTAGATCTAGGTTAGTTGATCTAACGGTTCACAACAGATTGTACCTCATATATAAACCTCGCCGTAAAATATACGAATTGAAGAGAGATATATAGTCTCTTCTCTTCTCTCTTCGATCTCTCTGTTCGTCTGTGTTTTGTTACTGTTCGTTAATGGTGTGAAACCCTAAATCGGTTTCCTCACATTTAGGGAAGCATGGGTAGGTGGGAGGACTACAAACCACCTTGCAACATAAAACTTACAATAATTATTATTATTACCAGTATTATTATTATTAATAATAAATTAATAATTGTATAATTGACAAAGTAAGTAGCATGTCGAGGCAGTTGTCAAGAAATCTAAGATGTGGAGGTTTATTTATTTTCTTGGAGATATGACATTAGTTTTCGTAATCACCGCTGGACAATATTTGCCTGATTAACACACGAGCTTCACTTAGACATTTAAATATGTGTATACTGTAGTTTACAATTGTGAGTCGGTGTCTATTCAGAATTAAGTTACAAGTCACTCTCTATACTTGTAATGTTGAAAAGAAAAACCAAATACAATTTTGTGAGGAGAATCAGAATTTTGGTGTTGACTTATTTGCTATCATTTGTCACATAATATTCCCACATTATTGGCTGCCATACCTATCGAATCCTGACCTTTTGTAAACGGTCCTTTCTTAGTAGAATGGGTAACTTACATTATAGATTCCAAAGCACAGAATGGTGTGAATCTAAAAGACTTATAAACGGATAGGATAAACTTCCATTACTAATTTACTATCATAAGTAATTAAGATCAATGTAATCTCTTAAACAGTCGAACAACAAGAAATTAGTACTGGCAAATTGAAGGCACGAACTTGTCTACATACCCCATCGAATCCCGACCTTTTGTAAAGGGTCATTTCTAAGTAGAATGGGGTTACCCACATACTAGATTCGAAAGCTCAGAATGGTGTGAATCTAAAAGACCTGTAAACAGATAGGATAAACATCCATTACTAATTTAATATCATAAGTAAGATGAAGGTAATCTCTTGAACAATCGAACAACAACACATTAATATTAGCAGCAAACTGAAGGCACGAACTTCTCCGTAAAGCAGCACGTGTCGATCCTGAAGAACTGGAGTTAAACAAATAATGGGGTTAATGGAAGTCACATTTGAACCAATAATTGAAGGGTCATTGCTTAAATTAGTTTTTTCACATTTTTCAGTTAGGGGGCACCAATGATGGGCCGGGATCAAGTGGACTCCATCTTTCCACGTCTGAAAGGGACGAGGTTATCAAAGTATATAAACTCTGGAGCCCACGAGGCAATCTGGACCCCTCGCCAAAATCCCATGCGTTTTCTTCGCTTCAAACAACTCAAGTTATTTTTTAAGTGGATTCCAACTCCTCCTTCAACCATTTCTAGATTCTCCTACACCTACTAGTAGTAGTGGTTGCTTTCCTTTTCACAACCAACCCATTTATAAATCAAAATCCTTACTATCTCCATTTATTTTTTCTACTTTCAAGTTATATATACCACTAATGTATATTTGTCATATAACTATCTAAAAATAATCATAGAATATAACTATCTATAAAAATAAAATAGTTATCGACTTATATGTCATTTTTATATAATACAAATGTATATACATATGTAGAAGGAAAATGATATGTTGAAAGTTGTATTATTTCTTTGTTAGATTTTATTTCTGGGTAAGGAAGGTGAAAAGTCACTTAAGCATTGGCGGACACAGGGAGGGGCCGGCGGGGGCCACGGCCCCTCCAAAGTTTTGTATTTGCATTTTATACCCCCATTAAAATTTGGATATTTTCTAGAATGTATATAGTGTTGGCCCCTCGAAAATTAAAATTAATTCAATTTGACCCTTACAACTATTAGAATTACTGTTAATCTACTAGAAGTGTGTGTGTATCCCTTTATAATTTTATTTAATGTCGACGTTACAGAAAATAATTACATTTGTTTTGTTATAAAAGTACATTGCAATTAGATGACGATAATAATACATCTTAGTGCATTCTCTTTTCAAAATTAATAATATATACACACGACGGATATGACTAAATTATATATCCTTGCTTCTTTTCATAAACTGGCCCCCGCTCGACTAAATTCCTGCGTCCGCCACTGCACTTAAGCATGAACTCGCCAACTCGCACAATTAGTGAAGTGTCAAACCGAAAACATTGGACCCTGAGAATTTGGAGAAAGTTGTGACATGATCTTGCAAGGGCTCCTCATTTGCCTTCGCACAATCCGATTTCTTTAAAATTCCTATTTAAAGTTTAATTTTTGAATAATACAATTTTAACATGTTTCAAAAAGTAACATCAGATTCGCCTCCCTGTAAAATATTGGTGATTATACGAAGGTCCATCAGAGTTCATTGCATGTTTGGGAACATGGGGCACATCTTTTGTGGGTTGGAAAAAATATCCACTCAACAAAGTTAATAGAAATTCCCGTTTGGAAGCATTATTGTGCCAACTGATGAATTGTACTTTAATAAAAGGTTTAATTGAGAATAATGTAATCAATGTAATTGATCGGATCTAATCTTTTAGCTTGTCTGAGAAAAGGGTGTATGTAGATGAGTGGTAAGGAAGGAAGGAGGCATGAATGAAGCTCATGATCCTAGTATCATACATGTTCATATTACTCACCTTTTTCATAGTAAATAATTTATTTATTTTTTATCAGAAATAAGTAAACTTGTTGGTACTTGGATCTAGAGGTTCTTTATAGCAAAGTAAAGAAAATTAGGTTCTCTTTATTTGAGGAAAGTTAAAATGCTTTAGTAGCTAGCTATAGGTCGGATTCTTTGGCGATTAATATAGGTACTTAGGTTGGCAGTTGGATAATATGCAGGAGAGTAGCATGTCGCACCAATTATTGTTTGGAAAAATATTAGGGGAATATTCTAAAATTATGTTATTTCACTCTTTAACTCTATCATGATATCTTCCTTAATTTTTAGTTTTCATTTTACAAAACATAGGTGTTCCTTAAGCGGATCAATGTTCTCTTCTCATTTAAGTGATAATGTGAACTCAGGCTAAAAATGTAATAATGTGAAAAATTGTACTACCTCTGTTTCTTCTCTTTCAATGGCGCTTGACTTTTTTTACCCGTAACTGGTTCACTCTGACTCGGTGATTTAGATAGCAAAACGATGTATTTTTTTAGTAATTTTGTCATAGTATTGTAGAGTAAAGTTTACTCTACAAGATCATGCAAAAATTACCAAATTTGAGAATCGTTTTGCTAACCAAATCACCGGTTCAAATTGACTCAGTGAATAGTGTCAAAAAGTGAAGTAAAGCTGAAAGAGAAGAAACAGAGATAATAACAATTATTTTTTTTTCTCGTTTAAGAAGATAATAGTCATTTAAAAATCGAAAAAGGAGTGGTAATACCACACTCCTCCCCCCTTTTCGTCTTGAAATATTTATCTTACCTCTCCTTACCAAAACTAACATATGTTCGACGTTATAGTAAGCGCGCAATAATATTTTCTTAGGGAAAAGCGTGCAATAATCTTGGGGATAGTATTATTAAGGCTTTTGGGGAGCATCTTAGGACCAAATGTTAGGGATTTTTTTTAGGGATTTCAGCCGGTTGAGGACTTAGATCGCATAAAACTTTTGGAAGGGGCTTCGCTACCGCTGCCAATCCTTGCTCCAACACTTTCAACTCGAATTCGCCTATAGTCATCGCTCCGAAAATTCTAGAACGCGCTTTTAGTAACACTCTGTATTTTTTTTTAGAAATTGGCCTCACTGCTAAGTTACTAAGTCCATTTGAAACTAAGTCAAATGAAAATTTTAACTAAAAATACCCTTACCAACCCCTTTCTGAGATAACCCGCTTCCTCTATGTACATCACATTCTCAAAGCCAACATTCAGTTGAGTTGAACTTCCATTACATTCTTCAATATGAGAGGCTCTTATCTCATGTATAACATTTGTAGTTGTTATCACCAAATGAAGATTACACAACGTTCAATGCATAATATGTTTATATCTAAACTTATATTAAATATATTACGTCTATACATGTTCTCATGACGCTCTCAAATACAACATTTTTAAACTTTTTTGCTTTTGCACCCCGCTCCCGCTCCCGCTCCAAGTGACTTAGGTGAGGACACAATTCTTTTTAGTTCTAATCATAATCTTCTTTAGACAATAACTCATAACCTTTAGTTTGACATAACAGTTCTAAAGAAAACATACTCTGTTATTATTAAAAGAAAATTTCGTATATTATATTATATTGAGTCAGATTTTTTAGAATTACATCATATAGCCGGGTTCGAACCCGAAACCTCATGTAGGGGCTTCAAATTCTCTAACACTGCGCTAGCACACATTCACATTTTAAGCAAGATATTTGATATGAAAGCAGTTTTTTCAGCGTCCTGAGGGTCCATTTTGATCTGATTATAGTAATTGAATCTATCCGTAAATCTTAAAATTTGATGTCCTGTCGTAGAATCTATCAATACATTGATGCTAGGTAAAGGGAAATCATTCTTGGGGCATAATCGATTAAGATATCTGAAATCCGCACAGATTTGCAACTGCCCACTATTCTTGATCACGAAGACGATATTTGCGAGCCAAGTCGGATGGTGCACAAATTTGATGAAGTTTGCTTTCAACAGTTTCTCCCCTTCGTATTTGACTTAACCTCTAGTTCTGGTAGAAAGTTCCTTGTGCAAGTTCATGTCGGATTCACCAATGTAGCAAAAGGGATGGAGCTCGAGCAATAAGCATGTGTTCTTGAAAATATGAGAACAAAACAAACTACATGGTATTGATTATTGATACTCTTTATTCATGTCACTATTGGTAGGCCACATGGTGCATCAGAAAAGGGACACATCTATCGAATACGTGTTCCATAAAGAACCATAATATTTCCTATGTCTACACGTATGCGAAGGATTGTGGGACGGATCCTTCGCATATGTGTCTTCCGCTTTCGATACTTGAGGGTGCGAGTGGCTTGGAAGCTAGAGCAGGGATTGTCGCATTCAATGTGCGCATCTCGCATGCGGCCCTCGTATTTTATCCAGATATCTATGATTAGACCCTTCGTGTCCCTGAGATTGCAGATCGCGACTCCTACATGTACGAGCCATGATTCGTTCAATTATGTGAACGTCACGATCACGTATGGTTCCATCACCATCGTGAATGTTGACCCACGTCCGCCCTACTAGGCATGTATATATAGGGGGTCTGTCCCATTCATGCTAATTTAGAACCATCATCAAGCAAGGCTCAAGCAATCACTTTCTCTCCTCTACATAAAATATGTAGTCTTGCTCTTACCCCAAAACATGCTCTCACTCTTAGGCCCTAAAAATATTAACCGGTGTTGTTTGTGTATTTCTACTACTTGCAGGAACACAAGATAATTTATCCAGATCCATCTCTTCTCCATATTGGAGTACCCGACGTGAACAATTCACACGATTCACCCAGTTACCTACTTCCAAAGCTCTCACAATGGTACACCCAGAGTTCGTGATGACAAGAACCGATCCTCACCACCACTGAAGTCATTCAAACATCAAGCCAACCCGAGCCAACTCCCTCAAGCTGAAGGCACTAGTTAAGCTGCTCTGACTAACCCAATTGAGAGACTCAATGCGACCATCCAGAACCAAGAGACTGTGATACAAAACTAGACGGTCCAAAATAACGTAGATGCAAGCTACGAGACATTAGCAAATGGCACAAATGACGTAGATGGCAGCACACGCACAAAGGAGATCCTATCGAATCAATCCCACATCCTCCGCACATCACCCCATTTCCATCAACACAAAACTACACGCCGTAGGTGACCACATGAATGCCTTGTAACTCCTTCCCTATTGGGCCCCCCTCGCATCTTCCCAAAAATGTCAGTTTACCACCTCCTACTCCAATTACGGCTGGTGTACATCCAGTTCGCGTACATCTGTCCACTGGAGGTCACCAGTTCCAATCACATGTCTATGGAGCCCTGAACTCGCACGTAGGCATGTACACTACCTACAGCAAGAACGTACCATTCTCGCAGATGCCTCCCATGGGTCCCCTTCCTACGACGATAACTTTTGCTTCGCTGGAGCAAAGATTGGAGAATTTTATGGCGAGTCACGGCGCAGTCAACAATAAGTTACCAAACATCAAATGTTCTCTTCCTATCCCAACGGAGGTCTACATAACTCCGAATCCACTTGGGTATAGACTGCCGAAATGGGAGAAGTTTGATAAAATTAAAGGAAATGTGCAGGAGCATGTTATTCGCTTCGTCGACCTCTTAAGACTATATGGAAGTGACAAGAATCTACGACTTCTCGAGTTCTCCAAATCCCTAGGAACTATGGCGTATAAGTGGTACTGCAAGCTCGAGTTTGAATCCGTACGAACCATGGAAGACATGTTCATGAAGTTTTACGCTAAATTCTTCCAAGTCGAAGAACAAGTCACCATTATCCCATCTTTCACGAATGAATAAGAGGTACAGAGAATATGGGATCGCTTTCATCAGACGCTTCCGGGCAAGATCCCTCGAATGCTCGGAGGCAGTCGTAAAAAATCGTCTTGTAGAGGTCTATTTACAAGGAATGCAACTCAAATACAAGGAGAAGCTCATGAATCACAAGATGCCACCTTCTCCAAGTTACTCGATTTTACCACAAGCATCGAGCCAATTTCGGAAGAAAATAAGAAGCAGTACGCATCGTCTGCCTCAGAATTCAAAGGAGGAAAGTTCAACTTATATAGGGGGCACGATACTGAGGTCCATGATGTGTCAGGAGGCTAGAAGTCTCAGAAAGGATCCTACAAACCGGTTTACATAATCAGATTTTATTTAACAATCATTCAATAAGAAGAAATCACTAAAGCATGAAAAGAGATTAAATCCGGAAAATCACGGTTTACATAATAAAACCTAAGATCTCATATGAGATTCCTAGAAAAGATTATTTAGCTACTCGTCGTAAGATATACAATGACACAAAGTTTCTCCATATAAACTAAAAAATAGGGGGTAGATGAAATCAAACGAGAGTCTTTAGTATTGAAGTCTTAGGGCTTGTTCTTGTTTTGTTGTCTCCATTCTTCTCTTCTATTCCAAAGATACGTGATTTGATGAAATAATCAATGCCTTCTCAATACTGTATTAATTAATCATCAAGTAGGGTTAGGAAGAGAGCCCAAAACTATGCCGTTTTCAAGAAATGAGATCATGCCCCATCAAACAGCAGATTGTGTAACCAGGCCTACGAAGTCGTGAAATCAGCTAGCCTTCTTCCCGTGCCTTGGTTTTTCCGAAGGAGATCGTGGGACCTCACTTTATGTTCGTGCAATCTGGCTCTTTTTTAGCTGCAAATATTACGAATAGAGGGTCAGGTCGTGAAGTACAGTGAGTTCTCCTAACTTTGGGCTCCAAAAGTTGGCTAAGTATTCCGGATCCAATGAATATAATAGAATAAGGTCCAAGTATAGTTTACAAAACTTCTTAAAATTACACTTGCCTCCCCTCTTCAAATCTTTTCTTCTTTTTTTCACGATTTCTTATTCTCCTATGCTCCCGAAAATATTTCAAGGCTTGTTCCTCCTCTCCACTTCATCTCCCATGCACCGTTTCCTTTCAAAACAACACGAAACAAACCTCTGCGAACAACCGTGACAAAAATACATAAAGTTACGCGAGAAACGCTTGGACTAACAATACAACGCTCAAAGATAAACTTCTATGTTTTCTCCCTATTCGTACTGTAAAACCAATAGTAGCAATCCGTAAATCACGCAAACAATACAAAACGTCCAAGAAATATAACTCTAATAGAGAGTTATCGAAACCCCACACTAGCTTTTTGCGCGTCCCGAGGAAAATCAATCCTGGCACTTTTTTCAATCCATCGAATTGCATACACTTTATGATCCATGTGACACAATAAACTCAGATGCACGACTATGCACACTACATGCTCTACACAATGCAAATCGATATTTTACAATGCAAAAATTTAACCAACTCGTATTTTTTTCTTTTTCTTTAGAGATTTGGCGATCTCGCTATCATCAACCAAATCATCAAGTCCTCACTACTTTGTTTTGAAATTTCACAACCAACAGCAAGAAATTAAAGTAGGATGATCCTGCGCAAAAGCTCACTAAGGGGTCCCCAAAACATCCACCAATATCAACCAAGACACGGTCACGTTCTTTAGCTCAGAGGGTCTAGGCATCCTAAGTCATACGGTATTCGTTCATTGCCAAGTCATCTGAGATCAATCTCTTAGCAACGATTGCATTTTAATGTAAACTCTCTTAGCGATGGGAGACACAACTACGTGAAATACGACTTGACTTTAAATTTCCCTAGAAGCTCTAACTGGATTGAATTCAAGTTCCCCGTGTGAACGGATGCACATTAGGTTGTTCACCATATCTAATCCAATAGAAGTTTTTATTATTTTTTTTCCTCTTTCTTTCATTCAACCGTGCATTTAGAGAAACTAAGCGTGAGCTTTTTCGGTTAACTCTTAAAAACACCATAAGGGATGGTGGTGTACACTCCCCAACTTCACTTAGGTTAGAGTTGTTTACCACATGGAACTAACTCAACACGAATGGAAGAATTAGTCGTGGAATCTCTAGCACACACATCAAGACTGGGGATCCAGCACGTCTTTTGTAGCTGTGTCCCTGCACACTGAATGGAAGAATTAGTCGACTCTTTCTCACCCAAAATAACAAGATATAGAGAGAACTCAAAAACATAAATAAAAAGAATCCTACTCTACATTGGGTTGCCTCCCAAGAAGCGCTAGTAATTTAAAGTCGACGACCCGACTATGTTACCTCATCCACCTAGAAAGGTGGCTTGGCACAAGGACGAACCCTATAGGTAGGCTGTTGAGGCTGCCGCCTTAGTCCCCCGGGCTGGCAAGGGCCCATATTTTTTAATCGTAATTTTTTTGTAAATAGCTACCGTCAAGATAATTATATATTTTGATGTAGAATTATACTAAATTGTATGTTAGTTTACTGGTAATTCAATTTTTGTCACAAACTTGACCCAAGTTTGAAGATATAAGTGAATATTATAATTATTTTACTTATGAAAAGTTATAAGGTCACTCAACACTAATTAAAGTTAACATAATATATTATTTAAATGAATATAATATATTACACACAAGTGTTAAAGGTCTAAAAATTTTTTCCTGAAAATAAACACTTTTATGTGTACACTTTTTCTTCACTTGGGGGGGGGGGCTCAAATTTTTTACTTGCCTTTAGGCCCCCAAGTATCTAGGGTCGACTCTGCTTGGCACGACGTGCCTCGTCAGCTTTCTCTGTTGGATTCTAAACACAAATATGTGTACATTCTTCTTAGGATCTGGTGGAACCTCACATGTCAACTCAAGAATACCGCGCAATGGATGCACGGCCACTGGAACATCTAAACTCTTCCCTTGAGACTGTTGGTGCGCAGGCTTGAGACCACAAAAGGTTTCCAATACATCGTTGATCCTTATGATCAACTCTCAATTCTCCACCTCTATCAAAGTTCAACTGGTAGCCAAAAAGTCAGTTTGGATAATGAAATTCCCAACCTTCGCCATTATATCCGCCACTACCCCATAGGATCTCTTTGTTGACGTATCTGTAAATTTCATATTAATCCAGGTAGGTCGCGCCCCCACATCTAGATTCTAAAATACCGAAAGTTGCATCAGATTGACACTCACCCCAAAATCACACAGAGCCTGTTCGGTGTACGCTCCACCTAATGTAGCCTATATCACAAAGCTACATGAATCCTTATGTTTTTAGGTAACCCTGTTGGGTTTTGACGTAGGTAACGCAGCGGAATAATAAAAATTTAATCCTACTCAAAGCCCACCAAGGATCACAGGAAGAGACATCATAACATGATTAAGGTCATAGAAGATGTGTACCTTTTGATTTGTGAGATCACACGAAGAATGATGTCCTCGTCTCTACGGTTGATCCACGACTAGAGGTGAGATCTAGATTCTTCCTTCTCCACAAGTGCTAGCTTGAACCCGGAGGAAGAGGGATGAAGATCAAAGCAACAAATCACCAAGGCACAAGGGAGGGGGCGGCCCTCTCCTTGCCGTCGGGTAGAGGGGCGGACGGGAGGGCTAGGGTTTCTGCACTAGCTCTTTTGTCTTTCTCTCTCTTTTGCTTTCTCCCACTCTTTATGTGTTATGTCTAATAATAACTCATGTAGTGGGAAGGAAGCTAGAGCCTCCTTTATATACTCCAACAACTCCTTGTTGTTTCCATAAAAGAGTTTCCTAATTCTAGATGAACTAGAATTATTCCCTTCCTTGCAAATTATTCCTACTAAGTTTGCAAGGTGTTGCACAATGATCCTTCTATTAATTAATCCATATTAATTAATCCCAAATCTAGCTCTACTCTATTTGACGTGTGACCCCATAGGTTTCTATATAGTTGGTAGTAACTATTACTAACATGGAGCGGTGTCTAGCAACACATCCATGCAACCCAACCAATAGAAATAGCCAGTGATCCCGACAAACCTTTGTGCCCAATATGTCACATTGCATTATCCCTTTGTCTCCATATCCGGATTGGACACGAGACATAAATAGTCACACTCGTATATCCAATCCATAGTTCCTCGATCCTGGGAATATGCTTATGCTTGCAGATAACATTAATATCTCTATATTAATTTATCTGAGTCTGGCCAGACATTCAATAAGCCTCATCCCTCGAGTGGCCGTGGATATTTACCCCCATTATGTGGGAGGGACAAATCCTATCTACATCACTACGATCTCTAAGCTTGCTTCCTATTACGCCCGATAGCCACCTTTAAAATTACCCAGTTACGGTGTAACGTTTGATATCAAAGCGCAATATTTCACAACTAGAGTATCTAGTGACTTCAAGTCCAAGGATTGCAATAATACTAGCACTACGAAAAGCGATTGTGACTTCACATAATCTAATGTATCCTTTTCGTCGTGGGTCAATCCAGTATGCCATTACTCCTAATGCATACCCATGTGTTAGACTTGATATCTCCATATCAATCTACCCACATACTAGTCTATATTTGATTGTCCTATTAATCAATATAATTGACTAGGGACATTTAAGATAAATAACACAATTTATCTAAGGACTTCATTATATTAAATATCGCCATAAATAATAAATAAATATTCTAGCCAAAAACATTGTTCATACTAAATCTACGATTGCCTCTAGGGCATCTATTCCAACAGTCTCCCACTTGCACTAGAGCCAATCTGGCGCATCTCGTATGCCTATAGATTTTGCGTGCCCTTCATGCTTTAGCTGCGCAAGAGGTTTCGTGAGCGGATCTGACACGTTGTCATCTGTCGGAATCTTGCATATCTTTACGTCTCCTCGATCGATCATATCACGAATAAGTTGAATCTCCTAAGTACATGCTTTGACTTTTGGTGCGATCTTGGTTCCTTTGCCTGTGCGATTGCCCCAGAGTTGTCACAGTACAACTCTACGGGATCCAATATGCTAGGGACCACACCGAGCTCAGTGATAAACTTCTTTATCCATAATGCCTCTTTTGCTGCTTCCGCAGCAGCAATGTTCTCATCTTCTGTTGTAGAATCAGCAACTGTGCCTTGCTTGGAACTTTTCCAGCTCACAGCTCCTCTATTCAGGCAGAACAGGTATCCAGACTGCGATATGTAATCATCCTTGTCGGTTTGGAAGCTTGCGTCAGTGTAACCCTTTACACTTAGCTCTTCCATTCCTCCAAATATCAAGAATACATCCCTAGTTCTTCTCAAGTACTTTAGGATGTTCTTGACAGCAATCCAGTGACTCTCACCCGGATTGGACTGATATCTGCTCACCATACTCAACGCGTATGATACGTCTGGTCTAGTACATAGCATGGCGTACATGATGGAACCTATGGCCGAAGCATAGTGTATCCTGCTCATGCGGTCCTTCTCCATCTCGTTGGAGGGACTGTCATTCTTGGAAAGAGTGACTCCATGTGACATGGGCAAGAATCCCTTCTTGAATCTTGCATGTTGAACCTCTTCAACACCTTGTCAATATATGTACTCTGACTTAGGCCAAGCAACCTTTTAGATCTATCTCTATAGATCTTTATACCCAGTATATAGGCTGCATCTCCTAAGTCTTTCATCGCAAAGCACTTTCCTAGCCAATCTTTAACAGACTGCAGAGTAGGAATGTCATTGCCAATGATTAGTATGTCATCCACATACAAGACCAGAAATACTATAGAGCTCCCACTAACCTTCTTGTAAACACAAGGCTCATCTTCGTTCTTGATGAAGCCAAACTCTTTGACCGCTTCATCAAAACGTCGATTCCAGCTCCTAGAAGCTTGATTTAATCCATAAATGGATCTTTGCAGCTTACAGACTTTATTGGCATTCTCTGGATCCTCAAAACCCTCTGGTTGTGTCATGTACACATCCTCAAGGAGGTTCCCATAGAGGAACGCTGTTTTGACATCCATTTTCCAAATCTCATAGTCGTAGTATGCTGCATTAGCGAGTAAGATTCGAATGGATTTAGTCATGGCGACTGGTGAAAAGGTCTCATCATAGTCAATACCATGAATTTGTCTATAACCTTTGGCCACCAATCGCCCCTTATAGGCAACTACCTTGCCATCCATGTCGCTCTTCTTCTTGAAGACCCACTTGCACCCTATGGGTCGAGCCCCTTCGGGTGGTTCCACCAAAGTCCATACTTTGTTGGTGTACATGGAATTCATTTCGGATCTCATGGCTTCTAGCCACTTCTTAGAGTCTGGGCCACTCATGGCTTCTCCATAGTTTGCAGGCTCATCATCCATGAGTGGTACGTCATCGGGCTCAGTCACAAGAAGTCCATACCTCTCTGGCTCATGACGCACTCTTCCTGATCTACGGAGTTCCTGTGTTACCTGAACAGGTTCTTCCACAACTTCTTGTGGTTCCTGTTCATGTTCCATTATTGGTTCAGTGGTTTGTGGTTCATGAATTTCTTCAAGTTCTACAACCCTCCCACTTGCTTCTTTAGAGACTAGTTCTCTTTCTAGAAACACGCCGGTCCGAGCAACAAACACTTTGTTCTCGGTAGGGTTATAGAAATAATATCCTTTAGTCTCCTTAGGATATCCCACAAACTTACACTTATCCGCCTTAGGCCCGAGCTTGTCTGTCTGTAAACGCTTTACATAGACGTCGCAGCCCCAAATCTTCATAAACGACACTATGGGACGCCTCCCAGTCCATATCTCATATGGCGTCTTCATGACTGATTTGGATGGAACACGGTTAATGGTAAAAGCTGCCGTCATTAGAGCATGTCCGCAAAAGGATATCGGAAGATCTGTTTGAGACATCATAGATCGCACCATATCTAATAGAGTGTGATTCCTCCTCTCAGATACACCATTCCATTGTGGTGTTCCGGGTGGAGTGAGCTGGGATACTATCCCACACTCTCTAAGATACTCATCAAACTCTTGGCTTAAGTATTCTCCTCCACGATCTAATCGTAGAGCTTTTATACTCTTGCCAAGTTGCTTCTCTACTTCACTCTTGAATTCTTTGAACAATTCAAAGGATTCGGATTTGGCCTTCATAAGGTATACAAATCCATATCTACTGAAATCATCAGTAAATGTGATGAAGTAGGTATAACCACCTCTGGCAGGCGTGGGGAATGGCCCGCATACATCAGTATGTATGAGTGCCAATAACTCACTAGTCCGCTCGCCTTTCTTATTGAAAGGGGACTTTGTCATTTTTCCTAATAAACAAGATTCACATGTCTCATATGATTCCAAATCAAATGAGTCTAGAAGTCCATCCTTATGGAGTCTAGATATGCGTTTCTCATTTATATGGCCTAAACGACAGTGCCATAGATATGTAGGATTTAAATCATTAGTTTTAATCCTTTTAGTATTTATGTTATAGATTGGATTATTTAGATCAAGGATATACAACCCATTAGACAAATGCGCACTACAATAGTGCATACTATCAAAATAAATGGAGCAACACTTGTCCTTTATTGAAATAGAAAAACCTTTCTTGTCCAAAAAAGAAACGGAAATAATGTTTCTGCTCATAGCAGGCACATAAAAGCAATTGTCTAATTCTAAATAAGTCCAGAAGGCAAAGATAGCTCATAAACGCCTACAGCTAATGCAGCAACCTTTGCTCCATTCCCGACGCGCAAGTCTATCTCCCCTTTTCGCAATCTTCTACTTCTTTTCAAATCCTGCACATTACGACAAATGTGAGAACCACATCCGGTATCTAATACCCAGGATGATGAAATAGAAAGATTGACGTCTATAACATAAATACCTGGTGGTGGTGGAATCACTATTCCAAGCTTCTTATCCTCCAGATATTTAGGGCAATTCCTCCTCCAGTGACCCGGCTGGCTGCAGTAGTGACACTCACCTTTAGCCACGCCTCCACTAGGCTTTAGGGCTTCCTTGGATTTCGCAACTTTCTTGCGTTTTCCCTTTGAAGTAGATGCAACTGACTTGCTCTTCTTCTTGTGCACCATCATTATGGCTTTGCCCTTGCCTTTATTGATGCTTTGCTCAGCTGTCTTTAGCATGTTCAATAGGTCTGGCAAAGACTTGTTGATCTCATTCATATTATAGTTCATGATGAACTGATTATAACTGTCAGGCAATGATTGCAAGACGAGATCAGTCGCCAAGTCCTGGCCGAGTGGGAACCCCAGTCTCTCAAGGTTCTCTATGTACCCGATCATTCGGAGTACATGAGGGCCTACTGGATTCCCCTCTGCAAGACTACTTTTGAACAATGCTTTAGACACTTCATAGCGCTCATGCCTTGCCTGTTCCTGAAACAATTGTTTCAAGTGTCTGATCATATCATATGCTTCCATGTTCTCGTGTTGCTTCTGAAGCTCACCAGTCATGGTACAAAGCATGAGGCAAGTCACGTCATTAGAATCATCAATATGTTTCTGACGTGCCCTTACTTCCGCTAATAGAGACTCATCTTGTGGTGGGTCTAGAATTGGAGTGTCCAAGACGTACAGCTTCTTTTCTTGCTTGAGGACAATCCTCAAGTTTCTGTACCAGTCAAGGAAATTTGTTCCAGACAATTTATCCTTCTCAAGGACAGATCGTAGGGATGAACTCGATGCGTTGTTGTTTGCCATTTGGAATTCTACAAAACGAGAAATATGCAATTTAGTATTTTGAACAATTCAACTATATTTAACAATGGCTAGATCATTAAATATAGCTCCCACTATTTTTTCTCGGATTAATAGCCCTCACTATTAAAGCGGAAAATATCTTTATATTTTCTAGTGGGTCCAAGATCCTTATTTCACTTCTTCTTGAGCTTGCTTTGGCAAGTCACCCAAGAATTGGTTATTTAGGTAGGAACCATTCCAATTGCATCCCATGCAACTCTTGGTCCAATTAGGTGAATAAATTCCTTTTATTCTTTATCCAATTGGATAACTCCTAATTGTCATGCCTCTAAGCTCATCAATCCAATTGACTCTTGCCTAGTTGCGTCCAACCTCTTGCTTTCAACATACACGCATTACTAGCTTGCTTCGTCCGCAACACATCATGATAAATTAAAATCGCCTTGCTTTGGCAAGCCCGAATTTTAATAGGCCATGATCATGAAGGGTGTTTTGGCAAGAGAAGGCAAAACGCAATATTTAATTGAGGGATTTCTTTTAATTTGTTTGGTTGATCTTTATCAACATGGTCTACTTATTTGGATTGGGCCATCCACAATAAAAGACCAACCTTGTTTATTATTATCTTGTTATCGTTTTTGCTTGTAGCGCCATACACACAAAATAAATAACAAGGCATGAATAATAAACATCCACAAAATAAAAAAAACGTGGCATGGACATGGCCTCTAGACTAATGATATTATCAAGCCAATGATAATATCTAATTGCCCTAAAGTGCCGAGCTCATCTCCATGTGCTCCACCATAGCTGCGCGCCTAGGGATGTCTTTTGGCTCCTTTGGTTCTCCGGTCTTCTTCTCCATGTTCTTGGCTATCATCTAAATATTTCTAATTCTAGCCTAACATCTAGAATAAATAAATAATAAAAGCCTCACACATCGAGGAGAAAAAAGAACGACTCGCAGGCCGTAAAACATAATTAATTATTACATTAATTTGATCAGCTCGCAGGCTGTAAACCAAACCACAAAACAATAAACATCCACAATCCTAGGCCATATCCATCCACCATGCAATAAAGCACATAATACAGTTAAAACCAATTTTTAACGCGCTTGTTTAATTTTAATGAAATTGGGTAACTAGGGTTTCACAACGGTCCAAAGGGTCCAAGCCAACAAGTGGCCCGAACCCTAGGACCGCCGCACGCCTAAGGGGGCCGCGGCCTTGCTTGGCGCGCAAGGGAGGGGCGGGCGGCTAGGGTTTCGGCCCTAGTCCCCTTCCTCCGTCCTTGTTGCCCAAGCAAGGTTGTTTCTGTAGGGTTTTGATTCATGGATCGCGCAAACGGAAGCATAATCAAACAAATAACCATGCAAAACCCTCCAAGGATCACAAGTCTAGATGCATAACGATAGTAAAGGTAAGAAATCATAAACACACCTTTGGGTTCTCCTTGATGACTTCAAACGCGAATAGTGTCACGTTCTCTATAGTTGATCCACGCCTAGAGTTGCTCCTAGATCTCCCAAACTCCTTGGTGCTAGCCCGGAATAAGAGGAGGGTGAAGGAATCACGCAAAACGAGACAAAAAGAGGGGCTCGGCCCTCTTTTGGCCGACGGGGTGAGGGGGCGGCGGCAAGGGACGGGTTCGGCCCTTGTTGCTTGCTCTCTCTCTCCTTTGTTCTCTCCGACTCTTGTTATGATCACTAATGAGCATAAGTTATGAGGAAGGAAGGAAGGAGGGTCCTTTATATAGTCCAACAACTCCTTGTTAACTACCTAAAGGACTTATTCTAGTCCTACTAGAATTCAATTTAGTCCCTTCCTTGCAAATTAGTCCCTACTAAGTTTGCAAGGGTTTGCAAAGTGATCCTTCTAATTAATTAATCCAATTAATTAATTCCCAAATCTAGTACAACTCTATATAGCGTGTGACCCCATATGTTCTATCTAGTCGGTAGCAACTATTTGCTAATATGGAGCGGTTTCTAGCAAAACATCCATTTCTAGCCAACTAATAGAATAGTCATCTAGACAACCTTGTACAAGTAATTGTCTCATCCCTTTGCCTCCATATCCGGATTGGACACGAGACATACAAGTCACACTCGTATATCCAATCCATAGTTTCTCGATCTATGGGATAGCCTTATTCGTGCAAATATCATCAATATCCCATATTGATTTATTTGAGTCTGGCCAGACATTCTATAAGCACTATCCTTCGAGTGGCCTAGGATACTTGCTCCCGTTATGGGGGAGGGGCAAATCCTCTCTACGTCCACTACGATCTCTAAGCTTGCTTCTCATTGTATCCAGTACACGCCTTTATAACTACCCAGTTACGGTGTAGCGTTTAACGCTACCAAGATCACAATGATCCACAACTAGAATATCTAGTGACTTCAAGTCTAAGGATGACAATACCATTGCACCCGAGAAGCACTTGTGACTCAACATAACATGTATGTAGCCTTCTCGGTGATGGGTCAATCCAGTGCAACATTCCGTAATGCACACCTATGTGTTGGATCGTGATATCTCCATATCAATCCAACCCCATACTAGTCTATAGATGATTGTCCCATTAATCATTATACTTGACTAGGGATATTTAAGATAAACAACACGATTGTAAATCTAAGGACTTCATTATATTAAATATCCAATAATAAATGAATTTTCTAGCCATACACAAATTCATACTAAACTAGATTGCCTCTAGGGCATCTATTCCAACAGTCTCCCACTTGCACTAGAGCCAATCTGGCGCATCTCGTATGCCCATACTCCTAGTGTGCCCTTCATGCTTCCACTACGTGAGAGGCTTCGTAAGCGGGTCAGACAGATTATCATCTGTAGGAATCTTGCATATCCGAACGTCTCCTCTATCGATAATATCTCGAATCAGATGAAACTTCCTGAGCAAGTACTTGGACTTCTCGTGCGATCTGGGTTCCTTTGATTGCGCGATCGCCCCAGTGTTGTCACAGAACAACTCCACTGGATCCGCAATGCTAGGGACCACACCAAGTTCAGAAACAAACTTTCTGATCCAAACAGCCTCCTTTGCTGCGCCATTTGCAGCAATGTACTCAGCCTCTGTTGTAGAATCAGCTACCGTCTCTTGCTTGGAACTCTTCCAGCTCACCGCTGCTCCATTCAGGCAAAACACATATCCCGATTGTGACCTAAAGTCATCTCTGTCAGTTTGGAAGCTTGCATCAGTGTAACCCCTTACAGACAACTCTTCCTCACCGCCAAACATCAAGAAAGCATCCTTAGTTCTTCTCAAGTACTTTAGGATGTTCTTGACAGCAATCCAGTGACTCTCACCCGGATTGGATTGGTATCTGCTTGTCATACTCAAGGCATATGACACATCTGGTCTAGTACATAACATGGCGTACATGATAGATCCTATGGCCGAGGCATAGGGAATCCTACTCATGCGTTCCTTCTCAATCTCATTGGAAGGACAACCACTCTTCGAAAGAGTGATTCCATGTGACATGAGCAAGAATCCCTTCTTGGAATCTTGAATGTTGAACCGCTTCAACACCTTGTCAATATATGTACTTTGACTTAGGCCTAGCAACCTTCTAGATCTATCTCTATAGATCTTTATACCGAGTATATAGGCTGCTTCCCCTAAGTCCTTCATTGAGAAACACTTTCCTAGCCAATCTTTCACAGATTGCAGCATGGGAATGTCGTTTCCAATGAGTAGTATGTCATCCACATACAAGACCAGAAAAGCTACAGAGCTCCCACTAACCTTCTTGTAGACACAAGACTCATCTTCGTTTCTGATGAAGCCAAACTCTTTGACCACTTCATCAAAACGTCGATTCCAACTCCTAGAAGCTTGCTTCAATCCATAAATGGATCGTTGCAGCTTACAGACTTTGTTGGCTTGCTTTGGATCCTCAAAACCCTCCGGCTGTATCATATACACGTCCTCGAGGATATTCCCATAAAGGAATGCTGTTTTGACATCCATCTGCCAAATCTCATAGTCGTAGTATGCTGCAATTGCAAGTAGGATTCACATGGATTTGGTCATAGCGACTGGTGAAAAGGTTTCATCATAGTCAATACCATGAATCTGTCTGAATCCTTTAGCCACCAATCGGCCCTTATAGGTAATCACATTACCATCCATGTCGATCTTCTTATTGAAGACCCACTTGCACCCTATGGGTCGTGCCCCATCGGGTGGTTCCACCAAAGTCCATACTTTGTTTGTAATACCCCTAAATTTTATGGAGGTTATTTTGTTAATTAATATTTTCACGGCTTATTTAGTTGTTTAGAATCTCTCAAAACTATTTTAACCTTTTATATTTATTTCATTTTAATTTTCTAAACCATCAAACTTGATGCTCCCAATTACCTCCTAGTCATCAATTTTGGTGCTCCTAATGCACCCAATTAAAAATATTTCTCTCTAACTTCTAACAAAAATGGCAACAACCCATCTTTTCCATTTTCCTTAAATTGATCTCTCATTTAAATTCTCTCAATCAATCACCAATATGGGAATCAAATTATTTTTCCTTCAAACCATTTCCATCTTCTCAACTCCAATTAATTATCCAAATAATTTGGAGTAATTCCCTCAATTAATTTCCTCCATTCAACACCCCAATATGGAATACAATCAATCCTCTTCAAAAACATTTCCTTTTCTTCTCCAACCCATCCATAACCTCCTATCACCCATCACCTATAAATACTCCCCTCCTCTTCCTCATTTCTCACTCGCATTTCTCTCTCACTCTCCCAACTCTCCCTCTCACTCTCTACTCACTATGAACAAGCCACCGCCGCCGCCAAGGAGGCCGACAAAGCCGACCCAACCCGACGCCGTCCATCTCTATGCCCATTGCCGCCACCTCCTTCGTCGTCACCTTTGTCATTTTCGATTCCGAGTTCATAGGTGGGGATTTCCTGGAAGATCCATACTACTAGTTCCTCTTGAACACCTTTCTCTTTTATTCAGGTAAGTACATATGTACAATGTCTTCAACTTTCAAAATATGCTTTGGCGTGAGTTATCATGGATCGTGACATATCATGCGTTACTCTTTAAATGTTATGCGACCTATCTTAGTATACTTTTATCAAGAAAAATTTTGGAAAGATTGTTATCTTGGAAACGAACTGAAAACTTGGATTTAATGAACGATAATGGATATGGGGCGATGTACAGAGGATGTGCGTGAAGGCTAATATGGCCAAGGACGCTTATAGGCGATTCTTCATTGGGTTTCATACCCTACCCTATATGGGTTTTATAAGGCGTGGAAACTATAGAGTACTACCTATACTGACTTAGGTCACTGCGGTATAGGGGTGTCGACACTTAAGGTCCTATAGTATGGTTCGAGCGGGGTATGCGTAGGGCTACCTTCTAACGCTCTTGGTGAATTGGGACGGGCGATGTCCCAAGAGGTACCTTTTTTTTATATATTGCATCGTGACCTCTCTGTGGACATACGTTACCCGCTGGGTTTTCATGCCTCAGCCAAACTAAATAAATGAATGTGGTACTCTTTTATATCCGGCTTATTTCCAAAGTTCTCTCAATCATGTTTTTTTTATACTCGCGTTATCTTAAAGATTCTTTTTATATTCATGTTGTTCTAGCCAAAAACTCTTGTTTTACTCATTGTAGTATGTGCTTACTTAGTTTTTACTAATTAAAATTTTCTGCGGTCGGCTATCGCTATTTCAAAACCCGCAGGTCAAGCTAGCTGGGGTGGAAACGCACACGAGCTAAGGATTAGAATCATGAGTAGCAAACATCCTTTAGTAGTTGTATCTTCTGGATTCAAACGTTGTTTATCTTTTCCTTTTACAATGTAAGGAAGGTTTTCCTCATTTTATTTCAATAAAATAGTCTTTGGATTATCGTTAAGTTGTACTAGCAGGAACCGTAGGATCCGGGTTGTTACATTGTTGGTATACATGGATTCCATCTCGGATCTCATGGCTTCAAGCCACTTCTGCGAGTCTGGGCCACTCATGGCCTCCTCATAGCTAGTAGGCTCATCATCTATGAGCATCGTGTCACCGGAATCAGTTACGAGAAGTCCATACCTCTCGGGTTCCTGGCGCACTCTACTAGATCTACGAAGCTCTTGTGTTACCTGAACAGGTGGCTCCACAACTGCTTGTGATTCCTGTTCATGTTCCATAATCGGTTCAGTGATTTGTGGTTCTTGAACTTCTTCAAGTTCTACATTCCTCCCACTTGCTTCTTTAGAGACAAACTCTCTTTCTAGAAACACGCCGGTCCGAGCAACAAACACTTTGTTCTCGGTTGGATTTTAGAAGTAGTATCCCTTAGTTTCCTTAGGGTACCCCACAAATTTACACTTATCCGATTTAGGCCCTAGCTTGTCTGATTGTAAACGTTTTACATAGACATCGCAGCCCCAAATCCTCATGAACGACAGAGTGGGACGCCTCACACTCCACATCTCATATGGTGTCTTCATGACTGATTTAGATGGAACACGGTTAATGGTGAAAGCTGCACTTAATAGAGCGTAGCCCCAAAATGATAATGGAAGATCGGTTTGACACATCATAGACCGAACCATATCCAATAGGGTTCGATTCCTCCTCTCGGACACGCCATTCCATTGTGGCGTTCCGGGTGGGGTGAGTTGGGACACGATCCCACACTCTCTAAGATAGTCGTCAAACTCTTGGCTCAAGTATTCTCCTCCACGATCCGATCGTAGAGCCTTGATACTTTTTCCAAGTTGCTTCTCTACTTCATTCTTGAATTCTTTGAACACTTCAAAGGATTCGGATTTTGTCCTCATAAGGTACACAAATCCATATCTACTGTAATCATCAGTAAATGTAATGAAGTAGACATAACCACCCCTGGCAGGCGTGGCAAATGGCCCACACACATCGGTATGTATGAGTGCCAATTGCTCACTAGTCCTCTCACCTTTCTTATTGAAAGGGGACTTTGTCATTTTTCCCAATAAACAAGCCTCACATGTCTCATATGATTCAAAATCAAATGAGTCTAGTAATCCATCCTTATGGAGTCTAGATACACGTTTCTCATTTATGTGGCCTAAACGACAATGCCATAAATAAGCAGGATTTAAATCATTTATTTTAATCCGCTTGGTATTAATGTTGTAGACAGGATTGCTTAGATCAAGGACATAAAGTCCATTAAATAATTGCGCACTAAAATAGTGAATATTATTCAAATAAAAGGAACAACAATTGTTCTTTATTGAAATAATAAAACCTTCCTTGTCCAAACAAGAAATAGAAATAATGTTTCTGCTCATAGCAGGCACAAAATAGCAATTATTTAATTCTAAAACTAATCCTGAAGGCAGAGATAGCTCGCACACGCCTATGGCCAACGCAGCAACCTTTGCTCCATTCCCAACGCGCAGATCTACCTCCCCTTTAGCCAATCTTTTACTTCTCTTTAGATCCTGCATATTTCGACAAATATGAGATCCACATCCAGTATCTAATACCCATGATGTAGAGACAGTTAAATTGACATCTACAACAAAAATACCTGGTGGTGGTGGAATCACTATTCCAAGCCTCTTGTCCTCCAGATATTTTGGGCAGTTCCTCCTCCAGTGTCCAGGCTGACTGCAATAGTGACACTCACCCTTAGTCACGACCTTGGCAATGCCACCAACAGGCTTAAGGGCTTGTTCCTTGGACTTGGCAACTGACTTGCCTTTACCCTTGGAGGAAGAGGCAAACTTTTTGCCCTTTCCTTTATGCACCATCATAATGGCCTTGCCCTTACCCTTGTTGATGCTCTGTTCAGCCGTCCTCAACATGTTGAGCAAATCTGGCAGTGGTTTAACGATCTCGTTCATGTTATAGTTCATAATGAACTGTCCATAACTCTCGGGCAACGATTGCAACACGAGATCGGTTGCCAACTCTTGGCCGACCGGGAACCCAAGCCGGGCGAGATTCTCCAAGTACCCGATCATTCGGAGTACATGGGGTCCCACCGAATTCCCTTCTGCCAGATGACATTTGAACAGTGCCTTTGAGACCTCATACCTCTCTACCCTCGCCTGCTCTTGGAAGAGCTGCTTTAGATGTTCGATCATATCGACAGCATTCATGTTCTCACGTTGCTTCTGAAGCTCAGAGGTCATGGTGCAAAGCATTAGGCAGGCCGCATCATTAGCTTCATCAACACGCTTTTGATACGCCTTTAAGGCAACAGGTGTCTGGTTCTCTGGACCTTCTGGAACATGCTCCTCTATTGCGTACAGTTTCTTCTCTTGCTTGAGAACAATTCTCAAGTTTCTGTACCAATCAAGAAAGTTGGTTCCAGAGAGCTTGTCCTTCTCAAGGACAGATCGTAGGGAATGTTGTGAACTCGATGAATTGTTTGCCATTTGGAATTCTACAAAAGGAAAATACGCAAGTTTTAGTATTTGTGAATTTTTGACTATATTTAATAATGGCTAGTTTATTAAATATAGCTCCCACTATTTTTTTACGGATTAATAACCCTCAAGATATTAATGCAGAAAATATCATTATATTTTCTAGTGGGCCAAGATCCATCTTTTCATCTCCTTAAGAGCTTGCTTTGGCAAGTCACCCATAATTCGACTACTTTTAGGTAGGAACAATTCCAATTGCATCCCATATGCAACTCTTGGTTCAACCGGGCAAATAACTCCTTATTTATCCATCCATATGGATAATCCCAATTGATTGCCTCTAGGTTTCTTAATCAAATTAATAGCCTAGTTGTGTTCAACCTCTTATCTAAACAATTGCACATTGTTACGTGCCATCGCATTCCATCATTATGAACCAAGTCGCCATGCTTTGGAACGCACGAACTTGATAAATAATGATGATAATGAGTGTTTAAATAACGAGAAGGCAAGAACACAATATTTAAAATTTTGAGGGATTTTCAATTCAATTTTAATTGTCTTGTTGATCAATATCAACTAATCTATCTATTTGAGTTTGGGCACAACTCCAAATAATAGATCCGGGTTGTCTAATTATCTTATTATCCTAATTGCATGCATCATCCATACACCAACCACACAAATAATAAGACAATAAATAAACAACCACAAAACAGAAATTAAACGTGATGTGGATATGGCCTTTTCTAGACTAAGATAATTCCAAGCCAATGGAATTATCTATGAACCCTAAGCAAACACATCTCCATGCGTCTTGATCTTTTTGGTCCATCCTTCATAGTCATGTGGTATGCTCCATGCTCCATGCTCCATCTTTTGTGGCTCCTTTGGCTTTGGGCTTCTTTTCTCCAATCTTGGCTAACAATCTACTTTATCTAGCACTAACTAATATCTATACTAAATAAAATAAATCTCACAAGTTGAGAAAAAAAAATGGCACGCAGGCCATAAAACCCTAATTAATTATTACAATTAATTGATCAGCTCGCAGGCCGTAAAACCAAACCACAAAATTAAACATCCACATCAAACCACATCCTAAGGCCATATCCAATCACTATGCGATTTGCACATAAACAGTTAAAATCCAATTTTAACGCGCTTGGTCAATTTTAATTAATTTTAGGATTTCTAGGGTTAAAACGGTCCATGGGCCCAACAATCCAATTGCCCGGGCCCAATAAAGTGAACCACAAGGCCCTAGGGCCGGGCCGGCCCAAAACCCGCAAGCTAGGCCCGCGGGTTAGGGCCGCCCGGCACCTTAGGGCGGCCAATCTTGGGCGGCAAGCAAGGGGGCGGCCCCCTAGGGGGCCGAACCTCCTCTTGGGAGTTGTTTCCAAAACAACTCCCT
This sequence comes from Linanthus parryae, assembly GCA_023055425.1. Taxonomy (NCBI): domain Eukaryota; kingdom Viridiplantae; phylum Streptophyta; class Magnoliopsida; order Ericales; family Polemoniaceae; genus Linanthus; species Linanthus parryae. Next base: position 39,810,787 of record JALGPY010000001.1, on the reverse strand, counting down.
TGCTTGGAGCCCAAGTTTGGTTGTTTCCTTGTTTTGGGAGAACTCCTTCTTCCCCAAGGATGCCCAAACCCTAGATCTAAGATCCTAAAATTTCTCAAACTCACCAATTCATGCATCCAATGCAAAAATTGGGTCTTGTTATGATTAATTATTGACAAATTGCATCCCATGCTTGATTTGTCTTGTTTTACGCGATAAACAACAAATTAAGGTGTAAAACAAACAAGAATGTAACACATAAACTACGTTTATGCTCTATGACCTGTGGCTCTGATACCACTGTAGGGTTTTGATTCATGGATCGCGCAAACGGAAGCATAATCAAACAAATAACCATGCAAAACCCTCCAAGGATCACAAGTCTAGATGCATAACGATAGTAAAGGTAAGAAATCATAAACACACCTTTGGGTTCTCCTTGATGACTTCAATTGCGAATAGTGTCACGACGTTCTCTATAGTTGATCCACGCCTAGAGTTGCTCCTAGATCTCCCAAACTCCTTGGTGCTAGCCCGGAATAAGAGGAGGGTGAAGGAATCACGCAAAACGAGACAAAAAGAGGGGCTCGGCCCTCTTTTGGCCGACGGGGTGAGGGGGCGGCGGCAAGGGACGGGTTCGGCCCTTGTTGCTTGCTCTCTCTCTCCTTTGTTCTCTCCCACTCTTGTTATGATCACTAATGAGCATAAGTTATGAGGAAGGAAGGAAGGAGGGTCCTTTATATAGTCCAACAACTCCTTGTTAACTACCTAAAGGACTTATTCTAGTCCTACTAGAATTCAATTTAGTCCCTTCCTTGCAAATTAGTCCCTACTAAGTTTGCAAGGGTTTGCAAAGTGATCCTTCTAATTAATTAATCCAATTAATTAATTCCCAAATCTAGTACAACTCTATATAGTGTGTGACCCCATATGTTCTATCTAGTTGGTAGCAACTATTTGCTAATATGGAGCGGTTTCTAGCAAAACATCCATTCTAGCCAACTAATAGAATAGTCATCTAGACAACCTTGTACAAGTAATTGTCTCATCCCTTTGCCTCCATATCCGGATTGGACACGAGACATACAAGTCACACTCGTATATCCAATCCATAGTTTCTCGATCTATGGGATAGCCTTATTCGTGCAAATATCATCAATATCCCATATTGATTTATTTGAGTCTGGCCAGACATTCTATAAGCACTATCCTTCGAGTGGCCTAGGATACTTGCTCCCGTTATGGGGGAGGGGCAAATCCTCTCTACGTCCACTACGATCTCTAAGCTTGCTTCTCATTGTATCCAGTACACGCCTTTATAACTACCCAGTTACGGTGTAGCGTTTAACGCTACCAAGATCACAATGATCCACAACTAGAATATCTAGTGACTTCAAGTCTAAGGATGACAATACCATTGCACCCGAGAAGCACTTGTGACTCAACATAACATGTATTTAGCCTTCTCGGTGATGGGTCAATCCAGTGCAACATTCCGTAATGCACACCTATGTGTTGGATCGTGATATCTCCATATCAATCCAACCCCATACTAGTCTATAGATGATTGTCCCATTAATCATTATACTTGACTAGGGATATTTAAGATAAACAACACGATTGTAAATCTAAGGACTTTATTATATTAAATATCCAATAATAAATGAATTTTCTAGCCATACACAAATTCATACTAAACTAGATTGCCTCTAGGGCATCTATTCCAACAGTTTCCATATGGATTTGTTTCCATAATTTTGTTTCCATAATTGAAAACCCCTTTTTCAATCATGTGCCCATGAACCCTAATTTTTTTTCAAGAACCCAATTATTCACATCCTATGTGATTAAATTCACCAATTCTAACATCCAATGTTAAATTGGGTCTTGTTTGATTGAATCAAAATCAATATTGCATCTACTATGCCAATTTTTCAGTTTTCGCGTAATAAACAATAATACGGTGTATGAACTGAAATCGTAAACACATAATATCATGTTATGGTCTACGACCTGTGGCTCTGATACCACTGTTGGGTTTTGACGTAGGTAACGCAGCGGAATAACAAAAATTTAATCCTACTCAAAGCCCACCAAGGATCACAGGAAGAGACATCATAACATGATTAAGATCATAGAAGATGTGTACCTTTTGATTTGTGAGATCACACGAAGAATGATGTCCTTGTCTCTACGGTTGATCCACGTCTAGAGGTGAGATCTAGATTCTTCCTTCTCCACAAGTGCTAGCTTGAACCCGGAGGAAGAGGGATGAAGATCAAAGCAACAAATCACCAAGGCACAAGGGAGGGGGCGGCCCTCTCCTTGCCGTCGGGTAGAGGGGCGGACGGGAGGGCTAGGGTTTCGGCCCTAGCTCTTTTGTCTTGCTCTCTCTTTTGCTCTCTCCCACTCTTTATGTGTTATGTCTAATAATAACTCATGTAGTGGGAAGGAAGCTAGAGCCTCCTTTATATACTCCAACAACTCCTTGTTGTTTCCATAAAAGAGTTTCCTAATTCTAGATGAACTATAATTATTCCCTTCCTTGCAAATTAGTCCTACTAATTTTGCAAGGTGTTGCACAATGATCCTTCTATTAATTAATCCATATTAATTAATCCCAAATCTAGCTCTACTCTATTTGACGTGTGACCCCATAGGTTTCTATATAGTTGGTAGTAACTATTACTAACATGGAGCGGTGTCTAGCAACACATCCATGCAACCCAACCAATAGAAATAGTCAGTGATCCCGACAAACCTTTGTGCCCAATATGTCACATTGCATTATCCCTTTGTCTCCATATCCGGATTGGAAACGAGACATAAATAGTCACACTCGTATATCCAATCCATAGTTCCTCGATCCTGGGAATATGCTTATGCTTGCAGATAACATTAATATCTCTATATTAATTTATCTGAGTCTGGCCAGACATTCAATAAGCCTCATCCCTCGAGTGGCCGTGGATATTTACCCCCATTATGTGGGAGGGACAAATCCTATCTACATCACTACGATCTCTAAGCTTGCTTCCTATTACGCCCGATAGCCACCTTTATGATTACCCAGTTACGGTGTAACGTTTGATATCATCAAAGCGCAATATTTCACAACTAGAGTATCTAGTGACTTCAAGTCCAAGGATTGCAATAATACTAGCACTACGAAAAGCGATTGTGACTTCACATAATCTAATGTATCCTTTTCGTCGTGGGTCAATCCAGTATGCCATTACTCCTAATGCATACCCATGTGTTAGACTTGATATCTCCATATCAATCTACCCACATACTAGTCTATATTTGATTGTCCTATTAATCAATATAATTGACTAGGGACATTTAAGATAAATAACACAATTTATCTAAGGACTTCATTATATTAAATATCGCCATAAATAATAAATGAATATTCTAGCCAAAAACATTGTTCATACTAAATCTACGATTGCCTCTAGGGCATCTATTCCAACAAACCCATGAAAGACACATGAGCTAACCTCCTCATTCAAGTCCAAAATATGAAAGTCATCAACTCCTTTATTCCCCAACACTGCATCCTTCTTGAATTTAGCATACTTGGGCATCATATTTACTGCCTCAATCAACGGTATGTTTTTAGGTAACCCATGCAAGACACATGAGCTAACCTCCTCATTCAAGTCCAAAATATGAAAGTCATCAACTCCTTTATTCCCCAACACTGCATCCTTCTTGAATTTAGCATACTTGGGCATCATATTTACTGCCTCAATCAACGGTATGTTTATATGTAGCTCGGAGAATATAGTAAAATCGCCTACACTCCTCAGAATCATATTTCTTCTTCCTGCTATGCAATGGATAAGTAAGATCCTTGGAAGAAGAAAGGGGTCGATTTACCTCGTCAATCACCTCATCAGATAGCTTAGCCATGCTCTTTGATTGGGGGACCATGACATGTTTCTTAACAGAATTGAAGACCTCATGCTCCTTAACTTTCGAACTAAGGGCCCCGACATAGCTCGAATAAGGGGGATCAGTTAGTGAAATCCCGATGCGGGTAGTGATAGCATTCACTAGCGCACATTCTCTTTATCAGATGGTAGAGAACCAGGTGCTCTAGTAGACAACTGCGCTGCAATCCGTCCAACCTGCACTTCCAAGTTCTGAAGTGAAGTCTTTGTCACATGAAATCATCGGTCAATGCCTGCATCTGAGTGTTAAACCGGTTCACATACCAAAAGCTTTGATGATCTCTGGTGGCCGGTCTGTAGTTCCCCTGGCTTCAGTTTTCACGTTGCCCTTTGCCCCCCATAAAACTGATGTCCACAACCACAATATGGGTCAATGTCGCATCAAAAGCATGCTCTTTACACCTGCAACTTTCTTCTTGCCCTGATACACATGCTTTTCCAAATTAGTGAAAATTCAGTTGATCCCATTCTTCTAATCATCTTCTTTCAGCTCAGGTTACTTCGCAAACCTCCTAGAATCATATATTTGTGAGTCCCGTTTAGCAAGTTTCTTCATCAGTGTGTAGGCTACATCCTTGTCAACTGTGTACCAGAAATTAACCCCAACTTCCCTATTAACCATCTCATGATTGTATATCTCTACACATAAAAGAACTGCAAAAATGTTAGTCCCCAAAATTATGGTTGGCCACTTCCTTATCATGCACATAAAGTGGTCTCATGCGTCCACCACAGTTTCATCATGTTGCCGAAATCCTGGGATCTCGGCCTGTAGACCACTGACACGCTAAGCTAGTTAGAACTTACTCATGAACTCATAGATGCACTGATCCCATGACGTAATTGACTCAGGTTCTCTGGATTCTAGTCACTTCTCTGTTGCACCCTTCAAAAATTAAGGGAAAAGAATAAGATTCAACGCCTCAGGAGTAACATTTTTGTACGTGATATGTTTGACGTATGCATTGAAATTCCCAATAACATCATTGGGGTCTTCAGCCATGTTCCAATAGAACTGGAACTGGTTCTGACCTGTCGAAAAGGTCGCAGGCTTGAGGTCGAAGTGCTCAGCCTGAATCTCTGGCACTAAGATTACATGATTGTGTCCATGTGTCGATGACTGAAAGTTTTCAACCAGTGTATGTCCTGACTTGTTGTATGTCATCTGGTTGATGAGATCATTCGTTTGCGCAGTCAGTTAGGCCGAGCGCTGATTGAGCTATGCGTTGGTCAACTACTCACCCATCGTGCTCTATCTCTGATTCCTCCTAGAAGTTCTGAAAAACTGCTCTGGATCTTCGAGTGGGTCAAAAGTTCTTTTGAGATCCTATGCATGCAATAAGTTCCTAAAAAGCATAAAATCAGAAAAAAAAAAATTAGAAATCAAGTTAGCGAATAAAACACAAAAATAAAAGCAAACTAAACTAATTGTTAACTAAAAACTTATAAATTGTCGTCCCCGACAACGGCGCCAAAAACATGACCGTTGTGTATTAACGGTTTAACGCAATTTCACGGTCGCGTCATAAAGATTGATTATTTTTATACTCAGGTTGTCGATCCCACAGAGATAAAATCGCAACAAGTTATCAATTAATAGAATAGTGTAGTATACTGAGTAACCGGGAGGAAGTAATGTAAATTGTGGAGTTCCCACCCCAAAACAAGTGGATTTAATGAGTGCATAAAATAGCAGAAAAATGAACTAAGAAGAGGTATTAATCAATTAATGAAGGAACTAGGCAATCTTGTTGATCGATCACCTAGGGCTTTAAACGATTTCCAGATAATATGATTAACACGTTAATTAAATTCTAACTAAGCCGGGTAATGGAACTGAACATCTCCTGTCGGTATCAGGTCGTTGTACATCACAGTTTACCTAGTATCCTTCTAGTCCACCTATGTTTACCGTTCCATTCTAGCAGGTTCTCTACTGATACGATCCCGGGTCCTATCGGTCCATAATTTTACAGAACAACTGATTAATTCTTCTCAATCTATCCACACTAGAGATTCCTAGCACTTCTCCTTTCGGTCTCAGTGATACTAGACTCTCGTTTTATGTCTCATCCTAACTAGTTAGAATCACTGTCGTGAATTTGCTTGCTATATAACAATTTCGGTTAATTAGACCATTCCCGTTAAGAATTAAAACAGTACATGAACAATTATATTAGAACGGAACTAACAATTAAGCATGATTCATCTCATGTACAAAACCCTAGGTTTTGAATATTAGTTCATTTACTAACCGTTTCAATATGTTAGGATCGCTAATACGATTCAAGAACTAACAATCATTTTATAAGAAGAAATCACTTAAGCATGAAACTAGATTAAATCCGGAAGATTCACATTTACATAAACCCTAGGATCTCATATAACTAACTAGCAAAGAGAGTTTAGATACTCATCGTAAGATGAACAATCATAAAAAATTTCTCCATATAAACTAAAGAAGAGAGGGTAGATGAAATCAAACGAGATTCTTCAATCTTGAACTCTTCGGCCTTGTTCTTGTTCTTGTTCTTCGTCTTTGTTCTTCTCTTCTCTTCAAAAGATACATGAACTGATGAGATAATCAATGCTTCCTCAATGTTGAAATTATTAATCATCAAGTAGGTTTAGGAAAAGAGCCTGAAACTACATCGTTTTGAAATTATCATATCATGCTCCGTTTATCAACCGATCGTGCGTCCAGGAAAAGCAGGTCGTGCGATCTAATGGCCTTTTTCCCGTGCCTTGATTTTTCCCCAGGAGATCATGCGACCTCACTTTCTAGTCATGCAACCTAGATCTTTTTTGCCTGCTAATCTTGCGATTAGAGGGTCAGATCATGAAGTATAGTGAGTTCCCCTCACTTTTTGCTCCAAAATTAAGCTAAGTATGGAAACATCTCTTCTAGGGGGTCCAAGTGTAGTTTACAAAAATTATTAAAACTACACTTTCCTCTCCTCTTCAACTCTTTTCTTCACAATTCCTTCTTCCCCTAAGCTCCCACAAATATTCCAAGGCTCTGTTCTCCTCTCTGCTTCATCTACCAAGCACCGTTAAACAACACAAAAAAAAACCCGTGCGATAAAACAAAAATACATAAAATAACGCGAGAAACACTTGGATTATCAATTTAACGCTCAAAGCTAAACTTTTATGTTTTCTTTCTATTTTTATTGTAGAATCAATATTATCAACCAATAAATCATGGAAAACGATAAAAAAAACGTACAAGAAATATAACTCTAATAGAGAGTTATCGAATCCCCCTCACTACCTTTTTTCGCGTCCCGAGAAAAATCAATCGTCACACTGCTTTTCGATCCATCAAATTGCATACATTTTACTAGCCATGTGACACAAACATCTCACACACAACTATGCACACTACATGCTCTACTCCATACAACTCGATATTTTACAATGACTACAACATATTTTTTCTTTTTCTTATAGGATTTGGAAACCTCACTATCATCAATCGGAGTTATCAAGTTCTCACTAGTCTTATTTAAACTTTCACAAGCAATAGCAAGAAATTGAAGTAAAATGATCATGCTCACAATTTCACTAAGGGGTCCCCAAACATCCACCAATGTCAACCAAGAGACGGGCAGGTCCTTTAGCTTAGAGGGTCTAGGAATCCCTAGTCCTACCGTATTCTTTTTCGCCAAGTCATTTGAGATTAACCTCTCGGCCGCGATTGCATTTGAATGCAATATTTCCCAGCGATGGGAGACACAACTTCGTGTAATACGACTTGACTTTAGTTTTCCCTATACGCTCTAATTCGGTTGAATCCAACTTCCCCAGTTCAGCCACCATGAACAGACTCAGTCTTCGCCTGGGAATATGAAGAGATGTCGGGTCTTGAAACTTGAGTCACCATGCACAGACTCAGTCTCAATGAGAAACTTAAACCAATCAAGCAAAGCACAAGGACCTTTTGAGCAGAACTAGAGTTTAATATCAAAGAAGAAGTGGAGAACCTGTTGAAAGCAAAGTTCATCAAATCGATGCACCATTTGACTTGGCTCGCAAACATCGTCCATTTGATAGAGAAGAACAGGCAGCTGCGAATCTGTGTGGATTTCAGAGAGCTTAATCGATTATGCCCCAAGGATTTCCTTTTACCCAGCATGGACCTGCTGATAGATTATACAACATGGAATCAAATGTTTAGCCTTATGGATGATTTCAGTGGCTATAACCACATCAAAATGAACCCTGAGGACGCTGAAAAGACTGCTTTAATCACTCTAGTAGGCGTATTCCACTATACGGCCAATTACACCCGATCTACTACATTCTCGGAGTAGTCCAAGCTGCAGAGTCAAGATATCATACCATGGAGCAACATTCTCAGGCATTTATCTTCGTGGTATAAAAGTTGAAGCATTACTTTGCAAGCATGGTTATGACTAAGAGTGAATCCATACGATACCTCTTTTCGCAACGTTCTCCCTATGGTTTCTTAGCAAAATGATGTATGACCCTTTCACTATATGATATCACATGCGGAATACCCAGGCCTATCAACTCTCAGGCAGTCACAAATCTAATGGCACGATTCCCATATGTAAATTATGAACTAGTAACAGAAGGTATGATCAAGGATTTAGAATTCAATTCGATTGGTATTGTGCAAACCAATCCACAAGGTGAAGTGACCCAGATGTCTTTGAGATACAAATAATGAAGCGAAGTACGAAGCGATCATAACAGGATTACTCGTAGCGAAAGCTCTCAAGGTCAAAGACTTGTCATTTTAGGAGATTCCAAGCTCAACATCAGATAGTCCTCGAGAGATTCACACTTAAAGAAGCCAATCTCTTGAGCTACCAGACCATGGTACATAATTTTTCAAGTACTTTCGAGTATCTTGCCTTCTAATACACCCCTAGAAGCTCCAACCACCACGCAGATGTGATTGCCACATTGGGTCCCAAGGTGGTATAAGATAAATCACATGCACAAATTCAAGCCAAAGTAAAGACTAGTCCTTTCTTTATACAAGATGTGTGTGTAGAACCGAAGCTCGATCTAGAAGATTGGAGGAAGCCTATCACAGAAGGACTACTTAAGGGTGGTGAAGATGAAAATTGGCCTAACAGATAAAAAATGGAAGAATTACTTAGACAAGCTGCATGAAGAAAGTTATGGGCAAATTGAAGTATTTCTTTATCAGAAGGCGTAGCGACAAGGGATCTTCTAGTCTCAAATGAAAACCTAGGAGAAACCGTCCAAGGGAAATGCGACAATTGCGCTATGTTAAAAGACATACATGGAGTGTGCACCATTGAAGAAAGTCAAGACTGGAGGGACCCGTACATTCTCTATTTGCAAGATAATGCCCACTTAGTTGAAAGGAAAAGTGCAGAAATGATGAAAAAGAAGATTTCCAGATATGAAATGAGAAATTATGTGCTATGGAGAAAAAGTTTTGGGGGAAGCGTAACTAGATGTCTCACAGGGGAAGAAACCCACAAAGCAATGGAAGCCACACATTCAGTAGAACTCCAATGAGGTGCAAAGCTCTGCAAACAACTTCTAGACTTGGATTACTTCTGGCCTACCATGGTAGCTGCTTGCAAGATGAAAGTTAAAAGGTGCCAAAAGTGTCAATTCTATGGAAACCTGGTGCATTCCCCAACCGTTGACTTGCACACATTAGCCCTCTCCCCCCCCAAGGCCATTCCACGCTTGGGAAGTGGACTTCATTGGTCCCATAAGATCTGAATCCCAAGGAAATAAGTACATCCTCGCATCAATAGAGCTCTATACTAAATGGGTAGAAGAAATTCCTCTGAAGAATCCTATGGAGCATGGTGATCAACTCCATTCTTAGTAACATCATCTGCTGATTTGGCATCCCGAACACCATCCTTTTAGACAACGAAAAGCCCTTTGTGAATAGTCAAGTCACAGAAAATCTAAGTCAATTCAATATCAGAAACTTAACCCGCACTCCCTATTAACTTAAGAGAAATGGGAAAGCATAAGCATCCAACAAAACTCTCATCAGGATTCTCAACAAGTTGGGTGCAGACAATCACAAGAAGTGGGTTAAGTCAATCGATATTGTTATGTGGGATTATCGCACATCTCCACGTACTCCTGCCGGCGTGACACCATTTTCTTTATGCTATGGAGTTGAAGTATTCATCCCAACCGAAGTAAAGGTACACTCCGCACGACTGGCATTGAGCACACAATTCGATAACCAAGGAAGTTATGATCTAGACATGGTTGAAGAAAGAAAAGGAAAAGCTAAGAGGAGAAATGTCTTATATCAGCAAAGGATTGCAAGATCCTACAACAAAACGGTTCAACCCAGAAGTTTTTTCGCATGAGACCTAGTTCTAAGAGCTTCAGATCACTGGCTTCTTGATGCTACACACCTAAAGTTCACTGCAAATTGGTAGGGACTTTTTGAAGTAAAAGAGGCTTTCGAAAGCGGATAGTGAAAAATACTGAGATGAGGAGGACAAACAGTTGAGCCAAATCCCAGTAAAACGTGATAGCTTAAAAAATATTATCCATAGACTCAGCAGCTTCTTGCTTTCATCATGTATATTTCCATTACAATTCCTCCCATATGAGCAATTTCATCAATAAAATCACCATACCATATTAGGTATTGATATCGCTCTCACATTTTATTTTCGAGAATCGCTTAGTAGAACTGTAAGCCTATCTTCTAAGGAGAAACTGCGCCATCAGCCTATCACCTACTGATAGCAATTTCTTCTCACACACTATAAGCCTATCTTCTAAGATAGCAACTGCATTGTAAGCCTATCACCTGCTGATACCAATTGCATAAGCCTATCTCCTGAGATTGAATCTGCGTTATAAGCCTATCACATGCGGGTAGAAATTTCATAAGCCTATCTCCTGAGATAGAAAATGCGTTGTGAGCCTATCACCTGCTAATATAAATTGTGTTTCTTCCCTAAGGAAACAAAGTTGAATTGTGAAAAGCCTATCTTTTGATAGCACCTAAAATTCCTTCCTAAGGTATATTAAGCCTATCTTCCAAGATATCAACTGTGTTACAATTCTGTCATCAGATGATAACATGTTCATTTCTTGCTTAAGAAACACCTAAATATTCCTTCCTAAGGAATTATTATCCTATCTTCCTAGATAGCAACTGCGTTATAAGTATATCATCCGATGATAGCATATGCGTTTCTTGGGTGCAAAACACTTAAGTTCCTTCATAAGGAATCGTAAGTCTATTGTAGACATAGCGCGCGCCCAAAATCGTTTGCAGACAACAATAAAAGTCTAATTTTAAGTGGCAGCAAAAGTATAAAGGAACGTAATTCAGGATAAAAAAAATCATAAAGCTTATTATTCATAAGTGACAATGCGTACAAAATTCCTTGATGGAGGTTACAAATGTACAAATGGCAATTAAACAGCTGAAATCTTCGCAGAAAGACACACGAGCCAAAATGTGCAATCACGTGCAAAGGATCTGAGCTTCTTGAACATGTACCAGAACCGCGAAAGACTTGAAGGTTTTCTTTAAGTTCGTGTAGGGATCATCGCCCCACCGTACTTCCATGGAAACCGGACTTGAACCGCCCGAAGCTCATTTGTTCTCCTCCCGGCTGCACCAGACTTAACAACCTTGGCAGGCAGCATGACATGCCTCTCCTGTCACATTCATTCACTCCACATTCGATGGATTCGAAGTAATGAAAGACCTCATCCGTCCTGCCTCCTCCATACTGCCGCACCTAGCTCCGCGACCTAGGGAGGTATGAAGCATTGTTTCAAATCTTGCCCCCCCCCCCCCCCCCCCCCCGTATTCAGGAAATTAACAAAATTGCAAAAAAATAATCGCTCCCTCATGTCACTTATTGAATTAATCCAATGATTCAGGTCATTCACTCCACATTCGATGGAGTCGAAGGACATGAAAGACCTCATCCGTCCTGCCTCCTCCATACTGTCGCACCCGACTCTGCGACCTAGGGAGGTTGTGAAGCATTGCTGCAAATCTTGCCCCCCCCCCTACTCATGAACTTAAGAAAATTTCAAACAATGATCTCTCCCCCAGGTCACTTATTGCAATCCGTGGATTCAGGCCTAGCATACCAAACTACATGCAGACAAGCTGCATTTGGTGAATTCAAGAGGTGAAAGTAAAAGCATTCGAACAGTACCAACGCCTCCTTCACATTTTCCACTTTGGAGAAGAACATTAACGTCCTTAATCGGTGAAATCAGTCATGCGCCTACTACATCATTGGAGGATTCCAGGAAAAAAATACACTGTGGTTTCACCTCTTGAATCCACCAAAGAATTAAGCAGCGATAGAATATTGCCCTCAACTAGAAACTCTCTTCTACACCTGAAAGTAATCTTCTAAAAAGGTGTGTGTGTGAGAGAGAGAGAGAGAGAGAAAGCACTCAATTTATGAAAACGCTCCGGAATGAGCAAGTAAAATCACGACTGCCCTTTTGTAGCCAATTTGTCCAAGCATGGGTAATCTCAAACAGTAGAATTAGAAGCGAATGGTCACAGCAGTTAAGGAAAAAGCATGAACACCCTCTGAAGTGGAGAACTTAGACTTAGGAGACTTAGGATGATATTTATTTTCTGTTTGTTTTTAAGGGTAAAAATATTTTAGTGTGCAAGCCTTAGTATGTCTTTGCACATAACTCAATGAAGGTTTTTCCAACACTCTCTCTATTTCATTATTTGTGAAAATTTAAGAGTATCATGTATTCTTTTAGCTATCCATTATTTTCCCAAAGAATGAATTTTCCTTCATTGGATATTTCTTGTTCATGAAGGATGTGTATAAAGGATTTTTTTTTTCAGCACGCGATTTTGTGGAATAAAAGATTTAATTTTTCTTTACTCCATAGCATGTGGTATAAATGTTTTTTTTATATAGGGGAGTATTTTCTTTAAAATAATATCAAAGATTAGCCGCTTTCTCACAATTTCCTAGCTTTTCTTAATTAAAAATGATTTTTGATCTTTTTAATTGGAGATTTCGGCCTCCTTATGGTGTAAGATCAACATTTTTGACATTTGGGAGGGACATATTTACAATGTTTGCATATTTTTATTTCTTCTATATTTATATCCTCACCAAAACCCTAGATTTGACATAAATTTGGTGCCCTACTTGTAGTCTTGCAATGTTTTGGAGATCTAGTATTTTTAGGATTGTTTCCATACCTACAATTTGAATATTGGTAGGATGGAGACTCCCATAAGTCCAGAGGAACCTGTATAAACATTTAAGTAGTGTCAGATTTGACATAAACCACAAGTTTTGAACTCACCTAACACCCCTAGTGAACTCGTCGGCCTCCCATAACAGTATGTTTTGCCCCTTTTGGTCGAGCGCAGCCGGTAGGCCTGCCTAAGTGTTTTTTTTTCTTTTTTGTTGTCCTCTTCCTCTCTTCTCCCTTTCTAGATTAGAAACTCACATGGCACCTTCTATTCCTTTGAAATACCCTATTGACATTAAAACAAACAACTTCTGTTACTTTTTACAGATTCATGCCAATAGAGCTTGGATTAGTGGTGGATGTGTGATTCCTGGTAAGACTATGAAGAAAGTATCATGTCTCCAAGAAGGCTAGATCACGAAAGCAAAATTGGAGAAATTCAAAGAGTTCCCACGTTTTCACGTGACTGGCTACAAGTGTAAGAAATATTTTATTATTCTCTTTTCTAAATTCTTTTCCAAAATTGATTGGTTAAACAATGGAACGAAAATTATCTTAGAATCTTGGTATATTTTTTCGAATAAGAGATTTTTTGATATGCTTGGGTCGGATGATGAAGCATAAGATGTTAAGGTAGTTAGGAGTAACTCGTTGTTTAAAATTCTGCTCCTTGCATTCATCTCAATTTTCCTCTCGAAAGCGTGCACAATTCATTTTTTGGGGGAAAAAGGAGGACATAATCTTGGAGTTCTAAAAGCTATCCACCGGGAGAAATTTCACATGAACCTGGGTACCTTGAGGATGTGAATTCGTCTACCTCCATTGGATACTAGCCAGTTACATGTTTATTACATAAAATCTATTTATTCTATTTGGACGTTTAGCTCTTTGTTAGTTTAGTTTAATTAAATAAATAGCAATTTTGTCAAATTTGTGTGATAAATAGAGGGAGTAGTTTTGAATTTAAATCTGTAGGAGCATTTTTCAATTCTTGAAAGTGGAATAAAAAATTTTATGGTTTTTTCATGAGAATTGTTTGTGCTTCATCAAATCTCACGAATGTTTCCAATTTATTACGAGTCGTGTGAAGGTTATTCACATTGATGAATCGACTGATGTATGATTAATTTATTCTATATGCTCTACGCTAATCCAACTATGATGTATTTTTTTGATAACTCCTTTAGTTGGTGTCATCTTTCGTATGTGAAACATTACTATTTGTGTGCGTTTCGGTACAAAGAGATGAGATTCGGGCTTTTTGGGAAGAAAATGGCATTTTGGATGTTTTGAGCTTAAACGTACAATCCGAGCGTTTCTTGGATAGTGTTATGTGTGATTTGCATGATTTTGCCACATTTTATCTTCGCGGTAGTGTTCGTGTTGTGATTTAAAGGAACATTGCATAAAGAGAGCAAGTGGAGAGAAGAAACGAGCTTCGGAAGTCAAGAGGAAGCAAGAGAAGCAAAGTGGGAGGAGAAAGTGACCAATCTTCACTATTTCGAGAGTATCTTGAGTTGTATAATGACTTTTGGAGTGAGACCAGTGGGAAATGAAATTATACTCAAAGAGCTCTCAAACGATAGGTCACGGAGCTCAAACAAAGATAGGGCGAGAAAGTTATGGTCCGTCGAAGAGGCTGAAAATCTAATCTCATGCCTAGGGATGTTCGTGCGAACACTAATTGTGTTTGTGCGAATGGGAACGTTGAAAACTATATGAAAATAAGTAGGCACAACAAATGTTTCTCGTGGGATCAAGGTGTTCGTGCGAACACTTTTCTGTTTGTGCGAACAGAATGCGAAATTCAGATTTTTGGGGATGTTTTGTAATATTTTGAAAGATGTAAGCTTGGGGGACTTTTTTTAGACCTGGTAGTCTGTGTCTATGGAGTATTCAACCTACGTTGGAGCTTTGGATGGTGCTTGGGAGCATTGGAGTTCATCGTTTGATTTCTATCTTGTTCCCATCTTTAGTTTTTTGTTTATGATCAATAAACCTTGTACTTTGATCATGTCATATAGTGGCTAACTCTTTATTGCTGGGAATTCTCATTAGGTAGCTACGGTTTGATATGAATGAGATGTTTTGAGATTATGCTTCATGTTATGGCTTAATTAATGCGATTCTCTCTTGTTATGATTAGTTTATACTTGAATCTCTATCTTTCTTGCGCTTAGCTACCGTATGATTGATCTCAATTACCATTGGCGTGGTAGCTCCGTAAATTGTAGTCGGTAATGAACTTCTCACCTATTCGTATCATTTTTTGGTAACTCGGTAGTGTTAACTAGGATCTTTAAAGTAGAATAACAAATCGTAATGCGTACTTAGAGTCACATCAAGCTTGGTAACTCGGTTTGAATTGGCTCTAAGTATATTCGGCTTGTTTGGTGACTCGGCGAGTTGTATTTTGATTGATTAACAAGAGATAGTCGTGTTAGTGTTTTATGAATTAAAACGTCATTCATAACTTCCCTAGTAATCTGCAAGAGAATTTCTCGTATTTGCCTTATAATAGTAACTTAATCAACAATTTTAGCTAAACGTGCGATATTCCAATCAATTAGTCTATAGTAGTTTATTTAATTTTAGTAGCATTAGCAAAACCAAATCCACTTGCTAACCCACACAAGGTTAAGAATCAATAACTAGTTTACATAGAAGTCCCATGAGTTCGACAACCCGCATTTCCGAAACTATTACTGCACCCACAGCTATACACTTGTAGTTGGAGCGTGTCAGTTTTGGATTAGAGAACTAAAGAATTTCTAGTTCATATCTTGATTTTTTTCTTTCTATATGAATATGATAAAAAAACAAAAACATTGTCCATTATACATCATATTCATTGGAATCTTGTATACTTGTGATTGATATCTTGCATACTTGCTATTGTTGATATGAGTTTATATTACAAGAGCAAATTACACTTGGTTTTTGTATTGAGTGTTTGATATGCATGATTTAGAAAAAGAACAACGATGAACGAGACAAGCTTTGAAGACAAAGTTGATTTATTCCTGGTTAACGAAGTTTAGTGCATTCATGGAGCAAGACGATGCAGAAATATGAAGACTAGTGTAGTTTGTTTCTCTTTATAAATTCAAAAGAGAAATTTTTCCTTGAATTGACAAAGGGGAAGATTGAAACAAGATGAGTCAGAATGTGTTAAATCTAGGATCACACATTGTTTCATAGTGTCTGTCAATTCAAGAACACAATTGCTCATATCATGTGTTCATTGTATGGGAACATTATAATGATATGAGTCTCTTTATTTAGATACTTTGTGATGCTAATCCATGTTCATGAAGGCAATTCAGAATCCTTGAATCTGTCCAGCAAGAATTCATCAGATATTATCAGTTATGGAATCCTTGGGTTTCAGGTATATCCCTATAGTTTTTGGGGTCATTTTTAGGTCTACGATTATTCGTGTAGCTTCAATCAATGTGTCTATGAAATAAACTATCAACATTGCAAAACATAAAAGGACCAAACAGCAGCAAAACCATTGTCTTCGCGCCTAGGGATTGCACAGATCCCTAGGAGGTCCTGCATAGTTAAGGGCGGTCAGATTAGGGTTTTGCAAGCTCTTTGTCTTTTTGTCTAGCTCTTCTGGTAGTTTCAGTTACTCACTTATTCTTCTTAGAGATTCTTTAGGATTATATTCATCTTTTTTTAGATAGGATTATATTCCTTGTCTTCGAAGTAAACAGATTTCAATCATGAATAAAATATATCTTTTATGAAAATAATATATAGAGTGATAACGATCACAAAAAGATGGGGGATAACTAACAACCCCGCAGATATGTTCACCAAGCCGGTTCCAAGGAGCAAGTTCCAGCATTTTCTGGAATTGCTCAACATTATGAGCCAGTGAGCCCTTAGGGGCATGTCGGACCCGGCGAGGTCCAGTGAGTCTCCGTGGTGGGAGACATTGGGAGGGAAGAAAACAAGCTTTGTTCGCCAGGAGGAGGAAGACTTTGTTCCAGACGAGAGACTTCAATTCAAGGTGGAGATTTGTTGGAATATGCCTTGAAGGCTTGAGGATACTCAAAGGAGCACAAAGAAGGAGTTTCCAGATGACTTTGCACGAAGACAATGTGTCTTCGCACGAAGAGCACCTAGTAGATGCCAGGAAAGCCAAAACTCTTCACACAACAGTGTGCAGTCGCAAAGCAAGAAGGCCTTCGCACGAAGGAACGAAGACTTCACACGAAGGCACGAAGACTTCGCACGAAGGGATCCTCCCTTCGTACAAAGGAATCCTTGAGGCGGAAACTAAGTTAGGAAACAATGTCTTAGGACATTTGGGCGGTATAAATAGATCTTTTAGGGTCTGAGAAATACGTATTACCATTGAGATAGGTTATCCTCGCTTGAATAAATGTTTTTATTCCCCGTGGACGTAGTTAGCATATTTTCTACTAGCGAACTACGTTAAAGCTTGGGTTTTGCATCGTTTGATTATCGTTCGTGAGGTGAGAGTGATCGTGAGTGTGATAACACTATGTTTTGAACTATCTATAGTTTTCGTGTCTTTTTTACAACAGCAGGATTGAGACGGAAAACATTAAAAAGGATCCGGGACATAACTCAAAGGAAGTTGACGAACAAAACAATGAAATTGGCCAAGAGTGGAAAGGGAGGATGGCAAACTCACACTGCCTATATACGCAGATCATTATGAAAAGATTTATGCGTCATGTCAGAACTAAGGTCTTTTGACTCAGCATATGGCATGTTGTTAAGAAGAAAAGCAGCAAATTGGTTGATAACTTGATATATCAAGGGTGGGATGGGTCCCTAATTTACTTTCGAGTCACATACTGTCCAATCATAAATGGTTCCCACCACTCTTATCCCAATCTTTGTTTGTTGGGTCCGGTCTAACATCCTATGAACACTGTTGCTACCCATGCATTGTTTTTTTTTCCTTCTTATATTTTTTCCAACAATGAAAGTAGCTATATGAACTATGAAGTCTCAATACTAGACTCTAGACGAGTGCCAATGTGATTGAAAATAAATCAAAATTTAGGAAACTACACTGGGTTTTTTTAGATGCTTATTTTCATTAGAGGAAACGATGTAGCTTCATTCTAAATGAAGCTCATCTCACAGGCTCTAAAGCTAAAATTTATGTTCTTTTCATTCATTTTCTATTTTCCATGTTCATTTTCTTCTGGACATATGAGTGCGAATTTTGTAACCGCGAGGGTGGAAATTTCAATTGAGAATACTCCCTAACACTTATTTATGAACGGTTTAATTCATTTAAATAGTTTGTGATATGCTACTAAAATAACTCAGTCAATGATGAGAACAAGAGACAACGATTTTCACTCTTCACGTAATTAGAAAACTTAAAATTACAAGTGCTATTTCCTTGTACTGAACTAGTTACAAGATGTACAAGGGATTTACACCAAGTGAAAGAGATAGGAGAAGCTTTCTCCTCTATTTTTTCATTTACCATTTTCTTGTTCTTTTATATATTTTGAAGAACAAGAAAATTACATTCTCCTTGGATTATGAACTAAAACTACACATTTAGTTCTTGATCAACTAAGCCAAGATGCTTTCAATTCCTGAATGCGTCTTCTAATCCTGAATTGTCGCCTCAAGGAAACTCTTTTCCACCTGACCAGTCGTTGCAAGAAGTCCATCACTTCGGATGGCTCTTGTAGATAGTAAGACGCATTGGTTTCCTTCGGTATTTTGGAGACCAGGATGCCGAAACCCTGTCCTCTTTCTCTTAGAACCTAAATAATTCAATAAAACTGAGTTGTTATTGACATGGGATTTGACAAATTCTCATAATTTGACGTGATCTCGAAACATTGAGTGTACCTTGAATGCATCTTCATCTGTTCTATCATCTCCAATATAAACCGGGAAAACATCATTACAGTTTGCATATCCTGAAAAAGTTTATGAGTTAAAAAATCAGAAAAAAACAACATATATCGCATCATAAAAATGGAAAAGAAAATAAAGAAAGAAAACTCACCAAGAGACTCCAACAAAAACTCAAGAGCCTTGCCTTTGTCCCATTTAATAGTTGGGCGGATCTCTAATACCTGTAGTGGTTAATAAATAAATTGTTCAATTTCCCTAATTCCAAATTTCACAAAATATAATAAGATGATTGAAAAATGTTTGCCGCGTTATACCTTTCGTCCTTGAGTCAACCTCAGCTGAGGGTACTCCTTGAGGACTGACTTGACTTGTTGTGCCAGTTCACTCCATTTCTGTAATATTTTTAAAATTAACACATCTATATCAGTCCATTTCAACTTAATTTTTTATAATATAAGACAAATCAGAGTATTGTATATTGTAAAATGCTCGATTAGTAGTATTAACTAACCCAGTCGGTTAAATAGACAAATAAATCAAATAAAATCCACCTAACCTGAATGGTATGAATGATATTTTTCTTGTTTTCATTATGTTTATACTATGAATATAAATTAAATAAATAAATCATGTATAATAATAATAATAATAATAATAATAATAATAATAATAATACCTTCTCTTCAACACAGCGAAAATGCACAGAGATGCAGTATTTGTTGTGTTCTACTTTAGACCCTGGAGTAGATTTGGTCTTCTCCAACAATATTTTGTAAACCTGAATTTTTCCAAAATAAATTAAAACTAAAACTCCATCAACATTTGAAAACTCAATAGTGTTCCTTTGCCGTAAACAAAATCTAACCTCGTCGATCATGGGTAGGAATTCGCTGGCTGCTTGGAAGTGAACTGGTTGGGAATTCTGTCAAACACAAAGATGAGAAATTACATGAGTTAGTTGACTTTGATTTATGGATAAACATGTAAGGTAAAATGTGAGATTAGCCACTCACATTTTTGTATTTAGATCCTTTAGATGGACCTTTGATGTCCATTCCATGACTTCCAGCATAGTATAGCTCTGCTAATTTTACAAAACTATACACCTGAATTCACAAAACAGTATCAGCACGAGTAACAAACTACATTCGATTTTATAAAAACAGTATGAGCACTAAGCTATAAACTTTAGCTCCCAATTACCTTGTCTCTGCACCTTCCGCTCACTATAGCAGTGGGGAAATATCTCGCTAGTTTCCTCACAGTTGCTCTCATCTGGAGAAAAACAACGTTGTATTTTAGAAAAAACAGAGGATTGGAAAACAGAGGATATTTCGAGAGTGGTCGGGAAATGGGCTAACCGCGTCGGACATGAAGGCACGATCAGGATCGGAGACGATCGGCGAGAGAGTGCCGTCGTAGTCGAGGAACATCACAATCTGCTTCCCTTTGGAAGCTCTTGTAATCTGCTCAAACATTTCCAGAGCCGATGGGTGACGAAGCTGTTCAAATCAACAGTTTAGTAAAAAAAAAGAAATTCAATCTTATTTTCTAGAGAGGGGTTGGGGGTCGGTGGGGGGCTTACAATCCAAGAGTCTTGTTCGTCGGACAAGGAGGAGGCGGACTTGAGATGGGTCGGTGAAGAAGCTCTCATTGAGTCAACCCACGCGTTGATGCGGGCCGCTCCGCCGAGTTCAAGGTTTTGGAGGAGCTTTTTCTGGGAAATGGTGATGTACCCGCGTGGAACTGCCGGCGGCTTCTGCGCCGTCGTCGGTTCAGAGACGGTTACATTTTGCTCATCCATCATATCTCTTCCGTCGATCAAGTTCACTGTGAGAGTTAAATGACAACAAAATCAGCTATAATTTTAGCAAAATCTCACAGAATTTGTTCCACAGAATGAAAATCTAATACATACCCATGTTAGAGAAACAGTGGTTTGGTCACAACAAGGATTTGACTGGAGAATTTAGGAGAAAGCTAGAGGAAGTGCTATGTGCAGCAGGGGTGTAAATTGAACCCAAAACTGAAGTTAGGGGAGAAGAGAGGGGGTTTTAGAGAGAGAAAATGATACACAGAGGGAGTGTGAAGGATTTTGGGGGAGGGAGTACAGAGCTAGCTTGGTTGTTTTATAGCAAAAACGAGACACTAATGGACGAAAAAGATGCCCCCACACCTCAAACCTCGTGCGGGCCCCACATTTGAGGGACACCACACAAGTCCACAACACAGCGGTCCTGTTTTTCGCTCCAATATCGCGAAAGTGGGGGAACCTATCAGCTGCTCACAATCTACCACGTCACGAAAGGGTAAGCATGTGATTGAGGCATTTTTTTGGGCTAAACGTGTAGAATTTCATTAATAAAAGCGGAGTAGTAGTACAATGATGTGAGGCACAACCAACCTGCAGGACATTACATGACCTGCAGCAACATACAAACATAAGTAATAAAACGAGGAGAAATAAAGAAACAATACAACAACTGACATTGGACCAAAACCAGCCCACATGAAAAGAACAAGCCCAATACATCCTCCTGGTGGAGCGCAGCATGTAGAAACATCCACGAAAAGACAACCGACTGAAACCTGTGATGATGTCGATGGTGGTGGAGACGGGGAAACTGGACCGGCGAAGCTAAGAGGATTTCCGACAAGGACATCAACAACAAGGTGAGAGGCAACAGAGTGGTTGCGGCACAAACAAACAAGCACCCGAGGAGGATCTGGCCCGAAGATGGCCCGCGCCCATGGGGCTAGAACCATAGAAGGGACCATCCCGGCGATCGGAAGACGAACCCTGACCTGCAACCTGCACAACGCCTCAAGACAACCAATGATCCATTTTTTATTTGGCCCGTAAGGGCTGAAAGCGTAGGGAACAACAACGAAAATATCCCCTTTCGATTGACCGTAAACCGGCATGCTGCTTCAGACGACGACATCATTGGAGAACTTGCCATCTGAGACCAGGTGAACCCGAGGGGGACCGAAAGAAAGGAGGCCAACGGAGAGCCACCGCCTGAGAGGCGGTGGGTTTTCTCTCTAAAAGCTAGAGAAAGGTCAAATCTCATCACCACTACATCTCAATCTATTGATTGAGACATCATAGTCGTGTAAAGCTTATAGGGTCGTTTTACTTTATCAATTTCAAATGATTTTTTTCTTCGGAACATCACATAAATCTATATATATTGAGAAAGAAACGTTCATTGACAGATGATATATAAATATGCTCGGATCGCTTACATGTCTACCACTACCTTCTGGCCTTTCTCCAACTCTCGGGACTCGTTAACTATAGAACCCTTTGCGGTAACCGATGTGCCTCATCATAGCCTCTTCTTAGCTTGAATCGCCATTGCAGGTCATGGAAGTAGTCTCTTTAACAGGTAGGAGGGTATCACAGCAATAGGAGAGGTTCAAACAATTGACAATGGGATAGAAATCAAAGGTGGCGCCAACTAATTAAGGGTTAGAGCTCGATTCCCAATTACATAGAATCTTCCCCGGGGGTTTAATTCCAAGTTAAGGACGAAACCATGTAACTTGATTTTGAAATTGAAAGGATACTTTAGGAGTTATATTCTATAATGTTTATATACCTATTTTCATGATATTTTGAGAAATTGTGCCCTTTGAATTTGAAGAATGAGTTTTATAGATTTTATTGCATGTTCGGGTGTTTCTGTGCGTAGTATGGATGATATTTTCCAAATAAAATGTCTTGATGGTTGTTCATGTTATCCTGACAGGAACATATGCTTAACAGTTTCTAGGAGGAATGAAACGAACTTCGGAAACATAGCAAGCTCAAGAGGAGTCAAAGATCTAGTAAGCAAGATGAGAAAATTTAGAGAAGCAAAAGGAACCAATCTTCACTCCTTTAATGATATTTGGAGTTCTTCTCAGAATTTTGGAGTGAGACTTGTGGAAAAGAAAAGTAGACTCAAAGACATTTCCAACGATACTTCACAGAACCAAATTAGAGTCCGGGTAAGGGAGAAATGAATCGACGAAGCCAAGAGTCCCCAGGCATTTAGCACGAATAGAAAAAACCCCTCTGCTCATTCGTACGAAATGGGTCTGCATTTCGTATGAAATACCCGCACCGAATCACTGGGCAGGATTCGGGAATTGAGGGACCCAAGTGTAATTTTTGTGACTTATGCACTAGGAAAGAATCAATCGATCATATAAGTGACACATGAGCTGAAAATATCAGGAGGACGCATACGAAAAGAAGTTTTGGAGCTACGAGATCGGATTCAGAGCGGAGGACACCATGTTTTCTATGCTTAACTTTAAGTCTAATAAGATTTTACCTAGATTCCATGGTGAACCTAGAGTACAATCATTTCAGGTTTTTGGATGTTTAACTTCATGATTTGATCATTTTAAATAGATGAGTTATTTTCTATATCTTCTTCTCGATCAAATCTTCATATATAGGTTGTGATAGAGTGATCAACCGGACCAATCTACATGTTTAGGGAGAGAGACATACTCTAGGCTAGAGTGAGATAAAAAAAAAAGATAACCCCCTTATCAAGGACTATCGAGAGAATACTTGATAGGATTAGCCAATATGTTTGGTTCGGCCGTTAGAAAAGTTGGTAAACAAAGGATCGAGAGACCACATCCATCGTTAGCTAGTGAACAGAACATGAATTGAATTAGTACAGTACAAGGATCGAGAGACCGATAGTCAAACGATTGCATAGTGGTGTGTACCATCGAGCGAGGGCTTACCTTATGCATTGGTGTGGCATAGATAGAGAGCTTTTTTAGTGTTCTTAACTACAAATCCGAAATCGAATATGCTCTACGGAATCCTAGTTCTCCATAAATTGATAAACACTTTGTTATTTATTTTTCACTTCTTATTTTAAGTCATTAGATTAATAAAAACCAATCAAAATCACTCATCCGGTTACTTAGCTCTTTAAATCATAATCTATAATTAGCCATAAACGTACAATATGTCCTCGTGGGAATCGTTACTCGAGGTTGATATACACTCCATTATATTACTTGATCGTGCACTTGCGCACGCACGTTAGAAATTGTGTCAAATTTGTGGCGCCTTCCGGGAATATCGGTAAATTGTTATCAGGAATTAGTTTAGAGATTATATTTTTTAGTTATTTATTATATCTTTATACCTTAAGTGGTATTCTTCGAGTGTTTTTTTCTCAGGAACGCATGGGGCTAGTGCTAATCTACGTATATTGAGGGGAGCTTATGGATGAAGCCCCCCGAATGGGGGATGCACAGTTCATCAACCCCGAACTTATTAACCTCACGAGGAGGATTCTTCGCCAAGTATGGCAGAAGTGTGGAATAGGGTACAATCAGTTTTAGCTCAAGAAAACATCTTGAAGATGGGATGAAAGTACTCTGCACTATAAGCCCAAATGAGAGACAAGAGCCAAAAATGGAGATCAAGCCACATGAAATTGAAGAGCCTTAAATTTTTTCATCACCACTTCCACAAGAGTAAGACTCAGCTGCTCCCCATTAGCTTTCGGCTGTGAGAGAGATGCAGAAGAATTTTTGGAAAAGATGGAACGAGAACACAAGAGTGTGGAAGAAGAGGTTCCTGAGCCAAGAGAAGAGTGTGTTATTAAGGAACTATTGGTGTTAGTTGATTTCTATGAGAAATTACACTTCGATTCATATCCGAGGGAACCAATGAAAGTGAAGATGGTAACATACATCACTCGTAGCTCTTGGCATGACTGGGAAGACAATGATATTGGGGACTTGTTGTGTAGTGATGAGGATGGTGGTGTTGAGAATGTGCTCATCAAAATGGATGAACTTGATGTAATAACTGGAACTCAACCTATTAAATAATTATCCATATCGCATATTAATCAATTTTGTGAAGAGTTGGAAAGATATTTTTATGGGGGATTCGTATGGGGAAGCTGGTCATGTACATTCCCTAGTTTCTTTTGCAATGTAATCTTCTAGTGAGGAGGGACATTACATAGAAGAGGATTTGGCAACCCCAAAGTGTGGGAGTACGGATCAACTGCACGGATGGGATAAAATTCAACAAGGAGTGAAGAATCATAAGCTACGATCCCAATTCTGAAGCCTGCGCAGAAGAATGAATACTATTGGGAGGATTTTCATAGAAATATGTTCGACCAAGCCAATTAGCAGTCTGTGGAAGATGATTAAGAGGAAAATTTTCAATATAAAAGAGATTATCTTCAACTAATTTCCACGCGGCACCTATGTGTGCTTAAGAAGAAAACCATTGAGAAGAGATGGTGGAAGAAGAAGTGGAGGGTTAAAGAAGTATCTGAATTCATTATCTGTTGAGGTAATTGGGTCAGGGTGTCAACCTTAAATCACAAGAGTTGGTTGGAAAGCAACCTAACTGAAGAGTAGGATGTAATATACTTTACTTAATTCCTTTTAATTTTTGAGATTCATATTAATTAATTTTGACAAGAGAGTGTGATGACATATGAGTGAGCATTTCAGGTCTACTGTAATTAAACACAAAAAAGGTGTGTATGAACATGATTGGACAGGAATGACCTGATCACGCATGGTATTTGTACGAATAGGTTATCCAATTCATGGGAATAGGTTGTAATATTTGTATGAAATGACGTTATTAAGTATTCGGGGCCCACCAATCCTTTGCATGAACACCATCCCCTCACCCCCTCGTTTCAATCTTATGTGAGCTATGGGCATGAGACATATGATGTTTTTGGAAGAATCGACCGCGGTGGGAACTCGAACTTCGGGGAACTCGTGCATCGAGTTTGGGGATTCATGTGATGCAATACTCCGCAACATTAGAGTAGTCTGTTGGGTTTTGGGAAATCAAACTCATCGGATTTACAATACAAATTTCTGCTCAAAACTCACCAATGATCGATTGTGAAGGAGAATAATTTGATGTTAAGAAATTACATTAGTCGCACTGACTGATGACGATCACAAGCGCTGAAAGTGCAACGCCTCTACAGTATCCACACATACGAATGTGAACCGGACTCCCTCTTCGCAAAATTATCCTTCTGGAGGAAGATGCACAATTTCGCCTCACGGAATTAGCTGATCAGCGAAGGCTCAAACTTCTTCTCTCAAAATCCTAAGTATTTTGTATCTTATACGAATAGTTATATGAATTATGTGAAAACTAGCCACTTTCACTATGCGAAGCACTTGTGACACTCACATAACATCCATGTGGTGTTCTCATGGCGGGTCAATCCATTACAGCATTGCTCATAATCTGTACCCATGTGTTAGACTTGATATCTCATATCAACCTACCCACATACTAGTCTCCATGTATTATAGTCTTCTTGAATAACAATAATACTTGACTATGGATACTTAAGAATGCAACAGTTATGTTAAGAATTTCACCATGTCAACATATCTCCATATAGTAACAAAATGAATAAAAACCTCTATAAATAAATGTCAGGACAAGATTGCTTCTAGGGCATATACCAACATAGTCGACCCTGGTGTGTGAAAACACATTAACCCTATGGGAAACATATAGAGACAATATGCTTGGGGACTGCTCAATCACTTCAGCAAGCGGATTTCGTGCCTCGCCCTTGAGGCGGTAGTGAGTTTTTTTTCCTCAACTCTTGTACTTCATTTTTAGGCACTAAACCATTAAGGATTTTAGGCTTAGTACTTATAATATATAATAATATTCCATTTTGTTGGGGCTGTTGATTTATGAGCTTGAATTGATGAGATATACACCTCCTTGTCACATGCATAGAGAGATGACCTGATCGGATCCATCGACACCTTGCACTAAGTGTTTGTGTCCTATGTTTAGTCTCTAAATTCATAAGACAATGAAACACTTAAGTGTGTGTGTTTAGGGGGGGGGGGGTAATTCAGCCTTGACTACACCAATTCCGCATAGCCAGTTATATTGAGAGTTGGTGTCAGTTTCGTATTATGAGTTGGTTTTTGTGATCATAGTCATTTTTGCTTATATTGTCGAATTATGCGTCTTTAGGTAAGTTTATATTTCAATGACACTCTTAAATATTGAGTCCACCTACCCCCATGGTCGTGTGTGTAAGTTTTCTTTCATGTAGCCTTGCATGTAATGTCTAGAATTAATGAAAAAAAATTGAGAAAGGGCAATTGAGGGTAGTTAAGATTGGAGAGAGTTCGGTGATTGAATTTTCCCCGAGAGTTGAACAAACCATATTGAGGAAGCGCAGGAGAGATGTCTAGAGTAGCATATAGAGTGTATGTTCTAGGAAAACACAAGTGGCTATCTCCCAATCCTTGTATCCTACTGACATCCAGCTAGTCGTAAACCCGCCTTTAAATTCACCACATCATTTGTCTCGCTAAAGGGGCCCCACTGCCCTGTCTCAATCCTTATGTCAACTTGTGAGCCAGCTTGATCTATACCCCTTTCCTTAATAACAAACCCACTAGTAAGCCTGAATCCGTGATGGCACGAGAGAGTCAAGTTTTATGATAATTTTATATTTGTATTTTTTATGATAAATATCGTTGAAACAAGCAGAAAACCAAACAGTTCTAACATTACATATCACTTCTAGCTCCCTCTGAGAGCCATCTTGGAACGTGATCTTGCCAAACAGCTGACCCATGAGAGACTCGGGCCCACCTAGCCGCAGTGTGCGCCATGTGGTTGACATCTCTCCTCACCCAACTTATCTCTACCTCGTCCATTTGGATAAGGAAAACCAACAACTTCGTTGAGAAGATCTTATTTCATATTTGTAGAGTGGATGTTCTTCATCATATATCACAAGGGTGTGAGAGAGTGAGTTAGAGACGACAACACACTTCGTTGTGGGTGGAGCACGACATTACACCATGATCACAAGGAGGAGATGCGTTGTGACTGGTATCTTTCCGCACAAATTGGGATGTGGGTTGATGGGATTTTATTGGTGGTTGTGCTATTTTTATTATATCTTTGATGTTGAGGAGGATATGTTGGGAAAGCACAATTTTCAGTATTATTACTACTTGGTTCATGTTGAGTGTGGGGTGTCAATTTTGAAACCATTGTATTTCATTGATATTCCACCCCTCACAATATTGGAAACAAGACGGGGCTATCTTATTGTTTATGTCCTGCGAAGAGAAAAAGAATAGGAAAAGGAAAAAAGAGAAAGAAAAAAAGGAAAAGAAATAATAAAGAATAGTGGGTGCTTGTTATTATTTTAGAATTTTGGGCCGAAAAGTTTAGAAAGATTAATCGATCACATTCGTGGCCGATAGAATGGCACTGTACATCGGTTTGAGGGGAGTCGAGTGTCTGGATTCTGTAAGTGAGTAAGGCCGATTATCTCTCTTATCGGTGAGGGATTATGAGATTGGGTGAATGTGTATTTTGCATCGTGAAGTTTAGGACGCACTTCTAAGTGACATGTCATATCGTCCTAATCTTCATCATTTCATTACACTGTATGGATAATAGCTCAGAAGGTGTGTGTTAGGGATACGTTCGGGCTGCGTGCCAAAGAAAAATATTGGCATTAGTGCTTGCTTCCGCGAGATTGGAATTGAACTTTGTTAGTTGTCAATCCTATGTGTACAGAATCTTTAGGGTGATGTGCGAGCTTGATGATTTTTAGTTTACTCTAGGAGATTTCCCGATCATGTCAAAAAGGTAAAAGTGTATGTTTAAAATACTTGTGTGGCATTAGAAACCATCTTGTGTATTATTGAGTCTTTATTATTGATTCTAGTTGGCTAGTTAAGGTTTCATATGCAGCTTTAGGGGATCATGTATAGTTGGGATTTGCTCGGGACGCACAAAAAGTAGTTTGGGAGAAATTGATAACCCCTTCTTTGGGTTTATACTCTAGGATGTTTAAGTACACATTTTGATGATATTGGAATGAATTATAAGTAAATTTGGGTAATTTATTAGGATGTGAAGAACGAACTTTATGCACTTTATTGCAAGTCTAGGCGTTTCTATGCGTATTTTGGATGATATTTGTCAAATTTAATCACTTTCTAGGGTTGTTCATGTTGTCTTGACATGAACTGATGTTAAAAGGTTTCTAAGAGGCATGAAACGAACTTCGAAAACATAGCTAGCTCAAGAGGAATCAAAGCGGAAGCAAGAGGAGCAAAGTTGGAGAAGCAAAAGTGACAAAATCTACACTCTTTTGATGATATTTGGAGTTATACTCAGAAGTATTTTGGTGTAAGACAGGTGGAAAATGAAAGTATACTTAATAGGATTTTGAACGATAGGTTACGAAATTATATCAGATTCCGGATGAGGGAGTTATATCCTGGTAAAGCGACGAGTCCCTAGACATTTCGCACGAATATAAAACACCCCTCTGCTCATTAACAAAATGGGTCTGCATTTTGGATGAAATATCCGACGATTTCGAAGGAAAACAATGGGCATGAGTCGAGAATTGAGGGTTCCAAGTGTAACTTTGGTCACTTGGGCACTAGGAAGAAGGTATAGATCATATAAACGACCTAGGGGCCGAAAATATCAGGGGGACACATGAGAAAGGAAGCTTTTGGCTACATGATCGGATTCGGAGCGAAGATTTTTCACAACTCCGATATATTGTGTTTGATCTCTCTTCTCTCTCTCTCTTTTTTTTTTGTTACTCAATTGCATGGAGAACAACATGTCTACTATGCTTAAGTTTGCGTCTTGCTAAGATCTTACCTAGGTTTTTATGGTGAACCTAGAGTACGATGATTTACAGATTTTTGATTTCTTAACTTCATGATTTGATTATCACAATTAGATGAGTTATTTTCTATATCTATTCTTCTTGATCCATGCTATGTATCTATGTCCTGATAGAGTGAGCAACTGGACCAATCTACAGTTTTAAGTATGTGAAAAAGAGACACATACTCTAGGCTAGAATGAGACAAGAAGATAAATCCCGTTGTAGATACTGCTTTCCAGACAGACTGATCATCATCACGTGGCAGCCATCCAGCACACCCAGCTGTGCTCCATACACACCGGATCACCACCCGCGCTGATCCACGTGGGGGCTACGAGACAGGGCCCCCGCGAACCATAACACGGGACTTGTAGGGACTTAGTGGTTTGGAGGCTAGGGTAAGGCCCGTCGCGCGCATGCAACAACCAAGCTTGCGCGCGACCTCTGGTAACTGACTGAGAGATCATAGGCTTACGTGTCCCATCAATGCGGCTGATCTCATAACGGTCTCCGATACTTGCGGGCAGATACATAACAGTTCCTATATACACGGTTGAACGTGCCGTTGGGGGTCTATCTTTAAGCCGCCATTTATGGTGCATTAACCCCTCAACGGTCACTTCCCCACTATATATAGGATCGTTAGCTCTCCGTTGCGACACAAGTCATATGCTGGACCAATACCATAGCTTACTGTCTCTCTCTCACAAGCAGTTATCAGTGCTTACCCTCTCCCTACACACACCTTACAACTCCTCGGTGTTTTAGTCTTCTTCATTCCCTGTTTGAGGTGCACACTTGGGTTCTCTCCTCAGGAAATCCTTGTGCACACCCGTATCAAGGCTAACAAGAGAATACTTGTTAGGATTAGCCACTACGTTATGTTTGGATGTTAGAACGGTTAGTCAGTGGAATCGAGGATCGAGAGACCACATCCATCTTTAGCTAGAGAATTGAACATGAACGAAATCAGTAGGGTGCAAGAATCAAGAGACTGGTAGTCAAATTATTGTGTAGTTGTGAGTCTCATCTAAATAGGGGTTACCTTGTACATTAGTGTGCCATAGGTAGAGAGCTTGTTTAGTGTTGTTTACAACAAATCCGGAATCAAATGTGCCCTAGGGGATCCTTGGATGCCTGGTTCTCCATAAACTAATAAAAACAATTTGCTATTTATTTTATTTTCTTATATTTAGTTATTATATTAATGTAAACCAATAAAAATAGCTTCTCCAGTTACCTAACTCTTTAAATTGTAATATCTAATAAACAATAAACTTATTGTATGTCCTCTGAAAGTCAGGGTTGAAATACACTCCATTACATTACTTGACGTGCACTGGCTCATACACTTTTTAAACCGTGTCACCAAATATATGCGATTAGTGTGGATGTCATACACATGATAGGAACATTGAACCTGAAGGAGTACCCAACGATCCAAAGACGGCATGGATTCAAGTTATGGCCATTGGCTATTATGCTATCCTAGACGAAAGGCAAAGTTGCGAGGTAATTTAGTACAAGACGAATAAAACCCGGTATAATCTAACCATTTATACGAGGAAGACAGACGATGAGGCAATGGAGGAGGATCCCTGGAACTAGGGAGAGAAAACATTGGTGTTTAATAATTCATTGGCTCTCGAACAAGCAGTAGAACCAGGGAAGGCGAAAGAGAAGGAGACGACTACAAGAACAATAGTTGGAACTGAGATACTACAAGAACAACAGGAACTCACACGGTAAGCGGGAACACATGTCCGAAGCAAGTGCTGGAGCCAACACAAATTATTTTCTAATGACTCACACACTAAAGTACATACTGTTACATGAGATGTTAGGATTTGAGACCCCAATGAACTGTCTCTGAAACCTGACTACTAGGCTAAACGGGTAGTTCTACAAAATATATATGTTAGATTTAATAGGTTTAGTCACATTAAGGCTGCATATCTTGCACATCTCCATCCTAAGATTTTGATCGTTATTCTACTTTTGGCCATCCAATTTTTTCTTTTTCATTTTTTTGTGATTCATTATATGTAGCTTTTTCAATTTTCTCTTAAGAAAATAGTAGACATTATTAAGAAGTTAAAATGTGAGAGTATTCAAATAAATGACATGCTAAAATGTTAATCTAACATAATAATTACATGTTCTCTTAAAAAGTTATAATTTCATTTTTTATTCAAAAATGAGGGTGATTTGGTCCTCTTAAAGGGGACTAAAATATTAGAAAAGATGTAGTATTTACAAAGGTCTCTGAGTTAATATGTTTCGTTAACTTAATTTTTATTTTCATATTTTAATATATGTTTAATTATTGGTTTTTTGAGGAAACTATATGTTCAATTAAATGAACATCATTAAAGGTTGTTGAGTTTTCCATGTTTGGAAAGAAACCAATAGTATGCAATATAGATGTGTGAAACCTCTCATTGAAAATACGGAGATTGAAAGGAAGGCGATAGTTATGAATAAGACAATTAGTGATCGAGCCACAGCTAGGTTAGAGAACTATTTGGTGGGAAGATTTGTGGGAGACAAGAAGATCAATGAGTGGATGATATGGGATCTGTTTAAGCGACTGTGGTGCCCAAATAAAGACTTAAAGATTATTTCGACGGGGGATAAAACCTTCATCTTCAAGTTCGGACCAGGCAAACGATGATGGGGGTAAAAACAAATGGTCCTTGGATTTTTGATGACCAGCTTCTTCTACTGAAGCCTTGGTTATTGAGAAGTAGAACAGAAGACATTGTTTTCAATGAAGTAGTGGTATGGACTTAGATCTGGGGCATACCTCTAGCTATCATTGATGAAGAAGTTGGGGAATTGATCAGTAGCTCACTTGGAGAAGTGTATCGGGCTGAAAAGAAAGAAGACGGAGACGAAGGTTCTCGGTTTATTAGGGTCAGAGTCCGGATCCCAGCCGATAAGCCTCTGCGAAGGAAGGAAATTTTAGAGCTTGAAGAAGGGGGTAGGCTTGAAATTGCTTTCAAATATGAGAAACTCCCAGGTATGTGCCAGTGGTGTGGGTGCGTCTCTCACATTTCCAGAAACTGCTCCCAGAGAGATCAATTAATTGAGAGCAACCGTAATCCAGAGTATGGGGAATGGTTACTTTCGAGTATGGCGAAGAAGCAGAAGTTTGATAGTTGGCCGAATCGAAACTTTGAAACTTCGCCGGAGAAAGTCAGGAAGTTGGACGACCGGCGACAGAACCAGACGAAGGACACGAGGAAGCACAATCGTGTGGATCACAAATCCTAGGATTTGCGGAGTCAGAAGATTCGGGCTCCGAAATCACATGAAAAGATTGTGGATAAAGGAAAGTTGATTGTAGGGGGGAATCAAAACATGTTCGGTTTGGAAAATATTTTGTTAATCCCTACAGTTGGGGGGACGAGTTTTGCTCCTAACAAACTCAAAGATACGAATTTACCGGATAACATTACCTTTTCGGCGGGGAAAGGGGTTAAGGGAAAAGGTGATAACATGAACGCGATGGCACGTAAAAGGAAACCACTTCTCAGCGTTGATCCTAATGTCCCAAGGTCAAATGAAGAAGAAGCTGCGAAAAGGAAACCGTCGTCGAACATTCCTTTGTCCCTTTCGGATAGGAGAATGATTTCATGAGGTAGTAAGCGTGTATGTAGTACTGATAGACCTAACTTGGACTGTAAGGAGAATGAAGATGTAGTCTTGATGTTGAATGAAGGGGAGAATGTTGTTAATCGTTCAACAACATCTATGGAGGAAGAAAACACACTAATCCCAAAGGCAGTGAGTGTGATGCACCACCGCCTAGAGCAATGATCGTGTTATGTTGGAACGTATGAGGGCTTGGGAACCCTCGTAACATTCTCACCCTTCGAGATTTATTGAAGGAAAAGTCCCCCAGTTTGATTTTTTTAATGGAGACCAAACTTTATAGTTACGAGATGAACGATATTTTTGAAGGGGTCAGTATGTGTGTACAAGGAAATCCTCGGGTGATATCCAAGTGTACTCTCAAGTAGGGAATGAGAGTATGAGCACATAGAGATGAAAGGTAGTGAGTAGGGAGAGAGTAAGCAATGGATACTGTTCTAGGGAGAGAGACAGTGTATTGGGTAACAAAAGATCCGAGAGCTGCATTGGAGAGCTAACTTTCCTAAATATAGTGGGGAAGTGACCGTTACGAGGGGTTAATGCGCCCATTAATGGTGGCTTAATGATATCCCAATAACGGCACATTCGGCCGTATATGTAGGGCACGTTACACACTCGTCCGCATAAGCAGGGGACCGTTATGAGATCGACCGTATTTATGGGAAACACAAGCCTTAAACCTCTCAGTCAGTTACCACTGGTCGTGCACGAGCTTGGTTGTCGCTCGCGCGTGACGGGCCTTACTCTAGCCTCCAAACCACTAAGTCCCTACAACTGCCGTGCGGCTGGTATTGCGGGTGACCTTGTCTCGCAGCCCCCATATGGATAAGCATGAGCAATGATTAGGTGTGTATGGAGCACAGTCAGATGTGCTGGATGGCTGCCACGTTGCTATGATCTGTCCGTCAGGAATGCACTATCTATAGTATGCAAAATGGTTTCTTTGTTGATAGCGTTGGACGTAGTGGAGGACTGGCTTTACTTTGGAATGATCAAGTGCAAGTCTCAATTCGTGCGTCCGGGCAGTTTTACATAGATTGCAAAGTGGACTTTGAAGGAGGAGATAATTTTGGAATTTTACCGACTTTTACGGGGACCCAGATAAAAATTTCAGGTTCTTATCTTGGGAGCTCCTTAAACGGCTTCGGCGAGTGAATGATGTGCCGTGGCTTGTTTATGGCGACTTCAACGCGATAGCCAAAGTGGAGGAAAAAAGTGGAGGCCGAACGGTGGATTTGGGTCAGCTCAATGCTTTCCGAGAGGCTCTTAACATTTTTGAGCTTGACAATCTAGGTTTTGCAGGACACGCCTTCACTTGGAATAATTTTCGCGATGATGAAGCTAATACTAGAAAACGACTGGACCGGGCGTTGGCTAACAGAGCTTGGAAGGATTTGTATGGATTTGAAAAATTCACGCACATTGTAGCGTCAACATCAGACCATTCTCCAATCGAGATATGCTTTGATAAGTACAATACAGGGAATGTCATGTTGGGGCCAAAGAGATTTTTCTTTGAGGAAATCAGGGCGGATCATGAGCAATGCAAAAATGTGGTGAATGAAGTGTGGCATCATTCTCACTTATCCACTGGTACAGAAGAGAAGCTGGCAGTCGTGGCTAATTCTCTTTTGAAATGGGAGAAAGAGCATTTTGGAAATTTCAGATCCAAAATTACAAAGCTGAAGAGGCGTTTGGGTCATTTTCAAAACCGAAGACAAAGAAAACAAACTTTGAAGCAGATCCGTGAACTCCGGGATCAGGTCAATGCCCTGCTTTTACAAGAAGAGTGTTATTGGAGACAACGTTCTAGGATTATGTGGCTGGAAAAAGGAGATCGGAATACAAAAATTTTTCACCAGAAAGCTTCAGGACGAAGGGCCAAAAATTCTATTCAGGGGATTGAAGATGATGTTGGGTCGTGGACAACTGAAGATGAGGACCATTATCATGGTGATTGAAGATTATTTCTAGAAAATTTTCAAGTCAAGTTAGCCTTCTACTGACGATATGAATAAGATATTGCAACATGTGACAGAGTCTGTTTCGGCAAAGGACAGATTAGTCATTTACCAATACTATACGAGAGAAGAGGTGGAGATTAGTTTGAAGCAGCTGGGTCGACCTAAAGCTCCAGGTATAGATGGATTCCCGGCTTTGTTTTACAAAAGATATTGGGATATTATCGGAGATGAGGTTAGTAACTGTGTGCTGAGTATCTTAAATGGTGACAGTATCGTTGCGAATTTTAATCATGCAGTTGTTACTTTGATCCCTAAAGTTAAACAAGTGTGTAAAATGACGCATCTAAGACTGATTAGTATTTGTACCGTTATTTACAAACTTTTTACAAAGACTACGGCTAAGGTTCAAGGAAATCCTTCCCAATATAATTTCCGAGAACCAACGTGCCTTTGTCCCGGGTCGCTTAATTACGAACAATGTTGTGTTCAGCTTTCGAGTTGCTACACTCGATGAAAAACAAAAAGAAGGGGAAGGAAGGGTCTATGGCACTCAAAAATGATATTAGCAAAGCGTACGATCGCGTGGAGTGGAGGTTCATTCGCGAGATGTTGTTAAAGCTGGGATTCGGACCTGAGTTGGTGAATTTAGTGGCCGACTGTATTACTACAACCAGGTTCTCTTTTAATTTTAATGGAAGGTCAATGGGTTTTGTTAAACCTGACAGGGGTCTCCGTCAAGGATTCCCCCTCTCACCCTACTTATTTCTCCTATGTGGGGAAGCCCTCTAACGCGCCCTCACGTTGGCTATGAGTAATAGCTATTTGTTGGGGGTTTCTGCTTCTAGAGGGGGTCCTTTTGTTTCCCACCTCTTTTTTGCAGACGATTGTATGTTGTTTTCAAAGGCGAAAGACGAGGAAATTACATATTTGAGCTCCCTATTACACGACTACGAAGTTGCCACCAGACAAAAAATCATTTTGGGTAAATCAACGACTGCTTTTTCCAGTAATGTCCCAAACCTGCAACAAGTGGCTCTAAGTAATCTGTGTGGAATGAAGCTGGAAGGTACCTCGGTCTTCCTACAACAATTGGGAGGAAGAAAATGATTAATTTCAACCATATTCTGGAAAGAGTGGAAAGAAAATTGAAGGGTTGGAAAGAGAAAAATCTCACCTTTGCCGAAAAGGAGGTTTTGATAAAAGCAGTTGCTCAAGCCGTCCCCTGTTATACCATGAGCTGCTTTCTCCTGCCACAGAATTTATGTGATAAATTAGATTCAGCGACTGCTAATTTCTGGTGGGGATCCAAAGAAGGTAGTAAAAAAATCCACTGGATGTCAAAATAGAAACTCCAACATTCAAAGGAAGAAGGGGGTTCGGGGTTTCTTCTACTTCAAAAGAAATCAACAATTGGGGAAAGTTTAGTGAAGTAGGAGGTTACAGTACCTTTTGGTCCAATTTCTGGGATATAAAGCTTCCAAAGAAGATGTTATTCCCAGCTTCAAGAGCTCTAAATCAAAGTTTACCTGTCCGATCCAATCTGGTGAAGAAAGGAGTGGAGGTGGAGTCTCTCTGTCCGGTTTGTGGGGCAGAACCGAAATCCGAAACTCATATCTTCATGAGATGTAGGAAGGCGAAGAAATTTTGGGGATTTTGCTTCGGAGAAGAGTTTGTGCATCAAAATTCTGGTTGCTTTCAAATCTGGTTCAAAGATTCATTTCAAGTCCTGCAGAAGAAGCAAAAAGTTGGTTAGTGGGAGGTATTTGGGCTCTCTGCTTGCGCCGGAATAAACTAGTTTTT
Organism: Linanthus parryae; assembly: GCA_023055425.1. NCBI lineage: Eukaryota > Viridiplantae > Streptophyta > Magnoliopsida > Ericales > Polemoniaceae > Linanthus > Linanthus parryae. The sequence goes on along the minus strand of JALGPY010000001.1, from coordinate 39,773,644 downwards.
AAAAACAAAAATTTGAAGACAAAGGAGACCTGGAGATGCCTTTCGGAGAGGTTGCCGGAGAATATGCTGCCACCGAGGGATGAACAGTTGTCGGAACACTCCCCTCCCCCTCTGGTTTGTTCTCGAAGTGGGTAAAACCGCCTTCTGTGTGGTTAAAGATTAACTCTGACGCTACTTGGGACCCCAGAAGCAAGCGGTCAACAGCCAGAGTGGTGATTAGACACGAATTAAGGCTTTTTATCGCAGGCAAAACTACAGAGATCCCCTTTGGGAATTCTCCGAAAGTGGCTGAAGCTCTTGCCTTCCGTGAAGGCGTGTGTCTCTGCCTTCATCATAATCTTAATTCGCTGATTTTTGAAACGGATTCAAAGAATCTTGTGAAGCTATGGAGAGAAGGAAGAGAAGAGGAAGAATTGAAGATGGTGATGATATTTCTGAAGATATGAACATAGTGGATGAGTGTCTCTCTCTCTCTTGGAATCCGATGTGAGATATACGGTGGAGTGAGTCTCTCGAGATTTGAACAGGTGTGCACATCGTTTCGCGAAACAAGGCTTGTTGCCTTCCCAATGTAATGTTTGGTGTTTTCTTGAGCCTGTTTGGGCATAAGACATTTTAGTTTTTGATAGTTTAGGTCATTTGGGCTAGTTATGGAAGATTTTCCAAAAAAAATAAAAGTTTAGGGGAAGAAGGGCAAACGGGTGGTAGCTCATTGGTAGAGAGTTTAAAGCCCAGTATAAGTTTCCGGATTAGAATTTGGTTATATGATGTAATTTTCAAAATAAATAAATAAGGGAAGAAGTAGAAAAGGACACCCGGCGACAACAAATAAAAAAATGTTATGAGAAAAATGGCTAAACCTAATTACAAACTTTTTAACTAAAACTTTTAGACAAATTTTGAGACGCTTCGTGAAGAAAGTTGTCCCTTGCTGTTAGGCCATCTCCAATGGTGGTCTTGGGGAGGCTTGGCTGCCGGATTAGAAACTTCAACAAAGGTGGGGCGATGGCAGGTTGCTGCTAATCAGGAGGAAATGGGGAAGGGGCGGGGGTGAAGAGAACGCCCTCGGCCCTCGGTGGCTCGCACTCCTCCACTCGATCCTCTTGTTTCTCGGCATATTTATGTTTTTTTTTTCTTTGTTGCCGTTGGTCAATTAGGATAGAAGATGAAGAGGACTTCTTAATTTAACTTTTAAGAGAAAAACATTTTTTAAACATCTCTTTTACTTCTTTTCTCGGAGAAGTATTTTTTTTACAATTTTGAAATTTGACATGATAAGTAAATAATTAGTTATTTTCTTTAAATTGTTATACTATTGTATATTTATAATCTAATAAAAGTAATTAGTGCATTTATAAAAATTTATAGTGCAATTGAAAATTAGAATAAAATATTAATTGATTGTGAGTAGATGGGTTCGGAAAGTTCTACTCACAATCAATTAATATTGAATTTAAGGGGAGTTTAGGGCCATGAAAACCTCCACATAAGCCCATCAAAACACGGTGTATGCATTATAGACGTGGTGCTTGTGTACTCGATAACATTCTCCCTTCTTTGCAAGAGGTCCCCACTCAAACACCGTGTTGAGTGAATTGGAAAGGAGGGTATATCTGCTTTGCTTTTTTCCCAACCGCCGTCGCCGTCACCGTAAACAGCCACTAACTGCCACGCGGCTTTATTTCATGCTGTCTGCGGACTCTTCGCTGGTCCACTTATCCACATGGGGTCCTGCCACGTCTGTGGCAAGTGGCATCTCAAAACTCAAAACCACACCAGATAATTTTCCCAGCCCGTTGCTACTCCGAACCAATTTATATTCCTGTTTCTCTTATAGCATCTCCAACCATGACGAGAAGGGCAAAATCGTATAAAAATAAGGTTCATGTCCAACTATGACGGGCGAAAGTAGGGTGATTTTAGACATGGTGGGGATGGTTAGAGTGCATTTCTCCCCTAACACTCCCCTCTCTCATCCATAATAGCTAATTTATCTAATTTTGGGATATGTTTATAACACTTCTTACATTAGGGTAAAATTCACTTACACTCCCTCAGTTTTGGTTGATCTTCACTTGCACCCCTCATAGTTTGGAAAAATTCACTGACAGCCCTTATGACTACCAATTTGTTGTCACTTACACCCTCTCTATGTATTCACTCTGCTAGTTGGTAGATTAACTTCCCAAATTTAGATCTTTCAGACAAATTTGCCCTTACACATGCTGTAAAGGCAAATCCAGCCAATGTGTATTCTTAACATGTGCAAAATGTTTGTATTTTATCACAGGTTTCATATGCTTTTTTAAACATTGTGTAGCTACTACAAGTAAAAGTTGAGGCTAACTCAGGACTGGATTAGTCTTTGCAGACTCTGTAACGATAAATATGTCCGAAAAAATTAAATTTTAAAGTTAGTCTGCCAACTAGAAGAGTTAATACATAGATGTGTGTAAGAGATAACATGTTTCGTAATAATAAGGGGTGTCAGTGAAGTTTGCCAAACTAAGAGGGTGTAAGTGAAGATCAACCAAACCAAAGGGGTGGGAGTGAATTTTACCCATTTCATTATTACAATATGTGTTTTATTATAATTAATAAATTATAATTAATATTTTTACTATAAAAAAATAAATAATATTTTCTTGATAATTGAACCAAATATTTACAAAAAATTATCGTTATTTTATATTGTTGTCAATTTGACATATATTGTTTCTGTGATAATTAGCGATTATATTTATTAAATATTTTGGAAAAGCAATTAAAAAGATGCCAAATTTATTGAATCATAACTAGAATAACACAAAGACGAATAGAATACAACATCATTAAAAATATAATATAACGTAATTAAAACAGATTCGCAAAAAATTTTTGGATGTCCTTCCAGAGGTTCGACCTATGTGCCCGAAGCAAACTTCGATCCGTTCGGATAACGAATGAACACTTTCTATGTAAATGTTGTTAATTTAGTTCGTTTCACTATTTTGTGTGTTTTAGTAATAGTTGTCGTTTGTCATAGTGTTTAATTATTCATTTCTTGTACTTTTAAACGCTATTTTGCAGAATAAAAGTATTGTTTTTTATTATTTTTTTATCATTTTCTGAATATATATTCATATTGATATTGTGTTAGATTTATTTTTATCACTATTAATAATTTATTTTTAAATAGTTAAAAATATTTTAAAATAAATTTAATTAGCTGGGGGGAGGGGATTGGGTAGATAAGTAGAAGTTTGGGGGAGTGGAAGGGGAAGGGGGATGGGGAACTTGGTGAGCCCGTGGGGGGAGGGGGACGGGGAGGTGTGGGAGGAGGAAATGTGACACGGTTAGCGATGCTCTTAATGGTTGTCATTCACTTTTTTTACTCGTATTTATGTCATTTTGATCATGTGATTTGAATAATAATAATAAAAAATAGTAACATTTTCATAGTTTTGTAATGTAAAAATTATTCTACCATAGTATGAAAAGATTATTACAAAATTACATTGTTTTAGTAATCAAATCGCGGTTCAAAGAATAGTAGTAAAAGCCAAAATGAGAATACTTAAGAGAAACAGAGGTAATACTATTTAACAATCAATGGTATCGGTTAGTTGTCCAAAGATATTACATTGTCTAACTAGATATCTTGGGTTCAGCTACTCCTCCCATTAATTTGTAAGAAATAGGTTTCGAATAGAGTAATTTACGAAATCGAAAACACCTCCCTTAAATTTACGAATAGTCCGTCCAAATATTTACCGAAGTTCTAAAATTGGACTGAACATTGAATTGGTAAGGCACTGATTTGAAGTCTAATCGGTTAGACGGGTGATTCAGCCGTTTGCATAACATTTTTCTTTTTTAATAATGCCCCCTTCCATTTGGAACTATTTGTCCTATTTGACTTTTCAACAACACTTTAACTAAATAATTTTGTTTAAGGGAAGTAGATAAGTTTTTGAGAAGCACTCTAACTACATAATTAGACTAAGAAACACATGTTTTGTTAATCTTTTCACATAATTGTTGAGTTATTTTTCCTATACAATACAAATAAAAGTTAAAGTTTTGTAACTCTTCGCAGATCAAATCATTAAATCAAAGTTATGTTGAAAGTGTAACAGACTGATAATGAAAGGCATATGATGTGTGTGTGTGTATATATATATATATTAAAGTAGGGTTTTGTGTGGCAACAACACCAAGACTACAATTATCAGACATTTGTGTTCAAACCTTGTCTCCAGCAATTCGAAATCATTTTTGAAAAGTAATAAAAATGTTTCCACCAATTCGTCGATTCAGTGTCAATTTGTAAGTTTTGATTGTTCCAGTAACATGGCCAATTGATTCGCAAACCAACCAGTTTTAGGCCCCTTTCCCAGTCTGACCGGTCCGACTGCGGATCCGGTCTGTTTTGCTATAGTAACTTCCAGGATGAAGTTATATCGTGGTAGTTTGGGGATGAAAAAATCTTGCAAGTATGTGGATATCGGTGGTAATTTATAGGTGGGAGCTTAGCGTTGGCAGGATCTCACAACTTAACAAAAAATCGGTAGTTCAATGTTGCCACAATCTCACGACTATACAGATACCGGTTGACGTTTTATAAATAGTAGTTTTGTGTCGGCAAAGTCTCACAGTTTCACATAGATATGTAGTCATTTATACAAATCAGTTAGTCCTTTATTGGTAATATTGAATCATTACCTTACTCAACCTCTTCCCATGGTAGTGCTAAAAGCCCTAGGTTCTTCGAAGTCAATAGTACGAGAAAATGTTCATCACCACCGCTGTATGAGTGATGTGGTATTACAAGATAACAAGATTGGTTGGTCATGTTAATTATAACTAATCCTATCAAATTAATTGTATCAATATATTGCATGAATTTCATTATTAACCAATCACAGTGTCATGTAGTACCAAGTCACCCATAGAACGATCGCAATGTATATTTTCTCAAAGTTTTGATCTCCAAATATCTTGCATATAGATACTGGTGGTCATTAATAGATGGTAGTTTAGTGTTGGAGAATCTCACAACTAAAAGAAATGGTAGTTCAAAGTTGCCACAATCTCACGATTATACAGATACTGGTGATCGTTTATAGATTGTAGTTATTTGTTGGCATAGTCTTACAACTATGCTTAAATCAGCGGTCATTTATAGATATCCGTTAGCCGTTTATTGGTAATGTTGATTCACTACCCTACCCTATTTCCATGGCAATGCTGAAAGCTCTTGGTTCTTCTACTAACACAATAGTTTAAGTGTAATATCTCAAAAATTTCATTATTGAAACTCTGGGCGTGCCCCTCTCATTGAGAATAACCCACCATGATCAGGAATAAGGATATTTTGTTTCAGAGTCACGCCACTTACTTTGTACAAAAGGGTTCACGAGCCTTGTTCAAAGTTATTGAAAACCATTATAGTCCAACAACATACTAGTCGGACTACTATTTTATTTTGACTAGATGAAGCTTCCACTGCTAAAGATGTTACTTGGCATAGCAACATCCACGTATGCGACATCTCTATCACCAGCGCACTCCCAACCTTTGGTGGTTTCACAAAACAAGAACAACACAGTTTAAAAGTCAGCATAAATTGAGTGATAACGCATCACAACACATAAATAAGAGTGGGGGCACATATGAGTCTGAACACAAGTTTGTTACATGACCACTTATTTCAAAAACCACTTTAATTCTTTAATCCGGACATTCATAACCAAGAATTATATCAGGTGTGTACGAAAAAATATAATCGTTCGAACCAATTCCATATCAGCAACTAAACCTTAAATGTCGACACCCCTACACGGGAAAGTGTTGTCCCAAGAGAGTAGTTATAGTGACTTACCCTATGCTAATGCGTCCCATGGGTAATACTTAAATTTTCATAGCCAGTCCAATCCCAGGATAACATCTAGGTTTCCTAGGTCGAAGTAGATTAGGTCAGCGGGTATCTCACAGTTTGGATGGTTGTGACTACTCCCCTAAAAATAGAATCATAGTTTATTACTTGTTTTTGTAGGTGCAGCTATAGATACAAGGATTATAGGAGAGGGTTGATGTCCCAGTTTCTTATAAAAAGATGAAGATATGAAAGAATACGATGCTCCACCATCAAAGAGTACGTAAGTAGGAGTGTTGTTGACTAAGAATGAAACACTCAAAAATTATGGGATGCCTCCGCGCGAGGTGTTGAACGCCATTAGCAAACCGATAGGACCTTCAGTTCTTAGATAGTGCAACCCTCGATAACTCAAAACATAATTTAGTACAAATTCAAAGATAACCCATTAATAACATTTGAACAGTCAGTGAAATAAAAATACTATGTGAATACTAGGTTTTCACAACATGAGGCTCTAGCCAGCAGTTGTCGTGAGCGTCCTCCACTTGATAACTTGTGGTATTTTGAAATAGGAAAAGCCGAACCGCATAGAAAATTTGAAGTCATGAAAAATGAGTAAGAACATAGTACAAGAGGTAAAACGAGTTTTTCCTTAATAATTATATGATCAAAGGATGTCTAGAGAACCCACTTGAACTATAAACCGTAACTAATTCCACAGTTTAAACATTAGTTTAGCTGATGCGTATAATGGTCTAGCGGGTAACGAAGGCCCACAGAGAGGTTACGGCGCAATAGATCACAATAAGGGTACTGATAACTCCATATTTGGAGTTATATTCGTATATGTTTCTTTACCGTTTTGCGTGCATTCCGATGCGTTTTGATGGATTTTGGACCATTTCTTGCTAAAATTGGAGCATGATGAGTCTTTGCATGTAAATGATGAGTCCGAGCATTTTTTGCGTTAATTTTGACTATATTTTATCACGTTTGATCTTCCGGTATGTTTCTCGTGTTGTGATTTTCAGGAACTGGGAGCTCGGGACGTGACATTGGAGCAAAAGTGAACTTCGGAAAAGTTGGAGCTCAAAGGAATGCTCGGGAAGTGAAGACGACGGGAAAAAGAGCAAGAAGATGAGATTTGGATGTTGGCTGCCCAGAAGTAATCATACGATTACATGGAGGTAATCGTACGATTACCCCTTAGACAAATTTTGAAGCTGCCAAGTTATCTTGTGAAGTGATCTTGAGAAGTAATCGTACGATTACATCAAGGTAATCGTACGATTACCTCTGCTGCCAGGATCGTAATTTTGGGGTAATTTTGCTATTTTGGCATAGTTTTGAGGTTGGAGAGCCACGAAATACTTAGGAAACATTGGGGAACGTGATTGGCATCAGAGAACACATTGGGAGACGTGCTTGGAGAGCTTGGAGCTAGGTTGGAGAGCTTGGATCATCCGTTTGGCTTCTCAAACTTCGTTTTTCTCTAGTTTTTGCTATTTGATCATGAAACATTGTGTATTGATCATGTTTATGAGTAGCTAAACTCTTATTTCGGGATATGTCGTAGGAAACTAGGGTTTGATCACTTCGTATTGTGATTTATGGATATTCTTTCATGCATTCATGCTTAATTGATGAAGTTTTGTCTAGTTATGTGTATTTTACGCTTTTCATCTATCTTTTCTATTAGTAGACGTATTAATAGGATTGTGTTAGCTTGTGAATGATAGAGGAATCTACTTTCGTTGCCCGGAAACTTGAAATACACACTAGCCGTATCTAGGGTTGAGGAATCTTGCTAGTTAGCTAAGAACAAAGAGTAGAATCAATATCGTAATGTGTGCTTAAACTTGAGTAGGCTAGAGGAATCAGTTATGAGAGTTTTGTAGGGTTTTGATTCATGGATGCGCAACGGAAGCATAAACAAACATAAAACCATGCAAAACCCTCCAAGGATCACAAGTCAAGAGACATAAGGATGGTAAGGGTTAGAAATCATGAACACACCTTAGGGTTCTCCTTTGATGACTTCAAACGCGAATTGTGTCACGTTCTCTATGGTTGATCCACGCCTAGAGTTGATCCTAGAATCTCCCAAGTCCTTGGTGCTAGCCCGGAAGAGGAAGAGGAAGAATAATCACGCAAAACGAGACCCAAAAGGAGGGTCTCGGCCTCCTTTGGCCGACGGGGACGGGGCGGCGGCAAGGGGGCGGTCGGGCTCCCTTGTTGCTTGCTCTCTCTCCTTTTGTTCTCTCCCACTCTTTGTTATGTTCAATTATGAGCATAAGTTATTGTGGGAAGGAAGGAAGGAAGGTCCTTTATATAGTCCAACAACTCCTTGTCAACTACCTAAAGGACTTATTCTAGTCCTACTAGAATTCAATTTAGTCCCTTCCTTGCAAATTAGTCCCTACTAAGTTTGCAAGGGTTTGCAAAGTGATCCTTCTAATTAATTAATCCAATTAATTAATTCCCAAATCTAGTTCAACTCTATATAGCGTGTGACCCCATAGGTTCTATCTAGTTGGTAGCAACTATTTGCTAATATGGAGCGGTTTCTAGCAAAACATCCATTCTAGCCAACTAATAGAATAGTCATCTTGACAACCTTTGTGCAAGTAATTGTCTCATCCCTTTGTCTCTATATCCGGATTGGACACGAGACATACAAGTCACACTCGTATATCCAATCCATAGTTTCTCGATCCATGGGAATAGCCTTATTCGTGCAAATAACATCAATATCCCATATTGATTTATTTGAGTCTGGCCAGACATTCTATAAGCACTATCCCTCGAGTGGCCTATGATATTTGCTCCCGTTATGTGGGAGGGACAAATTCTATCTACGTCCACTACGATCTCTAAGCTTGCTTCTTATTGTATCCAGTACACGCCTTTATGACTACCCAGTTACGGTGTAGCGTTTAACGCTACCAAGATCACAATAATCCACAACTAGAATATCTAGTGACTTCAAGTCTAAGGATGACAATACCATTGCACCGCGAGAAGCGCTTGTGACTCAACATAACGTGTATGTAGCCTTCTCGGAGATGGGTCAATCCAGTGCAACATTCCCTAATGCACACCTATGTGTTGGATCGTGATATCTCCATATCAATCCAACCCCATACTAGTCTATAGATGATTGTCCCATTTAATCATTATCTTGACTAGGGATATTTAAGATAAACAACACAATTGTAAATCTAAGGACTTCATTATATTAAATATCCAATAAATAATAAATGAATTTCTAGCCACAAATAATTCATACTAAACTAGATTGCCTCTAGGGCATCTATTCCAACAGTCTCCCACTTGCACTAGAGCCAATCTGGCGCATCTCGTATGCCCATACTCCTAGTGTGCCCTTCATGCTTCCACTGCGTGAGAGGCTTTGTAAGCGGGTCTGACAGATTATCATCTGTAGGAATCTTGCATATCCGAACGTCTCCTCTATCGATAATATCTCGAATTAGATGAAACTTCCTGAGCACGTGCTTGGATTTCTGGTGCGACCTGGGTTCCTTCGATTGCGCGATCTCCCCAGTGTTGTCACAAAACAACTCAACTAGATCCGCAATGCTAGGGACCACACCAAGTTCAGAAACAAACTTTCTGATCCAAACAGCTTCCTTTGCTGCGCCATTTGCAGCAATGTACTCAGCCTCTGTTGTAGAATCAGCTACCGTCTCTTGCTTGGAACTCTTCCAGCTCACCGCTGCTCCATTCAGGCAAAACACATATCCCGACTATGATCTAAAGTCATCTCTGTCGGTTTGGAAGCTTGCATCAGTGTAACCCCTTACACGCAACTCTTCCTCACCGCCAAATATCAAGAAAGCATCCTTAGTTCTTCTTAAGTACTTTAGGATGTTCTTGACTGCAATCCAGTGACTCTCACCCGGATTGGATTGGTATCTGCTTGTCATACTCAAGGCATATGACACATCTGGCCTAGTACATAACATGTCGTACATGATAGATCCTATGGCCGAGGCATAGGGGATCCTACTCATGCGTTCCTTCTCAATCTCATTGGAAGGACAACCACTCTTCGAAAGAGTGATTCCATGTGACATGGGCAAGAATCGCTTCTTGGAATCTTGCATGTTGAACCGTTTCAACACCTTGTCAATATATGTACTTTGACTTAGGCCTAGTAACCTCTTAGATCTATCTCTATAGATCTTTATACCGAGTATATAGGCTGCTTCCCCTAAGTCCTTCATTGAGAAACACTTTCCTAGCCAATCTTTCACAGATTGCAGCATGGGAATGTCGTTTCCAATGAGTAGTATGTCATCCACATACAAGACCAGAAAAGCTACAGAGCTCCCACTAACCTTCTTGTAGACACAAGACTCATCTTCGTTTCTGATGAAGCCAAACTCTCTGACCACTTCATCAAAACGTCGATTCCAACTCCTAGAAGCTTGCTTCAATCCATAAATGGATCGTTGCAGTTTACAGACTTTATTGGCTTGCTTTGGATCCTCAAAACCCTCCGGCTGTATCATATATACGTCCTCGAGGAGATTCCCATAAAGGAATGCAGTTTTGACATCCATCTGCCAAATCTCATAGTCATGGTATGCTGCAATCGCAAGTAGGATTCGGATGGATTTGGTCATAGCGACTGGTGAAAAGGTTTCATCATAGTCAATACCATGAATCTGTCTGAATCCTTTAGCCACCAATCGGCCCTTATAGGTAATCACATTACCATCCATGTCGATCTTCTTCTTGAAGACCCACTTGCACCCTATGGGTCGCGCCCCATCGGGTGGTTCCACCAAAGTCCATACCTTGTTGGTATACATGGATTCCGTCTCGGATCTCATGGCTTCCAGCCACTTATGAGAGTCTGGGCCACTCATGGCCTCCTCATAGGTAGTAGGCTCATCATCTATGAGAATTGTGTCACCGGAATCGGTTACGAGAAGTCCATACCTCTCGGGTTCCTGGCGCACTCAACTAGATCTACGAAGCTCTTGTGTTACCTGAACAGGTTGCTCCACAACTACTTGTGGTTCCTGTTCATGTTCCATAATCGGTTCAGTGATTTGTGGTTCTTGAACCTCTTCAAGTTCTACATTCCTCCAACTTGCTTCCTTAGAGACAAATTCTCTTTCTAGAAACACGCCGGTCCGAGCAACAAACACTTTGTTCTCGGTTGGATTGTAGAAGTAGTATCCCTTAGTTTCCTTAGGGTACCCGACAAATTTACACTTATCCGATTTCGGCCCCAGCTTGTCTGATTGTAAACATTTGACATAGGCATCGCAGCCCCAAATCCTCATGAACGACAGTGTGGGACGCCTCCCACTCCACATCTCATATGGTGTCTTCATGACTAATTTAGATGGAACACGGTTAATGGTGAAAGCTGCACTTGATAGAGCGTAGCCCCAAAATGATAATGGAAGATCGGTTTGACACATCATAGATCGAACCATATCCAATAGGGTTCGATTCCTCCTCTCGGACACGCCATTCCATTGTGGCGTTCCGGGTGGAGTGAGTTGGGACACAATCCCACACTCTCTAAGATAGTCGTCAAACTCTTGGCTCAAGTATTCTCCTCCACGATTCGATCGTAGGGCCTTGATACTTTTGCCAAGTTGCTTTTCTACTTCATTCTTGAATTCTTTGAACACTTCAAAGGATTCGGATTTTGCCCTCATAAGGTACACAAATCCATATCTACTGTAATCATCAGTAAATGTAATGAAGTAGACATAACCACCCCTGGCAGGCGTGGCAAATGGCACACACACATCGGTATGTATGAGCGCCAATTGCTCACTAGTCCTCTCACCTTTCTTATTGAAAGGGGACTTAGTCATTTTTCCCAATAAACAAGCCTCACATGTCTCATATGATTCAAAATCAAATGAGTCTAGTAATCCATCCTTATGGAGTCTAGATACACGTTTCTCATTTATATGGCCTAAACGACAATGCCATAAATAAGCAGGATTTAAATCATTTATTTTAATCCGCTTGGTATTAATGTTGTAGACAGGATTGCTTAGATCAAGGACATAAAGTCCATTAAATAATTGCGCACTAAAATAGTGAATATTATTTAAATAAAAGGAACAACAATTGTTCTTTATTTAAATAATAAAACCATCCTTGTCCAAACAAGAAATAGAAATAATGTTTCTGCTCATAGCAGGCACAAAATAGCAATTATTTAATTCTAAAACTAATCCTGAAGGCAGAGATAGCTCGCACACGCCTATGGCCAACGCAACAACCTTTGCTCCATTCCCAACGCGCAGTTCTATCTCCCCTTTAGCCAATCTTCTACTTCTCTTTAGATCCTGCATATTTCGACAAATATGAGATCCACATCCAGTATCTAATACCCATGATGTAGAGAAAGTTAAATTGACATCTACAACAAAAATACCTGGTGGTGGTGGAATCACTATTCCAAGCCTCTTGTCCTCCAGATATTTTGGGCAGTTCCTCTTCCAGTGTCCAGGCTGACTACAGTAGTGACACTCACCTTTAGTCACGCCCTTGGCAATGCAACCAACAGGCTTAAGGGCAGGTTCCTTGGACTTGGCAACTGACTTGCCTTTTCCCTTGGAGGAAGAGGCAAACCTTTTGCCCTTTCCTTTCTGTACCATCATTATGGCCTTGCCCTTACCCTTGTTGATGCTCTGTTCAGCCGTCCTCAACATGTTGAGTAAATCTGGCAGTGTTTTAACGATCTCGTTCATGTTATAGTTCATAATGAACTGTCCATAACTCTCGGGCAACGATTGCAACACGAGGTCGGTTGCCAACTCTTGGCCGACCGGGAACCCCTGTCGGGCGAGATTCTACAAGTACCCGATCATTCGGAGTACTTGGGGTCCCACCGGGTTCCCTTCTGCCTGATGACACTTGAACAGTGCCTTTGAGACCTCATACCTCTCTACCCTCGCCTGCTCTTGGAAGAGCTGCTTTAGATGTTCGATCATATCGACAGCATTCATGTTTTCTTGTTGCTTCTGAATCTCAGAAGTCATGGTGCAAAGCATAAGGCAGGCCGCATCATTAGCATCATCAACACGCTTTTGATACGCCTTTAGGGCAGCAGGTGTTTGGTTCTCTGGACCTTTTGGAACATGCTCCTCTATTGCGTACAGTTTCTTCTCTTGCTTGAGAACAACTCTCAAGTTTCTGTACCAATCAAGAAAGTTGGTTCCAGAGAGCTTGTCCTTCTCAAGGACAGATCGTAGGGAATGTTGTGAACTCGATGAGTTGTTTGCCATTTGGAATTCTACAAAAGGAAAATACGCAAGTTTTAGTATTTGTGAATTTTTGACTATATTCAATAATGGCTAGTTTATCAAATATAGCTCCCACTATTTTTCTACGGATTAATAACCCTCAAGATATTAATGCGGAAAATATCCATATATTTTCTAGTGGGCCAAGATCCATCTTTCATCTCCTTATAAGCTTGCTTTGGCAAGTCACCCATAATTTGACTACTTTAGGTAGGAGCAATTCCAATTGCATCCCTTATGCAACTCTTGGTTCAATTGGGAAAATAACTCCTTATTTATCCATCCATATGGATAATCCCAATTGATTGCCTCTAGGTTTCTTAATCAAATTAATAGCCTAGTTGTGTTCAACCTCTTATCTAAACAATTGCACATTGTTACGTGCCATCGCATTCCATCATGATGAACCAAGTCGCCATGCTTTGGCACGCACGAGCTTGGTAAATAATGATGATAATGAGTGTTTAAATAACGAGAAGGCAAGAACACAATATTTGAATTTTGAGGGATTTTAAATTCAATTTTTAATTGTTTTGTTGATCAATATCAACTAATCTATCTATTTGAGTTTGGGCACAACTCCAAATAATAGATCCGGGTTGTCTAATTATCTTATTATCCTAATTGCATGCATCATCCATACACCAACCACATAATAATAAGACAATAAAATAAACAACCACAAAACAGAAATTAAACGTGATGTGGATATGGCCTTTTCTAGACTAAGATAATTCCAAGCCAATGGAATTATCTATGAACCCTAAAAAAAACACATCTCCATGCGCCTTGATCTTTTGGTCCATCCTTCATAGTCATGTGGCATACTCCATGCTCCATGCTCCATCTTTTGTGGCTTCTTTGGCTTTGGGCTTCTTTTCTCCAATCTTGGCTAACAATCTACTTTATCTAGCACTAGCTAACTTCTATACTAAATAAAATAAATCTCACAAGTTGAGAAAAAAAATGGCACGCAGGCCATAAAACCCTAATTAATTATTACAATTAATTGATCAGCTCGCAGGCCTTAAAACCAAACAACAAAATTAAACATCCACATCAAACCACATCCTAAGGCCATATCCAATCACCATGCGATTTGCACATAAACAGTTAAAATCCAATTTTAACGCGCTTGGTCAATTTTAATTGATTTTAAAATTTCTAGGATTAAAACGGTCCATGGGCCCAACAATTAAATTGCCCGGGCCCAATAAGGTGAACCACAAGGCCCTAGGGCCGGCCCGGCCCAAAACCCACAAGCCTAGGCCCGCGGGTTAGGGCCGCCCGGCCCCTATGGCGGCCAATCTTGGGCGGCAAGCAAGGGGGTGCGGTCCCTATGGGGGCCGATCCTCCTTGAGGGAGTTGTTTCCAAAAACAATCCCTTGCTTGGTGCCCAAGTTTGGTTGTTTCCTTGTTTTGGGAGAACTCCTTCTTCCCCAAGGATGCCCAAAACCTAGATCTAAGATCCTAAAATTTCTCAAACTCACCAATTCATGCATCCAATGCGAAAATTGAATCTTGTTATGATTAATTATTGACAAATTGCATCCCATGCTTGATTTGTCTTGTTTTACGCGATAAACAATCAAATTAAGGTGTAAAACAACTAAAACGTAACACATAAACCACGTTTATGCTCTACAACCAGGCTCTGATACCACTGTAGGGTTTTGATTCATGGATGCGCAACGGAAGCATAAAAAAACATAAAACCATGCAAAACCCTCCAAGGATCACAAGTCAAGAGACATAACGATGGTAAGGGTTAGAAATCATGAACACACCTTAGGGTTCTCCTTTGATGAATTCAAACGCGAATTGTGTCACGTTCCCTATGGTTGATCCACGCCTAGAGTTGATCCGAGAATCTCCCAAGTCCTTGGTGCTAGCCCGAAAGAGGAAGAGGAAGAAGAATCACGCAAAACGAGACCCAAAAGGAGGGTCTCGGCCTCCTTTGGCCGACGGGGACGGGGCGGCGGCTAGGGGGCGGTCGGGCTCCCTTGTTGCTTGCTCTCTCTCCTTTTGTTCTCTCCCACTCTTTGTTATGTTCAATTATGAGCATAAGTTATTGTGGGAAGGAAGGAAGGAAGGTCCTTTATATAGTCCAACAACTCCTTGTTAACTACCTAAAGGACTTATTCTAGTCCTACTAGAATTCAATTTAGTCCCTTCCTTGCAAATTAGTCCCTACTAAGTTTGCAAGGGTTTGCAAAGTGATCATTCTAATTAATTAATCCAATTAATTAATTCCCAAATCTAGTTCAACTCTATATAGCGTGTGACCCCATAGGTTCTATCTAGTTGGTAGCAACTATTTGCTAATATGGAGCGGTTTCTAGCAAAACATCCATTCTAGCCAACTAATAGAATAGTCATCTTGACAACCTTGGTACAAGTAATTGTCTCATCCCTTTGTCTCTATATCCGGATTGGACACGAGACATACAAGTCACACTCGTATATCCAATCCATAGTTTCTCTATCCATGGGAATAGCCTTATTCGTGCAAATAACATCAATATGCCATATTGATTTATTTGAGTCTGGTCAGACATTCTATAAGAACTATCCCTCGAGTGGCCTAGGATATTTGCTCCCGTTATGTGGGAGGGAAACATTCTATCTACGTCCACTACGATCTCTAAGCTTGCTTCTTATTGTATCCAGTACACGCCTTTATGACTACCCAGTTACGGTGTAGCGTTTAACGCTACCAAGATCACAATAATCCACAACTAGAATATCTAGTGACTTCAAGTCTAAGGATGACAATACCATTGCACCGCGAGAAGCGCTTGTGACTCAACATAACGTGTATGTAGCCTTCTCGGAGATGGGTCAATCCAGTGCAACATTCCCTAATGCACACCTATGTGTTGGATCGTGATATCTCCATATCAATCCAACCCCATACTAGTCTATAGATGATTGTCCCATTTAATCATTATACTTGACTAGGAATATTTAAGATAAACAACAAAATTGTAAATCTAAGGACATCATTATATTAAATATCCAATAAATAATAAATGAATTTCTAGCCACAAATAATTCATACTAAACTAGATTGCCTCTAGGGCATCTATTCCAACAAGTTTAAGCATATTTATTGGTTGAGACATCTTCAATATAAAATTTCTCGTTTAACTAGAACTAAAACTCATCGTGTTAGTAGAGCATAAATCCAACGTAGTGTGAAATACCTAGTGATCCGTAGAGATATCCTGATTTTGACCAACTTTGAGAAACAACCAAATCAACTCGTGCTTGTTAATCTTGAATTAATTCTTCGAATTATTTGAGATATTCGTTATTTTAATTATTAGTAGAATTAGAACACACAACTCAACGCGCTTTGCCCACACGATGAACAAATTTAGTAATTAATTTACACGAAGTCTCTTGGGTTCGACAACCCGGATTTCCGGAATATTATCACTACACCGACAACTGTGCACTTGCAGTTGGAGCATGTCAAGTTTTTGACGCTGTTGCCGGGGACTTCAAATAAATTAGCTATTATTTTTCTCTTTAGGGATTTAATATTTCAGTTTATATCTGTTACTCACCTGTTTTGTGTGTGTGATTCGTGTTTTCAGGTCTGATTCACTTGGTGCATGTCACGTTCTAGAAACGAGCCTTTGCATCCAACACTTGAAGACCCGGAATCCTTATTGCAAGCACAGAGTAGAGACAAGAGGAAAAGAAATTCAGTTCAGATGGACGAGCAAACTAGAGCTGAGTTTGATAGGTTCCGCAAAGGCCTGCAAGATGCGGAAGCAGCTAGAGCTGCAGCTGTAGAGGAGGCTGCAAACAGAGCCGCGGAAAATGAGCAAATTAGGGCTCAAATGGCTGAGATGCAGGCGATGATTGATCGCATGAACCCTCCAAATCCACAACAATTTCCTGGTACGGAGGTAGTTGGCAGAAATAACGGGGGCAATGAGAATAATGGGGGCAATAATCGGAACAATAACTGCCGGAACGCGGTAGAGAAAGTCAACAATGCTGAGGAGGATGAACGTCCTTTGGTGGACTACTTCAGGACTACACCAGAGGGATATCAGCCCACCATTGTCAGGCCGCAGATTCATGCCGCACATTTAGAGATTCGCCAACCGTTGATCAACATGGTTAGGGATGAATGCTTATTCACTGGAGCCCCGAGTGATGATCCACATCAACACTTGCTCAATTTCGAGCAGATTACTTCTACCATGTATGACCAGAGAGTTCCAATCGAGACGATAAAGCTCATGCTTTTCCCTTTCTATTTATCGGGAAAGGCAAAGACATGGCTTATGGAACTTCTAGCAGGCAGCATAGTTACATGGGCAGATTGTAGCAGAGAGTTTCTCAGGAAGTATCTTCCACCATCTAAGGTTGCTCAACGGATGGCTGATATAACCAAATTTACACAGCAGGAAGATGATTCTCTGAGATCCACAAACTTCTTCAAGTGCTTGGCATCTTCTTGACTCTTCAATCTCTGCGGGTATGGCACTCGCACACTGTATTCCTCCTTTGGCTTCTGTTTCTCATCCGACTTCCTCACCGTGTCCTTTGATTGGGGAATCACGTAGGCACATGAATCTCTTCATCCAAGGCTTTTTCAGTGGCCTTAGTCGCCTCAGCTCGCGCATGGGTAGGATATGGGGGATCCTCGGTAGTGGTCCCACTGCGAGTAGTAATAGCCTTCAATTGCTCAGGTGGAGTGATTGTGTTAGAAGGTAGTATACCTGGTGGAAGTCGAGTATTCTGATTAGCTATTTGGCCAATTTGTGTTTCATGGCTCTTTAGCGAAGCTTCCATTGCGACAATTTTGCTCTCAATCTTATCGTTGCTAGCTAACAGTTTCCTCAACAACGCATTTGTATCCTGTTCTTCTGGGGGTGGAACCTGTTGCTGTGGAACCTGTCTCTGAGCTTGGTAAGGAACATTTGGCCTTTGACCTGGCGCATATAATCCACTATTCAGATTGGTATAGCTGAAGTTGGGTTGATTGCGATTGTTGAGATGATAGGTGTTTGGCCATTGCTGCTGTCTTTGATGACCCATGTAGTTCACGTCTTCAATACCATCCCCATATCCCATATTTGCATCTGCTACCATTTCTCCCACTGACTTCACTTGTGCCGATGGATTCAAATTACTGAAAGCCGAAGTCATCACTGCCATCTGATGTTCAAATTTCTGTTCCACCATGGACTCAATCTTACTAACCAATTCCCCATCTGATTTCGTGTTTATACGAGTCTCAGACCTCGTGGATTCACATTTAGCTACATTATCTAGCAGATCACGACATCTCTGTAATCCCATTCCCATAAAATTTCCTTGGGCCATCATGTCCAGTTCACTAGCAGTCTCTCTGTCCAAAGCATTATAAAAGTAATGCAGAAGTTTGTACCATGGCTCTCCGTGAGTAGGGCATCTGCGAAGGAGCTAGTTGAACTTTCTCCAGATATCTTCAAGAAGCTGCACATTAATATCCCTTTTGCAGAGGCCATTTCACAAATGCCTAAATATGCTAAATTTCTCAAGGACCTCCTTTCTAATAGGAGGCGCATGGATGATTTTGAAACCGTGACTCTGAATGAGGAGTGTAGCGCAGTCGTGCAAAAGGCGTTACCAAAGAAGATGAAAGATCCAGGTGGCTTCATTATTCCTGTGACATTGGGAGATGCGTTTCATGATAGGGCATTATGTGATCTTGGTGCAAGTATTAATTTGATGCCCACATCGGTTTTTGAGCAGCTTGGTGTGGGAGATCCCAAGCCTACCAGGATGTGCTTGCAGATGGCTGATCGCATTATAAAACGCCCCAGGGGTGTTTTAGAGGATGTATTAGTGAGAGTTGAAGGACTAATCTTCCCAGCGGATTTTGTGATCCTAGACATGGAGGCCGACGATGATGTTCCTCTTATTTTGGGCCGCCCATTCCTGGCCACTGGGAGGACTATCATTGATGGGGCCAATGGAGAGCTCACTATGCAGATCAACAATGAGAAGGTGGCCTTCAATGTATTGAGGCTATGAAGTTTCCCGCATATGCGATAACAGACCAGTGCTTTGGTGTGGAGGCATACACGCCGAAGAGGACGATATTTTGTTGGAGCAACTATTTGAGGAGCTTGCTCTACTTGATTCCAGCGAGAAAGAGCAAGCCTTAGATGTTCATTGGCGCCAGCCACTACCCCTCTTTAATGAGGGAAGCAGGAAGATTCTTACTCATTCTCTTATTACTGCTCCTATTTAGAATTAAAGCCTTTAACTGTGCATTTGAAATATTTGTACTTGGGATCTAATGAGACTCTACCTGTGATTGTGTCTGCATGTTTGGACAGGGAACAGGAGGAGAAACTTCTCAAGGTACTACAGGAGATAAAGGCAGCTATGGGATGGACCATAGCAGATATCAAGGGGATCAGCCCCACAGTTTGCCAGCACAAGATTCGGCTCATGAAAGATAAGAAGCCGGTAGTTCAGTTTCAGCGCCGCCTCTACCCTCACATGCAGGAGGTGGTGAAGAAAGAGGTGCTTAAATTGTTGGAGGCGGGCATCATTTATCCGATTTCCGACAGCACATGGACTAGCCCAGTGCAGTGTGTCCCTAAGAAGGGAGATATAACTGTGGTGGAAGGGGAAAAAAGTGATCAGATTGCTACTTGTACTGTTACTGGGTGGAGAGTTTGCATGGATTACCGCAAGCTCAATGATGCCACTTTGAAGGATCATTTCCCCATCCCATTCGTTGATCAGATGCTTGATAGGCTGGCACGTCATTCTCGTTATTGCTTTTTGGATGGGTACTCCGGGTACAACCAGATAGCAATTGAGCCAGCTGACCAGGAGAAGACGACATTCACTTGTCCTTATGGGACCTTTGCTTGTAGACGCATGCCTTTTGGGTTATTCAACGCACCTGCTACGTTTCAGAGGTGTATGATGTCGATCTTCTCTGACATGATGGAGCAAAATTTCGAGGTATTTATGGATGAATTCTCGCTCTATGGTGACGGATTCGAAGACTGCCTGCAACAGTTGGCCCGGGTTCTGGATAGATGCATTGACACCAACCTAGTGCTCAACTGGGAGAAGTGTCACTTCATGGTTACTGAGGGTATTGTTTTGGGCCACAAGATATCCAGCAAAGGTTTATAGGTGGATAGAGCCAAGATCGAGGTGATTGAGAAGCTCCCTTACCCTACCTCTGTCAAAGGGGTAAGGAGTTTCTCGGGACATGCAGGGTTCTATCGGCGCTTCATTAAAGATTTCTCGAAGATCACGAAGCCTTTATGTGGATTGCTTGAGAAGGATGCAGTCTTTGATTTTAATGCGGAATGCAAGTCAGCTTTATATTTGATCAAGGAAAAGCTGATTAGCGCGCCTATCATCACCACACCAGACTGGACCCTACCATTTGAGCTCATGTGCGATGCTAGTGACTATGCGGTGGGAGCAGTTCTGGGCCAGCGGAAAGATAAGGTAGCTCACGTCATTTATTATGCCAGTCGTACTCTTAATGATGCACAGGTTAATTATGCTACCACGGAGAAAGAGATGTTGGCCATCATATTTGCGTTGGACAAGTTTCGTCCATATCTTGTGGGTTCTCAGGTGACGATTTTCACGGACCATTCAGCCCTCAAGTACCTTCTCACCAAGAAGGACGCCAAGCCAAGATTGATCCGGTGGGTTTTATTGATGCAAGAGTTCGATGTGGTGATCAAAGATAAAAAGGGGGTAGGGAATGTGGTTGCGGACCATTTGTCAAGACTGGAGAACGATAAGTAGGAAGATTTGCCTATTCGAGAGGATTTTCCAGATGAGCAGCTTATGGTTGTAGTTGCAGCTGTGCCTTCGTTTGCTGACTTGGCAAATTTCAAGGCACTAAACATTGTACCCAAGGACATGAGTTACCACCAGAGGAAGAAATTCTTTGCAGACGCGCGACAATACTTCTGGGATGACCCTTATCTGTTCAAGCTGGGAGTAGATAATGTATTGTGGAGGTGTGTTGCAGAGCCGGATACGTTAGAGATTCTCAGACACTGCCACGAGTTGAATTGTGGAGGTCATTTTGGCAAATCACGCACAGTTGCTAAGGTACTTCAGAGTGATTTCTTTTGGCCTACATTGCATAAAGATTCCCATCTATTTGTACAACAATGTGACCGGTGTCAGAGAACCGGCAATATTTCCAACCGGAATGAAATGCCTCAAAATTTCGTGTTAGAGGTAGAGCCATTTGACGTATGGGGCATAGACTTTATGGGCCCCTTCCCATCTTCACTTGGTGATCTCTATATCCTTTTAGCGGTTGATTATGTGACCAAGTGGGTCGAAGCTCTGGCATGTCCAAAGAATGATAGTGCTACAGTTGAGAGATTCTTGCGCAAGAATATATTCACAAGGTTTGGAACGCCTAGAGCCATTATTAGCGATGAGGGATCACACTTTTTGAACAAGGTCTTTGCCAATACCTTGAGCAAGTATGGGGTAAAGACACACAAGATCTCATTGGCCTATCATCCACAATCCAATGGACAAGCTGAAGTGTCTAACCGAGAGATAAAGGGGATTCTAGAGAAAACTGTCAATCCAGGACGCAAAGACTGGGCTCTACACTTGGATGATAGTTTATGGGCATACCGTACTGCATACAAGACTCCCTTGGACATGTCTCCCTACCAACTCGTTTTCGGGAAATCGTGCCATCTTCTGGTGGAACTTGAGCACAAAGAGTTCTGGGCGCTAAAGAAAGTAAATTTGGATGCTAAGCTCTCTGGTGAGCAAAGGAAGCAGGCATTGCTTGAGTTAGAGGAACATAGGTTGATGGCATATCAGAGTGCCAAGATCTACAAAGAGAGAACCAAGCAATGGCATGACAAGCATATCATTCCACGAGATTTCAGAGTGGAACAGAAGGTATTGATATTCAACGTACGACTGAAATTATTTTCGGGCAAGCTGAAGTCAAGGTGGAGTGGTCCATTTAAAATTACAGAGGTTTACCCATGGGGATCTCTCGAGGTGGAAGCTGAGAATGGGAACAGGTTCAAGGTAAATGGACATCGAGAAAAGCCGTACGTGGATGGGAATTTCATTGGGGTGATTGAGATCCTCAAACCAATTCCCGATATCTGAGCTCATTTGAGGTAACTGGGTCGGGCCGTCGACCTTAAAATTCAAAGCGCTTGTTGGGAGGCAACCAAACCTATTTAGTGCATAGTGTAGATTTCAATACTGTCTTGTTATTTTATTCTGTGCTAACTATTTGAGAGGTGCGAGAGAGTGGATTTAATATTTCCAATGAGCATGTGCAGGAATTCTAGGTGGAAGGCCTATTCCGGATCCCCTTTCTTGATGCGCGAGTGAAGAATTGCACGAAAAACGAGAAAGAGCAGACCAAAACGCGTATCGGGACCCGGAATGAAGAAATAGATGACTGAAGCCATTTCTACACTTACTCAACACACGCATCTGGGGAAGATCAAGTTCCCGGACTCCCCGTCTTGATATACGCAAAGAAGACGTAAAGAAATTGGGAAAGCTGGCACAATGGCACGAATTACGAGGTAAATTTTTGAGGACAGGACTGTGAGCTAATTTGAACAGTGCCATAGTGTGGGCGTGGTCGAGAGCTTTCTGTGGATAGGTGGATCGCGTATATCGGAGTCCGGACGAAGAAGTTATGCCCAAAAGGAATTTGAGCAAGCTAAAAGGCGTCCAAAAAGCATCCGAAATTGCCAAACGGGTCTTTGGAATGATCAAATTGAAGAATAAAGCGTTCCCCGGACATTGGGAATCTTTTATAACGTAAATGGAGTCTCGAGGTCGAGGAGATCCATGACAAAGCAAAGAAACGAGCAACAAAGACGAAAAAGGATGCTAAAAGGCGTCCAAAAGCATCCGGAAATGCAAAACGAGCCTTTGGAAGCGCGAAATTGAAGAATGAAAGGTTCCCCGGACCTTTGGAATTTTTATACATGAGCATAGATCCCGCACTCCCCATCTTGATGAAGGTGATTGCAAAACATACGCCGAAAAAGGGATCCAAAGGTGATTGCTTTGCAAGGAAGGATCACTTTGCAAAATCTTGCAAACTTAGTAGGGACTAATTTGCAAGGAAGGGACTAAATTGAATTATAGTATGACTAGAATAAGTCATTTAGGTAGTTGGCAAGGAGTTTTTGGACTATATAAAGGACCTTCCTTCCTTCCTTCCCACAACTAATGCTCATAATTGAACATAACAAGAGTGGGAGAGAACAAAAGGTGAGAGAGCAACAAGCTAAGGAGCCTACCGCCCCCTAGCTCGCCGCCCCGTCCCCGTCGGCCCCAAAGGAGGCCGAAACCTCCTTTGGTTCGTCTCCTTTTGCGTGATTCTTCTTCCTCTTAGCACAAAGGAGTGGGAGATCTAGGAATCAACTCTAGGCGTGGATCAACCATAGAGAACGTGACACAATTCGCGTTTGAAGTCATCAAAGGAGAACCCTAAGGTGTGTTATTGATTTCTTCCTTTACCATCGTTACGTCTCTTGACTTGTGATCCTTGGAGGGTTTTGCATGGTTAATTTTTGTTTCCGTTGCGCATCCATGATTGAAAACCCTACAGAGGGAGACCAGCTACCCTCACTCTGTTCTCTGTCGTAAGACATGGTTGCAGAATTTGTTGATCTAAAGCTTTGAAGGTTGTGTTCACGTCGAGTTCACCAATGTGGACAAGAGATTCTCCAAGATAGATCTGGATGTACACCTGCAATTTACAAGAACACACAGTACAAATCACAGAGAGTGAGAGTACGGGTGTAGGGTAAGAGTAAGCCTATGCCAATATTTGAGAGAAGACAGTGTGTGATGATTTTCCAAAAGAGCCGAACCGAGGATAGAAGGCAGTGCTCCTATATATAGGTTCTTAGGGTAGTAGTTACGGGAAGTTATATAACCATACGACGATTATATAACAGCCTCGCACGTTGCACGATTGACCGCATATATAGGGAACGTTGCACGATCGACAGTACATATAGGGCATGTGATCAACAGTCTCTTAGGTAACATACAATGTTCGCACGCGAGCGTAATCGCTGCTCTCGTGCGACGTGCCTTACTCTAGCCTCCAAGCCACTTAAGCCCTTCAACTCTCGTGCGGTTAGTAGACGAGGGTAACCCTGTCTCACAGCCCCCACATGAGTAAGTGCGCATATGAAGATAAGTATTCAGTGCTATTAAAGTACTACAAGAGCTTACTGATGATGGACACGTGGACGGTGTCACCATGCTTAGGAAGTACTATCTACACGGAGTTAGCGCGAACTAGATCAAGACAGACCAGCAACGAGTCAAAATGGGTTGACCCGTAAGTGACACAAAATAAACAAGTTCAGTCAGGGTCAACAGTGTGTAGTCTGGTAAATTAGTAAATATTTTTTGAATGATCACTTTGCAAAACCTTGCAAACTTAGTAGGGACTGATTTGCAAGGAAGGGACTAAATTGAATTCTAGTAGGACTAGAATAAGTCCTTTAGGTAGTTGGCAAGGAGTTGTTGGACTTTATAAAGGACCTTCCTTCCTTCCTTCCACAACTTATGCTCATAATTGAACATAACAAGAGTGGGAGAGAACAAAAGGAGAGAGAGCAACAAGCTAAGGAGCCGACCACCCCCTAGCTCGCCGCCCCGTCCCCGTCGGCCCCAAAGGAGGCCGAAACCTCCTTTGGTTCGTCTCGTTTTGCGTGATTAAAGGATGAGACAATTACTTGTACAAAGGTTGTCAAGAAGGCTACATACGCGTTATGTTGAGTCACAAGCGCTTCTCGCAGTGCAATGGTATTGTCATCCTTAGACTTGAAGTCACTAGATATTCTAGTTGTGGATCATTTTTTGGTAGCGTTAAACGCTACACCGTAACTGGGTAGTTATAAAGGCGTGTACTGAATACAATAAGAAGCAAGCTTAGATATCGTAGTGGACGTAGATAGAATTTTTCCCTCCCACATAACGGGAGCAAATATCCAAGGCCACTCGAGGGATAGTGCTTATAGAATGTCTGGCCAGACTCAAATAAATCAATATGGGATATTGATGTTATTTGCACGAATAAGGCTATTCCCATGGATCGAGAAACTATGGATTGGATATACGAGTGTGACTTGTATGTCTCGTGTCCAATCCGGATAGAGACAAAGGGATGAGACAATTACTTGTACAAAGGTTGTCAAGATGACTATTCTATTAGTTGGCTAGAATGGCTGTTTTGCTAGAAACTGCTCCGTATTAGCAAATAGTTGCTACCAACTAGATAGAACCTATGGGGTCACACGCTAGATAGAGTTGAACTAGATTTGGGAATTAATCAAATGAGTCTAGTAATCCATCTTTATGGAGTTTAGATACACGTTTCTCATTTATGTGGCCTACACGACAGTGCCATAAATGAGCTGGATTTAAATCATTTATTTTAATCCGCTTGGTATTATTGTTGTAGACAGGATTGCTTAGATCAAGGACATATAGTCCATTAAATAATTGTGCACTAAAATAGTGAATATTATTCAAATAAAAGGAACAACAATTGTTCTTTATTGAAATAATAAAACCATCCTTGTCCAAACAAGAAATAGAAATGATGTTTCTGCTCATAGCAGGCACAAAATAGCAATTATTTAATCCTAAAACTAATCCTGAAGGTAGAGATAGCTCGCACACGCCTATGGCCAACGCAGCAACCTTTGCTCCATTCCCAACGCGCAGATCTACCTCTCCTTTAGCCAATCTTCTACTTCTCTTTAGATCCTTCATATTTCGACAAATATGAGATCCACATCCAGTATCTAATACCCACGATGTAGAGACAGTTATATTGACATCTACAACAAAAATACCTGGTGGTGGTGGGATCACTATTCCAAGCCTCTTGTCCTCCAGATATTTTGGGCAGTTCCTCCTCCAGTGTCCAGGCTGACTGCAGTAGTGACACTCACCGTTTAGCTACTCATAAACATGATACAAAGTTGTCATTCTCGCTCTAGAACTTAAGCACAGAGATGTCAAGCCTTGAATCAGCTTCAGAGGCTACGCTAGGCTAAGCCATGATACAAAGTTGTTCAAGGCCTAGAAATTTTATATAATCATAAATGTCCAATACACCCTAATACTTTGAAACTAATAAGTCACGAAAAGTTTGAAATATAAATTTATTGAAATTCTCAAATAATTTTCCGAAATTACCAAATAACCCCAACTAAAACACGGGGTATTACATCTATCACATCTGTTGACAGCTCACTAGTAGATTTTGGGTCCTGTGAACTTTTGCCAGATGCGACAACTGAAAGAATGAATTGAGAGAGAGCAGGTCGAATCCGTTCCTTGTTATCCGGATCGATCACCATCCCAAGTTCCAAACAGCACCTTCAGAGTTCTTCGATTTGAGATCATTAATGAAAGCCATGCTACGGTCGCCAGACACGAATATCCTAAAATAGCACTATAAAATATCATTTGTTTAATGATTCAAACTTAATGCATTTCATAGGAAATTTGAGATAAGTATACCTTTTTAAAATCTTCTGCATACATTTTCCTTGCTTTGTAGGTAAACTTTGATCTTTATCTAGAAGCCATAGAAGCCATATTCATGTTCGTCCTTGGAACAAGCTGATTTAAATGGATAATGACCCTTTTTGATAGCAGGTGGTTTATTTGGTCAAAATCAAAGCAGAGATTTTTCATGAAGATTAATTTGCGCGTCCCAGAATGCTACCCTATTCGGAGCTCTCATGCCTTGTCTCTCTCCAGATGGAATAGTGAATGGAAGCAACTTTATTAAATTACACTTTCCATATAGCAATATTTTGTAGAAATTTCTTTTTATCGAATCAGTCCAGAAAGAGGACGCCACGGCATCGAACCCAAATTGAGTACTCACCTGAATCGGGTCATAATCGACGGTTAAGAGTTAGTAACATAAAAATTCATCAGTGTATTCGGAAAGAGCAGGCAATGAACCTCTCGCACACCAATTCATGAATCTGGGGTAACAACTTCCTCCTTTAGTGATATGCGTGGCAGTGATTTTTATATCTTCAG
The DNA here is from genome assembly GCA_023055425.1 of Linanthus parryae. NCBI lineage: Eukaryota > Viridiplantae > Streptophyta > Magnoliopsida > Ericales > Polemoniaceae > Linanthus > Linanthus parryae. The sequence goes on along the minus strand of JALGPY010000001.1, from coordinate 39,746,377 downwards.
CAGGATACATAACCGTATGCGAAACGATATCATCAATGACGGTAGTATACGGCCTGGATACAAAATAGGAAATATCATCGCAGATCAAAGAGAATGGGCGTTGAATACCTTTGGTTTTAAACCAGCGCCACGCTCGAGGAAAAAGAAGATCTCTCGGAGACTTAGGCGCATTCCAAAATTTGACTCTTGTTGGGATCAGAGCATACAAAGGTCATCTCTCAAACACCCGCATCGTTAAGAATGAAAAATTGATGTATGTCGAAATATCAACCCTACCGTTCGATTGTTCAACACGGGTCATCGCCAGATCCAAACGGTGATATAAAGAGCCCAAAAACAGGGGTCCTAGTGCGATATTCTTGCCAAGGGTAAGAGGAATAGAAAATGAAAGGATATGGCAAAAAACTCCATCATGAGGATGACCATCTATTAGGTACCTCGATAACCAGACAAAAAGAAAACCACATAATGTATTACTCGAACCCTTTCCTAGCAAGAAAGTTATCGCTTTGGGGTCCTATGCTAATATTTATTCAGAAAGCTTTATCTTCGCAAAATCACGAAAAAATATAATACCCATTTTGACCAGACATTCTTCGCACCTGTTTTCACAAACAAATAAGTTTCTGCGTGGGTACATGATGTCCATCTTGTCGTATTCTTTTTTAGATCGATCTCAATATCTTTATCCAGAGGATCAAACGAATTTACAGATCCCATGCAGGGAAGTTCTATGAGCATCTTAACATCTTCGAGCATAGCTCCATCTTCAAAAGAGGCAAAATGGAAGGAATGCGTCTTTATCGAGTATTTAGAAAAGAGGGTCATTAGCATGTCATTATCGAGTTTAACACTCAATCCTTTTGTCGCATGCACGACCTCATAAATTCTTGTTGGATTTTGATGCATGTTACGCAGCGGAATAATAAAATTAATCCTGCTCAAATCCAACCAAGGATCACAGGACAAGCCATCATAACACGATAAGGGCATAAAAGATGTGTACCTTAGTTTGGGAGATCACACAAAGAATAGTGTCTTCGTCTCTATGAATATCCACACCTTCAATTCTTGATTGGATTCCTTCTCACCGTGATGTTCTAGAAGCAAAAGACGGAGGAATGGATCACGAAAAACGAGGCACCAATCCAACGCCTCAAGGAGGCCGACGACAAGGGGTCGGACAGGTTGGGGCGAACGCCTCTTCCTTGTCTCTCTCTCTTGCTTTGTTATGTTCTCTCAATAATGACTTGTGTAGAGAATTAATAGGCTAGAGTTCCTTTATATATTAATAACTCTTTATTAACTACATAAAAGCCCCAATACTAATCATGTCCTTACATGGATTAGCCTTCTAGCAAATTAGTCCTACTAAGTTTGCTTGTGCTTGATTTATGATCCTTTTATTAATTAGTCCAACTAATTAATACCTATATCCAATTTAATCCATCCGGTGTTTGACCCCATATGTTTCTACTTAGTTGGTATTAACTCTTTACTAACATGGAGCAGTGTTTAGCAACACATTCATGCCACCCAACTAATAGAAATAAGTCAGTGATCCCGACAAACCTTGTGCCCAATGTTCATGTGTTGTGTTATCCCTTTGTCTCCATATCCGGATTGGACACGAGACTTACTAGTCACACTCGTATATCCAATCCATAGTTCCTCGATCCTTGGAATATACTTACGTGAGCGGATAACATCAATATCTCCATATTGATTTATCTGAGTCTGGTTAGACATTCCTATAAGCACCATCCCTCGAGTGGCCCATGAATATTTTCTCCCATTATGTGGGAGGGACAAATCCTCTCTACGTCACTACGATCTCTAAGCTTGCTTCCTATCATGCCCGATAACTATCTTTATAGTTACCCAGTTAAGGCACAACGTTTGATAACATTAAAGCATGATATTCCACAACTAGAGTATCTAGTGACTTCAAGTCTAAGGATTACAATATCATTAGCACTACAAGAAGCGATTGTGACTTTGGCATAATCTAGTGTATCATTCTCGTTGTGGGTCAATCCAGTATTCCATTACCCCTAATGCATACCCATGTGTTAGACTTGATATCTCCATATCAATCTACACTCATACTAGTCAATATTTGATCGTCCTATTAATCAATATAATGGACTAGGGATATGTAAGATAAAAAACACATTGTATCTAAGGACTTCATTATATTAAAAATCACAATATATAATAAATGAATGTTCTAGCAAAAACATTGTTCTTTTGAAATATAGATTGCCTCTAGGGCACCTATTCCAACAGTCTTCCACTTGCACTTGAGCCAATCTGGCACATCTCGTACGCCTATAGATGTAGAGTGCCCTTCATGCTTTCGCTGCGCAAGTGGCTTTGTGAGCGGATCTGAAAGATTGTCATCCGTTGGAATCTCGCACATCTCCTCTATCAATCATATCACGAAAAATATGGAATCTCCTGAGTACATGCTTTGATGTCTAGTGTGATCTTGATTCCTTGGCTTGTGCGACCATTCTAGAGTTATCACAGTACAACGTCATGGGATCCACAATGCTAGGGACCACACCGAGCTAAGTGATAAACTTATTTATCCAAACTGCCTCTTTAGCTGCTTCCGCAACAGCAATGTACTCAATTTCAGCTGTAGAATCAGCAACTGTCTCTTCCTTGGAACTCTTCCAGCTCACAACTCCTCCATTTAGGCAGAACACATATCCCGACTGCGATTTGTAGTCATCCTTGTCGGTTTGGAAGCTCGCATCAATGTAACCAATTACATTGAGCTCTTCCTCACCTCAAAATATCAACAACGCATCCTTAGTTCTTCTCAGTTAATTTAGGATGTTTATGACAGCAATCCAGTGACTCTCACATGGATTAGACTGATATCTGCTAACCATACTCAACGCGTATGATACGTCTATTCTAGTACACAACATGGCGTATATGATGGATCCTATGACCAAAGCATAGGGTATCCTAATCATGCAGTCCATCTTAATCTCGTTGGATTGTAGAAATAATATCCTTTTGTTTCCTCAGGATATCCCACAAACTTACACTTATCCGCTTTGGGTCCGAGCTTGTCTGTTTGTAAACGTTTTACATAGACATCGCAACCCCAAATCTTCATAAACGACACTATGGGACGCTTACCAGTCCATCTCTCATATGGTGTCTGGAACACGATTAATGGTGAAAGCTGCAGTCAATAGAGCATGTCCCCAAAATGATATTGAACGATCCATTTGACACATCATAGACCGCACCATATCTAATAGAGTGCGATTCCTCCTCTTGGACATGCCATTCCATTGTTGCGTTTGGGGTGGAGTGAGTTGGGATACTATTCCACACTCTCTAAGATATTCGTCAAACTTTTGGCTCAAGTATTCTCCTCCACGATCTGATCGTAAAACCTTAATACTCTTACCAGGTTGCTTCTCTAATTCATTCTTTAATTCTTTGAACAATTCAAAGGTGTTGATTCAAGACTTCTAAGTGTGTTTTTGGAAGTAATAATTTAGAGTGATGAAAGAAAAAGTTTCTCTAAGTCATCAAGGCTCCAAGGCCTTGAGATATTGATCAAAGCCTCAAAGCCTTGTGCTTTATTATGAAATGTGATCTGACAATCTTGTGTTGCAGGTGTTTAATCTGATGCTCAAGATCATATACTTGTTGCAAATATTCTAGTTATCTAATCTTCATATGTCTAACATATTGCAGGTATCATAATTAGATTGAATCAAAGAACATTGCTGATACAGTTGTAAGAACTGTGAAGAATGTTCATAGCTCCAAGGCCTTGAGATGTGCCTTGAGCTGTCAACAGTTTTCACAAATCTAACTTGATTCTTTCTTGCAGGATTAGATCATTGTTATTATGATTGTTTAATGACTTTTACAAGTCTTAAACTGGTTTGTGTTGGTTTATTTGATTGATTGGTAATCTGGTTAATGGATTATTTATTTGATTCAGTTTTATTCATAAACTAAATATCCAAACAGACTTAGTGATTTTATATATTTGGATTTTGTTTGTTGCTGTGCTTAATGTTGTTGCAGGTTTTTCAAACGTGCAATCCTATCACAACAAACTCCAACGGATATCTACTCAAAGTTTTTTTGAAATGCAGTTAAAAGGGATGAGGATTTGCAGGAACAGAGATCCTAAAATCTCTCATTCAGTTGCTGGAAGTAGATAAAAGACTGGTTTGAATTTGAAAGACTAGAGAAGCTTACAGAGAACAGAAATCAAGTGGAAAAGAAGGAGAGATACGTTCGTGGAAGATCAGATCATCAATCCTCACAACTTCAAGCTTCAATCAGTGCTTTCAGAAGATCATTCATTCCAGTTTTCCTGAAGAACACATCCAGGCTTTCTCAGCTGATTCTTTAACTGTGTTCTTCTATTTTGTACTTTAATCTACTTATCTTCTTTATATCTTATACCTCACAAAACCTAGTGGTTGGTTGTTCAAGTGAACAAGAAGAGGTTCTTATTAGCTCAACAATTAGTAGCTGATACTAGATAGGTTTGGAACCACAAGCTGTATAGGTGTAAGGGTGTTCACTTAGGCTTGAAGATCTAGTGTTTTTTCTGTGTGAGTAATAAGATGTGTTTGCCTAATCCTGGTGGGATTAGATCCATCAGGCAGAGATTAGGTCCATTGGACTGAACTCTGTAAATTTCTCTATGTTCTTTACTTTACAGTTTAGCTATTTAGTCTTGCAAGTGATCTAAATCAAACTAGGGTTAAAAAATATTTTGAACTTGTGCTAGTTCAAGGCCTTGAAGGTTTCTTTTATACTTAGGAAGTTTCTGACTAATCTTACAAATCTCAAGGCCTTGAGATTTCTGTCTTTTACTTGCATCACTTAGCTAAATTCTGTGTTTTAGCAAAAAGTTGTCATACTCTATTCAACCCCCCCGCCTTCTAGAGTATTTTGGTCCTGTATTTAGTCTACATTACAAACTTTCAATTGGTATCAGAGCTTGGTTCACTACTATAGATCTAACAATCTTTTGACTATGAGTAATGTAGGAGATTGTGGCTTCTCTCAATGAAGGGAAGCAAACAGACCTCCATTGTTCTTTGGTGACAACTTCATGCATTAAAAGTCTTTGATGAAGATGTTCATCATAGATCAAGACATGGAATTATGGTAATATGGTAAATAATTCAGAATGGTCCTCATGAGTATTTCACTACCATTTATGGAGTTAGATGCACAAGTCTGAGGAAAATCTCTCAGTTACTGAACTGGAAAAGGTATCCAAAAATTACAAGGCTATGAATCTGTTATACTGTGCTCTTAATGCAGATGAGTTCAACAGAGTGACAAATTGCAAAAGTGCCAAAGAAGTATGGGACAAACTGGTTGTGACCTATGAGGAACAAGTTAAGTCAAACATACCAAGATTAACATACTTCTGAGGCAAAATGAGCTGTTCAAGATGAACTCAGATGAATATATCAAGGAGATGTTCAAAAGATTCACTGATGTGGTAAACAATCTGGAGTCACTGGGAAAAAGTTTCTCAGATGAGGAAAAGTTCAGGAAAGTTCTGAGAAGTTTGCCAAAAGCTAAGTGGGAGCCAAAGACAACAACTATTTAGGAAGCTCATTATTTAAGTCTTCTTCAGCTAGATGATCTACAAGGAAATTTGCTCACTCATGAGATGTATATGGAAACATGTAGAAGGATATCTGAGTGACAACATCAAGAATCTAGCACTCAAGGCTAAATATAATGAAAAATCTCAAAGCCTTGAGACTGAAGATGAACATGATGATGAAGAGGCTTTAGCAATGATCTCCAAGGCCTTGGCCAGGATTCTCAAGAAGAAGAAAAACTTTGGAAACAAAGACTAAGAGAGAGATCAAGACCTTCAAGCAGAAAGGATTACAAAGGTAAGTCCTCATCACATTCACATAAGACTAAATTAATGAATTGCTTTGAGTGTGGTGATGCAGATCATTTAGTAAGGGATTTTCCACAAAAGAAGAAGAACAAGAACTTTCAAAAGAAAGACAATGACAACAGGAGGAAGAAAGCAATGATGGCCTCATGGAGTGAATCTGATTCATCAAGTGATTCAGACACACAAGAAGAAAAAGCAAATTTATGCTTCATGGCTAAACATGATGAAGAAAAATCTTCAGACACATTGAGGTAATGGTAAAAAACCTTCTTGCTAGTCCTTCTGATGTACTTCCTGAAATTCTCAAAAGCATGTTTTTAAATGAGGAAAGTTATATAAATGATATTGCTTCTTTAAAGGTTAAAGTTGATGAGCACGTAAAAGAAAACTTGGACTTGGTTTTTACCAACAAGACTATTGAAGTTTCTAAGACAAAAATTGAAAAGGACTTCAAGGCCTTGGATATCAGATTCAAAGCCTTGAAGGCACATATAAAAGATATTGTTGATCAAAACACTCTCTTAACTGAAAGGTATGTTGATCTAAAGACTCATTCAGAGGATTTATAACAACAAATATGTTCTTTGACTGAGAAACTTCAAGAGTCTAAAAAGGTCCTAACCAGTTTTACAGGCTTAAAACATAATCTGAATCTCATTCATGGAGGAAGTCTGAAATCAATGCATAAAAGTGGAATTGGCTATAATCCAAATTTTCTAAAGAAAAGCCAAACTAATTTTGTCAAATCTGGTACATACATTCTCTAAAATGTCATTACTGTGGAAAAAATTGGTCATATCAAATTAACTTGTCCCTTAAGAAGATCATAACCTCATATTCTGAGGAAGACTTATCCTTATCAGCTTAAGGGACATGTTAAGCAGATTTGGGTTCCAAAAGGAATTAGACCACCAAACATGGTTGATTCTGAGTATGACTCAAAGTTCTGCACTTGGTCTAACAGCCTATTGAGGCAATGAATTATTTTTGCAGGATGTCACCAAGGCCTTGAAGGATCAGAAATGGAAATTAGACATTGGTTGTTCCCGATATATGAGTGGAAAGAAGTCTCTTTTTACTGAGCTCACAGAGAAATCTGGAGGGAAAATTACACTTGGTGACAAGGAAAAATGCAATATTATTGGTATAGGTAGTATTGGTAATAGTTATCTTGTGGATGGACTTAAATATAATCTTCTTAGTATTTCTCAGTTATGTGATAAAGGTTATAAAGCTGTATTTGACAAGGAGAAATGTGTTGTGCAAGATGAGAAATCTAGAAATTGCATACTCACTGCTCCTATATCATACAATCTATATGCTATGAGTACTAACAGTATTGCAGGTGACAAGTTGAAGTGCCTCAAGGCCTTGAAGGAAGACTCAAAGCTTTGGCATAGAAAGTTTGGGCATATTAGCATACACACCTTGAATAAACTCATCTCAAAGGACTTGGCAAGAGGATTACCATCACAAAAATTCTCAGATGATGAGATTTGCAAGGCATGTGTACAAGGTAAACAAACAAAAAGCTCATTCAAGCCAAAGAATTTTGTAAGGACTTCTAGACCCTTTAACTTATGCATATGGACTTGTTTGGTCCTTTGAGAGTTCAAACTCCAAAAGGTAAGAGGTAAATGCTTGTTATAGTAGATGATTATTCTAGATTTACATGGGTTATGTTTATTAGAGACAAAACTGAATTTTTATCTGAATTTTCTAGACTGTTCAAAGAGCTTCAAACTATGAAAAACTTGCTTGTTGCATCTATTAGAAGTGATCATGGTAGGGAATTTGATTGGCTTGACTTTGATTTATTTTGTGCAAAGCATGACATATCACACAACTTCTCTCCACCTAGAACCCCTCATCAAAATGGAGTAGTTGAGAGGAAAATTAAGACACTTGAGGATATGTCTAGAACCATGCTACTTGAAAGTAATCTGCCAAAGTATTTGTGGGCATAAGCTGTTAATACTGCCAATTATGTGCCTAATTGGTGTTTGATCAAGCCTATTTTGAAAAAGACTCCTTATGAATTGTTTAAAGGCGGGAAACCTAGTGTCTCTTATTTCAAACCTTTTGATTGTATTTGTTTTGTGCATAATAATGGTAAAGAAAATCTTGGTAAGTTTGATGCTAGAAGTGATGAAGGTGTATTTCTTGGATATTCTCAAACTAGCAAAGCTTATAGAATTTTAAATAGAAAAACCAAGATTGTAGAAGAGAGCATTCATGTTTTTGTATGAAGGTACTAAGGATTCTTTGAGTGAAAGTTTTACAGATCTTAATTTGAACAAGCATGAGGCTGATGATGATATTGTGAAAGAAGACAAAGGAAAAACTGAAGTGCAGAATCAGTCAGAAGAATCTCAAGGCCTTGAACCTACTGCAGAGTTAAAATCTCAAAGCCTTGAGACTGAAACAGAAAATTTCTATGATGCTCCTTCTACTACTTCAAGAACTCAAAGCCTTGAAGGAACATATTCCTGGACACCAAGGAAGAAGTTTAAGTATCATGCGGACCATCCAGCTAACAATATCATATCTGATCCAACTCAGACAAGAGGACAATTGAAGAACTTATGTTCTTTTAGGGCTTTTGTATCACTGATTGAGCCAGGGAATGAAAAAGAAGCACTAGAAGATGCAGATTGGATCATTGTAATGCAAAGTGAGCTGAATGAATTTGAAAGAAACAAGTTATGGAATCTGGTTCCTAGACCAAAAGAGCAATCAGTTATTGGAACCAGATGGGTGTTCAGAAATAAACTTGATGAGAATGGCAAAGTGGTAAGAAACAAAGCAAGACTTGAGCACAAGGATACAATTAAGAAGAAGGTATAGACTATGAGGATACATTTGCTCCTGTTTCCAGGTTAGAAGCTATTAGAATACTTCTTGCATTTGCATCTCACAATCACATAAAGCTTTATCAAATGGATGTCAAATGTGCTTTTCTAAATGGTTATTTACAAGAATATTTTTTTGTAGCTCAACCTCTTGGTTTTGAAGATGAAAACTTCCCTGATCATGTTTACAAATTAGAAAAAGCTCTTTATGATTTAAAACAAGCTCCAAGGGCTTGGTATGACAGACTCTCAAAGTTTTTACTTGACAATAATTTCAAGAGAGGTCTTCTAGATACAACTTTTTTCATTAAACATCATGAAATTGACTTGTTAGTAGTTCAGATCTATGTAGATGATATTCTTTTTGGTGCTACTAATGATGCTCTTTCAAAAGAGTTCTCTAGTATAATGTGCAGGGAGTTTGAGATGAGCTTAATGGGAGAACTGAATTTCTTTCTTGGCCTTCATGTTTTACAAATGAAGAAAGGAATCTTTGTACATCAAGGAAAATATACCAAGGATTTGTTGAACAAGTACAATCTGACACATTCCAAGGCACTCAAAACTCCTATGAGTTCTTCACTATCCTTAGACAAGGATTCAAATGGTAAGAGTGTAAATCAAAATGAGTATAGAGGTATGATTGGATCAATTCTGCACTTGACTGCTAGTAGACCTGATATTATGTTTAGTGTTTGCATGTGTGCAAGATTTCAAGCAGATCCTGAGGAAAGTCATTTTACTGCTGTTAAGAGGATTTTTAGATATTTGAATGGAACCAAAAACTTGGGGCTTTGGTATACAAGAAGATCTAACTTTATGTTGAGTGGTTATTCAGATGCAGATTTTGCAGGATACAAAGTGGATAGGAAGAGTACTTCTGGATGTTGTCATTTTCTTGGTTCCTCACTAATTAGTTGGCATTACAAGAAGCAAAACTCTGTAGCATTATAATCTGCGGAATCTGAGTATATTGCAGCTGGAGCTTGTTGCTCACAAGTGTTGTGGATTTCTCAACAGCTTAGAGATCTTGCCTATGATTTCGGAAATGTGCCTATTAATTGTCACAATACAAGTGTCATTTCAATCTCTAAGAATCCTGTAAAACACTCAAGAACCAAGCATATATATGTAAGGCATCATTTCCTTAGAGATCATGCAGAAAAAGGTGATGTTGTTCTATATTTTATCTCTACTACCATGCAGATTGCTGATATTTTCACTAAACCTTTGCCAGATGATAGGTTTGCATCCCTAAGGCTTGAACTGGGAGTGTTAAACAAGGATGCATTGGTTTAGGGGGAGTATTAGTACTTACTTGTGATTACTTATTGAAATCTCAAAGCCTTGAAATTATACTTTCCAAAGAATTGAAAGTATAGTTCAAAGCTTTGAAATCTCAAGGCCTTGAGATTGTTCTCCAAGGTCTTGGAACATCTGTGTAGTTTACTTGTTAAATAAATGGATCACAAAATATTATATGTTATCTTTTTAGATAATTGTATAATGTTTGAATTACTCAGAGAATTTTCCAAAATATCTTAAAATATCTTCTAGATATGTTTTTCATGTGGATTTTAGAAGAGTCCTTTTTAAACCCTCTTTCTCAACCTACTTAAGCTGAAATTCAGGGCTTTTCTCTCTATTCTCTTCATTCTCTCTCAGTCTTCTACGTCTCTCTTCTCTCTCTCTTTCAATCTCAATATTCTCTCAAAACCCTAATTCCACAATGGAGCGAAAATTAGCGAAGATTCAACAACAGGGTAAGATCATAAGAAGAGGGCTAACAAGAAGGAGATGATCATAATTTCTGACTCAGATTCAGAAGGGACACAGATTTTGCATGAAGCTTCACCTCCTGCAAAGAAGATCAGAACAGAGAAAGGGGATGAAGGTTCAAGTGTTGATCCACAGAAGGAGACAGAAGTACAGGGTGATGATCAGTCTAGGTTAGAAAAGAAGAAATGGGGAGACAAGAAAAAGCCAGATGGAGAAGAAAAGGGGAAGTCTGCTAAGGAAGGCAAAAAGAAGTCTGCTGATGTTGAGAAGAAGAAATTTGCTGAAGAAGAACCAGAGAAGGATAAGACTGATGAGAAGAAATCAAAAAGCATGTTGCTGCTGCAACCAAAAAGGGTTTTCAAGGTAAGAATGCACTACCTTATGATTGGTTTATTAGTTCAGATGTTAGGAGAGTTTGGATGCAAGGGTATGCATCTTCTAAGGTTGCTTTTTGTAGTTTGATTTCTGAGGAGTTACTAGACAAATTGGATATTGAATGTGTGAGGAAATTAAGAGAATCTGCAGTTTGGAAGGTTTTGAACCCTAGTTCTAAAGCTTATCCTAGGCTAACTAGGTTGTTTTACCTGAATTTGGTCCAAGAAGGGGAGGAAAAGCTTGTGTTTACCTCTAAGGTAGATGGAATAGATTTAAAGCTAGACCCTAGGGCTTTTTCCAAGGTCTTGGGCATTCCTAGGAAGTATAATGTTGCTGACTATCCTGATAGAAAGGAATGCCTAGACAAACCCAAAGCCATGTTCTTCATAGATGATGTTCCTACTGGTCCCAAACAGTTGACACACTCTGTGCTCAACTGGGAAGCTAAAATCTTATTCACAATTCTGATGAGAAGTGTTGTTACTAGAGAAAACTCAAGAGAGTTGGTAACAGATAAGGTTCTCATCCTGATGTACTTGATATGTCAAGGGTTTGAGATTGATCTACCAACAGTGATTATGGAGCATATGATCTACTGTGCTACCAGAACCAGAAACTATCCTCTTCCATATGCCAACCTACAACCGCTTTTCTTTGAGCATTTTGAGGTACCTGTGAAAACATAGGAGAATATAACTGGTGGTTTTGGGTTGATTGATGAGTCTGTTTTACAAAGGATTGGTGTGGTTCAGACAGGAAAGGGACATTGGAAGTTTTATTCAGAGTTGTCGAAAGCTGAGCTTGAGGAGAATTTTTTTATCAAACCTAAGGGGGCTACAACATTAAGGGGACAAGCTAATGAGTATTATTCTCAATTGGTTGATAAGTTTGAAGAACAACAAGTTGATATTGAAGATCTTAGACAGAGGCTATTTGACTTGTCTTCTGAGTTTAATCAGTTCAAAGCCGTGATGGGAGTGATGAATGGCAAGCTGGATGTTGTCATCAAAGGTTTGAATTTGGAGAAGATCCCTTCTGCTACTAGTAATGACACTAGTGTTGATTCATATGAGAGGATAGGAGATTTCTTGAAAAAGAAGAAGAAGCCTATTCCATTTGTGCTCACATCAAAGGATCTTTATGAGCAAACTGATGATGAGGAAATTGAAGAAGACACAGGTGTTGATGGAGCTACAGGGGGAGATGCAAGTCAAGGACAAGAAAGTCGATGAAATCATTGAGGAAGTTGTTGCTGAAGTGGATGAAGAAAAGGAAGAGTATCATTCTGAAGATGAAGCTGAAACTGATGAAGATGTTGGAGAAGGCTCAGAGAAAGGCCAAGCATCAAAAAAGAAGTGATGACTTGTGAAAGCCAAAGCCTTGATCTTTTCTGTCTTTCTTTTCTTTTCTTCTTTCTGATCTCAAGGCCTTGACATTCAGTAGCAACTGTTTTTTAAATAAGTTTTTTAAGACTCTGAGTAATGATCCAACATTTCTTCACATTTATTTGATGAAAGTCAAAAAAGGGGGAGAAGGTATTATGTGATTTTGTTTATTTTGTTTAAGGTTTAATCAGTTGGTTATGTGAATCAGTTGTTTATGTATGTTGTGTTATGTGATATGTTTATCTGTGTTAGTTGTTCAGATTGTGTTTCCGCAAATTCTGGTATCTAATTCTTACAAAACTAGTTGCAGGGATATTTACGCAAGATTATGGGTTTTTTCTTTCATCAAGGGGGAGATTATTGATTCAAGACTTCTAAGTGTGTTTTTGGAAGTAATTCATTTAGAGTGATGAAAGAACAAGTTTCTCTAAGTCATCAAGGCTCCAAGGCCTTGAGATATTGATCAAAGCCTCAAAGCCTTGACAACTGCTTTCTTATGAAATGTGACCTGCCAATCTTGTGTTGCAGGTGTTTAATCTGATGCTCAAGATCAGATACTTGTTGCAAATATTTCAGTTATCTATTCTTCATATGTCTAACATATTGCAGATATCATCATTAGATTGAATCAAAGAACTTTGCTGATACAGTTGTAAGAACTGTGAAGAATGTTCAGAGCTCCAAGGCCTTGAGATGTGCCTTGAGTTGTCAACAGTTTTCACGGATCTTACTTGATTCTTTCTTGCAGGATTTTATCATTGTTATTATGATTGTTTAATTACTTTCACAAGTATTAAACTGGTTTGTGTTGGTTTATTTGATTGATTGGTAATCAGGTTAATGGCTTATTTATTTGATTTAGTTTTATTCATAAACTGAGTATCCAAACAGACTTAGTGCTGTTATATATTTGGATTTTGTTTATTGATGTGCTTAATGTTGTTGCAGGTTTTTCAAACGTGCAATCCTATCACAACAAACTCCAACGGATATCTACTCAGAGCTGTTTCAAAATGCAGTTAAAAAGGATGAGGATTTGCAGAAACAGAGATCCTAAAATCTCTAATTCAGTTGCTGGAAGTAGATAATTTACTGGTTTGAATTTGAAAGACTAGAGAAGCTTACAGAGAACAGAAATCAAGTGGAAAAGAAGGAGAGATACATTCGTGCAAGATCAGATCGTCAATCCTCACAACTTCAAGCTTCAATCAGTGCTTTCAGAAGATCATTCATTACAGTTTTCCTGAAGAACACATCCAGGCTTTCTCAGTTGATTCTTCTACTGTGTTCTTCTATTTTGTACTTTAATCTGCTTATCTTCTGTATATCTTATACCTCACAAAACCTAGTGGTTGGTTGTTCAAGTGAACAACAAGAGGTTCTTATTAGCTCAACACTTAGTAGCTGATACTAGATAGGTTTGGAACCACAAGCTGTATAGGTGTAAGGGAGTTCACTTAGGCTTTAAGATATAGGGTTGTTTCTGTGTGAGTAATAAGAAGTTTTTTCCCAATCCTGGGGGGATTAGATCCCTCAAGCGGAGATTAGGTCCATTGGGACTGAACTCTGTAAATTGCTCTGTGTTCTTTACTTTACAGTATAGAAACTTTTGCTCCTGTTGCCATGTTAGAAGCAATTAGAATTTTACTTGCATTTGCATCTCACATGAACATGAAACTCTTTCAAATGGATGTGAAGTGTGCTTTCTTAAATGGATACTTGCAAGAAGAAGTTTATGTTTCTCAACCTACTGGTTTTGAAAATGACAAGTTTCCTGATCATGTTTACAAATATGACAAAGCTCTTTATGGTCTAAAACAAGATCCAAGAGCTTGGTATGAAAGGTTGTCAAAATTCTTGCTTGAAAATGATTTCAAAAGAGGTTTGGTAGATAAAACTCTTTTCATTAAGACTGGTGAGAAAGATATGCTTGTAGCTCAAATTTATGTTGATGATATATTGTTTGGAGCTACTAATGATCTCTTGTGCGAGGAATTCATAAGTCTTATGAGCAGGGAATTTGGAATGAGCTTGATGGGAGAATTAAACATCTTCCTTGGACTTCAAATACATCAAATGAGGAAGGGAATATTCCTACATCAAAGCAAGTACGCAAGAGACTTGCTGAGCAAATACTATATGTCTTAGTCCAAGGAAATCAATACCCCCATGAGTCCCACATTATCCTTAGACAGGGATGAAACTGGTAAGAGGGTGAATGTGAAGGAATATAGAGGTATGATTAGATCATTACTATATCTCACATCCAGTAGACCAGATATTATGTTTAGTGTATGCATGTGTGCTAGATTTCAAGCTGATCCTAAGGAATCACACTTGACTGTTGTTAAGAGAATATTCAGATATCTCAATGGTACCAAAGACTTAGGGATTTGGTATCCTAAACAATCTAACTTCTCTTTGAGTGGCTATTCAGATGCTGATTTTGCTAGATATAAAGTTGATAGAAAGAGTACATCAGGGTGCTGTCAATTTCTTGGATCATCCTTAATTAGCTGGCATTCAAAGAAGCAAAATTCAGTTGCATTGTCAACAGCAGAAGGTGAATACATAGCTGCTGGAGCTTTCTGTTCACAAGTGTTATGGATTGCACAACAAATGAGAGATATTGTATTTGATTTCAAAGATATAACTATCAAGTGTGACAATACAAGTGCAATATCAATTACAAAGAATCCAGTTCAGCATTCAAGAACAAAGCATATTGATGTTAGGCATCACTTCATCAGAGATCATGATGAAAAATGTGATATTGTTCTTGAATTTGTTTCTACTAACATGCAACTTGCAGATATCTTCACTAAACCTTTGCCAGATGAAAGATTCTCAACTCTAATATTGGAGTTAGGCATGCTAAACAAAGATGCATTGGTTTAGGGGGAGTATCAGGTAAGTTAGGTAAGTTATTATGTGGTTCAAAGTTTTGAACTAATTTTCAAAGCCTTGAAAATATTTTCAAAGCTTTAAGTATGTGTGTTTCAATAAAACGTCTTTTCAAGGCCTTGAAATACTTTCCAAAGCCTTGAAAATAAGTCTGTATAATTGTTTGTCAATAAATCTGGATCTTTCAATATGGGGTGCTATCTTTGTAGATATTTTCTCAATATTGTCCCTCATTTTTCAAAATTTCGTTTCAGTCAAATATAGTATTATATTATTTTCTTTCCAACGGCTTCAAAAGTTTTGAATCTTTTCTGATCACTTAAAATCTTCTGAGATCAGGAAAATAATTTAGTTATCTGTTCCAACTCAAACTCTTCACTATATATCTTCCTCACTCTATCTCTCCTCCGTATCTATCCTACCTATCTATTATTCTTCCAAACCCTAATCAGAACAAGAAGAGCCTTTGATAGGATAAAAATGGCTGGTGGATCAAAGGCTGGTGCAGAGAAGAAAAGAAAGGACACTGTGGAAGACGTTCAAACCATCAGTGGAGACTCAAGCTCTCAGACTCCTACAGCAAAAGACATGGCTCCTCCTCCTCCAAAGAAGAAGGCCATGAAGGATCAGACTCCAGTGTCAAGCAAGAAGAAGAAGGCAGTAGAAGCAACTCAAGAGAAATAGAAGGGATCCACATTGAAAGCCCTAATAAGACAAAGAAGAAGGTAGAAACAAGAGACAAGGGAAAAGGAAAAGTGACGGAACAGGAACCTGAAGAAGCCACTGCGAAGGCCTTACAGTTCTATTCAGAGAAGACATCCAATGGTAAGAGAAAATCACTTAATAGTACTTGGTTTGGCTAGATAGATTTGCCTCTAGATCTATTGCATTCTGCAGTTTGATTAGTCTCTCTATGTTGGAAGGTATGAATCTGAATTGCATTAAGATTTTGCAAAAGAGCTCTCTCTGGTTTGTCTTGAATCCTCCAGAGATATCCTACCCTAGACTCACCAGACTATTCTACCTAAACATGAGACAACTGAAGAGAACTGCAAACTTAGTGATCAAAAATAGAGTTATTGGTATTGATATGGAGCTAGATCAAGTTGAGTTTGCCAATGTTCTTGGCTGCCCAAAGAGATATGAAACCAATAACCACCCTCCTAAGAGTGATGCTCTAATACTAGCCAAGGAAACATTCTTTCTATCTAATACCCCTACCTCATCCAAGAAGTTGACTTACTCTGTGTTAACTGTTGAAGCCAAAGTTCTATTTACTATCTTGATGAGATGTGTGGTACCAAGGGAACACTCTAAGGAACTGATCACTGATAGGGTATTATACTTAATGTATCTGGTTATGCATGGCTTTGAAGTTGATCTTCCAAACTGGTGATGGAAAATATGTTGTATGCCCAAACATACCAGAGAAAGCACCCTCTTCCATATGTAAATTTGCTCACCTCCTTCTTTGAGCACTTTGAGATTCCTACTGAAAAAGAAGAGAGTATCACTACTGGTTTTGGCCTGCTGAATGAGAAAGCTTTTGAGAAGATTGGAGTTGTGAAAACCAAAACCAAAATCTGGAAACTCTATTCAGATTTGACAGAAGAAGAGTTGGGCTCCAAAAAGTTTCTCAAACCCAGGACCTTGACTCCAACTTCAAGCCAAACCTCTCAGCCTCAAAAATTGGCCCTGTTATTGAAGAAAGTGGAAGGAACGGATATGGATCTTGATGAAGTAAAGGAGAGTCAGAACGAGTTTGGCACTGAAATGAAGCAAATAAAGTACATGGTGGAAAATATGTTCTGAAGCATGACAGTTTTTGATGTGCCTGAAGAGGTTTTCCAAGAAGGTACCAAGAAGGATGATTCTACCAAGGAGTTGGCCAGTGAATACTCAGCTCAGGGGAAGGATACTCAATTCAAACACAAAGGGAAGCCGGTGGTTGATGAACAAGTTGCTCAAGACCAAGAAGATGTAAGTCCAGACTCCGGAACATTTTTTAAAGACATCAAGAAGAAGACAAAGAAAACAGGTATTCCAGAGTTTGTGAAAGAAGCTGACCTATTTGAAGGAGAAGGTGAAGCTGCTAAAGATGTGGTTCAACAAGAAGAACAAGCTGATGCTGAAGATGATGGGAATAGTCAGGAAGAAGGTGAAGAAGAGCAAGGAGATGAAGAACCAGACCCTTAGTTATTTCCTACTCGTTCTTTTTCTTTTCAAGGCCTTGAAAACACCTTCAAAGTCTTGAAAGTTATATCTTTTCAAACAGCTTTTCAAAGAATTTCTCCCAAGACTCTGATCCAACATTCTTCTCTTTCCTTTTGATGAAAGTCTAAAAGGGGGAGAAATTAGGTGTTTTATTTCTGTATTTGTCTTAGAAGACCCAGTCTTTTAGTTTTTCTGAAATTGTTTGTTATTTCTGCACTTTACTGTATTTTCTTAATAAGTTGGATCTCTTTTTGGAAATCATGTGTTACTGTTATACGTTGATACATCTAATGAGTATGTTTTGCATAAACTTAGCATCAAACAGACAGAGGTTTTGTCTTTCATCAAGGGGGGTATTGTAAGATGAATCCAGTTTCATAAGTTTCAAAGACTTGAAATAGCTAGTTAATTTCAAGGCCTTGAAACAGCGTTCAAAGCCTTGAAAGTGACTGAGCTTCAACTTTAAATCTTCAGGGGGAGTTTTTTATCTTGATTGAAATCCTAATCTCCTATGATTGATCTATTACTACTTGATGATGAAATACAAGGCATTATTACATGTTTTTAATCCATCTAATTAATCTGTTTGACTTAGTTTTGCAGGGAAATTTTGTTTCCTATTTTACAGGATTCACGTCCTAACCTGAGTTTTGCAAGAAAGGAAATACTGAGAACAATTGATCCTGTGATCAATCAAACACTTATGGTAGCTTCTCAACTTATTTAAAAACTAGATCAGCTCAATATCTCTGAAGATACTGATCAACTATCTGTTGGAGAAGACTGTTAGAGAAGTCAAAGTTGTTGCCTACAAAACAAGAAAGTTTGTTGCTGAAATCAGGGAGATATGCACATCATTTGTTCTGTATAAATGGAGCTCATTTTTAAGAATTAAGATAAACAACTCAACGGGAAAAAACAGACACACACTCAAGGATTTCAAAGCAACAGAGAAGCAGATCATCCTCTCAATCCATTCTCAGAAGAACACTGCACTTTCACAGCAATTTCATACACTTTGTTCTCTGCTCTGAATTTCATTTGTATATCTTTTTTGTCATACTTCTAGTTCTTATTCTCAAGGTTTGTCCAAGTGTAAAATAGAGAACTCTTAGTTAATCAGATAGCTAGAGCAGGTACTAGATAGGTTAGTGAGAACCACAAGCTGTAACAGAGTAAGGTATCTCTCTGTGCTTGAGATCTAGGGCTTGGTTGTGGATTAATAAGAATTGAGTTGAAAATCCTGCAGGTAGAAGATCCCTGATGTAGAGACGTAGGTCCAAGTGGACTGAACTCTATATATCTTGTGTCTCTTACATTTACTTTACAGTTGCATACTCGGTTTATTTGCAGCACTCAGAAAGTTTCATTTCAAGGGTTTGAAACTCATTTCAAGACCTTGAAATAGGCTTATTCTCTTTATACTAGACTGTTTTCAATCCAAGGGCTTGAAACTCAATTCAAGGCCTTGAACTACACTTACACTTCACAAACTCTCTTGAAACCACTTCTCTTGCAAGTTTTAGCATAAGTTGGCTTTCTCTATTCAACCACCCCCCCCCCCTTCTAGAGTACTGATCCTGCATTTCTACCTATTGTACACACTTCCACATACAAAATGGTTACTTGAAACAATAGCTAATAACAATTCTCATATTTTTGAAGAACCTCATAATTAGATATCTTTATTCTGATCGTTTTTAATCGAAACAGTCAAAAAATGAGTGAATTTTATTTTTTAGAAATAATAGTTTTGAATATGAAAAACAGAGGTTTTGAGGATTTACTCTAAGCAGACACAAGGTAAATTTCTGGGAAAAGCATTCATGAACCCAAAATTATTATGAAGAACACTCAAAACAAACCCAGAATCATTGAAGATGGGTTATTTTCAGACACTTTATTATAAGCTTCACACTATTGAATATAATATACTAACCTTTAATTGCTCAGAAAGTCTTGAAGGTATGATCTAGTTGATCGAAGAGTTGATTGAATTCCTTGATTTGAAATCGGTGATCATTCTCTCTATGCATAAGGTTCAAAGGCAACAATGGATGTACAGTGAAGAGACAATTCGATATTTATGGGGATACTGTTGAGATCACGACCTCTTGGCTCGCTTGAACCTCGGTAATCGGCGAAAACGTGTGAAAGTTGGATGCACCCACATCACTCTACAGACTCCATTAAATCCTATTTCACTAATCTAGGAAGAAATAGGCGATGATGGAGAATTTTGGGGGCTAGGGTTTCACGGAGTAATTTGAATGTTGATTTTATTGTTTGATTTGGTCTTTAAACCTCCCTGAATTGGTTTTCAATGTGGCTGCAAAACAATGTTCTTGAGGTTCCAGTTTTAAACCTGCAAAGGTGCTCATTTCAGAGCCCTGTTTGGAGACATGTATCTCCATTTCTGATTATTGTCGTTCAGAGCTTGATAGCATTTTTATGAGCCTGAGAAAAACTATTGAACACTACATTAATTTGCAGATGTGAGTACATGTTTAGATCACCTTAAAATCCATCTAAACTTGAGATAAAATGAGCTAAAACTTACCATGCGTGATTCTCACATGGAATAGGGTTTTGCGCTCATAATACTCACACGCATTCGATACACGTGCGCGAAAGGGGGCTAATGTAGATAGTGCTTCCTAAGCATAGTGACACCGTCCACGTGTCCATCATCGATAAGTTCTTGTAGTACTTTAATACCACCGAATAATTATCTTCATATGTGCACTTAATTTTGTGGGGGCTGTGAGCCAGGGTCACCCTCATCTACTAACCGCACGGGAGTTTAAGGCTTGAGTTGCTTGGAGGCTAGAGTAAGGTACGTCGCACATGAGCAGCGGTTACGCTCGCGTGCGACCCTTGTCAGTTATCTGACAGACTCGCTGATCACATGCCCTATATGTACAGTTGATCGTGCAACGTGCCCTATATATGCGCGTTCAACGTGCGAGGCAATTATATAACCGTCACATACAGTTATATAACTTCACATAACTGCTACTCTAAGACCCTATATATAGGAGCACTGCCTTCTATCCTCAGTTCGACACTTTTGGAAAATCATCACACACTGTCTCTCTCTCAGATCATTGGCATAGGCTTACTCATACCCTACACCCTTACTCTGACTCTCTGTGCTTTGTACTATGTGTTCTTGTCTATTACAGGTGTACATCCAGATCCATCTTGGAGAATCTCTTGTCCACACTTCTGTTCAATAAAAACGTGACAATTATTTGAGGCAGGGTCAAAGTGGTCATGTTTGGGATATGAGGGTTGACACTTAAATGACACCATTATAGTTGTGTGAATTTCGGGTTGACCCATTTTTTAGCAATTGCGGGTTCATGTCACCATAACCCCGCTAACTTTGTGTCGGGTTCTTTTCATTAGGTCGATCGGTTATTGATATCCTCTCTTACTTTTTTTTTAAATCGTTTTGAAGTCCAGGCCAACCTGAGTGTCTATTGATGTATTTATTTATTAATTTAAATATTAAGCCATATTTTTTCTAACATCCAATCAGAGTAGAGGAAAGAAGAACATTGTATGTACCAATTCATCATATTCAGTACGGCCAAATCAAGAAGCATAGTAATTTATATCTATCTCGGTCACCCATTTTAAATTTTTTGGTTTTCATTATAGAGGAAAAATCCAAGCTCTCAAGCCCTATGGTTGACTGAATCAAACAATCGGACTAGTGGGGTTAGTGGTGCTCTACCCAAATTTTCTCGGTTTTTTTGATTAACTGTTAGTAGTACTTTTTTCTTGCGTTTAGGCACAACCTCGATCATAGTTACGTCTTTCTCTCAGCTGTATTATTTTGTTTGAATACCTCATCTCGGCATGGAGGACGGAAGTCGATGTCTTCAGTACCAAATAAGAAAGCTGACAAAAAAATTGTTACATGGGTTGTGTTATGACAAACCACCTCACGAACGAAGAACGAATAAAGAAGAACACGAGATTTTACGTGGTTCGCTAGCAAAATATTTACTAGCTACCTCCACGGCGGAAAAGCACTCTTTATTCACTTAAGAGGAACAATTACACTTAGATTATTGCATATGAAACTAGGAGCCCAAGTCGTACTTAAATAGTACTAAGAAAAGCTCCACGCACATGTGCCTGCCCCATGTTTCCAATCTTGATATGGAAAAAATTCCTAACAATTGCTAATTCAATTGTTACCTAATTAATTCTTAAACTTTTGCTACTTTTGACTTTTCAACTTAAGAAAATTTGTTTCTATAGTTGCCTTTGACTTTCAAGGCACCTCCTTAACAAGTTTCAACCTTACCTTGAATTCTCTCGTCAACAACAGCTGCTCCCCTTCTCGTAAATAAAGCTACGTATTCTCCGCACCAAATGTCTCTAGTCACAGAGACTCACTGGACCCCCACCGGGTCCGACATGCCCCGAAGGGCCTCACTGGCTCAAGATGTTGAGAAATTCCAGAAAATGCTGGAACTTGCTCTCAGGAACTGGCTTTGTGAACATATCCGCGGGGTTGTCAGCTGTCCCCACCTTCTTCACCTTGATCCTGCTCTCGTTTCTCAGAAAATGATACTTGACGTCGATTTGCTTGGTCCTTTCATGATGAACCTGGTCCTTAGTCAAGCAAATCGCACTCAATCTATCACAGTAGACTATCGCCTGATCTTGAAGTAGCCCTAGATCATTGACCATTCCCTTAAGGCAAATTGACTCCTTTGCTGCTTCCGTTAGAGCCATATACTCCGCCTCGGTGGTGGACAAAGTCACCGTCGGCTGTAGCGTAGCCTTCCAACTCACAACAGATGCTCCCAGAGCAAATACATAGCCTGTCATTGATCTTGTACTGTCAATATCCCCTGCATAGTGCGCATCTGAGAAACTAGCTACCAAGATGTCTTCACTAGCCCCATAACATAGGCCAATGTCTGACGTACCCTTAAGGTACCTGAATATGCGCTTCACCGCCTGCCAATGGTCCCTACCAGGATGAGCCATAAAACGACTAACCACACTAACAGCGAATGCTATGTCCGGTCGAGTGCAGACCATAGCATACATGAGACTTCCAACTGCGCTAGCATATGGAACCTTGGACATGTACTCCTTCTCCTCCTCGGTCTGAACGGTGTACATTCCTAGCTTGCTATTAGTTGCCATAGGAGTATCTATAGCTTTAGCTGATAACATCCCGAATCTTGCCAAGACCTTCTTGATGTATCCCTGCTGTGACAAGAAAAGCTTCTTCTTCTTCCTGTCTCTATAGATCTCAACTCCTAACATCTTCCGAGAAGCTCCCTGATCCTTCATCTCGAATTCCGCGCTAAGGGACATCTTCAGTTCTCTAATGTCCTTGATATTTCGATTTGCAATCAGAATATCATCCACATATAGAACTACATAAATACGTGATCCACCATGCAACTCTTTGTGATACACGCAACAATCATACTCGCACTTGTGGTAACCAATCTTCAACATGAAGCTGTCAAACCTCTTGTACCATTGCCTCGGTGGCTGCTTAAGTCCGTAGAGAGATATCTTCAACTTGCACACATGGTTCTCTCTTCTGGGAACTTGGAACCCTTCCGGTTGGCTCATGTATATCTCCTCTTCCAACTCTCCGTGTAGAAAAGCTGTTTGGACATCCAATTGCTCAAGCTCTAGGTCGTGGTGTGCCACCATTGCTAGTAGCACCCGGATAGAAGTATGTCTAACCACCGGTGAGAAGATCTCGTTGTAGTCAACTCCCTCTTTTTGACTGAACCCTCTTACAACTAGCCTTGCCTTATACTTGATGCCCTCTCCAGATGCAGTTCCTTCCTTTCTCCTGAAAACCCACTTGCAACTGACTATCTTCCTTCCCGCTGGCAATTTAACAAGCTCCCAAGTCTAGTTCTTGCTAAGAGACTCCATCTCTTCTCCCATCGCGGCAATCCATTGTGCTGTATCAGAACTAGATATAGTGGCCTTGTAGGAGGATGGCTCGTCCTCTACCTCTTCCGCTACCTGTAATTCATATCCCACCATACCATCATCTCTGTATCTCGCCGGAGGCTTTATGACTCTCCTTGGTCTTCCTTCAGCAATAC
The DNA here is from genome assembly GCA_023055425.1 of Linanthus parryae. Lineage (NCBI taxonomy): Eukaryota > Viridiplantae > Streptophyta > Magnoliopsida > Ericales > Polemoniaceae > Linanthus > Linanthus parryae. Next base: position 39,722,832 of record JALGPY010000001.1, on the reverse strand, counting down.
TTTGATGAACCGGTTCCTCTGGTGTAGACGCATCCTCACTATCAGACTCTTCTGCTTCTTCCTCTTTTGCTTCTGGCGGCGGTGTAGGGATTTCGGAATCCTTAAGATTAGTAGGATCCGACTCTCCCTCCACCTTCTTCTTTGCACCTCCAAGCTCCACCTCCACGAAGTTCTTCAACATATGAGTCTCATCAAAGACTACACTTCTGCTAAGTATAATCTTGTTGTCTGCCCATATCTTGTATCCCTTCACACCTGTTCCGAAACCCATGAATACTCCCTTCTTAGCTCTTGGTTCTAGTTTGCCATCATCAACGTGATAATAGGGAACACAACCAAAAACTCTCAAATCCGAGTAATCCACTGCATTACCGGACCAGATTTCCATAGGAATCTTGCATCCTATACCTGTGTGCGGGCTCCGATTATGAGATAGCACGCCATGGAAACTGCCTCTCCCCAAAAACCTCTAGAAAGACCTGCATTCGAAATCATGCACCTTGCTTTTGCTAAAAGTGTCTGATTCATTCTCTTGGCTACACCGTTCTGCTGCGGTGTGTGACGAACGGTGCGATGGCGTGCTATTCCCTGATCCTTGCAGAATCCATCAAACTCTGATGAACAAAACTCTAAGCCGTTGTCCGTGCACAACCTCTTCACCTTCTTTCCCACCTGATTCTCTAATAGTGTCTTCCACTCCTTGAATCTTGCAAAGGCTTCACTCTTGTGCTTCATCACGAATATCCAAGTCATCCTGGAGTAGTCGTCTATGATGCTTAGGAAATACTTGTACGCGCCAATCGCCTCAACTCGAGATGGACCCCTGCAATCCGAATGGATATAAGAAAGAGTACCTTTCGTTCTATGAACCGCCTTAAGGCACTTGCTACGCTGTAGCTTACCATACACACAGTTCTCACAAAACCCTAGGCTCTTGGGCGCATGCCCTGTGAGATAGCCTTTCTTGTGAAGTTCCTGCATTCCACGTTCACTCATATGACCGAGCCTCATATGCCAAAGCTTGGTTAGATCAGCTTCCTTAATCTCGGCTGAGACAACTCCAGAAGAACCTGTGATCGTCGAACCTTGCAACATGTACAAAGTCCCATTCTTGACTCCCCTGAGAATCACCTTAGAACCCTTGCAGACTTGTAGATCTCCACCTTCACCTTTGAAACTGTATCCCTTGCTGTCGAGTAGACTCAACGAGATCAGAATCTTCTTAATAAGTGGTACATGTCTGACCTGCTCCAAGGTACATAACTTCCCTTCATTCGTCTTCAATCTAACTGAGCCGCTCCCAATCACCTTACAGATGGCTCCATTTGCCATGTAGACAGACCCTCCATCTGTTTGGCCGTACGTCGAGAATATCTCCCTATTAGAGCAAATATGATAGGAAGCTCCGGAATCAAGGACCAACGCATCCTGAGAGTGCGTGAAAACATCCGCCATTAGAACGTAATAATCCTCAGACGAGTTACCTTGTTCTGCTACGGCTGCAGATCCATTATGCCCCTGTTGACCTCGTTTCGGGCAATCTCTCTTCCAGTGCCCCTTTTCCTTGCAAAAGGCACATACATCCTTGGGTAACTTAGAACCTGAGAACTGCTTCTTCTTGTTCTTCTTACCCTTCTTGCTTCCCCCCGTTGCCATCAGTCCGAAAGCATGGTCCTCTATACCTGTGCCTGCACCCTTATGGCGCAGTTCCCTAGCATGGAGTGCCGATCTCACCTCCTCTAGGGATAAGTCGTCCTTGTTCACAACGAATGACTGCACGAAGTTCTCATATGATGGGGTAACGAGATTATTAACAAAAGTGCAGCATCCTCGTCCTCCACCTTCTCGCCAATATTACGCAAATCTAACAAAACTGTGTTCAATTGACCAAGATGGTCCTTGAGAGCTGTAACTTCGAGAATCCGCAGGGTGAAGAGCCTTTGCTTTAGCATCAACTTGCTAGTGAGACTCTTCGTCATGTAGAGACTCTCCAACTTGAGCCAGAGCTTCGCTGCTTCCTTCTGATCTGCGATCTCAATGTTCACGTCATCCGATAAGCACATCATAATCATTGCGTGTGCCTTCTCCTCCATCGCCTTGAACTACGATGATGCAACATTCATGCCTCCCTCGTCCGCGGTCAAAGGTGCCCACAAGCCTTGCGATTTGAGCAAATCCTCCATCTTTATCTTCCACAGACTGAAGCTGTTCCCTCCTGTGAACCTGTCGATCTTCAACATCGATCCAGACATAGTTCTTGGTAGATCTTGAACTCTAGTCGCGTGCTCCACCTAGATCGCAAAACCCTAGCTTTGATTTCACCAAGTTTTGAAACCCTAGCTTTGCTCCGCCTTGATCTTGATCTTGAAACACCGCCAAACCCGAGCTCTGATACCAGTTTTTTATGACAAACCACCTCACGAACGAAGAATGAATAAAGAAGAACACGAGATTTTACGTGGTTCGCTAGAAAAATATTTACTAGCTACCTCCACGGCGGAAAAAAACTTTTTATTCACTTAAGAGGAACAATTACACTTAGATTATTGCATATGAAACTAGGAGCCCAAGTAGTACTTATATAGTACTAAGAAAAGCTCCACGCACATGTGCCAGTACCATGTTTTCAATCTTGATATGGAAACAATTGCTAACAATTGCTAATTCAATTGTTACCTAATTAATTCTTAACCTTTTCCTACTTTTGACTTTTCAACTCAAGCAAATTTGTTTATATAGTTGCCTTTGACTTTGAAGGCACCTACTTAACAGGTTGGCTAGGTAAAACTTCATCAAGAGAAGGTTGGCTAGGTAGAAAGAGCTCTGCAACAATACTGAAATATTCCGCATCAGATGAAACACAAATAATATCGTCTTTATTTCAAGAACATGTTTTTAGAATTTTTTTTTCTTCATATATGTCAAGCATGTTTACGCAGTCTTGGTTTCATATTACAAGTCTGTCATGAATGATTAACATGTTGTGGCTCTAATTTGCAATAAAAAGAGTGTAGGGGTTTTAAATTCACACATAAATTCTAAACGAGCTATGTCATTTTCAACACTAGGGGTGAATTTTTCATGTAGTATTATTTTTTTTAAGAAAGGTGTATAGACTGCAACTAACGATATCTTCATGATAATTGGTCAATGCAAACACAAGCAATCTGCTATCAATTATGCTAAGCCGCAAATTATTCAAATAAATTGTCTAAGAAATCATACAAAATGAAATGAAAAGAAATTGTAATGAATTTAGCTACGAAATAAACATCTATAATGCACACTCTTGTTAATCGAACAAATCACATGTAAGTATACCATCGTAGATATTATTGGTGACACTCATTTCTACCTCGCCAAAACTTGTTTCCAAGTGCGCCCTCCACATTCTCCCTCTTGGTGTTATACGCTGACTTGACGATTGTGATGGCCACCCAGATGCGAAGGTACTTCTGCTCCATAAAAATAGTGCGCTTGGACTGGGGTATCAGTTCTGAGATGTATGCCGTGTAAAAGGAAAAAAAAGCCCCACATTCGTCAATGAGAAAGGAAACATACATACTACTGAGAATTAAACAAAATGATACGCATAGCTACCAACGGGAATGAACGTACCCACTCACCTTCCCTCCTGCAAAAGAATTTCTTCCACTATAATGTGTTTTCAAGCTCGAAGTTAGTAAAGTCCCGGAATTTCAATTCTTTCCCACAAGTTGTTTTAATAATGTAATTGATGAAGGCTATCTTTCTCTGCAATTGACGCATGTGGTAAAAGGTTGTTTGCAATGAGTCCAGGATGAACACCTTTTCTAGTGTTGGAATAGATGCCCTAGAGGCAATCTTATTTAGTATGAATATTATTTTGGCTAGAATATTTATTTTATTATTTATGGAGATATTTAATATGATGAAGTTCTTAGATTGAAAATGTGTTGTTTATCTTAAATATCCCTACTCAATTATATTGATTAATAGGACGATCATATATAGACTAGTATGTGATTAGATTGATATGAAGATATCAAGTCTAGCACATGGGTATGCATTAGGGGTAATGGCATACTCGATTGACCCACAACGAGAAGGCTACATACAAGTTATGTAAGGTCACAAGTGCTTCTCGCAGTGACAACGGTATTGTCATCCTTAGACTTAAAGTCACTAGATCATCTAGTTATGGAAAATATCGTCAAACCCTACACCGTAACTGGGTAGTAATAAAGGCGCATATCGGACAAAATAAGAAGCAAGCTTAGATATGGTAGTGATGTAGATAGAATTTGTCCCTCCCACATAACGGGAGAAAATATCCACGGCCACTTGAGGGGTAGTGCTTATAGAATGTCTGGCCAAAATCAGATAAATAAATATGAGATATTGATGGTTACTGCATGGATAAGACTATTCCCAGGATTGAGAAACTATGGATTGGACATATGAGTGTGACTTTTATGTCTCGTGTCCAATCCGAATATAGAGACGAAGGGATGAGACAATATAGCCACAAGGTTTGTCGGATTACTGACTATTCCTATTTGTTGGGTGGCATGTATTTGTTGCTAGACACCGCTCCATGTTAGTAATCGTTACTACCAACTAACTAGTAACCTATGGGGTCACACGCCATATGGATTAAAGTAGACTTGATAATTAATTAATATGATTAATTAAATAGTAGGATCAATGCGCAACCACATGCAGACTTAGTAGGACTAATTTGCAATGTGGAGTAATTCATGTAAGGACATGATTAGTAGAGGGGCTAATTTGTAGTTAACAAGGAGTTGTTAGACTATATATATGAACACTCCTACCTTATATTCTCCAGGATTGCCATAATTGTTATAACACAAGGAGAGAACAAAGCAAGGAGAGATAACAAGATAAGGCAGAACCCGACCACGTCCCCCCCCTCTCCAAGCCGTCAGTCATTATGTGGCGCGACCATGGGGTTGTTTCGTTGCGCGATTCTTCTTCTTCTTCCTCCTTCCATCCATTGCTAGCATTAGACTTGGAATTACTCTAGAGCTTGATCTTAGGCGTGGACTATCCAAAGAGACGTGAATAATCTTTCACGTGTGAAGTCATCCAAGGAGACAAACAAGGTATTTGATACTAAATCGTTTACTATCTATATGATATCTAGTCATGTGATCCCTGGAGGGTCTTGTGCGGATCTTTATTTGTTTTATTCCGCTGCATACTCTGTTACAAAACCATATAGTGTTATCTAAGACACAGGTCGTAGAGCATAACGTAGTTTATGTTTTAATTTTATTAGTTGTACACCTTGACTGTGAATTGATTGTGTATAATTCAATAACTAAGAATATAGATGCAACTTTTAATATGATTCAACCATAAGATCTAATATTACATAGGATGTATGGATTAGTGAATTTGGATCACATATGATGTGTAATTTTGGATCTAGAAAACTAGGATTTGGGCACAAATTGAGAAAAACGGTTTTTCTTGATTTGGAAACAACCATACTTGGGAAAAAAGGAAGAAGAATTTATTTTGGAAACAACTCCTAAAAGGATTCGGCCCCTTATGGGACTGTCCCCCTCTTTCTTGCCGCCCAATCTTGTCACGGACAAGGGCAGGGCCTCGCTAGCGCGTGGCTTGGCCGCGTGGGCTAGGGGTTGTCCGGCTCAAGGCTTTTGTGGTGGTCCACTGAGGGTTCGGACAAGTGTTGGTGCCCCCCCCCCTTGGACCATTTTGACCCTAGTACATCCAGAACAACTAAAATTAACTAAGCGCGTTAAAATTGGATTTTAATTGTTTATGTGCTATTCGCATGGTGGTTGGATATGGCCTTAGGTGTGGATGTTGTGATTGTTTTATTTTGTGTTTTGGTTTTACGGCCTGCGAGCCGGTCCTCTTCTCACATTGTGACATTTCTCTATTTATTATAGACGCTATCTAGTATAAGATCGATTAGATGATAGCCAAGACATGGAGAATAAGCCTAAAGAATAGAAGAAACCCCAAGATGGCGACATTCCACAAAGCTATGGAGCATGGACTAAAAGATGGAGGCACATGGAGATGAGCTTGCTATTTTAGGATTCATAGATATTCTCATTGGCTTGGGAATATCTTAGTTTAGAGGCCATATCCATATAACGTTTAATTTTTTTTTGTGGTTGTTTAATTTTTTGTATTGTTATTTTATTGTTGATGTATGGTAGATACAAGCAAAATTGGTAACAAGATAATACAACCCGGATATTTTATTGAGAGTTTTCACAATTCAAAATAAGTAGATCAGTTGATATGGATCAACAAAACAATTAAAATTTAAAGGTAAATCCCACAAATTTAAATATTGTGTTTTTCCTTCTCGTTACTTAAACACCCATCATGATCATGCTTTACCAAGATCGTGCGTGCCAAAGCAAGGCGACTTGGTTCATCATGATGTGATGCGATGGCACAAGCAAGTAATGTGCAACTATTTGAGTAAGAGGTTGGACGCAACTAGGTGATTTTAATAGAATTTAAATCCTTGAGGCAACCAATTTAGATTATCTATGGGATAGATAAATATGGAGTTATTGGCCAAATTGAACCACGAATTGCACGGGAATGAAATTGGAATTGTTCCTACCTAAATAACTAATTTTTCGGTGACTTGCCAAAGCAAGCTAAAAAAGAAGTGAAATATGGATCTTGGCCCCACTAGAAAATATAATGATATTTTCCGCGTTAATATCGAGGGTTATTAATCCGAGAAAAATAGTGGGAGCTATATTTAATAATCTAGACATTATTAAATGTAGTTATTTGTAAGCAAAATACTAAAACTTGTATATTTATCATTTTGTAGAATTCCAATGGCAAATAATTCATCGAATTCATCACACTCCATACGAGCCGTCCTTGAGAAGGACAAGCTTTCTGGATCAAACTTTCTAGACTGGTACAGGAACTTGAGAGTCGTTCTCAAGGAGGAAAAGAAACTATACATTCTAGAGGAGAAAGTTCTTGACGGTCCATAAAATAATTATGCTGTAGCCATAAAGGCAGATCAAAAGATCGTTGACGATGCTAATGATGCGGCCTGCCTTATTCTTCGCACAATGAGCTCTGAGCTTCAGAAGCAACATGAGAACATGGCTGGGTTTGATATGATCATTCACTTGAAGCAACTCTTCAAAGATCAGGCGAGGGTTGAGCGATATGAAGTTTCCAAGGCATTTTTCGAATGTCATTTGTCAGAAAAAAAACCTTTGGGGCCTCACATGCTCCGTATGATCGGATACTTGGAGAGCCTCACACGCCTGGGGTTTTCGAAGGGCCAAGAGTTGGCGACTTATCTCATCTTGAAATCGTTTCCTGATAGTTATGGACAGTTCATCATGAGCTATAACATGAATGAGATCATCAAGCTTCGGACAGATTTACTCAATATGTTGAGGACAGATGAACAAAGAATCAAAAAGGGAAAGGGCAAGGCCATAATGATGGTGAAAAAAGGAAAGATAAAAAGGTTTTTTTCTACCTCCAAGGGGAAAGGCAAGTCAATTGCTAAACCTAAGGAAGTTTCCCTTAAACCTGCTGGTGGCATTGCCAAGGACGTGACTAAGGGTGATTGTCACTACTACAGTCAGCTTGGACACTGGAAGAGTAACTGCCCAAAGTATCTGGAGGATAAAAGGCTTGGAATATTGAATCCACCACCACTAGGTATTTTTTGTTATAGATGTCAATTTAACTATCTCTTTATCTTGGGTATTGGATACTGGATGTGGATCTCACATTTGTCAAAATGTGCAAGATCTAAAGAGAAGTAGAATATTGGCTGAAGGGGAGATATATCTGCGCGTTGGGAGTGGAGCCAAGGTTGATGCATTGGGCGTGGGCGTGTACGGGCTGTCTTTGCCTTCAGAATTAGTTTTAGAATTAAATAATTACTATGCCTGCTATGAGCAGAAACATTATTTCTATTTCTTGTTTGGACGCGGAAGGTTCTGCTATTTCAATAAAGGACAATTGTTGCTCCATTTATTTTGATAGTATTCACTATTGTAGTGTGATATATCCTTGATCTAAGTAATCTTGTCTATAACATAGATACGAAGAGGATTAAAATGAATGATTTGAATCCTGCTTATCTATGGCACTGTCGTCTAGGCCATATAAACGAGAAACGTTTATCTAGAATCCATAAAGATGAATTTCTAGACTCATTTTATTTTGAATCATATGATACATGTGAGGCTTGTTTATTTAGAAAGATGACAAAGTCTCCTTTCAATAAGAAAGGTGAGAGGACTAGTGAGCAATTGGTGCTCGTGCATACTGATGTATGTGGGCCATTTGCCATGCCTTCCAGGGGTGGTTACGTCAATTTCATTACATTTACTGATGATTTCAGTAGATATGGATTTGTATACCTTATGAAGGCCATATCTGAATCCCTTGAAAAGTTCAAAGAATTCAAGAATGCAGTAGCGAAGCAACTTGGAAAAGTATCAAGGCTCTAGATCGGATCATGGAGGAGAATACTTAAGCCAATAATTTGATGACTATCTTAGAGAGTGTGGGATCTTGTCCCAACTCACTCCACCCGGAACGCCACAATGGAAGGGGATGTCTGAGAGGAGGAATCGAACACTGTTACACATGGTTCGATCTATGATGTGTCAAACTGATCTTCCATTACCATTTTGGGGCCACGCTCTATTGTGTCCAGCTTTCACCATTAACCGTGTTCCATCTAAATCGGTCATAAAGACTCCATATGATATGTGGAGTGGGAGGTGTCCCACAGTGTCCGTCAAGAGTATTTGGGGCTGCGATGTCCATGTTAAATGTTTGCAAACAGACAAGCTCAGGCCAAAGTGTTTGTTGCCCGTTCCGGCGTGTTTCTAGAAAGAGAGTTTGTCTCTAAAGAAGAAAGTGGGAGAACTGTAGAAGTGGAAGAAGTTCAATATCCACAAACAACTGATCCTATTATGGAACATGAAAATGACCTACTAGATGTTGTGGAGCAACCTGTTCAAGTAACACAAGAGCTTCTCAGGTCGAGTATAGTGCGCCATGAGCCAGAGAGGTATGGACTTCTCGTAACTAATCCTGGTGACACGTTTATCATGGATGATGAGCCTACTACCTATGGAGAGGCCGTGAAAGGGCCGGACTCTCATAAATGGCTTAAGGCCATGGAATCTGAGATGGAATCCATGTATACCAACAAAGTATGGACTTTGGTGGAACCACCACAAGGGGCGCGACCCATAGGGTGCAAATGGGTCTTCAAGAAGAAGACCAACATGGATGGTAATGTGATTACCTGTAAGGATTGTATGGACATGATTAGTAGAGCATCTAATATGTAGTTAAAAAGGAGTTGTTAGACTATATATGTGAACACTCCTATATTATTTTCTCCAAGAGTGTCATAATTTTTATAACACAAGGAGAGAACAAAGCAAGGAGAGAGAGCAACACAAGTCCGAACTCGACCCGGTCCGCCCCCTCTCCAACTTGTCAGCCATTGTGGGGCGCGACCTTGGGGTTGTTTTGTTGCGTGATTCTTCTTCTTCCTCCTTCCATCCGTTGCTAGCATAAGACGTGGAAGTACTCTAGATCTTGATCCTAGGCGTGGTCTATCCATAAAGACGTGAACAATCTTTCACGTGTGAAGTCATCCAAGGAGACAAACAAGGTATTTGATACGAAATCTTTTACTATCGTTATGATATCTAGTTCTGTGATCCTTGGAGGGTCTTGTGCGGATATTTATTTTTTTTTATTTCGATGCGTAATATGTTACGAAACCCTACAGTGGTATCAGTGCTATAGGTCATTGAACATAACGTAGTTTATGTGTTAATTTTGTTAGTTTTACACCTTAATTGTGAATTGATCGCTTAAAACTCAATAATTAAGCATATTGATGCAACTTTGAATATGATTAAACCAAATATGATCTAATATTAGATAGGATGTAAGGATTAGTGAATTGGGATCACATATGATGTGAAATTTTGGATCCAGAAAACTAGGGTTTGGGCACAAATTGAGAAAAATGGTTTTTCTCTGGAAACAGCCATACTTGGGCAACAAGGACGAAGAAGTTGTTTTGGAAACAAATCCTAAAAGGGTTCAGCCCCTTATGGGACCGTCCCCCTCTTCCTTGCTGCCCAAGCATGCCACGACCAAGGGCTGGGCCGCCGTAGCGTGTGGCTTGACCGCGTGGGCTAGGGGCCGGCTGGCCCAAGGCTTTTGTGGCGGTCCATTGAGGGTTCGGCCAAGTGTTGGTGGGATCTTTTGGACCGTTTTGACTCTACTACATCCAAAACAGCTAAAATTGACCAAGCGCGTTAAAATTGGATTTTAACTGTTTATATTCTATGCGCATGCTGGTTGGATATGGCCTTAGTTTTGGCTGTCGCGATTGTTTTATTTTGTGGTTTGGTTTTACCGCCTGCGAGCCGGTAAAATTAATGTAATAGTTAATTAGGTTTTACGGCCTGTGAGCCGGTCTTTTTCTCAACTTGTGAGATCTCTCTATTTAGTATAGATGCTAGCTAGTATTAGATACAGTAGAAGATAGCCAATACATGGAGAAGAAGCCTAAAGGATAGAATAAACCATAAGATGGTGACATTACACAAAGCTAAGGAGCATGGACTAAAATATGGAGGCACATGGAGATGATCATGCTATTTTTGGGTTCATAGATATTCTCATTGGCTTGGGAATATCTTAGTTTAGAGGCCATATCCATATCACGTTTAATTTTTTTTTGTGGTTGTTTATTTTATTGTCTTGTTATTTTGTTATTGATGTATGGTTGATACAACCAAAATTGGTAACAAGATAATATTACCCGGATCTTTTTTTTAGAGTTGACCCAACTCATAATAAGTAGATCAATTGATATGGATCAACAAAACAATTAAAATTGAAAGGTAAATCCCTCAAATTTAAATATTGTGTTTTGGCTTCTCGTTACTAAACACTCATCATGATTATACTTTACCAAGCTCGTGCGTGCCAAAATAAGGCGACTTGGTTCATCATGATGTGATGCGGTGGCACAAGAAAGTAATGTGGAATTGTTTGATTGAGAGGTTGAGCGCAACTAGGTGATTTTAATAGGATTAAAAGCGTAGAGGAAACCAATTGGGATTATCTATGGGATAGATAAATAAGGATTTATTTTCCCAATTGAACCAAGAATTGCATGGGGTTGAAATTTGAATTGTTCTTACCTAAATAATTATTTTTTGGGTGACTTGCCAAAGCAAGCTAAGAAAGAATTGAAATATGGATCTTGGCCCCACTAGAAACTATAATGATATTTTCCGCATTAATATCAAGGGTTATTAATCCGAGAAAAATAGTAGGAGCTATATTTAATAATCTAGCCATTATTAAATGTAGTTATTTGTTCACAAAATACTAAAACTTGTGTATTTATCATTTTGTAGAATTTCAATGGCAAATAATTCTTCGAATTCATCACACTCCCTACGAGCCGTCCCTGAGAAGGACAAGCTTTCTAGAACATACATTCTAGACTGGTACAGAAACTTGAGAATCGTTCTCAAGCAGAAAAAAATTGTACACTATAGAGGAGCAAGTTCCTGAGGGTCCAGAAAAAAATTATGCTGCATCCATAAAGGCACATCAAAAGATCGTTGACGTTGCTAATGATGCGGCCTGCCTTATGCTTTGCACAGTGAGCTTTGAGCTTCAGAACAACATGAGAACATGGTTGGGTTTGACATGATCATTCACTTGAAGCAACTCTTCCAAGAGCAGGCGAGGGTTTAGCGATATGATTTTTCCAAGGCATTGTTAAAATGTCAATTGTCAGAGGGGAACCCTTTGGGGCCTCACGTGCTCCGTATGATCTAATACTTGGAGAGCCTCACACGCCTGGGGTTTTTGGTGGGCCAAGAGTTGGCGACTAATCTAATTTTTCCATCGTTGCCTGATATTTATGGACGGTTCATGATGAACTATAAGATGAATGAGATCGTCAAGCCTCTTCCAGATTGACTCAATATGCAACACCCCGTGAATCCCCAAGCTTTCCGTTCCGGACCGGAAAACCTAGGAGGGTGATGCTAAAAGAGTCGGTGGAGATCATAAGCTTAAACATCCATACATTACAATACTTTTAAACATTACAAACGTTTTTAAGTCTTACACGGGTAATTACAAACTACTACGTTATCACTAGACTAGCTACTCATTATGTCATTACTCTACGTGAGTCTCGTACCCATCTTCCCCATAGCCTCCAGTCTCTATACCTGCGGTGGGTAGGAAACAGGAACCGCAATTTCAAAATCAGCATTGAAATACTGAGTGAGCAACACCCAAACTTGTAAATAGATGAGGAAGCGAATAATATTTCTAAAACATTCATAAGAGGATAAGGGATCATAGCTAAAAATGTAATCTTAAGAAATCAAGTGTGATTACTTGCATCACATACGACATTCTCTTTCTTTACTTTGCGTTTAAGACTTCCTTTTATTGTTAAACTGGGAGTATTGCTTCCAAACTATCTATTCATTTTTCATAAGTAAAAATCATTTCCTCAGGTACCTCATTATAAACTTATTTTTACGGGGAAAAGTTATCTTTTCACTAGCAGCCATGACCTTAAGTGTCGGCTCCCCCCTAAGACTTCTTGCGGACAGATAGGTTAGTACATTGGAGCGACCCGGCAGGTTGCGACCGGGTTAAACTAATACGGGTCGTGTAACGGCAGTCAACACGACCAATCTTTTAATATTGTAATGATCCCCGTACAATTCTTTTCTCTTTACTTATTATGCGTTATTTTTTATTTTTGGTTCTCGTATGACATTGCAAAGCGATTATTTTGAAACATAGTCAAATCTCAAATAAAACAGGCATTTTATGTAGCACATTTTGAAACAAATAATAAAATTCATGTTTGGACACAAAAGAAACCAGGCACGCAACGTTTGACATGTATACTCACCTTGATCCGTTTGCTACTATCACGCAAGAGTTCCTATGATGTCCGCGTCAACAAATTCGTCACCTACAAATTATATCTCCTAAATCAACTCAAGTCCAACTATTCGAATATACACGATGAACTCTAGCGAGAGTAGTACTTGACTTTTAAACCAACCCGTTTCTCCAATAGGCAACGCTATTCCTATCTATACTTGACGACACTCAAGCTTTATAAAGGATACTATAAAATATTAAGTAGGAAAGTTATTTATGAACTCTTGTAACTCGTTTATTTTAAAACGACTATCCGATTTATTTAGTATGTCCAAAAGTGATTATTTGTTTAGATAATCTTTTTAGTATGAAGAACTTGTAAATTTTGGTGAAGAAAGAGTGATAAATGTTAACTCATATTTTCTAAAATTAAATAAGAGCAATAGTTCTAAAGTATGAACAATTTCGATAGGTAAAATATTGATTTCATTGAGAAAAAGACTTCTAAATATTCTACAAGATGAATCGACGTTTTTAGCGTAGCTAGTATCATTCTACAAATGCTTGAGAAAAACCGAAATGAGAGTTGCGTGATTAAACACAATATTTATTTAGTTCCCAATAAAACATAACCAGTTTAGTTTTTAAATCAACTTTTCCCTGAACATTTCAACACCCAAATTACTTTTTTGTGACTAGAATGAAAACTAGTATTTTTAAAAAATATTTTTGATTCACAAATAACATTTTTATGTTTTGCGAAAAGTATACTATTTAGATAAACGACATGAAAATCCCGCTTATTTATGAATAAAGACAGTTGGGACCCCCAGCCACTCACAAATGGAAACAATAAAAGGTGTCAACTACCCACAAGATTCCCTTATCTACAATCAGCTCCCCCCCCCACTATACACTATAACAGGTTTGTTTAAAAGACACTTTAACCCCCTAAACATGCATTCTCAAATCGATCGATCTAGACATGAATCGAAGCAGCAAGACATGATTTTGATTGTTTAAATCAACTCACAATGAGATTTAGAGCATACCCGACTCAAGAATTTCGAGAAACAGTTAAGATTTGGGTTGGGTTGCGATTCACGTCGGGTTTGCGAAGGAGATGGCAGACGGTGGTCTCCTGGTGGTTCTGGTCTGCGATTGAGGACTCCGAGCTCTTGGTCGGACCTCCTGGAGGCGGATGGGAGAGTTATAACGTCGTGAGTGGCTCTGGGTGGAGCTTGCCAAGATGCTTGCCGGAAAAAATGGAGGAACAACGCCGGTGGGGACTCCAGCCGCTGCTCCTGCTTCACTTCGCTGATGCTACCGGAATCCTCTTCTTCTAGGTGCGAAGACGAGAGAGAGGGAGACCCAAATTGAAACAATGAAAGGGAGGAGAAGAAGGGGAAGACCCAGTCGGGTTCCTCGGTGGTGATTCCCGGCGGTGGTTGCAGCGGGAATGGTGGCTTCTGCCACCGGTTGGGTTCTCTGCTGCATGGGGAAACAGAGAGGGAGGCGGATAGCTGAGAGATGGTGGCAGGACTTTGGTGGTTTTGGCCAAGAGAAAGAATTGACGGCGGTGAGGATGTTTAATGTGGTGGTGGTGATGGGTTGAGTTGCCAAAGAAGGGAGGGGTGAGGTCTTCTGATGAAAAAAAAAACAAGAGAGGTGATTGTAATAAACTAATCTTTCACGTGTTCACATGTGCTCAAATGTGAAGTAAGGTGATGGTGATGGTGAAAGTGAGAGTGACAAGGACGGTGGAGGAAAAATCTAGAGAACAAAGCTTCCGCAAGAAGATGGGTGGAAGACTAAGGTGCTATGGGTGCACCAGAAAATGATAAGATTGGGTGTAACGGGTGCAAGACACGTCGCGGTGGTTGAACGCACGGATGCTAATAAATTAAAGAAATGCTAACTTATAATGTTTCACACATTATTTCTAACATTTTTACCTATACTTTCAAACACACTTTTCAATTATAAACACGATAATTTTCACGACACTATCAAAATCAAACTCCTATTTCACCTAATTCACTTCCCAATATACTAATTTACCTCTAGCGAATATACGGGGTATTACATCCTTCCCCCTTTATAGAGAGCTTCGTCCTCGAAGCTAAAATCGGACAATAAACTTGATACCTATGAGCAGCTAACTCACGTACGAACAAGTACTTTCATACAAGAAAGTAATAGCAAATAACACAATACTATATATATACACAATACCAAGTAGGTCACAGTTTCAACAGTTCAACAGTTACTAAGGGTCAAGGCTAAGCATGGTGTAAGGGTACTAGAACGTAATAATAATAAACAAAGGGTAAAAACGTAACAACATCAAACGAAGGGTTGCATCCTCTCCCCCTTAGAGAGGAGAAATTTTTGTTTGCTCTAAGAGCAAATACACGTGGTTCTCTAATCAATACAGCACATGACACGTCAGGATGAAAGAGAATGAGTGGCAGACAAAAGAAAGTGGTTTCCTACATGTTCCTGACGTGTCATGTGATGTATTGATTAGAGCACCACGTCATATTTGCTCTTGGAGCAAGCAATAATTACTCCTTAGCGAGTGACGTCCCCGAAACTCAATTTACCTCAACAAACAAATGTGGATACTTATTCCTCATTTCCTATTTAGAATCCCATGTTGCTTTTTCTGTCAGGTGGTTGGTCCAAATGACTTTTACCAGTTTTACGCTCTTGGTATGCGTGTACCTTGTCTTGGTATCCAATATTTTGACGGGATGCTCTTCGTAAGTCAGAGACGGATCAAAATCAACTGGTTCCGGGTCCAATACATGTGACGGGTCTGGTACATACTTCCTCAGCTGGAATACGTGAAAGACGTTGTGTACTCGCCCCAAATTCGCTGGTAGATCCAGACGATACGCAACTTCTATAATTCTCTCCAAGATATCGTATGGACCGATAAACTTAGGGCTCAATTTCCATTTCATGTTGAACCTGGTTACCCCCTTAGTTGGCGAAACCCTTAGGAATGCCTTTTCTCCCACTTGAAACTCCAATGGCTTTCTTTTCTGATCCTCATATGATTTTTTCTATCCTGAGCTGCTTTCATTCTTTGTTGGATGAGTCGTACTTGGTCCGTCATTTCTTCAATCATTTATGGTCCGATTACGACCGTCTCGCTGATGTCGCTCCAACACAATGGAGAACGGCACTTCCTTCCATACAAAGCTTCGTACGGTGCCATCATAGTGCTGGAGTGATAACTGTTGTTGTAGGAGAATTCTATTAACGGCAGTTTATCGACCCATGAGCCTTGGAAATTTATAACGCATGCCCTCAATATGTCTTCTAACCTCTGAATGTTCCTTTCTGTCTGTCCATCCGTGGCTGGGAGAAAAGCAGTACTGAACTTTAGTTGCGTTTCTAACACTTCCTGAAGTGCTCTCCACGAGAGAAAGTTAGGGTCCCTGTCCGAGATTATCGAACTTGGAACCCCATGATATCTTACTATATTTTGATGTACGCATCCGCCCTTTGCTCCATGTTCCATGTGTCCTTCATCGAATGAATCTCGCTGTCTTGGTCAATCTATCCACAATCACCCATATCTGATTGAGCCCGTTCTTTGACGTTGGCAAGGCTGTCACAAAGTCCATAGAAATGGAGTCCCATTTCCAAACTGGAACATCCAATGGTATGAGTAGACCTACCATCCTCTTATGCTCAAACTTCACATTCTGACATGTCAAACACCTATGCACGAATTTCGCTTCTTCCTTTTTTATGTTGGGCCACCAAAATGTCTTCTTCAAGTCTTTGTAAAGCTTATCACCTCCAGGATGGACTGAGTATGGCGTATTGTGCGCCTCCCGCATCAAATTCTCATTGGTTTCCGCACACCTATGTGGTACGCACCATCTCCCTTTGTAGCGGATACTCTCATCTTCATGAATCTGAAACCCCTTGGCCTCTCCTGCTGCAATCTTCTTCTTGATTCTTTCGAGCTTC
This sequence comes from Linanthus parryae, assembly GCA_023055425.1. Classification (NCBI taxonomy): domain Eukaryota; kingdom Viridiplantae; phylum Streptophyta; class Magnoliopsida; order Ericales; family Polemoniaceae; genus Linanthus; species Linanthus parryae. The sequence continues at coordinate 39,705,882 of JALGPY010000001.1, read as the reverse complement.
ACGTCTCCGGCTTGATTGTTCCTTATTTTTTCAAATACATTCGGTACGGCTGTCATACTCCCAAGCAGATTCTGCACCGTTCCGTGATCCACCACTTCAATTTCAAGCTTCCTGAACTCATGGCATAGACAATCCGACAATACTATCATAGCATTCACTCTGTGGCTCGACTTATGGCTCAACTCGTCTGCGACTACATTTGCCTTTCCCTCGTGGTAATGGATGCGTAGATCATAATCCTTGATAATTTCTAGCCATCTTCGTTGTCTGTTGTTTAGCTCCTTCTGCGTGAAGATGTACTTTAAGCTGCGATGATCCGTTTAGAGCTTGCAAACTACACCGTACAGAAGATGCCTCCATATCTTTAGCGCAAACACCACCGCTGCCAGCTCTAAGTCATGTGTGTCATAGTTGTACTCATGAGGTTTTAGCTGCCTTGAGGCGTAGGCAATCACTCTTCTTTCTTGCATAAGCACACATCATAGGCCTTTTTTCGATGCATCGTTGTATACTTCGAACTCACCAGAGTGATTTGGTAAGCCTAAGACTGGTGTTGTAGTCAACTTCTCCTTTAGAGATTGGAACGCTCTTCACAACTATCGTCCCAGTGATACTTTACTGCCTTCTTCGTCATGGTAGTGAGTGGTCTGGCAATCTTGGAAAAATCCTTCACAACTTGTCAGTAGTAGCCTGCTAAGCCAAGGAAACTCCTGATTTCTGACACGTTCTTCGGTGTAGGACAATCTTTAACTGCTGAGATCTTCACTGGGTCCACATCTATTCCTTCCTTGGAGATGATGTGGCCTAGAAACGGCACACATTCCAACAAAAAATCGCATTTCGACAGCTTAGCATACAATCGCTCCTGCCTCAAAGTCTGTAATACTTCTCAGAGATGTTACTCATGATCCTCTTCGCTCTTCGAGTAAACCCGGATGTCATCAATAAAGGCGACTACGAACCGATCCAGGAATGGCTTCATCACTCGATTCATTGACACGATTTCTTACATGTATACGCAAGTGCACGTTCGAAGTAATAAAGATTGAGTATTAAAACTCAGGTTGTCGAACCCTTAGGGACAGACTCTCGATTGTTTAGTTAGTCGATTAATTTAGAGTACTGTAACAGGGAGGAAGAATTTGATTTAAGAATTGAAATAAACAACTAACTAATATTTTTATATATATTTTTTTTTAAAGTAATATGGAGAAACTAGGCAATCTCTAGATCACCTAGGGCTGTAGACGATTTCCAGATTAGCTATGTAACACGTTAAGTCTATTCTAGTTAAGCCGGGTAATAGCACTGACAATCTCCTATCGGTCTCATGTCGTTCTATGTCACGGTTTACTAATTGTCCTGTCGGTCCACCTACGTCTACCGGTCCGTTCTAGTAGGCTAACGACAGTGCACGGAACGATGTCGTCTCAGACCACCACCACACGAACACCTCACTATCTCCTACAGCATCTACCCTCTAAGGCCAATCCTACACACTTCTCTTCTCAGTCTCAGTGATTAAGGATTGTTGTTCATATCTCATCAAAACTAGGTCTAAGTCGCTTCCACGCACTCGCTAGCTAATTAACAAGTCCGGTTAATTACTCCATTCTTGCCAAGGATTAAGCATAGTATGTGAACAATTAGCTAAAACATATATAAACTTTAAGCAAGATCACAATCTATGAAGAACACTAAGTTCATGAATATCAAATCGTAAACTAGTCGTGTCAATAGACTAAGATCTTCAACAAGTTCATGAAATCAAATGTCATCCAATAGATTAAATAAAATAGCATGAAACAAAGTCTTAAACCCGGAAAACATAATCGTCTACATAAACCCTATGCTCTCTAAGGAAGCCTAGCAAAACGTCTAGCTACTAATTGAAATTGTAGCAAAGCAAACAAGTTTCTCCATAAAATTGATGAAAAGAGAAGAGAAAGGAATCAAACGGTGAAATCTCCGATTTGGGGATGATCCCAATCGATCTCCTCAGCTCCCTTGCGTCTCTCTCATCCTCCGTATGCGTGAATGATGTATTTTTTCGTCCCTAGGTCGTTCTGCAATCATAACCCGCAGAAGTCTTTAGTAATTGCACAATAGCCCCTTGAAATCTGCTCCGGACTTCGCCGGGCCATAACTTCTTCGTCCGAACTCGGATTAAGCTACGTGACCTATCGTTGGAATGTTTTCTGAGTCTACTTTCATTTGGCACTGGTCTCACTCCCAAATTATTTTTAGAACTCCATCTAGGATCAAAAAAGTGCAGACTGGTCATCCAAGCTCCTCCAATTAGGCTTCTCTTTACTCCACTTGTGCTCCCGTTGTTTTCGAAGTTCGTTCCATGCCTCCTATAAACCGACTAGAATTCGTTCCTGTCAAGACAACATGAACAAACATACCAAGCGATTATATTTTACAAATAACAACGAAATATGCATAGGAAACGCCCGGACTAACAATATAGCTCATGGTGAGTAACAAGTGATAAAACGACCTTTATTCTCTAACATTATGCTCAAATCACTCTCAAAATACATATTAACATGTGGTAAATGCTAAATAATTATAGCTCCTAAAAGGCGCTATCAAATTCCCCCACACTTACGCTTGGCTCGTCTCGAGCAACAATGACGCTCAAGACTCCCACACTTGAGACATTGCATACATACCACAACCAAACCAATGCATACCCCACTTCTTTGCATACTTCACTTTCCGCTAGCCAACACGAATCATGACTCAATACACATAGACACAACTATGAAAACTACATGATATGTACAATGCAACTCAAGTATGTACAACGCAAGTAATTAAAGAACACATTTTTTTTCTTTTTAGTTAGAGATTGGGTAATCTCAAAGAACAAACCGGCATGTCATAAGTCTCTCACATTTAGTAGAAGATTCTATAACTTTGGTGATCGATAGAACTTGCGGGCAGTTTCGTCAGACAGAACGGGCACGAACACAAAATAAGTTGCTTCCGCACACTCATCAAACGTATCCCTAGCACTTATCATCCGAGCTATTTATCCATGGGTTTCAATTGTTGACGGCGTAGGACGGTTAGGATAGGATATTTAGAAGCGGAGTCCTAGACGTCATGAAACATCTCAGAAAAACCCATTCTCACACTCCCTCACCAAAATCCAAGGAACCCCACTGAACTAACTACTCCGGCCCTCATTCCCTCAATCTTGGTGCAACGCCGTTCTCGCGGCCACAAATGTGAAGAAGTGATCAAAACTCATAGCTAATCTCCTCGGTCTTCATGAAGTTCCATTTCTGGCTCCCTATTCCATTTCACTTTCAATTTTTTTTCAATTTCAACAATAAGAACATGGAGCTACCAATACGATAGTAATATCCAAGGAGATCAAGTATCAAGATAGATAATGTGGGAGTGTAATGTGTCAAATCAATGATGAAATCGAATCTATGTCGACACCCCCGCACTCAATGTAAAGCATATCCAAAACCCGATAATAAATGTGTAAACGTGCTTTTCCAACCAATCCTCCTCACCTAAGATGTAGAAAATACAAATTAAGCACAAGCACGTCCTCCTATAAGATCAACCAACTCCACCCCATATCGTGCGGAAAGAATGTCACATACTACGGCACTCCACTTGTGGTTGTGATGTATGAACATGACTCACCGCCACACCGAAGTGTGCTACCGTCTCTATCTCACCCTCACATCCCCTCAAAAGATGAGATGTAAGATAATCCACTCAAGATGTATAATATCATCTTACCCTCCGCAAACCTCCATAACTCAACTCCCTCTATCGTGACGCATAGGAAGGGACCATTTTAACTAGTGATGAAAGTCACAAGGAATGGCTTTCTAGGCTAGAGGTTGTGAGTAAAAGGGGTAGATGGATAAAATTGGGGTATCTAGTGGACCTAGGTGATGGAGACGGGACGTGAGGTACCCATAAAAATCACTCGCACAGCTGTTCCGTTACCACTACGAGGAGGGTTGACGACTACCTAAGTGACGGTGGTGTAGCGCTAGTAGGATAACTAGTTTGAGAGACAACTACTCACAATTCTCGAGTGCATTAGCCCTATAGCCTTCCTACTCCAGATTCTCGCGTCTACCTCACTTCAGATTTTCATACTACCTAGGGAATACTATCATTAAGCCATCTCCACGCTTACTCTCTTCAATTGCCCTTTCTCAAAAGATTTCAATTTTTATGATTTTTCTTGTTTTTTTATTTTATTTTATTTTTGAAAGTATATGTAACTGGCCAACTCGACTAACCAACAACATAAGGTAGGTGGACACCATAAATAAAATTGCAACAATATATAAAATGCATAAAATAAACATTCACATGTAAAACTAAACGACTCGACACCTACATGAAAACGCGACTCACTAAACTACATGTAACAAGGCTATGCAATGGCTAAGTAGCGGATAGCTAAAAACTCCCCAACACTTAAGCGCTTCGTTTTCCTCAGCAAAATATAAGGTGAAATCAAGAGGACTCGGCTGCCTAAGCGTAGGGTCGGTGGGTCTAGTCGGAGTGAGTGCACGTGAGGTCTAGAGTGAACTAAACAAGTATCCAACAATCCGAGTTTGATCAAGTAAAAATTTTCAAGAAAATTAAGCCCTAAGAGTGCCTAAGCAAGACTTAAAGCCGAGAGAGAGAAAATTGTACCTACTTTTTCAGAAACACGAGCAAGTGAAGGCCAGAGTACCTCCTTAAGCTCCTCGGTGTCCCCTTCACAAGTCTCTTCTTGGGCTAAGGCCAAATACTACTCCAAGTATACGAATCAGAGAATTTTGTTCTTGGAGCTCTTCCTCTTTGTTTTCCCCCACACTCAAACCGTGCACTATCTCTCAAAACTCCAAGACTTAATGTTGATGGCGAGCTTCCAAGGAGCAACCCCCCCCCCCAAAAAAAACAAGTTTTGGATTTGGAGATGTTTTGGATTTTGTGTGTGTGGGTGTTCTTGAGAGTTTGAGAGGAAGAAGATGAAGGAGGGTGTATTGATCCAAATTTGGGTTGTAGGAGGGTTAAAAACCAGTTTTTGTTTTAAAGAATAGCCCCAAAGTACCAAAAATGCCCTCAATAAATGAGCTGTCCAGACCATTTCGGCCAGAAATGGTTTAATTTTGGCCCGAAATTTCAAATCATTTCGGCGCGAAATGATTTGAAATTTTCAAAACAGTAGCCTCTTTTTAATTCGGCCCGAAATCAAGGGATATTTCGGCCCGAAATGAATTGATTTCGGCCTGAAATGCCCTGGGACTTACCAGATTTTGTTTTTGCTCTAGTTTCTTCGTCCGATGTCCGATTCCTTCGACTCTCGCGCTCACGAACTTGTCATTGAATGCAGACTCCAATTTTGACTTTAAAATTCCAGAAGTCCGGGGAATTTTTCATCTCATCTCCAAAATTGCTCTCTAACGCAAGAATCGTGCCCCTTTAAACTTGTGTTTTCTTCCATCCCTCTTCGGATTATGATGCGTGCAACTCCGGGCCACAACTAGCTGCCAATATACTAAATTAGTGAATAGATACTCCTCGGCCTCGATTAGCCTCTCTTCCAAGCTTCTATTAACTAATTTCTCGTTGTGCTTCGTTTTGCGTGCAATGTAGTGCACATGCATCAATAAGGGGAATCCGAAGGGTTCTTCAGTACCTGAGTCCTGCACACTCATAGGAAAATATTAAACCGTTCTCTCTCATATCTCAAAATCAGGTATGGAGAACTAAAACGAAAAGAAAACAAATAACATCCTACTCTACATTTGGTTGCCTCCCAAGAAGCGCTTGTAATTTAAGGTCGACAGCACGACCCGGTTACCTCAACCGTCTAGGATATTGAAGGATGCTTTAATTCTCCGCTTATTCTTCTCCCACCATCTTTTCTCAATGACTTTCTTCTCACGAAGTGAACCCATGTGCAAAGAAGATGGTTAACAATTGTAGAAGCCGACTCTTTTCATCTTGCACTTGATCCTCTTGATCAACTTTCACAAAGTTCCACTGGGCTCAAATGAATATATGGCCACGAAATCATCCCAGTAGTACTCCTTCGGTGCTAAATGATCTTCAGTCAACGTATGCATTTCACTCACACCCCCACACTTGACGATTTTCAACTCCTTGACTATGGCGTATAGATTGTCAATAGTATGGCCAATAGAACAAGAAATTGGAATTTTCCCATCACGTTCTTCCCCAAAAGATTCTCCATACACAAGTATTTTCAACTCATTGCGGACTTGATTTATATGAGATATGGAAAGTCTTCAAGAATATTAGTAGGTGCTTTTACCTCAACTGTAATGGACACTATTTCTTCGCCAGTTTCATCATCAGCACACCACAAGCTCCCAATGTCGGTGTCATCCCAATCATGCCAAGGCTGTGAGATAATTGGAGGTTTCCTTGAAAAGAGCATCGCCTCCTCCATTGTTGGACACACAAGTCCACCCTATTATGAATTAGAGTATGAGTCCTCATAAATGGCAGAGTCCACCAATGGTCCATGTACACTGCATTCTTCGCTCGGCTCATGTACCTCTTCTTCCACGAATGCAGCTGGGGATGCAGATTCTCGTTCTAGCTCCATCCTAGATATCAGTGTCCTTTGCATATCTTGGACAGCTGGTAGCCAATGAGGTTCATCTAAACCATCTTGTGATGGTGACCATAGAGGCTCGATTAGGGGATCAATGTATGGAATAGGTCCTCTTGTGGCTCATCTGTAACAAGGGACGTCCTTGTGATGCATGCTTGGATCTCCCCCATAATATTGTGCAAGTCTTCCATGCTTGCTGATGAGTCCTCTTGATGCTGATAAAGCTGTGGTGGACCGAATATGCATGCGTCTTCATACTTATGATCTTTTTTGCATTTGTAGCACCAAATCATTGAGCATGTGTTATCATTGTTCCAAACTCTGCATTTAGCACAGTAGTAGGGGTAATCAGAGATCCCCTCATAATCCTCGTCGCTGCACATGCTCATTACGTCTCATCCTTCCTGCGTTCCTACAAAAACAAACTCACAAGAAACCCGTGAAGCACAGAGATAAAAACAAAATAAAACAAACTAAAAGAAAAATACTCTAAACTAACTCGTAACTAAATAATCTACCGCTTTCCCTGGATACGGCGCCAAAAACTTGACACGATTTCTTACGTGTATACTAAAGTGCACGGTCGAAGTAATAAAGATTGAGTATTAAAACTCAGGTTGTCGAACCCACAAGGAATCACTCTAGATTTTTTAGTTAGTCAATTAATTTAAAGTGTTGTAAGAGGGACGAAGAATTTGATTTAAGAATTGAAATAAACAACTAACAAATATTTTTGTATTTTTTTTTAAAGAAATATGGAGAAACTAGGCAATCTCTATATCATCTAGGGCTGTAGACGATTTCCGGATTAGCTATGTAACACGTTAAGTCTTTTCTAGTTAAGACGGGTAATAGCACGAACAATCTCCACTCGGTCTCATTCCGTTCTACGTCACGGTTTACTCGATGTCCTGTCTACCGATCCGTTATAGTAGGCTAAAGATAGTGCACGGAATGATGTCCTCTCAGACCACCACCACACGAACACCTCACTATCTCCTACCGAATCTACCCTCTAAGACCAATCCTACACACTTCTCCTCTCAGTCTCAGTGATTAAGGATTCTTGTTCATATCTCATCACAATTATGTCTAATTCGCTTTCACGCACTCGCTAGCTAATTAACAAGTTCGGTTAATTACTCCATTCTTACCAAGGATTAAGCATAGTATGTGAAAAATTAGCTAAAACATATATTAACTTTAAGCAAGATCATAATCTATGAAGAACACTAAGTTCATGAATATCAAATTCTAAACTAGTCGTGTCAATAGACTAAGATCTTCAACAAGTTCATGAAATCAAATTTCATCCAATAGATCAAATCAAAAAGCATGAAACAAAGTCTTAACCCCCGAAAACATAATCTTCTTCATAAACCCTAGGCTCTCTAGAGAAGCCTAGCAAAACGTCTAGCTGCTAATTGAAATCGTAGAAAAGCAAACAAGTCTCTCCATAAAATTGATGAAAAGAGAAGAGAAAGAAATCAAACAGTGAAATCTCCAGTTTGGGGATGATCCCAATCGATCTCCTCAACTCCCTTGCGTTTCTCTCTTCCTCCGTATGCGTGAATGATGTATTTTTTTTCTTCCCTAGGTCGTTCTTCAATCATAACCCGCATAAGTCTTCAGTAATTGCACAATAGCCCCCTGAAATCTACTCATGACTTTGTCGGGCCATAACTTGTTCGTCCGAACTCTGATTAAGCTCTGTGACCCATCCTTGGAAAGCTCTCTTGGCTAATTTCATTTGGCACTGGTATCACTCTCAAATTATTTGTAGAACTCCATCTAGGATAAAAATAGTGCAGACTGGTCATCCAAGCTCCTCCAATTCGACTTCTCTTTACTCCACTTGTGCTCCCGTTGTTTCCGAAGTCCGTTCCATGCCTCCTATCAACCGATTAGCATCCATTCCTGTCAAGACAACATGAACAAACATACCAAGCGATTTATTTGACAAATTACAACGAAATATGCATAGAAAACGCCCGGACTAACAATATAGCACATGGTGAGCAACAAGTGATAAAACGACCTTTATTCTCTAACATTAGGCTCAAATCACTCTCAAAATACTATTAACATGTGGTAAATGCTAAACAATTATAGCTCCTAAAAGGCACTATCAAATTCCCCCACACTTACTCTTTGCTCGTCTCGAGCAACAATGACGCTCAAGACTCCCACACTTGAGACATTGCATACATACCACAACCAAACCAATGCATACCCCACCGCTTTGCATAGTTCACTTTCCGCTAGCCAACACGAATCATGACTCAATACAAAAAGACACAACTATACAAACTACATGATATGTACAATGAAACTCAAGTGTGTACAATGCAAGGAATTAAAGAACATATTTTTTTTCTTTTAGTTAGAGATTGGGCAATCTCAAAGAACAAACCGGCATGGAACATAGTAGAGAAGCAACTTGGAAAAAGTATCAAGTAACGTCCAGTGTCCAGGCTGCTCCACAATGTTTTTTGGCCTTAAGAAATTACATCCAGTGTCCAGGCAACACAAGAGCTTCGTAGGTCGAGTAGAGTGTGCCAGGATCAATAGAGGTATGGACTTCTGGTGACTTAGTCTGGTGACGCGTTGCTCATGGATGATGAGCCTAATACCTATGGAGAGGCCATGAAAGGGGAAGACTCTCAGAAGTTTCTTAAGGTATTGGAACCTGAGATGGAATCCATGTATACCAACAAAGTATGCACTTTGGTGGAACCACTCCAAGGGGCGCGACCCATAGGGTGTAAATGGGTCTTCAAGAGCGAAGATGAATCTTGTATCTACAAGAAGGTTAGTGGGAGCTTTGTTGCATTTTTGGTCTTGTATGTTGACGACATACTACTCATTGGAAACGACACTCCTATGTTGAAATCTGTGAAGGATTGACTAGGAAAGTATTTCTCTATGAAGGTCCTAGGGGATGAAGCTTATATACTTGGTATCAAGATCTATAGAGAAAGATCGAGGAGATGCTAGGCCTAAGTCAAAGTACATATATAGACAAGGTGTTGAATCGGTTCAACATGCAAGATTCTAATAAGTGATCTTGCCCATGTCGCATGGAATCACTCTTTCAAAGAATGATTGTCCTTCCAATGAGATTGAGAAGGACCGCATTAGTCAAATTCCCTATGCATCGGACATAGGATCCATCATGTACTCCATGTTGTGTACTAGACCACATGTGTCATACCCGTTGAGTATGACAAGCATATGTTAGTCTAATCCGGGTGAAAGTCACTGGATCGCGGTCAAGAACATCCTCAAGTACTTGAGAAAAACTAATGATGCGTTCTTGATCTATGGAAGGGAGGAAGAGTTGTGTGTAAGCGGTTACACGGAGGCAAGCTTCCAAACCAACAAAGATTATTTCAGATCGCAGTCGGGATTTGTGTATTGCCTGAATGGAGGAGCTGTGAGTTGGAAGAGATCAAACCAAGAGACGGTTGTTGATTTCACAACTGAGGCTGAGTACATTGCTGCAAGTGACGCAACAAAGGAAGCTGTTTTGGATTAGGAAGTTCATTACTGAGCTTGGTGTGGTTCCTAGTATTGTGGATCCAATAGAGTTGTATTGTGACAACACTGGAGCGATCGCACAATCGAAGGAACCCAAGTCACACCAGAAATCCAAACACGTTCTTAGGAAGTTCCATCTTATTCGAGATATCGTCGATAAAGTAGATGTGAAGATATGCAAGATTCCTGTAGATGAGATTCTGTTAGATCCCCTTACAAAGCCGCTTGTTCAGCGCAAGCATGAATGCCACACTAGAACTATTGGCATACGAGATGCACCAGATTGGCTCTAGTGCAAATGGGAGACTGTTGGAATAGATGCCCTACATGCAATCTTATTTAGTATAACATTATTTTGGCTAGAATATTCATTGTATTTTTTATGGAGATATTTAATATGATGAAGTCCTTAGATTGCAAACGTGTTGTTTATCATAAATATACCTAGTCAATTATACTGATTAATATAATAATAATCTATAGACTAGTATGTGGGTGGATTGATATGGAGATATCAAGTCTAGCACATGGGTATGCATTAGGGTAATGGCATACTGAATTCACCCACAACGAGAAGGCTGTATACAAGTTACATAAGTCACAAGTGCTTCTCATAGTAACAACGGCATTGTCATCCTTAGACTTCAAGTCACTAGATCCTGTAGTTGTGAAATATTGTGTTTTGATATCGTCAAACGCTACACCGTAACTTGGTAGTCATAAAGGTGCATATCGGACATAATAAGAAACAAGCTTAGAGATGGTAGTGATATAGTATGTAAATTATGCAAGGATAGGGTTACTGGAATCGTGAAGATATAGGAGTCCATATATTAGTATATGTATATTCACATTAAATATATATAAATTAACACGAGAAGTATAGAATCAGATTAGATATCCCCCAGATCTACACTTAGAGGCAAATTCGTTTGAAAATCCGTTTGAATTCTATTTTCATATTTAGTCCATTTTAAAATTGAATTGCTTATAACTTGATCCATTAGGCTCGAATCACTCCAATCTCGTATCGATTGTGACTAAGGAGATTATTGAGCTGGTTGGTTGATCGTTTGTTTACAATGAGGTCTCATGCTCTCTTTCCACATCTCTCTGTCATGGACATGTCAGATATTCATTCTTTAAATTTGTATCATTTTCATTTGTGATTGGCCCATGCTGGAGAACCAGTTTATCCCGATAAGTCAGCGGGTATGAGTTCCCTTCAGGCCCTCACCATAGAGTAAAAATATGCACCACAGGGTAAAAGCCCTACCTCCTCCTCCTCTTCTTCTTCTTCCTTTTTTTGAAATGCTCCTATTATTATTATTATTATTATTATTATTATTATTATTATTATTATTATTATTATTATTATTATTATTATTATTATTTGTGGCAAAGGTAAAAAGACTATTACCTCCGGGGTCTTGTCATCTTCCCAGTTGACTTTTTTTCACTATTCACTGTGTCACTTAAACCCGGTGATTTGATTAGCAAAACGATGCAAATTTTTAGTAATTTTATAGTGTTGTACAATAAAATTTATGTTACAACACCACGTAAAAATTATACAAAACTCGAATCGATTTAGTATCTAAATTAATTGGTCAAAGTGACATGAATACATGTAAAAAAAATCAATTCGAAAGACTAAACAGAAGTAGGATTCCATTAATTCTTTAGTTTAGATTACATTGACAGTCTAATGAATTATTTTAGGTAACTCATGGCACTCCATAATGGGAAATCTAGAAAGTGGTAAAATCCAAAAGCCCCATGTTCTTGGTCAAAACTGCAGGAGACAGAGAGAGAGACGACCAATGAGGTCTTAGGGATTGGTACAAAACTGTCTTTTACGTCCACCGTCCGGTCCTGGTCTCCTCTGCGCGAAAATGAATCTGGCCACCTTTTTACAGTGTCCGGTCAGTTTTACTGACCAATTCAATGGGCTTGAAATTATCATCACCTTCCTTTTGTCATTGCCTTGTCCATCACTTCTTGGATTCCCTCTATGGCACCTACTTCTTTTACACGTGCCCTCGAATCTCTTAAATTACCGTACCACTCCGTCCCATCTCTAATGCACCATTTGACTTTTTCATCTGTAAAAAGATCACTTTGACCCGGTGATTTGGATCGCAAAACGATGTAATTTTTTGATAATTTTTTTAAGGTCTTGTAGAATAAGAATTTCTCTACGACACTACGAAAAAATTTTCTTAAAATTGTAAAGTTTTACTATCCAAATCATCGGGTCAAAGTTCCCTCAGTCAATACTCACAAGCGACTTTTTGAGAATATCCGGTGTTCATTTCGAAGTCGGTAGTTTACTGTTTATAAACTGTTTTTTTCCAGTTTCTCAATTTTTTTTTGGCAAACAGTTTTAGAAACTCTTTATTCCCAATTTTACAAACTGTTTTTCCCATTTTTTTGCAAACTATATTGTTTTCACTTTTCAGCAAACAGTAATTTTTTCCTTTTTTCCAAACACTTTTGTAACCGTAATATTTGAGGGTGAAAAATGAGTTGAATGTCTAGGTGGCATTGGGGCAAGAAGGTATCGCAAGAGGCTAGAGTTGTCCAACCTATTGCCTTGGGGCAGCTCTAACCTCGACAAGAAAGTGTTGGTGGAGAGGTGAATAATGGAAAAAGAGAGTTAAATAGACTAGGATGAGGTGGTGTCAAGGCCAAAACCCGTTAGTGGACATGCCTTTAGTTGCGACATTTAGAAGGCGAGTTTTCTCATGCTGATTGCGTGGTTCCTAGGCTATTGAATTGGTATGGAAGTTTAGCCTCTGCTCGAGGGAAAAGTATACATTTGTTTTAGTTTTTAACTCGCACTTCTAACAAAATTAGTAATAAATAAAATCATAACGCGGCAAAACTACAATCAGAGTGGTTTCTAAATTCGACAAGCGGGGCATGTAAATTTAAGTCCATTCTAGATAAAGAAGTTCTTTCGGAATGAGATACTGTTAGTGTTAGGTCGGAAACAATTAGAAGAAAAACAGTAACTTTTAGGCACATTTAAACATTATCTTTAAGGGTTAAATTGTCCCCACTTGCTGCGAGGGATCTGACAATTCTCCTCCAACATACAACAAGTTGTTTGTTCTAATTCCTGCAATCTGCAGATATACTTCAGAATTCTAGGTAAAATTGTGATTCGACAGGAAAACTTACTCTAGCAAAACTTGTCCTATGATCTATTCCAATTTATTATTGTACATCTTTTAACATTCCTTAACTGACGCTAAAAAAGTTAACAATGAGGCATTGTCCTTATGGAGAAGCTCTTCAAGCTCCATATCGTTACACCACGTTCCCAATTCCATAATTTGTCAAACCTGGAGGAATAATACACATCTCCTTGCTTCCACATATTGGAAGCTTGTGCGACATCAACCTCTTTCATCATCCTCTCTTCATTTCACGTCTGGAAAACTCCTAAGTTTGGAAATCCTAAAATCTTCATCTCAACTTTGCATTCCAGTTGTTGCGTTGTGGAGTTTCAAGAGTATCATCCACATAACAAGTTTGGTCCAAAAAGATATATGCTAGAAAGTGAGAAATGGGGCCAGAATAAATTTTGGTTTAACCAGAAATATAGCCACCCTTCTAGTCATGCTGAAGTTTTTTGCAACGGGGTAACCTTAATAATTATTTGGTGTCTGATTTTATTCGTCTCCTCGATCAAGCTCAATTTTAGAGCATCCCCAAATCGAGAGACCACTCCCCTAATTTTTAGTCTCGGCCATCCAGAGTACAACACCTAGACTATTCAACATTTGACAGAATAATATGGCCGTATACGAAGAAATAAGAATACTCTAGCCGCTAACGAGATAGGTTCCTAGTGTTGGATTTTTGGCATTCAAATGCAACGAATAATTTAAAAGGTTTGCTAAAAACCCACCAAGGAACCATGTAAATGAGCATAATTTGAGGATGCAAAAATTACCCCAGAAGCACTCACTGGCGACGATCACGACACTTTAGGTTGCAGCGCCTCTATGATATTTACACGAATGATCTAAAATGATCTTCTTCTTGACCGATCCTAGTCTGTTGGAAGAAGGATGATGACTTCGTCTTACGAAATCTGCTGGCCTCGGACGGAACATTCTGCTCAAATCTCTCTCTCTCTCTCTCTGAAAATCCTAGCTATTTTGTATCATATACGAATAGTGATAGAAGTGTAAGAACCCCAGACACAATGCAAGGATATTTATACGGATAAGAGAATTTTACTTGCCCTTAAATACTAACAGTCAGGGTCAGTTTGCACTTAAGTTCGAAATCCATAATTTCTATTTAGTCCAACTAATGAGAAAATTCCATTTTTGATCCATTATTCTGTATGACCTTGTAGGCTCCTAAATATGTTGGCAACAAATAACTTGAGTGATATCTAGCAATATATGAGTGTTACCAAGTAATAGGAACGCCAGTGATATTTCAATTATCTATGACAAATTTTATCGTTTCGTATAATCCCTTTATCCGTATATCCATATATGACACAAGGAATTGAGTGTCAACCTTGTATTCAATCTATATTTCTCGATTAATTTGAGCATGCTCATGCATTTTCCTAAGATACACTCATCCAGCAACCATGGTTATTTAGTCGCGTTGTGTAGGAGGGACAAAGTCTATCTACATCACTCGCACCCTCAACGTGGTTCATAAAATGTCCAATTACCGAATTTATAATCATCTTGTTACAACGTGATCTCCCCATCTAGGGAATATAGTGACTTTAAGTCATAGAACCACAACACCATTGTCACTATGAGAAGCACTTATGACATTCACATAACTTCCTGCATGCCAATTAAGTAAATCATTACTCATAATAGATACACATGTGTTAGGCTTCATATTCCATATCAATCTACCCATATACTAGTATGGATGCATTATAGTCGTCCTAATTAACAATAATACCAGACCAGAGATGTTTAAGAATATAACGTCCATTCTAAGGACTCCGTTGCGCCACCATATCACCATGTAGACACAAAAGTAAAAGTAAAAATAAAAATACATTTATTATTAAAAAGATGTCACGATAATATAGATTTCCTCTAGGGCATACACAACACCTGAAGAAGAGGTAGACCCGTTCCTCTACTCCACAAGCTATTTCCACTCTAAATACGCATGGAAACTCTGGTTTGGGGAAACTGGTTAAGTATGAAAATACCTAAACTTAAGGTGATCATATGGAAACAACACATGGCTATCTTGCGACCAAGGTTAATTTAGCCTCTAAAATATCATACTTAGAAAAAAACTCGCGTTTATGCAATTTTGGGTAAGAAAAATGAGAAATTTATGCAGGTATTGTTCAGTTATTTCTACCATGTGGAAACAATCTATCTACTCTTCCCAACAACGCACTATATCCGACTGGAATAGCAGCCTCATCACTTCCAATTGTCCCTCTCTCTGTAATGCCATCGCGATTCTATGGGAAATTTGGCACGTACGAACGCATGTGATTTTTTTTACTTTCATCTTTCGTCGAATACTCTGTAAACCCATCTTTCTATGGTCACACAATTGAATCCTTCGAAATACTTTCTCGTGCTGAACATATGCGCAGAATGACTGCACACTATTCTCCTTTATTTTTTAAAATGAGCTGATAATAATTTCTCTGGTTCACATCACTAATATATGACTTCAAGTCGAAAGATCACAAAACCATTGTCACTATGAGAAGAGCTTGTGACATTCACATGACTCCCATTTAGCCTTCTCATGGCCGGTCATCCATTACGCCATTACTCCTAATGCGTACCCATGTGTTAGACTTGATATCCCCACATAAGTCTATCCAGATACTAGTCTCGATGCATTATAGTTGTCCTAATTAACTCTAATACTTTGACTAGGGATAAAAGTTCTAGTAGATGGCTCTTAGAAATGCGCAAATGACAAGGCGGGAGTGGAATTTTCTCTCACGTACATCCAATATAAGAAAATCACAACCAAGTAGTTTTCTTTTTACCTATCTTCCTCCCTAGAACCCGAATTACTAGATATTTTGTATGGAATTCACTACTAAATTTTCTGTAAAAAAGGCAGGTGCAAACCGCCGTTAAAGGTTCAAAAACCGCCGTTAAAAGTGTAAACGACGGACTAAACGGCGGTTTACTCCCCGCCGTTGATCTCGGCGTCGGGAACAAGAATCGACGGTTTACCATGCCGTTAAAATAAACGGCGTTTGAAGGTAACCGCCGTTAAGTTAATGGCGTTCCACCCAAAACCGACGTTTTCTTTATTGTTTTATTTTAATTTTTTTCAGGAACTTAATTCATTTTTATTTAATTCTTTCTAGCTTTTATTTCATTTTTTATACAATAAACTGCTATTATCTTGTCAATGTGTTCATCAGCCACATAATCAGATCCAAGATTAATCTTTTAGATCGAATCACCCAGAATGAGATGTTCAAACCTTTTTAGATCGAATAATTACAGTTTGTTATGTAATGGACTTAGAGTCGAAGGGAGCGAAGATAGGGATGGACAAAAGGAATTGAGAAACGGAACTGAGAAACAGAGAACAAAGTGAAAGAGAGGGAGAGAGATAGAGATGGAGAAACGGAACTGAAAAACGGATCTAGAAGGTCCCTGAAAGATAGAGATGTTGGAAGCTAATAAAATCAGAGAGAGGAAGACTAGTAAACAGAGACAGATATGGAGAGAGACGATAGAATCAGAAACAGAAGCATAGAGAAAGAGAGACAAGAGAATCAGATGGAGGAAGAATATAGGAGCAGAAAGAGAGATGGAGGAAGAGAAATAGAGTGGTTGATTACCTTTCCGTTCACCATCGCCGCACCAGCCACCATTGACGAGGACGAGAGGAGGGAGGGAGGGAGGGAGGGAGGGAGGGAGGCGGATCTGAAATGAGATGAGAGGGAGGACGAGAGTGCTAGGTGGGTTACATCCTACAGTCGTGATTACATATGATTTGACGGCTGAGATTGAATGACAATTAATTTTAAATTATTTACACTAAACGGCTCATCACATAAAACCGTCGGTTAAGTGTCAGCATAAGCGACGGAAATGTCAAAGCGTCGCACAATTACACGACGGTTTTGCGAAGCCGCCGTTAAATTTAAGATTTACGGCTACTTCTGGCTAACCGCCGTTAATATAAAATCAAATACGACGATTTATGATAAACCGTCGTTAAACTGACCCCTAATGCGGCGGTTTATTCATTTCCGCCGTTATATTTTATATTTACGACGGATTACTCAAAACAGCCGTTAAAGAACATTTTAAAACGACGGTTTGTCCATACAACCGCCGGGAAAGAGCTGATTTCTAGTAGTGGAAAACCAAGTGGTTTTCTTTATACGTAGCTTCCTCCCTACAACCCGAATTACTATATATTTTGTATGGAATCACATTTTTGCAAACATTGAATAATCATCACATAATTACCTACACGGATTAACTAAGTGCATATATGCTTCTACATGGGAATGACCAAGCTCATATGAGGACGCCCCCTTTTTGTTACATCTTAACTAGGAGTTGTTTTGGTAGATGCACGTATTTTAAGGATGGAGCTGAGGTTGAAGTAAAACATTGATTGCTGACTGAGAAAACTTCATCTCATATCTTTCTTAGCGTTTAGAACCTCTCAATGTTTGTGTTAGCGCTTTTTGTGAATGACATATAGCCTACTTTTATGTGTCCTTGCGCTGCTTTTCAAGTGTGTTGTCTAACTTCATAGATAGTCTGATCTATCTTTCTCATACCTCGGGGGCTCCCTTTTATTGTGTTGGTTTGTAATGAAAGCCTTGCCTTTCTACAAAAAAGTACATCAATGGTGTATTTTAGAAATTTGCTTCAAATTAAACAATTGTGTCTGCTTGTAGGAACATAATCTTCTTGCCAAAAGATGTGTCCAATCAAACAGGTACGCCTATTCATAACAATACAATCTTTCAACCAAAATATGTGTCTAATTAAGAAGTTGTGTCTACTAATAACAGCATGCCATTTCAAATAGAAACAAATATCAAAACCTCTAACACATGAAATAAATTACAATCTATCTCAATAATCCATCACTTAGCTTGTAACATTCAAACCAATCGTGATAAATCTGTAAAACAATGTGTCCCTCGGCCTAAATATAAATTAGTGTAAATACTTAAAATTATAATGAAGTTTTTTTCATTTTCTAGAATCAGAATTGGAAGTGTCACACACATAAGTTTATCCACACTCGGTGAGTAATTCACCTGGTTTTATACCTTAAGCTATGTGCTCTATCCTTGATTCATAAACATGTACAAAAGCGAATATATGAAACTTTTGTTAGAAGCGGCCTAATACTCTTGTTTACATAGGTGAAGTTCCCTTTCTGCTAGAGTCTTGTTACCTCAGACATATTAGATGAACTCTGTTAAGATTCGTAACTCACCCTTCTAACAGATTATACTAATTATACCAATAACGAGTATGTAAATTATCAGTGTTTATTTATCAAAATATATTTTGTTTTACTCATTAAATATTGTTTATAAATTACACATATAGAGTGGGTTCCTATTATATATGATCAAAAGATTTTATTCCCACTAAGTCTATGAAAAAGCCCTCAGTAAACGGCTCAACCAAGTTTTTTCCTCACGGAACACAAACTAATGTAATAATACCATCACATATTATTTTATGACATAGTCATTCAAGGACTGTAATGTAGGCAGAATACATGAACATTACTCTAGAGGGGGGGGGAGGGTTGAATAGAGTATGTCAACTTTTGCTAAACTTGCGAGAAGAGTGGTTTCAAAAAGATTTGTAACGAGTAAAGAGTATTTCAATGCCTTAAAATGAGTTTCAAGTCCTTGGAACCAAAACAGTTGTTTGTAGAAAAGCTAAGTTTATTTCAAGGCCTTGAAATGAGTTTCAAACCTTGAAATAAAACCTGTTTTGTTTGCTGCATATAAGCTAAGTATAGAACTGAAAAGTAAATGCAAGAGACACAAGATATATAGAGTTCAGTCCACTTGGACCTACGTCTCTACCTCATGGATCTTCTCCCTACAGGATTTTCAACTCAATTCTTATTAATCAAAATCTAAGCCCTAGATCTCAAGCACAGAGAGATACCTTACTCTGTTACAGCTTGTGATTCTCACTAACCTATATAGTACCTGCTCTAGCTAACTGATTAACTAAGAATTCTCTATTGTTCAATTTGAACAATCCACGAGAATAAGAACTAGAAGTATTATCAGAATGATATAAAAATAAAAGTTCATAATAGAAAAAACACTAGAAATAAGTATGTAGTGAGTATGTAGTGTTCTTCAGATGCTTGGATTGAGAGGAATGAGTCTGCTTCTTTGTTGCTTTTTAATCCCTGAATGTGTTTGAGTGTCTATGTTAATTGTCCCGTTCAATTTCTCCAGCTCTTCACACTTTTAAGGAGCAGTTTGAATTGCAGATCATCAAGATCTCTTCACAACAAACTTCCCTATTTTGTAGCTTCAACTATTGACTTCTTTAATAGCTTCTCCCAATGGATAGTTATTCAGTATCTTCAAAGATACTGTCTTGATCTTGTTTGTGAAGATGTTGAGAAGCTTTCAATCAAGAAATGTCAAGCACAGAATCAAATCATCAAGCAGTTTCCCTTCCTGCAAAATACATTTTAGGAAATATATCCTGCAAAATAGGAAACATAATTTCCCTGCAAGAGCTTAGTCAAACAGATGGATTAGTCACAAATTATAGTGTTAAAATAATTTTTCTTTCATCACCGAACGACATATTATCAAGTATAGGAGAATCGGAGTTGGAATAGAATCACAAAACTCCCCCCTAAGTTCATGCTTAAACTCTGTTGTCGGTTTCAAAGCTTTGAAAGTTGTTTCAAGGCCCTGAAATAGTCTGGCTATTTCAAGCCTTTGAAACCATGTTGAACTTACAGTCTCCCCCTTGATGAAAGATAAAACTGTAATCTGTTAAGTACTAGGTTTCTGCAAAAAATACTCATTAGAATATAGCAGAATAGCCATAACCATAATCTGAGCCAGAAGGTATCCAAATAATCCAACTTATTAAGCATCTAAGTAGCATCAAAGTTTTCAGATAATCCTATTAACCAAAATCAGGTCTCTAAACAAGCAAAATAAACATAAAAACACCTAAAGTTCTCCCCTTTTTGACTTTCATCAAAAAAGACGGAGAACATGTTGGATCAATGTTTGGAAATAAGTAAAGAAAAAATTGTTTGAAAAGATAGAAGTTTTTTAAAAATTTGAAAAGGGTTTCAAGGCCGTGAAAATAGAAAGAATAGGCAAGAGTTAAGGGGTTGTTTTTCCATCTCCTTGCTGCTCTGCATCTTCTTACTCACTATATTCTTCACCATTCTCACCATCCTGATCTTATTATTGAAGCACTTTATCACCAGCTTCACCTTCTGCCTCAAACAGATCAGTTGCAGTCACTATTTCCGGAATGGTTGGCTTCTTTTGCTTCTTCTTGAGATCTTTATGTAGTATTCCTGAATCTGGACTGTCAGCTTCATCTTGTTCTCGGTCATCATCACCATGTTCCTCAACCACTTGCTTACCCTTATCCTTCACTTCAGCAGTCTCATCCTGAGTTGTATGGTCATTAAAAATTTCTTTGGTTGATCCAGCCTTTTTGGTTCCTTCTGCAGCTTGAGAAACTTCTTCTAGCACATCAAACACAGTCATGCTCTGGAAGATGTTTTCGACCATTTACTTCATTTGTGTAAACTCAGTACTAAACTCATGCTGATTTTCCTTCAGTTCATCCATGTACATCTCAATGCGATCAAGTTTATGAAGAACCAAAGTGAGGTCTTGAGGCTGAGGGGTTCGGCCTGAGGTAGGATTCAAGGCCTCTGGTTTAAGAAAATTCTTGGAGCTTAGTTCTTCTTCAGTCAATTCTGAGTACAACTTCCAAGTCTTAGCACTGTTTTACTACACCAATTTTATCAAATGCCTTTTCATCAAGTATACCAAAACCAGTAGTAATAGTTTCTTCCCTGTCAGTTGGAATTTCAAGGTGTTGAAAGAATGAGGTGAGCAGATTAGCATATGGCAAGTGATGATTTCTATGATTGGTTTGGAAATAAAGCATGTGTTCCATCACAATTTTCAGAAGATCAACCTCATAACCATGCATAACCAAGTACATTAAGTGTAGCACTCTTTCAGTTATCAACACCTTTGAGCTCTCCCTTGGTACCACACATATCATCAAGATAGCTTCAACAGTTAGCACAAAGTGTGTTAACTGCTTGGATCTGGTAGCGGTGTTGGGTAGAAAGAATTCTTCTTTGTCCAGTTTCCGGGCTTTACTCTTAGGAGGGTGATTGCTAGTATCAAACCTTTTTGGACAACCTAGAACATTGGCAAACTCAGAGTGATATAATTCCATATTAATACAAGAAATTTTGGTTTGAATCACAAGGTTCACAGTATTCTTAAGTTGTCTCATGGTTAGGTAGAAGAATCTAGTGAGTCTGGAGTAGGCTATCTCTGGAGGGTTCAGGACAACCAAAGAGAGCTTTTCTTCAGTAATGCAGTCTAGATTCATACTATACAACATATAAACACTAACCATAATGCAGTAGGGAACTGATCTAGACATTGACCTCTAGCAACATTTGTAATAAACCACTTTTTATCAAGGCCAGATTTCTTACTAGTGGATTTCTTATTTTCTGAATAGATCTGTAGTGCCTTCTCAATCTTATCTTCTTGCCTATCCTCTGTTACTTTTCCCTTTTCCTTGTCTGCATTAGTAGGTTTCTTCTTCAGCTTCTTAGGGCTAGTACTCTGTGTCTCTGGAGCAGATTCACATTCCTTCGTCTTCCTTTTCTTGCTGGAAGTGGGTGTCTGATCTTTCTTTTCCTTCTTCTTGGGAGGAGGAGGATCAATGTCTTCTGCACTTAGAGTAGTGGTCTGAACCACTTCCTCAGTAGTCTTCCTTTTCTTTTCTGTAGCAGCCTTTTGAACCACCAGTCATCTTGATTCTATCAGAGGCTCGTCTACTGCTCATTGGGGTTCGGGATACAGAAGAGAAAGGTAGAAGACATACGAAGGAAAGAAAGAGAGAATAAGATAAATACTGAAGAGTTTCAGGTTGTAGAGGAAACAAAATATTTTCCTAATCTTTTGAATATTTGCTGAATCAATTAGATTCAAAATTTGTGTGTGCCATTGGAAGTAAATAATATAATACAATCTTGGCTGAAAAGGGGTTTGTGAAAAGTAAGGGGCAATATTAAGCAATTATATAGGAAGATAACACCCAACATTGTAAGATCCATATTATTGACTAACTAGCATATAGTCTTATTTTCAAGGCTTTGGAAAGGTTTTCAAGGCCTTGAAAAGCTGTATTGTAGAGGCACATAATATCAAAGTTTTAAAAGGATTATTAAGGCTTTAAAAATTAGTTCAAACTTTTGAAACACATAATACTTATCTTATACTTACCTGATACTCCCCCTAAACCAATGCTTCTTTATTTAGCATACCCAATTCTAAACTCAAGGTAGATAATCTTTTATCTGGAAGTGGTTTAGTGAAGATATCTGCAAACTGAATGTTAGTAGAAACAAATTCAAGAACAATATCACCTTTTTCATCATGATCTCTGATGAAGTGATGTCTAACCTCAATATGTTTGGTTCTTGAATGCTAACTGGATTCTTTGTGATTGATATTGCACTTGTATTATCACACTTAATAGGTATATCTCTGAAATCAAATCTAAGGTCTCTCATTTGTTGTGCTATCCATAACACTTGTGAACAGCAGGCTCCAACTGCTATGTATTCAGCTTCTGCTGTTGAAAGTGCAACATAATTTTGTTTGTTTGAATGACAGATGATTAATGATGAACCAAGAAATTGGCACCACCCTGATGTACTCTTTCTATCAAATTTGTACCCTTCAAATTCAGCATCTAAATAGCCACACAGAGAGAAATTAGATTGTCTAGGATACCAAAGCCCTAAGTCTTTGGTACCATTGAGATATCTAAAGATTCTTTTGACAGCAGTCAAGTGTGATTCTTTAGGATCAGATTGAAATCTACCACACATACAAACACTGAACACGTGGCTTAAGGTTGTGCTTAGTATTTGTTTGAGGCACTGATGAGTATCTTACGCATGTTGAAGGGTTTTCTCATTTTAACTTGTGATGATATTATGTAGTGTCCACTAACGATTGGCTATGAGTTTAGGTGAAATGCTTAGTCACCCAAAATTGCCTATATACATGAACGTAGTTTATTAACACATGACTAGAAAATAAAAACAGTAGTTTAAAAAGGGTACAACTGCTAGACCAGAGAAGAGGAAAATGGAGTCCTTATGTTAGATCGTTCATGTAGATGACGATTATGTTTGACTTCAGATCAGGTAGGGGAAATCTAACTCTAAATTTCTGCAGTTACAGTCTATACCTTTTTATACTGCTGGTGTGAATTTTATAGCTTTCTAGCTATATGTTGACTGTCTGATGATTGTTAAATCACGTTAATTGTCCATTTGGTGCCGCATGCTAATTTGTAATTACTGGCTGTGTGTTAAGTAGATTTTAGATTTCTACGCCAGTGGTTAGGCGGTACCTGCTGGGCTATTTTGGTTCACCCCTCTGTTTTACAGGTTGAGCCGGAGTGCGATTGGATCGCGAAGTAGTTTCTAAAAAGCATGTTTTAAGTTAAATATGTTGTTTTAGCTATTTTTAGCGATTTGTTGTAAATTAATTTTTTGACCAGTTATCTATATAAAATGTCAGTTTTTACGAGCTCGTGTAACTTTTCAAATAATTAAGTCACGAGATATCTGTTCTAATAGATGTGAGATACAGTAATGATCCAATCATACCTCTATACTCTTTCACATTCATACTCTTACCAGATTTATCTTTGTCTAATGATAGTGTAGAGCTCATGGGGGTCTTGATGTTTTTGGATTGAGACATATTATATTTGCTCAGCAAGTTTCTTGTGTAATTGCTCTGATGTAGAAATATGCATTTCTTTATATGATGTGTTTGAATTCCAAGAAAGAAGTTCAACTCTCCCATTAAACTCCTTTCAAATTCCCTGCTCATAAGACTTGAGAATTCCTTACAAAGAAGGTCATTTGTAGCTCCAAACAGAATATCATCAACATGTATTTGAACTACAAGCATATCTTTCTCATGAGTCTTTATGAAAAGGTTTTTGTCTACTAATCCTCTTTTGAAATCATTTTTAAGTAAAAAATTTGACAATCTTTCATACCAAGCCGTTGGAACTTGTTTCAAACCATAAAGAGCCTTGTCAAGTTTATAAACATGGACTGGAAACTTGTCATTTTTAAATCCTGGAGGTTGGGCTACATAAACTTCCTATTGCAGATATCCATTTACGAATGCACACTTGACATCCATTTGAAAAAGTTTCATGTTCTTGTGAGATGCAAATGCAAGTAGAATTCTAATAGCTTCTAACCTGGCAACAGGAGAAAAAGTTTCCTCATAGTCAATACCTTCTTCTTGATTTTAGCCTTGAGCTACCAATCTATCTTTGTTTCTGATTACCTTCCCACTCTCATCTAACTTGTTTCCGAATACCCATCTGGTGCCAATACCAGACTGATTTCTTGGTGGAGGAACTAGATTCCAAACCTTGTTCCTTTCAAACTCACTGAGTTCACTTTGCATAGCTATGATCCAGTCTACTTCTTATAATGCTTCCTTCACAGTTTTGGGTTAAAGTTCTTTCGTTTGAATGAGCTTCTGGTATGCTTGCCTTGGGCACAGGCTTTGCATACTTCTTCATCTTTGAACTTGATAGAGGGTAGACCTCTTACTAAGTTCTTCTAGATTAGCTTGTTCAAAGTATGCAAGCTAATTTGTCCTACCTTTATGTGCCATAGCTTTGAATATTCTTGCAAGTCCTTGAGACACTTCAAGTTTTCTCTATCAATTGTGTTAGTTTGAAAGGTATACACATTGTATGACCTAGAGGCTGTGATGATGCAATTGCCAGATTTCTCATTTTGCACCACACATTTCTCTTTGTCGAAAATAACTTTATTAGCATTGTCACAAAGCTGAGATACACTAAGCAGGTTAAATTTTAAACCATCAACTAAATACACATCAAAAGTAAATTTTTCAGAATTTGTACCAACTTTACCCAATACCTAGAATGCTGCATTTTCTTTTGTCACCAAGTGTGATTGAACCTTCAAATTACTTTTTCAATTATGAGTATAAATATCTACGTCAACTCATGTGTCTGGAGCAACCACTGTCCATAAACCATTTCTGTTCTTTGCGCTTATTGACAACCTGCAAACACCATTCACTTCCTCCTCCAGTTGTTAGAAAAAGTGTGAAATTTAGATACATACTCAGGGTCAACCATGTTAGGTGGCCTAACCCCTTTAGGAATCCAAATTTGTCTAACTTGTCCTTTGAGTTGAACTAGAAAAGTATTCCTCATTATGTGAGGGTATCTTCTTCTGAAAATACAAGTCACCTTAACATGACCAATTTTATTGCAGTAATGGCACTTTGGAGATGTTCTGCTTCTAGCTTTCACAAATCTGGTATTGTTCTTTCTAGAGAAATTTGGATTGTATCCAATACCAGCTTTGTGAACAGACTTTAAGCTACCTCCAAGAATTAAGTTCAATTTGTATTCTGAGCCAGCAAGTTTTGTTGTGACTGATTCATATTCTTGAAGTTTCTAAGTTAATGTAGTCTCTTGTTTATCCAATTCATCAACTTGATGCATTTGATCAACAATACTGTCACTCAGAAGAGAGTTCTCAGTGACTACTTTCCTGACTTGTGTTTTCAAGGCTTTGAAATTGGGTTTCACGGCTTTGAAATCACTTTTAGATTTTTTTTGAGAAATTTCAAGGTTACGATTCCCACAAACAAGACGCAAGTTTTCTTTTGCCTGCTCATGAACATTTACAATCAAAACTCTGATCTTTTTCAGATAGTCCTCTTCATTTAAAATCATTTTTCTAAGATAATCAGAGAAGGCTTCTGTTGGTTTTGAAATTAAGCAGTTTACCATTGCCTCAATGTTCTTTTCACAACTTTCATCATGCTTGTGTTGGATTAGGTTCCCTAGAGGCAACCTAGTTTAGTATGAACAATAAATTGGCTAGAATATTCATTTTATTGGTTATTGAGATATTTAATATAATGAAGTCCTTAGATTTACAATTGCTTTGTTTATCTTAAATATCTCTATTCCATTATAAAGATTAATAGGACAATCATGTATAGACTAGCATGGGGTTGTATTGATATGAAGATATCACGATCCAACACATGTGTATGCATTAGGAGTAAAGTCACACTGGATTGACCCGTTTCCGAGAAGGCTTTATACAAGTTATGTAAAGCGACAAGTGCTTCTCGAGGTGACAACGGTAATGTCATCCTTAGACTTGAAGTCACTAGATCATCTAGTTGTGGGGTATTGTGTTTTGGTAGCGTCAAACGCTACACCGTGATTGGGTAGTCATAAATGGGCGTATTTGACATAATACGAAGCAAGCTTAGATGTCGTAGTGATGTAGATAGAATTTGTCCTTCCCACATAATGGGAGAAATATCCTAGGCCACTCGAGGGATAGTGCTTATAGAATGTATGGTCAGTCTTAAATAAATCAATATGGGATATTGTTGTTATTTTCACGAATAAGGCTATTCCCAGGATCGAGGAATTATGGATTGGATATACGAGTTTGACTTGTATGTCTCGTGTCCAATCCGGATAATGAGACAAAGGGATGAGACAATACTTTCACAAGGTTTGTCGGATGACTATTTCTCTTAGTTGGGTAGTATGAATGCCTTGCTAGATACTGCTCCATATTAGTAAATAGTTACTACCAACTATGCAGAAACCTATGGGGTCACACGCCATATAGGATTGAACTAGACATGGGAATTAATTAATATGATATATTAATTAGAAAGATCAAATCGCAACAACTTGCTAACTTCGTAGGACTAATATGAAGTTGGACTAATCCGAACTTGAGTAGGATTAGGAGAGGGCCTTTATGTAGTAACAAGGAGTTGTTGGACTATATAAAGGATGCTCCTAGCTGCCTTCCCTAAACTAATGCTTATAACATAATTTAAGTAGGAGAGAAGCAAGGAGAGAGCAAGATAACAAGAGGGTCGAACACCCCCTTGCTGTCGCCCAACCCGTCGTCCACAAGAGGACCCGAGCTTCTCTTTTGGTGCTCCGTTGCATGATTTCTTATTCCTCTTACATTCATCCTAGTTATCACAAGGAGATTTGAGGATCTATATCCCAATCCTAGGCATGGATCAACCGTAGAGACGTGATACGTTTCGCGTTAGAAGTCATCAAAGGAGACCTACAAGGTACATGACACGAATCCTTTACTATCGTTATGAATTCTCTTCTTGTGATCCTTGGACGGTATTGAATGGATAAATTATTGTTTATTCCGCTGCGTATCCATGATCAAAACCCTACACTGGTATCAAAGCCACATGTCGTAGAGCATAACGTGGTTTATGTGTTACGTTTTTCTTGTTTTTCATCTATAATTGTTGGTTATTGCGTTAAAACAACAAATTAAGCATATTAGATGCATGTTAAATGTGATTCAACCAAACAAGATCTAAATCTTGCATTGGATGTATGAATTAGTGAGTTTGAGAAATTTTAGGATCTTAGATCTAGGGTTCTTGGGCATCCAATTGGAAAAAAGATTTTTTTTCTTCAATTAGGAAATGACCACACTTGGGAAACCAGGCAAGCAGTTGTTTTGGAAACAACTCCTAAAGGAGGTTCCCCCCCCCCCTAGGGGACCGCTCCTCCTTCCTTGCCGCCCAAGCTAGGCTCGGCCAAGGAATCAGGGCAGCCCAAGCGCACGGTCTAGCCGTTTGAGCTAGGGGCCGACCGGCCCAAGGCCATTGGGCGGTCGCTTTTGGGTTCGACCAAGTGTTGGTGGGCCCCCTTGAACCGTTTTGACCCTAGTAATCCTAAAATCAACTAAAAATTGACTAAGCGCGTTAAAAATTGGTTTTACTTATTTATGTGCAATTGGCAAGGCGATTGGATATGGCCTTAGATGTGGTTTTTTGTGAATATTTAATTTTTGTGGTTTGTTTAAGGCCTGCGAGCGTATCAATTTGATGTAATAATTAATTAGGGTTTTACGGCCTGTGAATCGATTTTTTTTCCTCAACTTGTGAGATTTATTTATTTAGTTTAGTTGCTAACTAGTACAAAATAGATTTGATAGCCAAGATTGAAGAAAAGAATCCCAAATAATTAAAGGAGCCACAACATGGAGCATGGAGAATTCCACAAGGCTATGGAAGATGGACCAAGAGATGGAGGCACATGGAGATGCGTTTTCTATTCTAGCGTTCATAGATATTCTCATTGACTTGGAATATCTTAGTATGGGATGCCTTATCCACATCACGTAAATTTTTGTTTTGTGGATGTTTACTTTATTGTTGTTGGTGTATGGATGATGCAAGCAATTTGATAATAAGATAATTCAACAACCCGGATCTTTTATTTGGAGTTTTTCCCAAACTCAAATAAGTAAATCAGTTGATATGGATAAAAAAAATAAAAAATAAAATTGACAAGAAAATCCCTCAAAAGTAAGTATTGCGTTTTGCCTTCTCGTTAATTAACACTCATCACAAGATCAATTAATCACGTTCGTGCATGCAAAAGTAAGGAGACTTGATTTATCATCATGTGGTGTGATGGCACATATAATGTGCAATTGTTGGAGTAAGAGGTTTGACGTAACTAGGTAATTTTAATAAAGATTAAAAACCTAGAGGCAATCAATTGGAATTATCTATGTGATAGATAAATAAGGAGTTATTTTCCCAATTGAACCAAGAGTTGCATGGGATACAGTTAAAAATATTCCTACCTAAATAACTAAATTTTGGATGACTTGCCAAAGCATGCTCAGAAGGAAGTAAAATATGGATCTTGGCCCACTAAAATATAATGATATTTTCCGCATTAATATCTTGAGAGTTATTAATCC
This sequence comes from Linanthus parryae, assembly GCA_023055425.1. NCBI lineage: Eukaryota > Viridiplantae > Streptophyta > Magnoliopsida > Ericales > Polemoniaceae > Linanthus > Linanthus parryae. Next base: position 39,676,604 of record JALGPY010000001.1, on the reverse strand, counting down.
GTATAAAAATAGTGGGAGCTGTATTTAATAATCTAGCCATTATTAAATATAGTTAAATTGGTCACAAAGACTAAAACTTTTGTATTTTCCTTTTTTTAGAATTCCAATGGCAACAACTCATTGAACTCATCTCACTTCCTACGCTCTGTCCTTGATAAGGACAAGCTCTCCGGGACCAATTTTCTAGACAGGTAAAGAAACTTGAGAATCGTTCTCAAGCAGGAAAAGAAACCGTACGCTCTAGAGGAGCAAGTTCCTGAAGGTCCGAAAAACAACACTCCTGCGGCCCTAAAGGCGTAATCGGAAGCGTGTTGATGACAAAAATGATGCAGCCTGCCTAATGCTATGCTCCATGTCCTCTGAGCTTCAGAAGCAACATGAGAACATGAATGCAGTAGATATGATCGCACACTTAAAGCAGCTCTTCCAAGAGCATGCTAGGGTTGAGAGGTATGAAGTTTCCAAGGTATTATTCAAATGTCATCTGTTAGAGGGAAAACTCGTGGGGCCGCACGTGTTTCGTATGATTGGCTACTTAGAGAGCCTCGGCCGCCTAGGGTTTCCGGTTGGTCAAGAGTTGGCCACCGATCTCATATTGCAATCGTTGCCTAAGAGATGGACATTTCATCATGAACTATAACATGAATGAGGTCGTGAAACCTCTGCCAGATCTACTCAATATGTTGAGGACTGCTGAACAAAGCATCACAAGGGTAAGGGCGAATCCATAATGATGGTGTAGAAAGGAAAGGGCAAAATATTTGTCTGTACCCCCAAGGGAAAAGGCAAAGCACTTGCCAAAGGTGTGACTAAAGGTGAGTGTCACTACTGGAGTCAGTCTGGACACTGGAGGAGGAACTGCCCCAAATATCTGGAGGATAAGAGGCTTGGTGTAATGATTCCACCACCACCAGGTATTTTTGTTATAGATGTCAACTTAACTGTCTCTTCATCTTGGTTATTGGATACTGGTTGTGGATCTCACATTTTTCGAGATAGTATTCACTATTGTAGTGGGAAATTATTTAATGGATTATATATCCTTTATGTAAGCAATTATGTCTATAACATTAATACCAAGAGGATTAAAATGAATAATTTAAATCTTGCTTATCTATGGCACTGTCGTTTAGGCCATATAAACGAGAAACGTGCATCTAGACTCCGTAAGGATGGATTCCTAGACTCATTTGATTATGAATCATATGAGACATGTGAGGCTTGTTTATTGGAAAAATGACAAAGTCCCCTTTCAATAAGACATGTGAGACTCATTTGATTTTGAATCATAGAATGCTGCATTTTCCTTTGTCACCAAGTGTGATTGAACCTTCAGATTGCTCTTTTAATTCTGAGAATAAAGATCTCTTTCCACTCATGTGTGTGGAGCAACCACTGTCCATAAACCATTTTCGTTCTTTGCTCTTGGTGAGAACCTGCAAACACCATTCACTGTCTTACCCAGCTGTTAGACCAAGTGTGGAATTTAGATTCATACTCAGGGTCAACAATGTTAGGTGGTCTAACCCCTTTAGGAACCCAAGTATGTAACTTGTCCTTTGAGTTGAACTGGAAAAGTATTCCTCATTATGTGAGGGTCTCTTCTTCTGAAAGGACAAGTCACCTTAACATGACCAATTTTATCGCAGTAATGGCGTTTAGGAGATTTTCTACTTCCAGCTTTCAAAAATCTGGTATTGTTCTTTCTAGGGAAATTTGGATTGTATCCAATACCAGTTTTGTGAACAGACTTTAAGCTACCTCAAAGAATTAGATTTAAGTTGTGTTCTGAGCCAGCAAGTTTTGTTATGACTGATTCAGATTTTGAATTTTCTCAGTTAAGGTAGTCTTTTGTTTATCCAATTCATCAACTTGATGCCTTATATTAACAATATTGTCACTAAAAAGAGAGTTTTCAGTGACTACTTCCTTGAATTGTGTTTTCAAGGCTTTGAAATTGGTGTTCAAGGCCTAGAAATCACTGTAAGATTTCTTTTGAGAAATTTTAAGGTTCTGATTCAGACAAACAAGATGCAAGTTTTTTTTTGCCTGCTCATGAACTTTTTCTTTCAAAACTCTGATCTCTTTCAGATAGTCCTCTTCATTTAAAAGCATTATTCTAAGATAATCAGAGAGGGCTTCTGTTGGTTTCGAAACTAAGAAGTTTACCATTACCTCAATGTTCTTTTCAGAACTTTCATCATGCTTGGTCATAAAGTCACTTGAAGATTCAGAATCACTCCAAGAGTCTATCATAGCTTTCTTTCTTCTGTCATGGTCTTTCTTTTGAAAGTTTTTTCTTTTCTTTTGTTGACTGTCTCTAATTTAATGTCCTGCATCACCAAACTCAAAGCAATTCATTACTTTAGGCTTATTACCATGTGAAAAAGATTTTCCTTTGTAGTCTTTGCTGCTGGAGGATCTGTGTCTGTCTTTGCTGTAGTCTTTGTTTCCAAAGTTCTTCTTCATTTTGAGGTTCACGGTGAAGGCTTTGGAAACCAAAGAAAAATGATCTTCATCATAATCTTCTTAAATTTCAAGGCTTTGAGATGGCTCATTCTGATTTTCCTTGAGAGCTAAATTATTTACACCTTCTTGTAACTCCCCATCAACTTCATTCATGGATATTTCATGTGTAATGAGTTTTCCTTGCAGATCATCAAGTTGAAGTGATGATAGATCTTGAGCTTCTTCAATAGCAGTAGTCTTTGGTTCCCATTTTGCTATAGGAAGACTTCTCAGAATCTTTCTAACCTTTTCTTCATTGGAAATGTGTTTTCCCAACGAATCAAGATTGTTGACAATATCAGTGAATCTTTTGAACATGTCTCTTATTGATTCATCTCCATTCATCTGGAATAGCTCATATTGCCTGAGATATATGTTGATCTTGGTTTGCTTGACTTGGCTGGTTCCTTCAAAAGTCACCACAAGCTTATCCCAGAATTTCCTTGGCAGTTTTGCAACCTGAAATCCTGTTAAATTCATATGCACTCAAAGCACAATATAAGAGATTCATAGCTTTATAATATTTGTAAAATTGTTCCAATTCATAATCAGAGAGTGAGTCTTCAGTTTTGGGAGATCTCATCCCATAATTCTCTGTGTAGAAAGTGTGAGGACCATTCTGTATGATATTCTAAAGCTCTATGTCTTGATCAATGATGAACATTTTCATCAAGGCTTTCCAGTGAACAAAATTATCACCACAGAAGAGAGGAGGTCTGTTAGCAGCTCTTCCCTAAGAGAAACCACCATCACGTAGAGTACTCATAATCACAAGATGGTTAAATCTATATAGTGATACAAGCTCTGATACCAATTGAAGGAATGTAATATAGGCAGAATACAGGATTAATACTCTATAAGGGGGGTTTAATAGAGTATGCCAACTTTTACTAAACTTGCAAGAAGAGTGGTTTCAAAAATATTTGTAATGAATAAAGAGTATTTCAAGGCTTTGAAATGAGTTTCAAGTCCTTGGAATAAAAACAGTTGGAAAAGCTAAGTTTATTTCAAGGCCTTGAAATGAGTTTCAAACCCCTGAAATAAAACCTGTTTTGTTTGCCGCAAATAAGCTAAGTATAGAACTGAAAAGTAAATGCAAGAGACACAAGATATATAGAGTTCAGTCCACTTGGATCTACATCTCTACATCAGGGATCTTCTCCCTGCAAGATTTTCAACTAAATTCTTATTAATCAAAAGCTAAGCCCTAGATCTCAAGCACAGGGAGATACGTTACTCTATTACAGCATCTGGTTCTCACTAACCTATCTAGTACCTTCTCTAGCTAACTGATTAACTAAGAATTCTCTATTGTTCACTTTTAAAAATCCACGAGAATAAGAACTAGAAGTAAGAATGATATACAAATAAAGTTCATAATAGAAGAACACTAGAACTAAATCTGCAGTGAGTATGCAGTGTTCTTCAGATGCTTGGATTGAGAGGAATTAGTCTGCTTCTTTGTTGCTTGTAAATCCCTGAATGTGTTTGAGTGTCTCTGTTAATTTTCCCGTTCAATTTCTCAAGCTCTTCACACTTTTAAGGAGCAGTTTGAATTGCAGATCTTCAAGATCTCTTCACAACGAAGTTCCCAATTTTGTAGCTTCAGCTGTTGACTTCTTTAACAGCTTCTCCCAACGGATAGTTGCTCAGTATCTTCAAAGATACTATCTTGGTCTTATTTTTGAAGATGTTGAGAATCTTTCAATCAAGAAATGTGAAGCAATCAAATCATCAAGCAGTTTCCCTTCCTGCAAAATACAGTTTAGGAAATTTATCCTGCAAAATAGGAAACATAATTTCCCTTCAAGAGCTTAGTCAAATATATGGATTAGTCACATATTAGAGTGTTAAAATAATTTTTCTTTCATCACAAACAATATGTAATATCCCTAATTTTTAGAAAGTATGAAATACTTGAATATGTGTTTTTCACATAACCTGTTAGTATGCTCAATTGCTATTCTATGCAGTCTAGTCGTTGCATTGTGTAGAAAATGTAGTGTTTGTGTTTCTGAAGCTTATATTAATTTAGTGAATTTTATTTTATTTAGTATCCTGATAGATGAAGTCATAATTGTGAAACTATGATAGTTAAGCTCGTCCAGAAGTACACCGAAAGTCTTAATATCTTCTTCAATCGCTAAATTAAGAATAAAAATATTTAGGAATAATTAGTACTAATAACACGTTTAAGTGTTAATAGCTTAGTTAATCATGATTAGTACCTAATGACAAGTATTATAGAATTTGTATAGCTTGTATGGGTGTAAGTGTGTACCAGGAGACACGTATGGTGACATGTGTCACTGCCTTGGCTATTTTCCCAGATGTTTGACACACGCCCCTGCTGTGTGTCGTCGTGCTACATGCGCGACACGTGTCCTACTGCAAGTCAGATGCTTCTGACACATAACCCTGCTGTGTGTCATCGGGTGGAACCCTCTCTCTATACGCGCGACATGTGTCTTACATGTGTCGCGTCCTAACCAATCCTTCCATGCTTGCCTGCCACGTATCCCTATGACACACCGCGACGTGATTGGTCGCGTACTTCTATAAATAGGTCCAGTGTTATAGTTATTTATCATTACAGACTCGAGTTAGTTATTGATAAGTGAGAGAGAGATACTGATGTTAAAGTATACTTGGAGCTGCTGTTATTATCTCAAAGTCGTTATCAGATGCTACTATTGAGGTAGGGGTTATGTAATTTACAATATTACTATCGCTTACGGTATATCAGCATGCATGTGAATCCTTTTATTGTTGTTATTCTCTGTACGCATGCTATTGTGTGCTAAATGATTATTATGTGTTACTGCGTGTAACCTGCCATAATTATATTGTTTATTGCATTACACCCTACTGTTGCGGTGAACGAACTACTGGGCGCGAACTCACCCCCTAACAGTCTTGCAGTTTACGGCGGACGGATCAGACGGTGCAATTAGCGAGATAACTTGATAGAGACATGTGTTATGAATATTGTACCCATTTCCTTGTTATCACTTGTATATAAATATCACTTTTCAAATTAAGAGTCACGTACCCCTGTATCATATTTTATTAAATAAATGAATTAGTGTTTTATGAAATATGATATTGTCTTTGGTACTTGAGTTGGTTGCACAGATGGTACCTGTTGTGCAGACGAGTCTTTGTTTTGGTACCAGCGGTGGTGATCCGCAGATGGTAGCCGTTAGATCGTCGTGCCGGTTTCTGTTTATCACTATTTTATCCAAAATTTGACCCCAGGGTTTTGGGGTGTCACAACATGGTATCAGAGCACGGTAACGCTCTGTCTTGGGACGACGAGATAATACGGGATTACCTACGCTGTGTTTTCTAAACTGATTTTTGAGTTACAGATCCGATGACAGAGCTCTACCAAAGTGGGAAATGGTGTGGACTCAGTGCTTAGTTGTGGCTGTTGAGTCGTGGACTCTGTTTATTGGTAATTGTGATATCAGTTGATTAGAGATTAGATTTGCGCAACTAAGGATGTATGTGACACATTCCCCAAGTTGGTACGAGTTTGTCAGAGGTGATGACTCAGGTACGTGGCCGATTTCGGAAAAAAAAAAATCTCTGGTCTAATTTTAAATTTCGGGACGAAATTTATTTAAGTGGGGTAGATTGTAATATCCCTGATTTTTATAAAGTATGAAATACTTGTATTTACTATGAATATCTGTAGATCACATTACCTGTTAGTATGCTCAATTGCTATTGTATACAGTCTAGTCGTTGCATTGTGTAGAAAATGTAGTGGTTGTGTTTCTGAAGCTTATATTACTTTAGTGAATTTTATGTTATTTAGTATCCGGATAGATGAACTCATAATTGTGAAACTATGATAGTTAAGCTCGTCCAGAAATACACCGAAAGTCTTATTATCTTCTTTAATCGCAAAATTAAGAATAAAAATATTTGGGGAATAATTACTACTAATCACACGTTTAAGTGTTAATTAGTTTAGTTAATCATGATTAGTAAATAATGACAAGTATTATAGAATGTGTATAGCTTGTATGGTGTAAGTGTGTACCAGGAGACACGTATGGTAACATATGTCACTGCCTTAGCCATTGTCCCAAATGTTTGACACACGCCCCTGCTGCGTGTTGTCGCGTGGCTGCTTCCGGTACATGCGCGACACGTGTCCTACTGCAAGTCAGATGCTTCTGACACATAACCATGTTGTGTGTCATCGTGTGGAACCCTCTCTCTGTGCGCGCGACATGTGTCTGACGTGTGTCGCGTCCTAACCAATTCTTCCCTGCTTGCCTGCCACGTGTCCCTATGACACACAGCAATGTGATTGGTCGGGTACTTCTATAAATAGGTCCAGTGTTATAGTTATTTCTCATTCCAGACTCGAGTTAGTTATTGATAAGTGAGAGAGAGATACTGATGTTACTCTATACTTGGAGCTGCTGTTATTATCTCAAAGTCGTTATCAGATGCTACTATTGAGGTAGGGGTTATGTAATTTACAATAATATTATCGCTTACGGTATATCAGCATGCATGTCAATCCATTTATTGTTATTATTCTATGTACGCATGCTATTGTGTGCTAAATGATTATTATGTGATACTGCGTGTAACCTGTCAAAATTATATTGTTTATTGCATTTCACCCTACTGTTGCGGTGAACAACCTACTAGGCGGGAGCTCACCCCCTAACAGTCTTGCAGCTTATGGCGGACGGATCTGACGCTGGAATTAGCGAGATAGCTTGATAGAGACATGTGTTATGATTGTTGTACCCGTTTCCTTGTTATCACTTGTATATGAATATCACTTGTCAAATTAAGAGTCACGTACCCCTGTATCATATTTTAATAAATAAATGATTCAGTTTTTATTGAATACAATATTTTCTTTGGTACTTGAGTTGGTTGCTTAGACGGTACCTGTTGAGCAGACGAGTCTTTTTTTTGTACCAGCGGTGGTGATCCGTAGATGGTAGCCGTTAGATCGTCGTGTCGGTTTATGTTTATCACTATTTTATCCTAAATTTGACCCCAGGGTTCCGGGGCGTCACACAACATATAATCAAGTATAGGAGATAGGAGTAGGAATAGAATGAGAAAACTCCCCCTAAGTTGATGCTTAAACTGTGCTGTCAGTTTCAAAGCTTTGAAAGTTGTTTCAAGGCCTTGAAATAGTCTGGCTATTTCAAGCCTTCGAAACCTTGTTGAACTTACATTCATGTCCTAACATAATATCTATATATATTGAATTACAAAATTTATTATGTTCTCTAGACATTGTAGCTTCACTTATGCAATACAAATAAGTAGAAGGTTTCAGTTGTGCCATCAATTTATATTCAATAGAAACTTGTGGAAGGATTTTTATGCTTGGTGATGAATCAGTTTCGTGGAACGTGTACAATATAGGAGAACGACCTTTATTTATCAAGAGGAACGTGTACAATGTAGTGCATACATGTCTAAGACACTAGGAGATCTTTTATAGTGCTTAGAACCGACCTAGGACTGTCCTAGAACAATTAGGAAACAATTCCAAAATACCAAACCAGACCCCAAAAAAGTTCGTGCGACCTGCGCTTGAGGTCGTGCGACATAGTTCATAGGTCGACGTCACGAAATCCTGAAGCTCGCAGCCTTACTTTCCTTAGTCTCCTTTGCCCTCCTTTGGTCCTTGTTGTTTTCTCTTGATGATTTCTTCACCATTCAAGGCACAAATCCAACAAATCTCCACCTTGATTTTAAGTCTCTCACCACCAACAACTAGTCATCTTCTCGTGAATAAAGCTTTCCTTCTCCGCATCCAATGTCTCTTAGTCACAGATACCTAATATATCCCACCGGGTCCGACATGCCCCGAAGGGACTCACTGGCTCAAGATGTTGAGCAATTCCAAATAATGCTCAAACTTGATCCACGAAATTGGCTTCGTGAGCATATCTGATGGGTTGTTGGCTGTCCCCACCTTCATTACCTTGATCATGCTCTTCTTTCTATAAAACGATACCTCTCGTTGATATGCTTGGTCCTTTTTTGATGAACCTGGTCCGTAGTCAAGCCAATCTCACTCAAGCTCTCACAATAGACTATCTCTTGATCTTGAAGTAGGCCTAGATCATTGACAGAGGAAAGGCTGGGAATTCGGTGAATGCAGTCAGTGATGAAATTCAAGATGCTTTACTTCTTGCTGTGTATAGTCCCGTGATGATTGGATATTAGATTTGGTTGCTTCTTCCCATACTACCTCGCACTGTCAAATATGCAGAACTATACTGTTGGGGATTTTGAAAAGGTGTACTTGGTAGATGGGGAGCCGCTGAATATTTTTGGTCAGGGTGATATTGATGTCAATCTTCCAAGTGGTTCTGTATAGACTTTGCGAAAGGTGAGACATGTACACGAACTGAAGAAGAATTTTATATCGGTAGGACAGCTTGATGTCGGTGGTAACTCTTTGGTCTTATCAAGTGGTGCATGGAAGGTTTTGAAAGGTTCCATGATACTTGCTCGTGGTAAGAAAACATGAACTTTGTACATTACTTCGGGACGAAGTGACACAATAAATGTTGCTCAATCTTAGCAAGACGCTGATTTATGGCATTGCAGACTTGGTCATATGAGTCATAGAGGTATGAAGGTATTGCAGTCCCAAGGTAAGCTCTCAAAGCTGAAGTTTGTCGATCTGGGTATTTGTGAGCGTTGTATTATGGGAAAGCAGAAGAGAGTCAGTTTCTTGAAAGGCGGTCGTTCCTTGAGATCAAGCAAACTAGATCTCGTGCACAAAGATGTGTGGGGTCCTTCAGAAGTAGCGTCGCTAGAAGGATCTAAATACGACCTCACATTCATTGATAATTTTAGTAGGAAAGTATGGGTTTATTTTATGAAAAATAAGTCTTATGTGTGTAAAACTTTTAAGAATTGGAAATCCATGGTTGAGACTGAAACATGTTAGAAATTGAATTGTTTGAGATCTGATAGTGGTGGAGAATACATTGATGGTGGACTTAATGATTACTGTGTGGCGCATGGAGTTAGACTCAAAAATACTCATCCCAGGACACCACAACATAATGGTGTGGCTGAGCGCATGAATAGGGCCATCAATGAGAGACCTAGAAGCACGATGCTTTGTTCTGGGTTACCGAAGATTCTCTGGGCAGCTGCAGTTAGTGCAACAGTTTATTGCATAAACTGTGGACCTTCAGTTCCATTGGAATTCAGATTGCCTGAAGAAGTAGGGAGCGAAAAAGAAGTCAGTTTTCATCATTTGAAAGTTTTTGGTTGTGTTTCTTATGTTTATATTGATGCTTCAAACTAGATAAAAAATCCAATATTTGTTTCTTTATTGGCTATGGAGATGCACAGTTTGGTTACAGATTCTGGGATGCTGAGAACATGAAAATTATAAGAAGCAGAAATGTGATCTTAAATGAGAAGATGATGTATACGGATAGGACGAGTTTTGCTTTTGATACAGAGGATAAAGTCCCAGATATTGCTCCGTATAGTTATCCTGATATTCTTCAGGGTGTCACTCCCAGTGATGATGTTCCGCAGGATCAGTCTATTGTGCCTTACACTAGTGAGTTACAGCCAGTTGCAAAGGAAAAGAACACTCCTCTAAAGACCTATGTTAGAACACGGGCGGGGATTAGGAACAGAAAGGCCACCATTACTCCCCGAGTCTTAATTATATATTGTTGAATGATGCTGGTGAGCCTGAGACTTATGCAGAGACTTTGCAGGATGTTAACTCTAGCAAGTGGGATTTAGATATTAATGATGAGATGGATTCTTTTCTTGGGAATGAGACATGGGAGTTAATTGAACTTCCAACAGGGAAGAGGGCACTTCATAACAGGTGGGTATATCGTGTGAAGAATGAATCTGATGGAAGTAAAAGGTATAAGGCAAGGGTTGTTGTGAAGGGGTACCAGCAGAAGCGTGGAATTGATTTTTCTGAGAAACTTTCACCTGTGGTGAAGCTTACAACTATCAGGTTGGCGCTGAGCATGGTTGCTGAAGAAGACTTACATCTTGAGCAGTTAGATGTAAAGACAGCATTCCTTCATGGTGACTTGGAGGAAGAATTTTATATGCATCAGCCAGAGGGTTTTAAAGTACAAGGGAAGGAGAATCTTGTGTGGAGGTTGAAGAAGAGCTATTATGGTCTCAAACAAGCTCCTCGAAGGTGGAACAATAAATTTGATAGTTTAATGTGCGTCTTAGAGTACACGAGATGTCATGCAGACCATTGTTGCTATGTTAGACAGTTTGATGGCTCCTACATTATCTTATTGTTATACGTTGATGATATGCTGATTGCAGGATCTAGTTTGGATGAGATTAATAACTTGTAGAAGAAATTTTCTACACAGTTTGCCATGAAAGTCTTGGGCCCTGCAATTCAAATTCTCGGCATGAGGATAGTCAGAGAAAGAGCTAGAGGTACTCTTTATTTTTCCCAGGCAGATTATGTGGAGAAGGTACTAAGTAGATTCATTATGGATCAGGCTAAGCCTGTGAACTCTCCGTTGGCGGGGGGGGGGGGGGGTCATTTTAGATTGAGTACAGATGATTCACCAAAGACAGTCGAAGAACGGGAACACATGGGTAAGACTCCATATGCCTCAGCTATTGGTTCGTTGATGTATTCTATGGTTTGTGCTAGGCCGGATATTTCCCATGCATTGGGAGTTGTGAGCAGGTACACGAGTAATTGAGGAAAATAACATTGGGAGGCAGTTAAATGGATCTTAAGATACTTGAGAGGTTCTTTAGACACATGCTTATGTTTCGGTGGAGATGCTTTGAAACTTGAGGGTTTTGTTGATGCTGATCTTGCTCGTGATCTTGATAAGAGGAAAAGTAATATAGGGTATGTCTTCACCTTGTATGGTACGGCAGTGTCATGGGGTTCCAACTTGAAGAAGGTTGTTGCTCTTTCAACAACGGAAGATGAGTATATTGCTATCACGGAAGTTTCAAAGGAGATGGTATGGTTGCAGAGGTTCTTAGGAGAGATGGGGAAGATATAGGCGAATGGCACACTTCATAGAGAGAGATATTTTTCTTGCTAAAAATCAAGTGTTCCATTCTAAGACCAAACATATTGATACAAAGTATCATTTCATCCATGAGTTACTTGATGATGGTAAGGTACAGCTTGAAAAGATTTGTGGAAGTGATAACCAATTAGACATGTTCACAAAGGTTGTTACTGTTGAGAAATTGAAGCTGTGTGCGCAGCTTTAGTAGGTCTTCTTTCTTGAAGAAGATGAATTGATTTGCAGGGATGGAGCTTGATTATGTTAGGGGATGTTTTGCTATGACCCGAAAAGGAGAGCCGTTTTATGAATCGACCCGAAAAGGAGACATGATTCATGGACCGAAGGCCATAGCGATCACGAACATGTCTCGCGGGGGTTCGGGGCACCCCCGAAATAATCTGACCCGGTTTGACCCGTTTGGGCTTGGATCCGGCCCACTTTTATAGGTCTTCTATTTATAGAGTTCTTAGGGTTCGTAGCAAATATGTTGAGCGTTCTTATTTCTCTTGTAATTCTCTCTGAGACGTTTGGTCTGTTTTTAGTGAAATCTCTGCAACTCCGTGGACATAGTCTATTTTGCCGAATCACATAAATTTTTGTGTGTTTAGTTTCTTTCTTTTGTGCATATATGTTTTTTCACAACAATTTGTGATCCTTGGGATCATTATTATCTGATATTTCCTTCACCTTCGTCTCTGTAGCTCTAACCTCTATCTCCACGGAACTTGATTTGATTATTGAAATCTCATCAAAACTACACTTCTACTAAGTATAATTTGGTAATTTGATTGTCTGCCCAAATCTTGTATCCCTTCACACTAGTCCCATAGCCCATGAATACCCCCTTCTTCGCCCTTGTCTATAGCTTGCCATCATCCACATGACAATAGGCAACACAACCAAAGATCCTTAGATTCGAGTAATCTGCTGCTTTTCTGGACCATATCTCAACAGGGATCTAGCATCCTATTCATGAGTGTGGGCTTTGATTCACGAAATAACAAGCCAAAGAAACTGCTTCTCCCCAGAAACTCTCAATAATACCTACATTCGAAAGTATACACCGTTCCATTCTGTTGTGGTGTGTGCTGAACTGTGTGATGGTGAGAAATTCACTGATCCTTTCATAATTCATCAAACTCTGATGATCAAAACTCCAATACGTTGTCTATGCATAACTCCTTCAGTTGATTCTCTACTAAGGTCTTCTACTCCTTGAATTTTGCAGAGGTTTCATGTTTTTGCTTCATTACGGATATCCACGTCATCCTTCAGTGGTCGTAAATGGTGCTCAAAAAATACATGAACACGCCGATTTCCTCAACTCGAGATGGACCCCAGCAATCCAAATGGATGTAATCCAGAGTGCATTTTGTTCTATGAGCCGCCTTTGGGAACTTAATATGTTGTAGCTTCCTGTACACGAAGCGCTCACAAAACCCTAGGCTTTTGGGCGTACGCCCAATGAGATAGCCTTTCTTGTGAAGTTCATGCATTCCGCGTTCACCCATATGACCGAGCCTCATTTGCCACAGCTACGTTTGATCAACTTCCTTAATCTCGGCTGAGACAACTTGTATAGACCAAGTGTTTTCCGAACACTTTAGTATGTAAAAGGTCCCATCCTTGACCTCTTAGAGTAACACGTCATGAATATTGTCGACGCATAAGACTCCAACTTCACCTTTGAAGCTAAATCCCTCGCTGTCAAGTAGACTCAAAGATATCAGATTCTTTGTGACAAGTGGTACGTGTCTAACCTCCTTCAATATGCATGTTTTCCCGTCATGTGTCTTGAACATTAAATGAATCTTTTCCTATTACCTCGCAAAAAGCTACGTCTTCCATATGGTCAGAACCTCCATGTGCCCGTTTATAACTTGAAAATAGTATCTTGTTAGAACAAATGTGATAGGAAGCCCCAGAGTCAAGAAACCACGCATCCATTTATTGCGTGATATCATCTTCCAGTAGAGTGAAATCGTCCTCGAAAAAATATCCCTTTTCCACCATGGCTGCAGATCCGTTAGGTCCATGTTGACCTCGTTTTGGGCAATCCCATTCCTAGTGCCTGTTTTGCTTGCACAGAGAACAGACATCCTTTGGCACTTTAGAACCACAAAACTTTTTTTTCTTGTTCTTCTTACCCTTCATACTTACACCCATCGCTATCAACAGAATCACGGTCTTCTGTACCCATGTATGCGCCCTTGTGGCGCGATTCTCTAGCCTGGAGAGCCGATCTGTCTTCCTCTACGGTTATGTTGTCCTTATTCACAATAAATGACTGCACGAAGTTCTCCTATATTGTATAACACAACCAACAAAAAGAGTGCAGCATCCTCGTCATTCACCTTTTCGTCATTGTTACCCAAATCAAAAAAAATTGTGTTCAATTGATCAAAATGATCCTTGAGAGCCGTACCTTCGAGCATCCGCAGAGTGAACAACCATTTCTTTAGCATCAACTTGATGGTGATTGGCTTTTTCATGATGTAGAGACTCTCCAACTTGAGCAATAGAGCAGGCGCTGTTGTATGATCTGCGACCTCAGTGATAACGTCATCCGATAGGCACAACATGATATTTGAATGTCCCTTCTCCTCCATCATCCTATACGCCGGTGATGCAATATCAATGCTTCCCTTGTCCGTGGCCAAAGGCATCGATACCTTGCGGCTTCAATAAGGAGCACTTCTTGATCTTCCACAGACAAAAATTGTTCCCTCCCGTAAACCTATCGATCTTCATCATCGATCCGGATATCGTTCTTGGTGGAGTGATCACGATCTAAGCTCTGATACTAGTATGTTATAACGCTCCTATCTCACGAACAATGAAATAGAAACACAAACCAATGACAAATGCAAGATTTAACGGAGTTCGCTAGCACAATTCGTGCTAACTATGTCCACAGTGAAGAACGACCTTTATTTATCAAGGGAAACAATTGCAATTTAGTGCATAATGATAAAAGACACTTGGGGAATCTTTTATAGTGTTTAGAACTGGCCTAGGACCATCCTAGAGTCATTAAGAAACTTTCCAAAATGCCAGACCCCTGACATAGGCCGTACGACCTCGCCTGTAGGTCATAAGACCTCTAGACGCAGGCGACCTGCTTCAGAGGTCGTGAAACCTCAGTAAATCACTTGGAGTTGCAACCTTGTTTTCCTTTCTTCTTCCTTGGCATTTGTAATTTGCTCTTGGTGATTTCTTTAACCTATTCAAGGCACAAATCCAACATTAGATATTCAAATGTGTGCGTTTAGACGAATTCGGAATGTTGAAGTAGCGTAGATAATCTATGGTGACCAAATGCCTTCATTAATTAGATAAACCCAATACAAAAATATTACTCCCTCCGTCCCATTTTAATAGTCCTATTTGACTTTTCAAGCCACTTTGACTAGCTAAATTAAGTAGGTTAATGATACAAGAACTTCTTAACTTTTTCACAATATTGTAGAGCTGTCTTAACTCTACAACAATATGAAGAGTTTGACAAATTTTTATATGATTTTGCTACTCGATTTTACTAGTCAAAGTTGTCTTAAAAGTCAAATAGGACTATTAAAATGGGACGGAGGGAGTAGTTTAATTGCTTGGTTTAATTCTTAAGTAGCAGGTAGGAGTAGATCAATCACAACAATACCTATGTTATTGGTTCTTTAATTTTACTTCTTTAATTAAGTTCCTTGATAGAGGTAGTTACTTATTGTCCCTTGGGTGTGATAAACCAGCTAAATACGAGCCGGCATTACTTGCAATATCGTGCACTTACGAGAGTACCCGGAAGAGTGTCACCTACTCTGGGTTCTAAAATTATTACCCATGAGGTAATCTAAAATTACCATCCCAACCCTGGCATCCTTCTATCACTTGTGTATCACATGCTCCAAATATAGATTGATGAATTACATCACTCTAAGTAAAATTTTATCACCTTCAAAGTACCTTTTATTGTTACTTCTAATTTCTTATTGAAGCATCGCAAAGAACATGGGATATCATTCTCCTCACATAAAAGAACCAAAAGAACATAGAAGAGAACAATCGAAAAAGAACCCTGGGAAGATGTAGAACCCCCTAGTTATACTCGTATCCTTTTTGTGTCCCTTCGGGGACATCCGATAAAAAATAGTTATACTCATATCCATAGTTTAACTTCTTTCAACACAAAAAATATTCATCGTCTAGGATTCTTGTCACTCAATATTGATAATTTGATATGTTCTGAGCTACCGTCATGTTCAAAACACAACCTTCACACATTTTTGCTAAACTTCAAGTTATTCGCAATTAGGTATTTGATTATGCACAATTATTCTCAATTGATTCACTAACTTAGTTAATTCTACTTAGTGATCTCGATTTTGATACTTTCAGGTCAAACAAGGAGAAAGAACTCGAGATTCTTCTCTTAAGCTACTGATTGGTGTTCGGTTGAAGAGAAAAAAGAAAGCAAAGAACAAGACTAAAGCAACTCATTGCTAAACTCAAAGTAGTTCCGCTTTCTTCGGCTAAATCAACGCACTACTCATAGTTTAATTGTTTCATTAAGGTTATTTTTAATCATTGGTCGTCCAGTTAATACTCTCATAACTACTTTTAACACATTGTTTATAAGAAGAATATATAGAAGTGTTGTTGTGATCTAATGATCACCAATGAAATGATGTGAACATTGAAGGGGCATATCAGGAAGAACCTCGAGATCCAAATATGCGTATTTTAATTTACACTATTCTACCATACCAAGTTCAGTTTTACTTACCTACCCATGCATTGAATATGGAAAGCTCTGGAGTTAGAAGAGCATATAATGCATGGCACATGTTAAGCATTAAAAAACAAATAGACGTAGGGCAAATTATGTAGTCCATCCTTAGTTGAGTCATCTACTTCGTATAAAACTATTCTGTTGGGAGATCGACGCCAATTGGAACACAAGAAGCATGACCTGAGACACCTAGGTAACTCTCTTAAGAAACTAATTGCTGAAAAATGTTTTAAATAACAATCTGGGGCTTGATTTATTGGTCTTTCATGAGTGTTTTTAAGTCAGTTTTTACACAGGTTTCACGCATGACACAACAACATGAATTGAGAAACCCGCTTTGTGCATGCTTTGAAACTCTGTCCTTAAACAAAACTGTCAAAACATAACGTTTTTTATCACAACTGATTTGATTTGCTGTTTTCAGCAGCTGTTTTAGGATATTTTAATAAAAGACATTTTATTTTATGAACTACTAGCAATTCTTTTGGGGAGATATCAACCATGCATGCTATTATTCAAAAGCTTGCGCTTGTAAGTTGTGGTCGTACATCCAATTATATATGGTGAATTCGTCTCTGAGACTCTCCTGGTTCAGCGACCGACCTTCATGCTTCTCGTAAGTTGTGGTCGTACATCCAATTATATATGGTGAATTCGTCTCTGAGACTCTCCTGGTTCAGCGACCGACCTTCATGCTTCTCGTACCTCCCTTTTATCAAGATCTCTCGTGTCGCTCATTCTAGTATGTATTATATTAACTGAGAAACCAAAAGCGTAAGCTACATATAGGTGGGAGTTTCCCTTCAAAAATACCATTTGTCCAATAAATCACTGACAATTGTGTTGTGTTGCGGTTGGACAAAATCCACCTTGAGTTCAGAGGTTCATTTAGAATAATATTCTTATCTAAACATTGTTGACGTAGTGAAAAATAACAAAAGTGAATGCATGGTCTGTGTTGTTTTGGAGCGAAAACTGTTTTCCCTCGACCCAACACAAACATCCTCAAAAAAAAAAAAAAAAAAAAAAAAAAAAAAAAAAAAAAACACATTGGTCAAGAGAGGCTCCAAAACCCTAGGATGATAGCTAGTTATAGGCATGTCATGAATACACGTGCTTTGTTCATGTGATTCTTAAGACGAAATACATGGCTCAAGATCAATATGCATGTGTATTGACTCATTTGCTCAGGTAGTGACACGGAACTCTGTTTTCTAAATTTCCAGCTTAGTACACAAAATATAAGAATGAGTCTGATCGTCGATAATTTGAAACATTATCACGCATGGGATAAGTGCAGTCAGGGCCGGCTTTAGCAATAAGCAACTAAAGTTGTTGCTTAGGGCACCAAGTTGCAGGGGGGCACCAAGTTGCAGGGTTCACCTAGTAGCAGTATTATAAATATTTACATGTAAGTCCCTGATAGTACTGCTATTAGCATTTAGTTTTGTAAAATATAGGTGTGTTGTAGTCATTATAATGTAATCATTATTGTTTTTTTTTTTTTTTTTTTTGAGAAATTAATCATTATTGTTAATGCTAGCTGCTCTAGATAGAAAAGTCAAAACATATCAATTTATCTCAATCTCTTTCACCATCAGCCGTTCCCAATTACAATTACCGCGTGCATTTCAGATTTATCCACTAGTTCATCAAATGATCACACAGTCAATATTATATTTCAAAAAATCACTTTCTACCATACATTGAAGTTCCTCGAATCTCCAAGATTTGTGTTAAACAATGCTAAAAATTGAAAAAGTTACTTTGGCTGCTGTGCACAAGAGATTCCGGCAGGGAGACCTCCGTGTACACCGTACGTAGTGGATCAGGGATCGCACAGGAAGAATAGGGGTGTGTGTAGGGAGAGAGCAAGTCAGTAGCAATGTCTGAGAGAGAGACAGAGGTTTGGCAGAGCTTCCGCGTATGGCAGTGTTGTCCTCTTTCGTATGGAAAGGTTAACGATGTATATATACTGGAGAACATGACCGTTGTAGTGTGGTTAATGCGCCCATTAATGGCGGCTTAATTAGCTTAACCATAACGGCACGTTCGTCCGAGTATATAGGAACCGTTAGAGCACGTGGTGCGCGAGTACCGGAACCGTTACGAGGTTGACCGGGTTTGACCGGATTGACCGGGTCTAGGGAGCTCGTGCCAAAGATCTCTCAAAACAGTTACTAAAGGTCGCGCGCGGGCTTGGCTCGCACGCGACAGGGCTTACTCTAGCCTCCAAACCACAAATCCCTACAAGTCCCGTGCGGTGGTATGCGAGGGCTCTGTCTCGCAGCCCCCACATGGATCAGCTCGGCTGGTGATCCTGTGTGTATGGAGCACAATATGGTGTGCTGGATGCTTGCCACGTGGCCTAGATCTGCCATGTCATAAAGCAGTATCTACATTAGCCCCCTTTCTGCGCGTGAAGGCTCATAGCTGTATAGGCTTCCATGCGCGGAAACCAACATGCGCGTCGTCGCCACGCACCAATTCAAATACGGGTAAGTTCAGCCCCCGTGCGTGTCATTATGACCTAAAACCCCTAGAGTCGTGCCGTCTGACCTTTAGGGTTTTAGGCGTGACGTCAGCCCGTCCTGTGATTGCGCGATACGACGGTGACGGTTGCGATTCGACTACTGAAGGGACGCAACTCTTCATTCTTTTGGATAAATACCTTGTATCCCATTATTGCAAAGCATCACTTCTTTCTCTTAAAGTGAATGGTATCCGGAGATCTTCGAGAGCAGATCCAGATCATCAACCATCAGTTCAGAACTGCAAATCGTATTCTTCAACTGTGCATATCCAAGCAGGCTCTAAGGAAACAAGGTTGGCCTCGTTTACTTTTTGATTTTAAAATACCGGCGTTTGCCTTGAACTGCGTTGAATCTGTAAACCCATGAAATCTGTGAAGAGGTTTTGATCTTTAAACCTGCTTCGTTTTTAATCTTTCAATAATATTGGGTCTTGCAAATCCCCAATTTCTGAAATCGGCACCGGAACTGTCTGCTTTCCTTTGCATAGATCTCGAATTCCAAAATTCAAACTGAAGTGTGGTATTTCTCCCCCCCCTTTTTTTGCCCTTTCGCAGGAATGGCCAAAACAAGAGTAACCAGACCCGTCAAGGAAGATGAAGAGATGCCGGAGCTTCCGCAGGCTCTGTGGCGAAAAGCCCCCTTTCTGGGTGGGAAAGATTTTTACCACGCGAGGGTGAAGGCGAAGAGGATGCCTGATCCTGTTCCCGTTGAGCAGTTGTTAACGCTGACTCGCCCAGTTAACTCAGCCTTGCTCGAGTTAGTTGGCTCCGAGGATGTGGTTCGATTGGGAATCGAGAATGGGTACTTCCCATACACTGCAATTTCTACTCAGGCGTTTGTCCAGAAGTTGGACTATATGGATGAGTGGACTGACCACGTGTTGGGTAATTACGCCGAAACTCTCGATAAAGCCGGCATTTTCTTCGCTGTCCGTGCTATGAAGGGTGCTGCCGTGAAGCTAGATCAGTCCATGCTTCTAGTCCTTCTGTCCCGCTATTCGCCCGCGACTCACACGTTTCACTTTGCTGAGTTCGAGGCTGCCCCCACGCTCGAGGACGTTCAAATGCTGTATGAGCTTTCCCCCATGGGCGAGGTGGACCCCTTGAGTCACTTAAGAACACCTGCGGAATTGGCCTTGTACGCGCAGATGGAGGAGTGCCTAGTAGAGGTAAAGAAAATCTCCACTCGGTGGACCAGTACAAAACCTCTTCCGAACTGGCAGCTTGTTGATACGTCTGCGAAGAATACCTGGAACAAGTGGTTGCAGTACTTCTTCCGAGACTATGCGAGCAGCAGCATTACTAAGAAGCATTTGAGCGGAAACCCGAAGGCCGAGAATTACGTAGAGGGCAAGGGTTATCATCTGACCCTTTGCGCCTTTCTTTGTGCTTGGCTATCGAGGTATCTGATTGATGGTCACCCCCATGACGGGGTCTTCTACCATGTGCTGCCACTTGCGGTGAGGCTCGCTCTTGGCCAGAGAGTCGCGCTCGGACCCTTGGTCTTGGGTACATTGTATTATAGGCTGGACCAGCTGGTTCTGGCGATGAGGGAATCGCGCGGCCGTCTCGATGTCCTGACCTTTGTCAATATCAGCTTTTTGACAATGTGGGTTTTTGAGCGCTGGCCGTCTTATGCTCCAACTCCCCTCCCACTTGAGAAGTGGTGTCCCCCAGGCGAGACGGAAGCGTTCAACAGCGGGAGAGCTGCGAGATGGTTTGGAGCAAGCAACACCAAGTGTACTTGGAGCTTGATATGCGACAAA
Organism: Linanthus parryae; assembly: GCA_023055425.1. Classification (NCBI taxonomy): domain Eukaryota; kingdom Viridiplantae; phylum Streptophyta; class Magnoliopsida; order Ericales; family Polemoniaceae; genus Linanthus; species Linanthus parryae. The sequence goes on along the minus strand of JALGPY010000001.1, from coordinate 39,655,961 downwards.
CGAAGGGAGTTCACTGCCAGGCCCTACGCCACACGTGTCGAGAATGTGCGGTGGTTTCCAAAGCTATACCCTTCCAAAGGTATGGTCTTGTCAGAAGACCTTCTCTTTGAAAAGGGGCCGCATTTCCACGAGCGTTATCGTGAGTTTTTTTGCTGGTGTCTACGAGGTTCTCTTCCTGCACTTGCAGAGCACATTCGTGAGCTCGCGCCCCGGTATGAAAGGCTTACAGTGGATGTTGACCCCACTCGGGTCTCGCCTCAGTTTGGTTTCGATGCGGTGGCCCCATCAATCTGGCCCCAGTCTATCGTCAGAGGGTGCTACAAGCGCTTGCTGACAAAGGAGTGCAAGACGGTCCTCATGAGCAATCTTCCCTTCGAGCAGCCTGCGGGAACTCGCAAGGGTTGTTGTTCCCAGAACTGGATCGCATACTGGATTGCCCAGCAGACGAGGATGGAGACGGAGGCGGCGGCGCAGCCAGGAAGGGCCCCCTTGATCAAGAGAAACTCTTTTCCGTTTCGCCCCAATTGCAGTTTGAGCGAGTCTGAGTACGGTTGCTACTCGTTGTTGGACCGCGAGAATCATTTGTGCCCCGATTTTATTCTGAAGGAGCAAGTCGATGCAATCAAGAAGGGTGACACGCAGGTCATCAAATATAGCAAGGCGTTTGCTGAGGTAAGCAGTTTCCTTGTGTGCTTTGAGCTCTTTGATTTGCTCGCACTGATGCTTTTTGTTCTGTATTGTCTAGTGTCATGTGCGGAGGTTCGCAGCTGGTGACCGTTCCAAATCGCTGGTGGACACCATTGTTGCCACTAGAAGGAGGGGGGAGTCGTACCGGCTAGCATGGAGGATGGATGCCGAGGTCGAAACAAAAGTTCGCGGAGTCATGAACACTTTTGCTGACTCGCTGATAGACAACCCTCCGGCTCCGTCTCCTCCTAGAGATGACCCGTCCCCTCCAGCGACTGTGGCGCCGAGAGCGAAGAGACCTAGGCAAAAGGGAATTACGATTTCTTCCCCTAGGAGTGCTCCAGCTTCTCCCCCAGTGAGGTCCCTTTCCATCAAGGACAAAGGCAAGGGTCGTATGCCCAGCAAAGTGCGAAAAGATCTCGCAGTTGAGACTTTCGTTCCATTCAATCAAGAGGAAGAGGAAGAGAGGCAGGAGCCCCAAGCAAGTAATGAAGAAGAAGAAGGAACAGTTGTGATGCGCGAGGAAGAGTCAGGAGGTACTTCCGTCGCCTTTCCTTGTCCTTTATCATGACTTTTGTGCAGTTCTTTTCTTTGAACCAATTTTGTATTCGCAGATGATGATGATGAAGCCGTTGGTGGCCTCGTGGCCAAGAGGCAAAAGAGAGATGCCCGTTCTGGCGTTTCAGATGATCCCATAAGCGAGGATGTTCTTGCTGAGTCCCGGAGGACAGCCGCGGAGGCTGCTGAAAGAAGAAGGCAGCGAGAGGAAGAGGAGCTCGAGCTTGTGAAACAGCGAAGCCTCGAGGAGCTGCATGTTGACGACTTAGTGCGTCCAGATGGCGAGGAAGACGAGCTTCCCGAAGAAGTGGCTCCTCATGTGGAGGAGGAAGATGAGGTTCCTGGAGAGGACGCAGCAGAGCTAGAGCAAGTCCAAGCGGACTTCACAGAGATCGCAGGTGGCGATAAAGGTGAGATCTTCAATCTCGCAGTTACTTATAGAGATGTAATTGTGGGTGCGTTAAAGCACGGTGTGTCAAAGCCTGACATTCGCCGTTGGTTGGTAAGCAAATGCGGAGAACCCTCAGGTAATGTTTTTGAGTGATATGCGCATACTAGGCTTTAGTCACTTGAGGCAAAATCATGACTGGTTTACTCGCGTCCCAGGTCACGCTTCTCTTAAAGATTTGCTTAGTGAGGATACACTGATAGGGCACGGTTCCACGTCCCTAGTGTATGATGAGGATACCTCAATCCCACCTTCGCGTGGAGGTGCTTATTCTTAGCTTTAGTAAAAATAGTGAAATAACTTATAACACAAGTTACCTCATATTATCGCATTCGGTATCGCAGGTCATGCTGAGGAGCCTGAGCGGGAGCAGAGAAGTCAGCCTTCTGCATCCCATGTTCCAATTTCGAGCTCCCATACCGAGAAGCCCGTCGCAGCTGCTGGACACGTAAGTGAGCGTCTCGAGGATGTCATCGAACTTTCCGATGATGTCGAAGCTGATGCTGTGCCGATGGACGAAGGTGTCCGTACTGGCGGTGAGGAAGAAAGGACAAGTGATGCTAATATTTTCGCATCTGGGAGTGTCCGTCCAGCGACTTCGGCTGTCCCCTCGCCTCCGGCGATGACTGAACCGGAAGCGCCTATTCCTGTGTGGAGTATTTGGGGCTCGCAGGTTGGGAATGTTGTCGCAGCTGGTGCGGCCTACACTCTTCCTCCTGATTACGAGAGGTTGGAGCTTGCAGCTGATAGGAGAGCCATGGAGCGAGGGCAGTCTTCGAACAACCCGGTGGCTCGCATTCCCTCTATTCATGAAATTCTGGAAGGCACTGGTAAGCAGAGATTTTACCATTCGCGCGTCGCATTATTTGCTTGCGATTTTTGACATCATGACTTGCTTTTGATGTCTCAGGTTTGAAGCAAACCGATGTAGACTGGGTGGTTCGAATGCGTCTCAGATACCCCCGATCGTTTGTGAGATCTTTGGAGATCGGACCTTTTGACAGGAGGCTATTCCTTACTGAAGCCATCTGGATACTGGAGCAGCTGTCCGTGGCTACACCTGCGACCATTTCGGCCCAGAGTGCTGAATTGCTGTGTGGCATGTGCCAAAATCTCTTGTTCAAAGTCCAAGGCAGACTTGGTTTTAAATTCCTCAAGGACAGAGTTACACTGATTCGCGCAGCTGTAACCTTGAATCTCGGTCACCAGAATCTCGCAGCTGAGATGCAGAAGGTGGAGCAGCAAAAGCAAAAGGTTGATGAAGCTGTAAAGCTGTATCAGGAAATGAATGCCAAGTGCGAGCAACTGAAGCAAGAAGTGAAACAAGTGGAGAAGCTGAGCGAGCAGTTCGCACCCCAAGACTCCTTAATCAAGAATTTGTTTTGACTTTTCGAATTTTGAAAAGAAAACAGGAAAATGGCTGAGACATTAATGTAATGTTTTGAAACATTAATGTGATATTGCTAGGGTTTCTCCCCCCTTTTTCTTAACAACAAACACTGAGTTTGCCCGTTTTGCCCTTTTCGGGATTTGATTGGACATTTCCGTGCATATCCAAGTATGACATCAGTAATTGATTTTCTTCTTGATTTTCGCGCTAATTTCTCGGCAGATAAGCACGCTTCCGTTGGGAAGTCCATCCGAATCATGACTATCCGTCATTTATTAGGATACGCAACTGAATCGTCGTAGCCTTTAGTAGGGTAATTGATTGTTACCGCTTTTCAAGGCGTAAGTGATTGAACTTACCCTCTTTTTTGAATTTTGCTGACTCATCTTAGGCGACCGAAGAGTCTCCACAGGGCCTATATAAACCCTGTCTTTGCCATTTGGGTTCTTCATCCCAAACATGTGCTTTGCCGTGAGTCCTTATGACTGCTGGCTTCAACGCTTGTTTTTCGTTGATTCATGGCAACTTCAAGTTTTGAATCCTGAGTTTGCGCTTTGTGCCATAGAAATAGTTTCCAAGATCCACTTTATGAGGCTTATTGCTGTTTATAACCGTCATAAAGAGGATGCAGATAATACCTCATGTGTGTTCGAAGAAATTTCTTCGTGTATTATGTGTGCAGGTCATGTTTCCGGCCGCCTCGTGGCGAGGTGCAGCGCCGAAGTGACCGTGCTACCGTCTCGTAATGAACGGCGGAATTCTCCTCCAGCATCCCTGGAGGAGAGTTTCTTGCCTCTTCGTTCTTGAACTCAGGAGGCTCGCCAACGCCCTTGTCTATTATGACAAGGAGCCCAGTACCAGAGGAATGACGGCTTCCCCTGTTTTGCACGACGGCATATGCCGGAACAGGTGGTTCCTCTGGTACATATCTTGATCAGACAGGGGTTTCGTCAGACCCTAAGATCTTTGGACGTGGATTCGCCCGGCTCTTGCCTAAGGATGTAGCGAATGGCGAGTTAATCTCTTCGCAGATGCATCCTACTTGCTACAGATCTTTGGCCGCGGATCTGCGTACTGTGCTGCCGGTATCAGGACCGGTAGATTCTCCCTTTTCTTAGTCGAGAGTTCCCTTGGCGCATTTCTGGCTTATCAGCCATTTTTCGAATGTATTGTAAGCCATTTTGGCTGTGTAGTTAGATGCGATCTTTTCGCTTGTAAGCTGCTATCTAGATAGATAAATTGTAAGTCATTTGACTCATAATGATAAATAGTATTTGTATCATCTGTTCTTTGCAACAAAATACAATTTCGCATGCGTTTCGGCTTGTTTTGCCTTGCATAATGACATGTATCGATTTCACATATGCGATATCAATTTACAGATATTTCGCTAGATCATTCGAGATCGTAATTTCGCAGCTGTGCCATCTTGACGGATGGGCTTGTAGTTTGTCGCTGTAAATCGTATGAGATCACGTTCACAACGTTGCTATCGTTCCAGATAATTTTCGAGAGATCAATCAAGATCGTTGAGCTGTGCAAATTGCTATCATAGGAGATAGGCTTTGTTTGAGATCGTTTCTCGCATAAACTGCTATCATAGCAGACAGATCTTTAGAAGATCTAATAAGATGGTTCTGTACTCGTGTTGCCATCATATCAAACGGGTTTGGATAATTAACCCAAAATTGCTATCGTAACAGATAGGCTTGAGAAGATCATTATAAGATCGCATCTGTATAACCTGCTATCCCAAGAGATAGGCGTTAGATGATCGATTGAGATCATTTTTGTATTTCGCTGCTATCGCAAAAGATAGGCTTTGGATGGTCATGTAAGATCGTATTTTCGTTTGGGTGCTATCGCAAGAGATAGGCTTTAATGATCATTTAAGATCGCATTTGCATTTGATTGCTACCATGAGAGATAGGCTTTGGATGATCACTTAAGATCGCATTTGCGTTTGATTGCTACCATGAGAGATAGGCTTTAGACGATCAATTAAGATCGCATTTGCATTGGCTGCCATCGTAGGAGATGGGCTTTAGATGATCACTTAAGATCGCATTCGCGTGTAACTGCTATCGTAAGAGATAGGCTTTAGATGATCGATTAAGATCACATTTGTAGTGGCTGCCATCGTAGGAGATGGGCTTTAGATGATCACTTAAGATCGCGTTCGCGTGTAGCTGCTATCGTAAGAGATAGGCTTTAGATGATCGATTAAGATCACATTTGTATTGGCTGCCATCGTAGGAGATGGGCTTTAGATGATCACTTAAGATCGCGTTCGCGTGTAGTTGCTATCGTAAGAGATAGGCTTTAGATGATCGATTAAGATCACATTTGTATTGGCTGCCATCGTAGGAGATGGGCTTTAGATGATCACTTAAGATCGCATTTGTATTTAGTTGCTATCGTAAAAGATAGGCTTCGATGATCAGTTAGGATCACGTTTGCATTTGCTGCTATCGTAAGAGATAGGCTTTGAATGATCGATTGAGATCGCATTTGCTATCGTAAGAGATAGGCTTCGATGATCAATGAAGATCGCGTTCGCTATCGTAAGAGATAGGCTTTGATGATCAATTAAGATCGCGTTCGCTATCGTAAGAGATAGGCTTTAATGATCAATCAAGATCGTGTTTGTATCTGTTACTATTGCAGCAAATAAATCATTGTTAACAGTTGTAACAAATTAGATAAAGCGATATAAACAGCTAAAAAATATGAACTTCTCATTTGGGAGAATTCTTTTATTATGACATTCTCATATGGGAGAGATAGGATTACAATCCTCTCATATGGGAGAGGAGATTGCGAATATCGTAGCCACATGAGACATTAAGCAACGTTATCATAAAACGTATGAAATAAGAGAAGTCAAGGATAGTACTTCTTGATCCAGCGCATGTTGACTGAGCTTGGAGTTGAGGTTGTGCCGTGCAACCTTCGTATGCTGCAGTAGCCGCTATCGAAGACTTCTGTGACTTCGAAGGGTCCTTCCCAATTAGCTGCGAACTTTGGGTGAGTCGCTTCTCGCATGCAGTGGTCAGATGCGCGCAAGACCAGGTCGCCAACTGCGAAATCCCGTCGCTGGACTGTCTTGTTGTAGGCGCGAGCGATTCTTTCTTGGTACCGCTTGTTAGTCCTTTTGGCTTGTTCTCGCTTTTCTTCCAGCAAGACTAAATCATGATCGCGTTGGTTTTCGTAGAGCGCGTGGAAGGCCAGCCTTGCCGAATTGACCCTGACCTCCGCAGGTACCACAGCTTCGGCCCCATAACATAGTAGAAATGGCGAGGCCCCTGTGGGTGTCCTTGGAGAAGTTCTGTAGGCCCACAGAGCTATGTTAAGAGAGTCGGCCCACTTCTTGTGGTCATCTGCGACCATCTTGCTCAGAATTCTCAGCAGCGTTTTGTTAGTCGCCTCGGCTTGCCCGTTTCCCTTTGGATAATAGGGGGTAGAGCATATCTGCCTGATATTGTACTCCGCAAGTTTTGTAGCTACCTGACGATTAACAAAAGGAGTACCGTTATCTGAAATAATAGTATTCGGGATTCCGAACCTGCATACGATGTTTTCCTGGATGAAGTTGACCACAGCCAACGCGTTTGCCGTCTTAAGTGGTATTGCTTCCACCCATTTGGTGAACAGCTCAGTTGCGGTGAGAATGAAATGGTTCCCATGTGACGTTGGTCGGATGGGGCCAATGAAGTCCAAAGCCCATGTGTGAAATGGCCATGGCGTTCCTAGTGCATGTAGGTCCACGGCGGGAGCGTGCACTAGGTTCCCTTTGAATTGACATTCTTGGCAACGTCGCACCTCGGTGCGGCAATCAACTTCCATCGTGGGCCAGAAGTATCCGATTGAGAGAAGCTGTCTGCATAATTTCGCACCTCCCTGGTGTTCCACCTGGTGGGAGAGGTCCATGACTTCTTGTGCTTCCCTATCGTCTAGGCATCGCAGCAAGTTGCCTTCGTGACCTTTTCGCCAAAGCAGATTTTCTTGAACCACATATCGAGAAGCTTTCCTCTTCAATTTGTCTGCCTCTTTTCTCGATTCGGGTACAGTGCCCTTGGTGAGGAATTCAAACAATGGCTTTCTCCAGTCTGTGTCGTCGTCGATTAGAGCGACAAGAAGAGAATCTTTGATTAGTGCGCAACTTTCGCACTTCCCTTGTATCAGGGCTGCGGCTGTAGACATGCTTGGCCAATGGATGCCGTATCTCTGAGCTTTCCGATAGATTGACACCTCGCTTTCTCCGCAAGCGTGTTGGTGAATCTTTTCTAACAGCTGTTGTCCCTCTTGTTCGGAGACACATCGCATGAGTATTCCTCCGGGACCCTTGTAGTAAAGGGTGTTGTCGTGGATACAGTATCCTTTCGTGAGTGCCCAGCTCTCGCTGCTGGTGCCTTTCGCAATAGCTTGCAGGATTGCTTTTCGCCAGTCTGCGTCATCCATGTGTTCGTCGTCGCACGTATCTTCTGTTAATGCAGACGATGTTCGCACTTCGATGGAAATCCTTGCGGGGCATTTGTCTATGCTGACCTTAGATCCCAGAGTCGCTAAGGCGTCTGCATGCCTGTTATCCGCTCGGGGTTTGTGTTCGTATTTCACGTCGCAGAATTGCTGCATCAGCTTCTGGACTAGGGTACGGTATGGTAGGAGGTTGATCTCCTTTAGACCATATTCGCCCGAGGCCTGCTTAACAATCAGCTTGGAATCTCCCATGACTGTTAGGTTGCTCACTTCCAGAGCTTTCGCTGCACGGAGCCCCGCGATCAGAGCCTCGTATTCCGCCTCGTTGTTCGTGACTGCGAAGTTGAGTTTTGCGGACATCTGTATGACTTCACCGTCCGGCTTTGTCAAGACTATCCCAATGCCTCCACCTTTTCTGGTTGACGAACCGTCGAAGTGGAGGGTCCAATAGGGCACGTCAATCGCGTAAATTTCAGGGCCTTCGAGCTCCTCCTCCATCACAGGTTCGTGACTGTTGTCGGGGAACTGTGCCAACAGATCTGCTACCGCCTGCGACTTGATCGCTCTTGGTTTTACACATGTGATGTCGTATTGAGAGATGGTCATGTACCATTTCGCCAATCTCCCGCCCGGAGTAGTGTGAGTTAGCAAGTATCTTATGGGATCGCTTTTGGTGACCACCACTACTTTGTGCGATGCAAAATAGTGTCTCAACTTCTCTATCACAAAGAATAAGGCAAGGCAATGACGTTCGATGTCTGTGTACCTTGATTCAGCCGGCTGCACAATGCGAGAGATGTAATAGATAGGCCTCTCTTGGCCCTCATATACCTGGGCCAAGAGTGCTCCTATAGATCTCCTTGTTGATGTAAGATATAGCAGCAGCGGTGATCCCAGTTGAGGTGCGATCATAATCTTTGGGGATGTAAGTATCTCCTTTAGTTTTCCAAATGCGGCTTCGTGGTCAGGAGCCCAGTTGTACGCGGCGTCCTTCTTGAGAAGAGTGCTGAAACAGCATGTGATTTCGGCGATTGCTGGGATGAATCTCCGCAGATATGACAATTTTCCCAAGAATGTTTTCAAGGCACTTTGGTTGTGAGGTGGCGTCATGCTGGTGATGGCTGACACTTTCGCAGGGTCAGGCTCGATCCCTTGGCGATGGACCACGCACCCCAAAAACTTCCCCGAGGTCACGCCGAATGCGCATTTCATGGGGTTCATTTTCAGTTGAAAGCTCCTGCATCTGTCGAACACTTTTCGCAGGTCTGCAAGGTGATCTGCTTCATGCCTGGATTTGACTACCAGGTCATCCACATAGAATTCCACTTCTTTGTGCATCATGTCATGGAATAGAGCCATCATGGCTCGCTGATAAGTTGCGCCTGCATTCTTAAGACCGAATGGCATTACCGTATAGTTGAATACCCCCACGGGAGTGATGAATGCAGTTTTCCTTGCATCTTCGGGATCCATTTTGATTTGATTGTACCCGCTGAAGCCGTCCATGAAACTGAACATGCGATGGCCTGCCGTTGAATCAATGAGCAAGTCGATATTAGGCAGTGGGAAATCGTCCTTGGGACAGAAACGATTGAGGTCTCGGAAGTCCACGCAGATGCGGAGCTGTCCGTTCTTCTTCACCACTGGCACGATGTTGGCCAACCATGTGGGATGGTGATTTGGCTCTATGAACTTGGCATCTAGGAGTTTGACGATCTCCTGTTTGATCTTCACGTTAAGCTCTGGCCTGAAGCTTCTGGTGCTTTGCTTGACCGGTTTAGACCCTGGGATGACGTCTAAACGGTGCATAGTGATGCTCGTGTCTAGACCTGGCATCTCATCGTATTCCCATGCGAATACATCCTTGTACTCAGTTAGGAGCTGCAGCAGCCCTTGTTCCTCTTCGCTTGTGAGGTCCGCACTCAAGAAGACTGGCCTCCTCTTTTCCTCGTTCGGGCTGAGGAACACTTCCTTTAGCTCTTGCTTTTGTGGTCTTGGCCTGTCTTCCATGCATTCGGGCGCTTCTTTGAGTTTCTCGTCTGAAACGATCTGTGTTGGCTCTTCTGTCAGCGCAACTTGTTTGATTCGATTGATTTGCCCAGGGACACCCCCATGCCCGTGTGAGGACGTCCCCGCGCACCTTCATATGCGATAGCATTTCTTCCCGTTGGCGTAGAAGCTCTCTATCTCCTTGCCCTCGGGGTCGTGTTTTGCGATCCTCTTCAGAGTGTACACACTCTTGCGGTGATATGCGATGCGCGGCGCCTCTTCGTGAATAGGCGGCGTTTCCTTGGTATCTCCCCTTGTTACCATCACGCCTGCAGGTGACTGGTCCTTGATGTCCTCCCAGAGAGGTAAAGGAGTGGGGTTGAATGGTCCGGGTGTTTGCTCGTCCGCCATCTCGGTGAACCACACCGCCTCGCTGAGATGTGCTTCATCCAAGTTGAATGGGTTGGTTGAGGCCGGTATTTCGACAATCCTGTCGTTCCAGATAGCTTTCATCATCTGGTGAGCCGTGGAAGGGATTGCGTCGAAGCGATGAATCCAGGCTCGACCGATGATCATGTGGTATGTGGTGTTCGCATCTATGACGTAGAACTTCGCCGAACACTTGATCTTACCAATCTGAACGCCTAGGCGGATCCATCCGATTGTCATCCTAGAGTCGCTCCCGAATCCCACTAGCGGGGATGGACGCTTGACCACCTTGTGCTCGGGGATCCCTGCTAGCTTCAGTGTGTGGAGTGGAACAACATTGACCGCTGCTCCTCCATCGACGAATGCTCGCTTAAATTCGATGCCATTGATGATGGCGGTCACGTACAGGGGCCTCTGGTGGCTCGCATCTGTCTTCTTGTCGCTGGCAGAAAAGGTCATGATCTTTTCTGTAGGACGGGACGCCCTGATGACTTTCCCGTTGGAGACTACGAGCTCCTCTTCGTAATCCTCCGCTATCCTTAAGATTGCTTTTGTCATATCCGATCGGCATCTTTCTGAGAAGTTCATCTCATCGAAGAATTTGCTGAAGCCGTGCGACCCTTTCATGCGGTCGGCACGCTCATCCTCCGTATCCATGCTATAGTCTTCCTCTTCATGGACTTCAGCAACGACGGGTAGACCATCCTCTGCGACTTCTTCCAAGTCTACTATCGAGATCATGGCGACCTCCTCGCCCTTTGAGCCCGAATCTGTATGGGCAGGCAGCGGGTTGTTGCGCACGTCCTTCCGGTGGTCGCTGACGATGAGTTCGCCGTTCTTCATCTTCTGGTCGAACGCGAATCTGAGCTTCTTGCACTCGGCCGTGGGGTGCATGACTTTGCCGTGGTATTCACACCACTTGGGGTCCCTCGTCATCTCCTTGGAGGGTGCTTTCTCAAGCGGCGGCAGGATGCCGTCCTTGCGCCACTGTCTGCAGAGATCGCTCGCTTCCTCCACCGAGCATGGCAGAGGCGGTGCGTCGAAGTTTGTAACTTTTGCTTGCTTCTGGGGCGAAACTGCATTGATCTCAGCTTCGCGTCCTCGCTTGTAGCCGAATCTGCCGATCTTGTAGGTGGTGCCACTCGCAGGTCGTTCTGGAGCGCTCTTCTTTCTCTGTCTCTCGACGATGGGCTCGATGTTCATCGTGCACTCGATGAGCTTTGAAAACGTGGGTGTTTGCAAATTGATTAGCATGCTCTTGTACTCATCTCGCATGCACTGCAGGCATATCTCTACGAGCCGGCTTTCGAGCATGGGATCCTTGCACTCCAAGGATTTCGCTCTGAATTTCTTGATGAAAGTGATTCCATCTTCCTCGCGTTTCTGATACATCCGCGAGAGGTGGATCATCGTCACCTTCTCTTCCATCTGGAAGAACTTGGTGTAGAACTTCTGGACCATGTCGTCCCAAGTCTTCACAGATCCGGGCTCCAACGTCCGGTACCATTTGTATGCTACATTCCCAAGAGTCTTTGGGAACTCTCGCATCAGCAGTTTGGGATCAGCTCCGTATGGACCCATGACGTCAATGAAACGCATGACGTGCTCATGAGCGTTCCCGTTGACATCCTCGAACTTATCCCATTTGGGAGCTTTGTACCCCGCCGGGTTGGGCATGAGATAGATCTCTCGTGGAATGGGTGGATCGTTGTCTAGCTTCGGGATGATGGTATCCGCGAGCGATTGATGAGCTAGGATGGAGTCCACGCGCTTCTGCAAGGACGTCATGCATTCTGGGAGGCTTCCCTCGGTAGCTGCCGGAGGGGTTGCCGTAGGCGGTGGCGACACATATGCCGTCGGAGGATTGGGAGTGTATTGACTGCCCGCGTTTCCCCAAATCGTCGCTGGTGGAGGCAGAGTGAACTGCAAAGTTGGGTTAGACGCCAAAGCCGTGGGCTGAGAGGCGTGAGCGGCAGGGGGTAGCATTTGCGCTGTTGATCCTTGGATCGAAGGCAGCTGCGCGGCTGACGGTGGAGTTTGCAGATGAGGGTTGGGAGGCGTGGCCGACACTCCCAATCCTGGAGCAGTAGGGGTACCTCCTCCCTGAGGGGTGGCAGTACCTGGTGGAGGATTTGGCGCAAGGGTGCCCAGAACGGCCAAGATCCGTTCCAACTGCGCAGATTGAGACTTGAGAGCTTTTGCCTGACTTTGGACAGTGGCGTCCAAAGATTCCAAAGTTGGTGCCTCGCCGGGAGTCGTCGGAGTACGGCGAGCTTCGTCTCCCGAGGGAGTTTCGGTGGAAGGCGACCGGTTGCTGACATCATCCTCCTGAGACATGGTTGCTTTTGCTGGTAAGTTTCACGTCGGGTTCACCAAAATGTGCACAAGAGATTCCGGCAGGGAGACCTCCGTGTACACCGTACGTAGTGGATCAGGGATCGCACAGGAAGAATAGGGGTGTGTGTAGGGAGAGAGCAAGTCAGTAGCAATGTCTGAGAGAGAGACAGAGGTTTGGCAGAGCTTCCGCGTATGGCAGTGTTGTCCTCTTTCGTATGGAAAGGTTAACGATGTATATATACTGGAGAACATGACCGTTGTAGTGTGGTTAATGCGCCCATTAATGGCGGCTTAATTAGCTTAACCATAACGGCACGTTCGTCCGAGTATATAGGAACCGTTAGAGCACGTGGTGCGCGAGTACCGGAACCGTTACGAGGTTGACCGGGTTTGACCGGATTGACCGGGTCTAGGGAGCTCGTGCCAAAGATCTCTCAAAACAGTTACTAAAGGTCGCGCGCGGGCTTGGCTCGCACGCGACAGGGCTTACTCTAGCCTCCAAACCACAAATCCCTACAAGTCCCGTGCGGTGGTATGCGAGGGCTCTGTCTCGCAGCCCCCACATGGATCAGCTCGGCTGGTGATCCTGTGTGTATGGAGCACAATATGGTGTGCTGGATGCTTGCCACGTGGCCTAGATCTGCCATGTCATAAAGCAGTATCTACAGCTGCCAAACAAATTACTCCATTGTCATCAAAGTTCTCTTTAAATTTAAAGAGAAGAAGTGAAGAACATAGTTGGACTATCTTCAATTCCTTAGAAGAAGCGAAGAACATAGGGTATTCTGCGTAAAGTGTGTCAGATTAATATAAGAATTTGGATGAGATGCTAAACAGACTAATTATATTTCATTTTGAGTTGAAATTAGAATTTTCAAGCTGGCAATGACATTCTGAATCGATCAATTTACATATTTTTATATGTGAAGGGCATCAAATTTTTATCTCGCTTAGGGCAACGAAAAACTTAGAGACGGCACTGAGTGCAGTGGACAAGTGGTCGGATTTAGAGAAGAAGTTCAAGAGGGGCAAGAACTCATCCCGATCAAATACAATTGGTACATAATCAAACATGCCAAATTGCAACCCAACTCCATTCGGAATCAAAATAGTTAGAGATAGGTTTCATCCGTTTGCTCAAGTGTCTGTTGGGCTAAATTTAAAACAAAGATGAAAAGAAGTGCGTTAAGATGTGACCGATCTGAAGCAGCACTTAAAGAATATAGTGCGACAATAGGCACGATCCGATGCAGGGTTTGGTGTGCGACATCACACGTGTGCTTTGGCATCCCCAACTTCACTACATCTTTCTGGTGCACACTTTCAAGCACACGTTGCAACATCTTTGTGACTACGAGGTCTCAATGTGGGTCCCGAGAAATCCCACACCTGGTCGCTTTTTGGTCGGTCGGTTCTTTCACTGTAGAACACAAAATTTGTAGAGCAGGTATTTTATGTTTCTGTTAGAGCATAGACCTGTGTTTTTATGGACACAAATTTATCATAATTTCATGGTCCTTCAGACACCCACGTACGTAGACATGTCCATGCAATAAACAAAACAAACATCAGGGTTTAAGTCACCGCACCAAAAGACAGGTCTCCGAACACCACATGGTTTGGCACACTTCCCAACGTTTTGATTTGGAGTTGTTTTGAGAGTTACTAGAATGATCGATAAAGGTCACAATTATTGTTGTTTAGATTTGGAGGTTTTTCTAGTTCAGGTTCGATTTGGTCGTCCCAAGTACGTGTCCTGCATATGGTGGAAGCACCATACTATTCGTTGGTACATCGTATTAGGTATGTGATGTTGTGTGGCATTGCACAATTGTAGTGAATTCTTGAAACCAAATGCTATGTTAACCCTAAACTTCTTATGCACATGTCTACACCGTCTACGCTTCTCTTGGAGCCATTCCACTATTTGTATTTTGACTGACTGTTAGCTATTTTTTGGTCCAAAAAATGTTAGCTAAGTGGCCGACCGATTGATTAGCAAGCAAGCTGATCGGGACAAAACATAAGTTAAAGTATAAAGTAAACTCACTCATATAATAAGAAAGTTATAAAATCAATATCATCCCTTGCATAAGGTAGTTAAGAGCATCTCCAATCCCTCAAAGAGAGGAGAAAGTGACGACAATTGGATAGAGAAAAATGCAAGTGATGTCCAACCTCTGAAAGGGAACGAGAAGGGGGGAAAACGGGGATTGGAATGGAATTATTCTGACCATTGGAGTGAGGGTGGGGGGGGGGGGGGGCTTGTTGACTCCCAATGTACGACCATTCTAAGGGAAGACTTAAAGGTAACGAGTTAACATATGGTGCAATAAGGAAGTAAATCCAAAGAGAATCAATCTTATTGGGAATGCCTTGAATCAAAGGCAACCAAGATCTAACGAGAACACGAGGAAAAGAAGAGGCAGCCAAAGCAGCAACATGTTTTAGCTGCTCCTGCGACCAGAGGACTTGGTCCTACGACCAAGGGTTTGGTCGTGCGAGCCAGAGGTCCAGTATTAAGACCAGGTCGAGGGAGGGGGGGGATGTTTTGGAAGGTTTCCTCGTTCATTTTGGGGTGTATTAGGCTGTAAGAAACGTCTCTTATCTCTATATAAGAGACCTAGGTCGCGCCTAGAGATTGTGTGGTGTATTTTTGTAGTTTATCCCCATAAATAAAGTGCTCGTTTTTCCCTGGAGGTAGCTAATGTGATCTTTAGTGAACCACATTAAAATTGTGTTCTTGATTTTCTACATATTCGTTTTTTCTTTGATGCCATGTGTTATAAAAAACTTGTATCAGAGCTATGGTGTTTCAAGATCAAGGTGGAGCTAACAGCTGGGGTTTCACAATCTAATGAAATTCAAAGTTACGGTTTTGATATCCATGTAGAGCACTAAGTTTAGGGCATAAAGGACCTAGTGTTTTGCAAAGAATGATGTCTGGAGGCATGATCAAAATAGACAAGTTTACATGGAGGAACAACTTCAGTCTGTGGGAGATCAAGATGCGCGCTTTGTTGAAGCAGCAAGGCATATAGTTTTCATCGGCGAATAACAAGAAGGGCAGAGATACATCCTTCGCTGATTATCAAGCTATGGAGGAGAAGGTGCACCCAACGATTATGTTGCGTCTTGTGCATGACGTAATTATCGAATTTGCAGATCAGGAGACGGTGGCCGCTTTTTGTTGAAGTTGGAAAGTCTCTACATGACAGAGTCGCTCACCAACAAGTTGATGCTGAAGTAGCTTATTTTTAGTATGTGAATGTATGAAGGTACGTATCTTAAAGATTACCTAGACCAGTTAAATACTATTCTACTTTGAGTTGTGTAATATGAATTGATGAGTGATGAGGATGTTGCATTGATTATGTTGGCGTGTCTTCCTTCATCGTATGAGTGGTTTGTACGGTCTTTCATCGTTGAAAAAGATATTGTAACCCTGGAATAGGTAAGTTTGTCTCTTCACACGAAGGCGATGCGGCTTAGGGCTGCATATGAAGATTCAGACAATCAGGCTTCTGGACTGATGGTCATGGGAAGCAAGGGTAAGAGGATCAAGGGCTCTAAGTTTCGGAAAGATGTATGTGCTCACTTTTTGGAGAAAGGTCATAAGAAGAGGGAGTGTCCCAAGAACAACTCAAGATCTTCAAGTTTTCTGCAGGTGGATGGTCTTTGGAGGATGACCTAATTCTCTAGAGCCCGTTGGGGGTTATATGGGCTCATGACGAGGAGCATATTTAGGGTCCACTTGCACCCTATAGGGTTTACCCTTTCAGGTGGTTTCGCCAAATTTTATACTTTGTTGGAATACATGGATTCCATTTCGGACCTCATGGCTCCAAGCCATTTTTCAAATTCGAGCCTGCTTGCGGCGGTCTCCTCATACGTTGTAGGCTCATATTGATCGATGATCAATACATCACCAGGTTCTTTCACGAGAAATCCATATCTCGCAGGTTGTTGTTCCTCATCATCTTGTGAATCATGCTCATGTTCCACCAAGGGATCAATATTCCGTTGTGGTTCTTTAACTTCTTTAAGTCCTATATTTCTCCCAATGGTTCCTTCAGAGATAAACTCTCTTTATAGAAACACACTTTTTCGAGAAACAAACACATTATTCTCGATAGTATGGTAGAAATAATATCCCTTTGTTTCCTTAGATATACCACAAAGATACATTTATCCGACTTGGGTCCAAGTTTATCTCACTGTAAACGTTTTATATAATTTTCACAACCCCAAATCTTCATGAATGAAATACTATGATGCTTCCCATTCCATATCTCATATGTTGTTTTCATAACGGATTTGGATGGAACACATTTCACGATAAAAGTCACAGTGAGTAGAGCATGGCCCCAAAAGGAAACTGGAAGATCTGTTTGACTCATCATAGACTGACCCATGTCCAACATGCCATTCCAATGAGGCGTTCCAGGTTGAGTGTGTTGGGATAGGATCCCACACTCATTTAGATGATCGTCAAACTCTTGGAGTTAGTACTCGCCTCCTCAATCTGATCTTAGAACCTTGATACTTTTGCCAAGCTGGTTTTGTACTTCATTTTTGAATTCCTTGAACTTTTCAAAAGATTCTAATTTGTTCTTCATAAGATACACAAATTCATATCTATTGAGTTCGTCATTTAATCTGATGAATTACTGAAAACCACATCTAATACTTGTGTTTAATGTTCCACACACATCAGTATGTATGAGTTCCAAAAAATCACCAGCCCTTTCACATTTACCTGTGAATGGGTACTTTGTCATCTGGCCCACTAAACAAGCCTCACATGTAATGAGTCCAGAAATCCATCATCATGGACTCTAGAAACGTGATTCTCATTTATGTTGCCTAAACGATAAAGCCAAAAGATAAGTAGGGTTAATATCATTAGAATTTAACATCTTTGTATTAATGTTATATACAGGATTATCAAGATCAGGGACATACAATCCATTAGACAAAAGTCATTACAATAATGCATATCACCAAAATAAATGGAATAATATTTGTCCTTTATTGTGATAGAGAACATTTTTTGTCCAAATAAGAAACTGAAATATTATTCTTGCTCATAGCAGTGAAATGATAGCAATTGTATAATTCAAGAATAATTCCAGAAGGTAAAGACAAATAATAATTTCCTACGACTGCAGCAACACTTGCTCCATTTCTAACGCGTAGGTCTATCTCACTCTTTGCCAGCGTTTCACTTCCCTTACGTTCCATCGCATTTATAAAAATGTGAGATCCACATCCGGTATCTAATATTCATGATGAAGAAAAATACATATTGATAAAAAAATCTGCAGTGGAATTCCCAATTCCTTTCTTCTTTCTTCCGGGTGCTTTGAACAGTTCATCTTCCAATGACTAGCCACGCCACAATGGTGGCATCTACCTTCCTTAGCTACAACACATTTCAGATTTAAGGAAAATTCCTTGGATTTAGCAATAGCCTTGTATTTATCCTTGGAGTTCTTAGAAACATTCTCTCCCTTTCCCTTATTGTTAACCGTCATGAGTGCCACTTGGTTTCCATCTGGGAGATTGCTTCCGAAAAAACCTCTTGACACTTCAAAACTTTCATGTCTAGATTTCTCTTCAAATAGCATACTTAAATCTATGATCATATCATACGCCTCCATGTTCTCATGTTGCTTCTGAAGCTTAGAGTTAATGGTAGCTAACATGAGGCATGCACATCCAAAGAATCATCTGTATGCTTTTATGTGCATCATTTTCAGCTCAACTGGGATTATCAGGTGGTGGAGCAGGAAGAGCATGTTGTAGGGAAATTATATTTTTCTCGTGTTTGAGAACAACTCTCAGATTTCTGAATCAATCTAAAAAATTAGTTCTAGACAACTTGCCCTTCTCAAGGACAGATCGTAGCGATAAAGCCGAGTCTTGTGAGTTTGATGCCATAGATATCAATCACAGAAAGAAACCTGCAAGTATAAGTATTGATACAATTAACAATGAATTTTATGAAAGATAGCTCCCACTATTGTAATCGAACTAATGACCTTCACCATTAACACGGAAAAATATCACATATCTTTCTAGTGGGCCAAGAACCATGTTTCATTTCCTCTTAAGTCAAATTTGGCTGAACACCCAAAACTCAGTTATTTAGGTGGGAAGCACTTTCCAATTACATCTCATGTAACTCTTTGTTCAACTGGGTGAATAATTCCTTATTCAAATTTATGTCATAGACTATTCCCAATTAAATTGCATCTAAGCTTTCTATCATATTTAAGTAGCTTAGTTAAAATAGACAATTTCCTTGACAGTTTGTGTACTACATGATTATGCTATTGCTTCTTACAATAATAAATAGAAGTACCTTACTATGGCAAGCATGCACTTAATTGATCAAGGTTATGATGAGTGTCAAGCAAGTTGTAACTTAATATTTTATGTTTAAGGGATTTATTCCTTTTATTTGATCTTATCAACTAATCTATCTAAACGGATTGGACAATTCCAATTGAAAATTTCATGTTAATTATTATCTTGTTTGACATTCACCCATGCATCATATACATCAACATAAACAAGATATAAATATAAACGTGACATGGCTGTGCCCTCTAAGAAATATGATACTCCCAAGATAATAAGAGTACATATAGAACTATAAGAACTCCAATCTCTTCTCCAAGTTCTCCCATTCTTGTAGTCCAAGCGTCCATGTAGGTGTTTCTCTTCCTTTGTTGCTTCAATAGAATTGATAATTTATATATCTAACTATATATATGTAGAAAAAAATCACATACGAGGGGAATGAGATAAGAAGAGAAGCACAATGAGAATGAGTACATATGCACAACAAGCAGGTCTTATATTGATTACATCAATTACATCAAAACCATCAAAACCAAACAATAACAAAAACAAACAGTCACTAGGCCATATCCACATACCATGCAATTAAAGATCAAGTGAAGCGTATAAAACATACATTTAATTTCATGATCACTTAACGGATAATTCATAAACACCCTACTGTCGAGGGTCGAGAGGGCGCCCCCCCCCCGAACGGGGTCCCGCAACCTTCACTGGGGCAGGGTCGAGGGGCATGGCCCCTCACAGGGTTCAGGCCGGCGTCCCAATTGTTTATTGGAAAACATGTTTTTTATTTGATAGTTGCAATGTTAATCCGACTGAACAGACGATCTGCATAGACTGAATTACTTGAAAATCAACCATCATATGGCAGAACCCGAGTTATATTACCTACATTGTATCATATACAAGTCCATAATTGTATTACATACAGATCATGATCCTATCGTGTCTCATACAATCTAATAGTTTAAACATATTAACGTGTGAATAACTGAATGTAACACATACACAGATTATGATTTCACAACCTGACTCTGATACCACTGTTGGGCTTTAGGTAGCTATACGCGGAAGAAATACAAAACTTTTATGCCTAAAACCCACCATGGATTCCATTGTGAAGGAGCATAATATGATGTTGAGAAATTACTCCAGTTGCGCAACAAATGTGAAACGCCTCTACGATATCCACACGAACACATGTGAACTTCACTCCCTCTTCTTTGGTGCTAGCCTACTGGAAGAAGACGGACGATTTTGTCTCACAAAATCAACTGATTACAGACGCCTCCTCTCAAACCATATTTACTTTGTATCTTATACGAATAGTGAAAAATCTTGAGGAATCTAGCCACGCTTCTAGGGTATTTGTAGGTAAGAGATATTTTGACTTGTACTTTAATCCTAACAGTTAGGATTAATTTGCACTTAATTCTGAAATTTATAATTTTCTTTAGTCCAACTAATGAGCAATTAATTTTGATTTGATCCATTCTTGTGTGTGAATATGTAGATTCCTACTTACGTGGGAAGTAACAACTACAAGCATGAGAGATATCTAGCAATACATCAATGCTACCCAAGTAATAGAAATGTCAATGAAATGACTAACCTCTACGACCAATGTTACCATGTCGTATAATCCATTTTTCAATATACCCAGATTAGACACAAGGCATGGAGCGTCACCCTTGTATATCCAATCTATAGTTTCTCGATTCGCAGAGTAGACTTAGACAGGCAAATGACATCATTATCGCATATTGATTTATTTGAGGACGGCCTTGCATATCCTAAGTCTAACTGATCGAGTGGCCATGGATATATACTCATGTTATCTAGGAGGGGCAAATTCTACCTACATCACTCACACCCCTCATAATATTTCATCACATGTCCAATTAATGCTTTTATAATTGTCACTGAGTGATGTTTGACAGTATTAAAACATGTCACTTTGGATCTAGGGAATGTGGTGACTTCAAGTCATTGGATCACAACACCATTGTCACTATGAGAAGCACGTGTGACACTCACATAATATTCATGTAGTATTCTCATGGCGGGTCAATCCATTACGCTATTACTCCTAATTAACAATGATACTAGACTAGAGATATTTAAGAAAAAAACATTTCTTCTAAGGGCTTCATTATGTCAACATATATCCATATAGATAACATAATGAATAAAAAGTATTTACAAATAAATGTAAATCAACAGTCTCCCACCTACACTGGAGCCAATATGGTGCATCTCGTATGCCTATAGATCTAGCGTTGCCCTCATACTTACGTTGAGAAAGGGGTTTGGTAAGTGGGTTTGCAAGGTTGTCACGTGCTCGTTTCCCAGAATTCCGCGTCCACCTCATGGATGAACGCGATGATCCACTGCTCAACTCGCCTTTGGATGAGTGTGAGAGAGGAAAAGTGTAGCATGCGCGTGTATTATTTAGTCTAGTTGATTTGTATGGAACAGTCAAGTATTTAGACAAAGTTCTAGTTATTTGCAGCATATCACCCTAGAGTTTGTGTTAATTATAGTGCAATCCCTTGGACGCAATATACAATATTTCCACCAATTAGAAATGAAGAGGCACCCGCATTATATTTGAGTGAAAGTTCGGCTCGGTATCTCCTTGTTTGTCGATCTCGTTGGTGGTGAGTTCCTTCGAGAGTCTCTCCTTATGCTATTATTTAAATTTTTGAGTGATATGTGTCTAGTATGTATCTCAAAAGGATACCATGCTCGTAATTTAGATTGTTGGTTCTAATCAGTGTAATTAAGGTCGCATTTTAAAATGCAATACATAGTTAGCTCGGGTGCTAATGTACAGCCACCATAATTGACACGAAAATGCGAGAACCCTCGCTTGATCGTAAAAATCATGCAATAGAATGCAGCAATTTAATATTTCAACATCAAAGTGGAACAACATGTAAAGATATAATGTCGCTGGTGCAATTTTGTCAGTATGGAGTCATAATATCTTAAAAAAATTTGCAGTCTATTTAAATTGATTTGGACGAACTAGTGAAACATATCTTATCGTGTTTTCAATGAAAAAATTAATCAATGCAAAAGAAATTAAAGTGGTAGTTCCAGTATGCTTGTATTGCTCAATCCGACATTGTTCTTGTCCGTGGAGTGACAAAGCATTGATTAATGGAGAGATGCGGGATACTAAATGGAGCTTTAAGTCCCGAAACAATGAGGTAAATGGAAGAGAAGATTGTGACCAGGGTCGGCCCTATAGGCAAGCAGCCGATGCGGCCGCTTTAGGCCCCGGGCCGGCATGGACCCATTTTTTATATGGTTCTTCACATTGTATTTAGATAGATTTAGTATTTTAATGCATTGCTTTTTTAAACTGTCCATTGCTTCAGTGGTAATTTGAGTTTTTGGCACAAATTTGACACAAGTTCGACTCTCCTTGATGATATATGTGATTTTTTGTTTAAATTTTAATATAAAAATTTGCGAAGCTATTGAGTACTCCCTCCGTTTCACTAGATACTTCAAAAACTTTATGGGCACGGGGATTAAGAAACCCACCCAATTTACTATTTAACCCTTCTTCTTTTATTAATTCCACCCTCTCACATCCACTCACCTCTTAGATTAAGACCAAGAACATACAAGAACAAATCACTATGAACAGATTCAACATCACAAAAACCAACATTTAACCCTCTCACAGCCACCTTCTTCAGCCCACATCTTAGAATAACACCAACGAGAACACACAAAAACACATCCCCATGAACAGATCCAACATCACAAAAATTAAATTTAACAGTTCTACAGAAATGAGGAGAAGAAAAGAAGAAGAAAGAAGAAGAGGAAAAAAATAAGTGCAGGAGAAGAACATGACGAAGAATAGCGGGAGTTGGAGGACGTTGCCTTACGGATGCCGCCGCCGCCGAAGGACACCGCTGCCGTCGACCTCGCCACTGCCAAGGACGCCGACCGCCTTCCTCGACGCCGATCTGCTCTCTCTTTCTCTCCCTCTCTTCATCTCTCGTCTGAAGACTGTAAATGGATGGATCTACTTCCTCCCGATCTACTTCTGTCCATGCATCCACCACAAAGCTTCTCTTCACCTTCTTCTTCCTCCCACTGTTCTGCAACGGCGGCGACGGCGGAGTTGAGGAGATCGAGAGACAGAGAGATGGAGACGGAAAGATTGATGGATATGGGGATGGAGAAGATCGATCTGCTCTCTCCGTCTCCGTCTCTCTCTCTCTCTCTTTCTCTTCATCTCTACGGTTCTGGAAGTGTGCCGATGAAAGGGAAGGAGATGGACGAGGGGCAGATGGGTTTGGGAGGAGTGGATAAGAGAGGATGGAGGAGGATGAGTGAGAGGCGGATGATGCTTCTGGAGGAGATTAATTTTGGTGTTAGATTTAGGTTAAAAATATCACATGGTGGGATATTTTGGGTTGGGCTTAATTAATCAGGTTTAATATAAAATATGTTTAATTAAACCCAATGAAAAGGTGGGTTTGGGTTTTTTAATAAAAGGGTATAGTTGAATTTTGTCACTTTTAAAGTTTCCATATTTGGAAATTTTGAAGAATCTGGCGAAACGCCCAAAAAGGAAATTTTTAAGAATCTGGCGAAACGGAGGGAGTACTAATTAAAATCAACACAATCTTTTTTCTCAAAAGAAAGGAATCAGCACAATCTATTCTCTACGTGAATAAAATAAGTATTGCAAGTCTAATGTTTTTCTCTTCTAGAAAACTATTTTATGTGTACATATTTTGTAGGGCCTCAATTTTAGTACTTGCTTTAGGCCCCCAATTTTCTTGGGCCGGCCATGATTGTGACAAATCGCAATTTCTTGCTCCTAAACAAGGAAAAAAATTTCATGAGCGCCTTGTGTGATAGGAGTTTGTAGTCGTAAACTCGAGTTGGCACAAGTTAGTGACTCGATTATGCACCATTATTAGTTGTCAACTTTTTCTTTGATCATCATTGACAGAATATGAGAGCGTGTGAGACATGATTTTGGTTGGCCTAATTGTCAATTTTGCATAAAAAATACATGTATTATATATTATTGTATGTCCTTTTTTTTTGAAAGTAAAATGCCCAATAGGGCTACACAGAGGAAATTCCCATACGGTCCTCCAACAAAATATCAACCGCCCACATGGGCTCTTGCATATACCACACTCTATCTACGTCATCACCCATTCCCATCTACTCGAAAAGGTGTGCGCATTCATTGCCACCGCGTGGTGTAAATTTGACCATAAGGTCATTTCGGTTACCGAGGAGATAGAAACGTTCTTGAAGAGCCCTTCCTACTTCCGAACGGTCATATGCTTCATCTTCCCCTTCTCTCATCTTCTCCCAAAAATCCACAAGAGACTTCGCATCTGTTTCGAAGATTATGTTGTGGAGTTGAAATTGAATTGCTAAACGCATAGCCACCAGGAGGGCTTGTGCTTCTGCTTCTCTCGCCGACGTTCCGAAAGGCAGGGAAGAATACTTTGCAACGATGATGAGACCATCGTGGTCTCACACCACCACACCGGCCGAGGCTTTGCCTTGTAAAGGTTTCCAGGCGGCGTCTGAGTTAATCTTTAGCCAATTTGGCGACGAATTAACCCATTTTGTTTTCGACCTTGTTTGTCTCTGAGTTGCCTGAGTCTCCCCCCTTCCTTGCATGTTCAGATCTAGTTCTTGCATAAGGTCAGAGACCCAAAGTAGGGTATCTGCTGGTGATTTGGTCTTACCCTGATGCATCGATTGATTTCGATTGTACCAGATTGCCCAGATGAGCAAGCATAGTTTCCTTCGGTCTTCTGAGTTTAATAAAACCCAGATCTCTCTGAACCAGTCTTTGAAACTTGTAACTGATTTTGATAACACGGGTTCCTCAAACGCCATAGACCAGATTTCCTTCGCAAAAGGACACTCCACAAAAACATGTTTTACGGTTTCTTGTTTTTCATAAAAAATACAGTTTGTTTGAATATCGATACCTCTTTTGACCAGATTTGTTCGTGTTGGCAGCGAATTGTGTAAAGCTCTCCAAACAGTGTACAAGTATCTCTTGTGAATCTTCTGTTTCCAGAACTGATTCCACATATCGTCATTCTTCAACTCATTGATTTGAGCTTGTCGACTGACTGTTAATTTCTTGGATGACTCTGTATCCAGATTTTACTGAATAAACTCCGTTCTCTTCATGTTTCCACATCCGAGAGTCTTCAACAGGGGTAAGGGGGATGGTCAGCTTTAGCACTTCTTCAACATCCTCCTTCCACAGCAGTTGATTCAGCATATCCCTATCCCACTTCTTCTCACAGGTAATAAGGTTTTCCACTTTCAGATTTGCGTTCTGTAAATTTGGGGTAATGATTTTGTGTGTCCAGTGGCGTTGTAGCCAAGGATCTGCGAAAACATTTATACTTTTTCCGTCCCCCAATCGCCATCTAAGTCCATTGCTTGTGACTTTCCTTCTTGCTAAGATGCTCCGCCAGGCATAAGAAGCTCGTTTGTTCACTTGAGCTTTCGTGATATCTGAACCCCTGTAGTATTTGTGTTGGAACAACCGACTTAACAGAGAGTTTGAAAGATTTAAGAGCCTCCAGTATTGTTTTGCAAGTAGAGCTAAATTAAATTTTGTGATGTCCTTCAGCTGTAATCAACCCTTATCTCTACTTTGTTTCATCTTAAGCATAGATATCCAACTGATGGCCTTTTTTCCTTCATCAATCCCCAAATAAATTTTCCAATAACTGCTTCAATTTTGTTGAAGAGATCCTTTGGTACGAGGAAGCAGCTCATGGTGTAGCACGGTATTGCTTGGATTACTGCTTTGACAAGCACTTCTTTCCCTGCAGAAGATAAGAACTTCTCCTTCCAAGTTTTTAGCTTGCTGATAATTCTGTCGAAAATATTCTGAATACTTACCAGTTTTTTCCTTCCAATAAAAGTAGGGAGACCAAGATATCTATCGTGGAAGGACTCCAACGCAACTCCACATCTGCTACTCAGATTTTCTTGACGGCTCTTTGGGACGTTTGAGGAGAAGACGGCAGCAGACTTATTCAAGTTCACCTTTTGGCCAGTAGCTCCTTCATACCGATGTAATAGGTCACATAAAAATGTAATTTCTTCCTCATTTGCTTTTGTAAAGATAAAACTATCATCGGCAAAGAAGAGGTGGGTGACTTGGGGTCCCCCTCTTGAAGCCGAAGCCCCTGAGATGTGCCCATCTGCCGCAGACTTAGATAGCGCACGTGAAAGTACTTCACCACATAGTAAGAAAAGGTATGGAGATAGAGGGCAGCCCTGCCGTAGCCCCCGTTCGGGTTTGAAAAAACCAACACTCCTCCCTTTAATATTAAAAGAAAACGTTGTCGTAGATATACAATCTTGGCCAAGGTTAATCCACCTCGGGCCAAACCCCAACTTCGTGAGCATTTTCTGATTAAAGCCCCATTCCACACGGTCGTAGGCTTTACTAATATCAGTTTT
Source organism: Linanthus parryae (assembly GCA_023055425.1). NCBI lineage: Eukaryota > Viridiplantae > Streptophyta > Magnoliopsida > Ericales > Polemoniaceae > Linanthus > Linanthus parryae. Next base: position 39,629,775 of record JALGPY010000001.1, on the reverse strand, counting down.
TAGGGCTAGGAAGCCCTCTTTTCCTTTTATACAAGTCCTCATCGAGTGTAATATTTCAAAAGCCACAAGAACATTGTCCGTAATTAATCTCCCCGGGACGAAGGCGCTTTGGTTTTCAGAAATGATATTGGGGAGAATTTTCTTGAAACAGTTCGCCATAGTCTTTGTTACCAACTTGTAGATTGTCGTGACTAATTGGTCGGAAATCCATAGCTTTCCTAACTTGCTTTAATTTAGGAATAATGGCTATTATCGTGTGGTTATAGGCTTCCACACTGTTTAGGCCATTTAGAATGGCTAGAACAGTATTGCTAACCTCTTCGCCTATCACATCCCAAATATTTCTGAAAAAATAGAGGGGGGAAACCGTCAATACCTGGTGCCTTTGTGGGCCCCATTTGCTTGAGACTCTCCTCTATGTTCGTTTTGGTGTACTGCTCCTCCATGATTTCTCGTTGTTCATCTGTGACTCCTTCGTCTATAAAATTCAGCATATAATCCATATCATCTTCAGTTGGATTTGAACTGCTAAATATCCCTTTGAAATAGTTTTGAAGGATTTCAACAATCTCCTCCTCTTCCGTACACCACTTCCCGAAATCATCCTCCAAACCGCGGATTGTGTTTCTGGATCTGCGAGCAGAGGCTTTAAAGTGAAAATATTTGGTGTTTCGATCTCCTTCTCTGAGTCATTCCACTCTAGACCGCTGCTTCCATTTTGGTTCCTCCTGGAGAAGGAGTTCATTCACCTTATTAAACGTGCCATACTACCATTGATCATTTCTATTTTATCGTAGGTGGTTCGAACCATCATAAATCTACTGTCAACGACAATACCAATTCGTTGATTATTGTACTTAATAAATTGATCTGATTGTTTTTTTGGCCTAACACAAATATCTACTCCTTGTTATGTTCGTGCGTAAGAAAATAACAGTCGCTTAATATACAATGGGTATTAAGGGCATGTTTCGTATAATCTGAAAATCTGGAATATGGACTAGAAAAAATTGTAAAAAAAGTTTTGGTGAACTGAAAATCAAAGTTGGTTTGGTATGAGCTGAAATTGCAGAATACTAATTTGATCAATTTAACAATCTTTACAGAGAAAATTAGTCAATTACTTGAATTTACTCACTTCTAAATGAACTAAGATCATGCTACCGTTAATAATATACTACATTATTTTTTCTAAGATTTCAGCCGTATAATCCTCAATTTCGGAGGTTCGACAATTGCACATAAGTTATTTATTCTGTAGATTTTCAACTGAAATTTTGTGTCATATATAACAAACAGAATTAGATTAAAATGCCGGATTATAATAAAAAAATGATTAAAATTAGGGTTTCTAAACATACACTATTTTTTTTTCTTTTTTTTAGAATCAACATACACTAATATTGACTATTTACTTTTGGTACAACTGAATAAACTACAGAAGGAGCCTTGCACTCTCAACACTAGCCTGATCTAATATTGACTATGATTTAACATACATTATGATTTAAGAGGGCGTATTTAACGTAATTCATGAAAACATAATGTGTAATGAGTATTTGTTTCAAAAAACTGTAATGAGTAGTATTTTTGTAGTAGAAATATCACCTAGTGGACTAATTCTTCACTTATCAGATTCAAAAAGTTTTTTTTTTTCCTTTTCTTAAAGGTAGTAATAATGGTGGACTAATGTAGTTCCACTTGTTTGCAAATGACACAGTGTTTGATTACAATCTGCTATATAGATTATTTTATTTTGTACACATTAATCTTAATGAGAAAAGAGAATATTGTGAGATGCAAAAGCATAGTCGAATAATTGAAACATACTATTATATCGATGTTCCTATATACTGCCATATATACCAGATATTTTGAGTCAAATGGCCTGTTACAAGTACTTCATTAATCCCATAGGATTCCCAACTAACTCAAAGGTTTTTTGTGGGGATAAAAATATTAGCAATCGAAAGTTAGTATGATCATTTCACAGTCAAATCTACTAATTAAAGGTTAGTCTAAACAAAATCTATAATTATTAATTCCAGCTAGTTGCTTCCTTAAACTTGAACAAATAAATGTTTAAGCTCGTTTGGACATGTTTTAAAATGCACAAACCTTTTTACATAAGGCTAATTGTCGATGAACATCTTCTAATCCGTCAATGCAGTTTTGAATCAAAATCATGGCCTTAAACACTTCAATCTGAAAATATGCAACCATCATTTTAATGAATGTCATATGACTAAGGTTTTGAATGCCTAATAGCAGTCTGGGCCAAAATACTTGGTTATTCTAGTAGAAGAAAATACCACTCCGACCCACCTTTTTTGCACCATTTGGACTTTTATCACTATTCACTGGGTCACTTTGACCCAGCAATTTGGATAGCAAAATTTTACAACGTTTAGATAATTTTGTCGAAGTGTTGTAGAGTAACTTCTATTCTACAAGACAATAAAAAATAAATCGAAAAAGTGTATCATTTTGCGATCCAAATCACGGGTCAAAGTGATCCAGTTACGGGTGAAAGAAGTCTAAATAGTACGTTTGAGCTGGGACAGAGTGGTATCAAATATTGGAATGAATGACACAACTGACAACACCTACTGACAGGTGGTACGTACATTTCAATCACGATATCCATCAATCGGCATCTTATCCAGCTTTTCTGTGTGAATAGTGTTATGTTGTCCACGTCGACGAACTATGAATTACCGGCATGGTGGAGTTAGCTATATGGATATCGCATGTTGATGGATCCCTTAACTTGAATATGCTTTTCCTTTTGCCCTCAAATTTTATCTGAAGATTGAAAGTGTTTCCATAGATAAATATATCAATTTATCACATATTTAGGGATAAAAAAGTTGAGATAGAAGAAACTTTCTTATCCTTATTTGTGGATTATCTCTTAACTGATTCCAACTGAAACATTTTGGTTGATGTGAAACTTATTGGGACCTTTCCTACAAGCATCCTAGTCGGCATGATGGTGTTCCACGTCCTCGTGATTAAAGAAAAGTAAACACTGTTTTCACAATCATTTCAAAATTATAATAAGAGATTCAGTATTAATGTTACTAGTATTTGAATGAGGAATAGTCAATGGGATGTTTTTATAAATATGAGAACTCATCATTTGATTTGATTCCACCTACCCAAAAGGCTTAAAATGGGTATGAAACGATAGAACAAGTTCTTTGACAACTTTCTTATTTTGTCACAAGCATGCAACGCAAAATTTACAACTTGCTTAAATATCTGACACATAGTTGTACGCACAATTTTTTATGCTAATGAAAATAAAAATGATAAATTTGATGTATCAAATACTTATTAATGAAGTTAATGTAGCGAGTTACAGTTATGTAACAACTTTCTAAACACAAATTAATCATCTGATTCTTCTCCTAGAATGTTGAACGAGGGATTTAGCAACTTAATCTCGATTCGAAAGAGTAGGCGTTCCTCGATTTTGGCGAAGAACGCGTTGACGGTCTTGAAGAATGCCAAGAACTTGCTTGAAGAACTTTGAATGTCTTAAAGAACTGTGTGATGATCTTGAAAACGGATGTATGAACTCTTCAGGACCTTATCATCTTGATCTTCAGAGCTCTCTCATTCTCACAATATAAAATTATGTTATTTATGATTTAGGGGTGACCCGGTTATATAGGTGATGGAGAAAGAAATGTAGTCATGTTTACAACTCCTGTAACTAATTATCTTTTTTTTTCAATAAATCAATAATTTTTTTTTGAGAGATAACTAATAAATGATTAATTTTCATCAATCATGTAATTAATAACTTGATTTATTTTGAAATAACGACTTATTATAAGAAATAAGCACCAATTTGACAAGTGGAGTAATATTTTTCGCCAGATTTGTTAGTTTTGATAGTTTCATCAGTTTGACAAAGGAACTTTTTGATTTGCCGTACTTGATGACTTGTAGTCATATCGCGTAGTGACATGTTGCAGCCATGAACCATCCATGCTTGTAAATATGTTTTTCCTTATTTACGATTTGGTCCCAAAATCTAATTGTCTCATATGAACAATAGTTTGTAAAGCATTACAATTTGGTCATGCCTAATTATAAACATGTGGTGCTATTTTATAGGCCGTAAATTTTTGTGTGTCTACAACAGACTTGTTTGCTAGCTCTTAGTCTTGTTGGCTTGACAAGTCTGGATAAAAGTTTCTCTCGTATTTTCAACTTTGACTCCGTATATCTCTAGAAACATAACTTCTCAATGGGAGCAGACTGTCCCATCCTATTATATTATTTAACTCTGAAATTCCTCACAAATTCACAACACAGTCATTGTTAAAGGGTTTGTTTCTATGATATAGAGTGTATGTGCCCAATGCGCAATAGTAACGGTCTCTTACCATTTCATCCATTGGTGGGACAATTTGAATTATAGTTGTATTTTTCTTCACAAGTAACGAAAGATTTTATTTCAAGCAAAACGATACAAAAAGGTAGGGGCATACCCCTACGTACTGAGGGAAAAAATGAAAGAGAAACTTACCAAACCTAGAAACTTCTTATAACCTAATGGCATACGACCTCAAAGGCCCTCAAAACTACGCAAAGCATAGGACTAGCAGTGTGAGGTTCAAGAGCCTCCAAACTCCCAAAGAAGATTGCTTGAAAGCTAGGCAGCACAAGAAAAAAGCCCAAGCCATAACCAAAGTACCAAACAAACCCTAATCAGCAGCTACGGGTCGGCGGCAGCATTTCATACTTTCGCAAGAATAGCGTCATCCGAAGCAACCCTCACGACCCATGTGGAGGGATCGTTTAGTCACCAAATACCAAAAAATGGAGGCGGCTCCTGGTAGTGTCAGACCTCTAGGATTGCTCTCTCAAATCTATCCTAGAGTCTTGATTTTTTTAGATCTGTTATATTGAACTATTTACTTACTCCTGCCAGATCTGAAGTTTTGTTTTCTCTCTTTGGGACGTGTAGAGTTGGGATGAAAACAGGTCGGATCTGGATCGGATCAGACACTTACCGATCCAGATCCGACCAAGAAATGGGATCCATATCAGATCCTGATCCGTTCGAATCTTCACCGAATTCGGATCGGATCAGGATCAAATTTGCAATAAAATACATAAAATAACATAAAAAACACTTGTTCATATGCCAAGGCATGTTTGTAAATTACGAAGCCTAAAATAAAAAATAAGTGGCTTTGTAGGTTGGATTTACTATTGTATTCTTCTTGGAAGTGTAAGTGGGGGGGGGGGGGGGGTACTAGGGGTATATTTGTAAAGCACACGTATACGTCAAATTGAATCGGGTCGGAAGCCGGTGGATCTGCCCTCCGATCCAAATGCGTATCTAAATTTGATCGGTATTGGCTTTCCGGATCTAAACCAATCCATTTTCCATTGGATCGGATTCGGATCCGATCCATTCGGCTTGGATCGCTCGGATCTCAGATCGGATAGGACCATATTGCCATCCCTAGTGTAGAATCAGTCATAGTACTTCTCCCAATGTATTAGTTAGGTCCATATTTTGTTTAGCATTGTCTAGAGTCTCCTATCCTACATGTACATATTGTTATCTTTCTTAAAGAGTTGTTCACTGACAAACTAAAACGATGATAGAGTTGTTCACTTGACGAACTACATGTGTTAGTGTGCTATCATTAAATAAACTCAAGCAAAAATTGAATTGCCACCGGCGTGGGGTCCTACACAAGAGATTGCAGAAAGTAGGTAGAAAAAAATGGTGTGGTGAGTAGCTAGTCCGAGGATTAGATATCTATCTTGCATCAGACGTTTCGTGCTATAAAGTGTCTAGAACTTGTTGGTGCTAGCAGGTGGTGTTTTACTATTAACTGACTCTCAGGCGGAGAACATAGTTAAAGTTTCTCCATGGTAAAAATCTAGTGTGCCGTGTCTGTTACTTTTCGTTTAGCTGTTATAATTGTTATATTAGATCTACGTCTAAAGTTATACTACTGCATCTACTTTATCTTTACGCATTTCTTCTATATAGAATATATCTTATCTTTTGGTCTTGTCTATGACTCGATCTATTATTTTATCTACAAGAACCATTCCTATTGCCTCTACGAATATAATCTTTCACCGTATTACGTAGCGTCGTAAATTGAGGGTGTCTCAGAGCATACACGCTCTTACTCGTTTGGTACAAAGTATGCGCCTGTGCAATCCCCCTCATTTTTCACCTTAAATAGTAATCAATCGAGACTTCATATTACATTTATTGACATTTATTAAATAATGTTTTTATGGATATGTATATTTTATTTTAAGATGTCTATATTGCAATTTTCTATCCGATCCGTCGATGTTTTCCCTTTGCAAGTAGAAATTCAATAAGTATTCTCTTACTTTTGCAGAAAGAAACCAACTAAAATCTAATATGAAGTTCATTTCCATGAAGAATAATGAATTTTAGAATTTACTATAAAATGCTAATTTTTCAATTCAAAGAATATATATTAAAAATTCTTAATTATGCAAGTAACATTCATTCATTATAGACAAATAATTTTTATTTCTAATCCTGTTTCCGATGATCTTTTTAATTCCTGCAATTCGTGATTACATTAGTATATCATTAGTTTTATACAGAGGAATAACGTAAAATGTAATGTGGGTAGTTATTTACTTAAAATTCATTTATTTTCCAAACAGATTTTTGTTAGAAAATTATTTAATATTCAATTAAAATAATGACACCATTTCCTTTAATTAGTCACTACCATTCCAAATACTGGATCTTAAAATTTAAGTATGAAATCATTAATTAATGGGAATCTAGAATCTTAAAATTTAGTATAAATTATTTAGTTTTTTGTTTCAAATATCTAAATCGTTTCCTTGAATAGTAATCAGATATGAGTTGAAATTACATTTGTTCATATTTATTTATTTTTTATGTTCTTTCAACTCTCATTAATTTTTTCAGTTCAAATAAGGACACCCATTTCTTTAATTAGTTATTTCCATTTTTTATTTTGAATCTAAAATTCACTTTGAGATCATTTGATTTATACAGATTTGTAAATCGTTTATTTAAATATAATCAATAAATAATTTAAATCGCTTTCATTCACACTGATTAAATTCATTTTTATGATGATCTTTAAACTCTCAAAAAATTATATAACGCCAAGTTAGAAAATTGCGATACTTAGAAATACTCTAAAAAATCCTTTAAATTGTAAATAGTATGGATTAATTTCTTGAAAAGAAATTCTAAAACTAATATCATAACATGTTTAATTTTACATATTTTAATTTTCGAAAATACTAGTATGGTGATGATCATTCAAGTTTCAAATATTTTGGTCTCTTTTGATTTAAAGTTTTCATTAAATTAATTATATATTTTACTTTGTGCTTCCATTTTCCATTAGATGCAAATATAATGAAATGTGAAAAGTATAATCTATTAATAATTGATTACATTTTTATGATATAAAATTGATTAATATACAACGCCATGTGACACTCTCTAATGAAAATCTTAAAAGCACCTTATAAAATAGTATGTATGATGACTGTATTATGTATGGTGTTTTTGTTATTTTAGTAGTTATGATTTGCATACGCTGAGTCTTGTTCCCTTTGCAATAGGGTTGGAGTTTGGTACTCTCTTCACTTCCTGTTAGGGGTGAGCGTAGACCGGCTTGACCGAGTTTTGCCAAATATTTCGCCCCGATCAAATATATACAGGTTTGAGAAAGTTCAACCGAAACCCAATCAATTGTTTGTGATACTCAAATCAAACATAATTTATCGATTCGATTCGATTCGGACCGGGTTGAACGGGTTATTAAATTTAAAAAAACTATTTACAAAATTAAGAATTTGACTTAAAAGATTAAAGGTATGGTAGGATAGATTTTTTTAATTGAAAACTTAACATGATTAAATGAGTAACGTGAGGAATATAAACTAATACTTGAGGCAAATCTAAGTAACATAATTATGCAGACTAGTAACATTTCATTTGTGCACAAAGTATCTAACCAGAATATGTAAAGTTTCTAGGTGCAATTTGAATCGAACCGGTTCGGATCTAAACGGTTTGCCAACTTCGAGATCATGATCAATCAAAGTTAGTTCGAATTTACGATTCTATAACTGTAACCAATCAATTAGCATGTACGGGTGGTAAAATCCAACCGGTTTGGGGTGGCCCGGTTTGTGGCGGCCAGGGCTAGTTTTGCCCACCCCCACTGCCTGTATAAGTTGAGAAGTTCCATTCAGATCTCATAAGGATACAGTTTAAATGAACACATAATTAGGCGCCATACTGCCGGTAACCGTGTTTGTGACAAGGTGAATGTTCTCCTAAGGCCGTGTGTGTAGTATCAAGGCCCAAGCCCAAATGTGTATAGAGAAAACATGAGTGTGTGTTGTTAAAAAATGTTATAATGTTTCCTAAAAAAACTGTTATATTGCTACTGTAAGTGTACTGGACCTCAAACTAGGCCCAGTTAAGTTGAATAGATCAAGTTTTTTGTATAATAAGGCCCATTCTCAAACGTCTATCCGTTAAAATTGTGTTTAGTTCAAAGCTATCAAACCCCAGCCCATTCTAGTGAGATTTCAAGCATGCTCTATGGTTCTACAACGCGACTTTTTCTATGTCGAAAATGAAATTAATGACCTGTTGTTTGTGTTCTATCTTGTATGAGCTCGTACATGTGTCTAGCTCTTACATATGTGCAAACCGATTTAGATGAGGCTTGCACATGCAACCCATTACCCATGCTTAACTCTCTTTGCCCATGTGTCAGAGCTTAGACAAAGCATGAGGCTTTTCTTTCCTCCATAATAGGTTGTATCATGAAAGTCCGAAATTACAAGGATATCTAAGGGGTGGTAGATATGTGTCTACAATTTGGGTATTTTTGTTAGAATTTTCGACATATCACCGCTTTACAGCATATGTTCGGTGACATCGAGATACATGCACTATAAGATCTCTTAGCTTTTGGTGCGCCCGTGTGGGGTGCTTAATGCAAATATCATAATCTTATGGGATTAGTTGCATTAAGGTACAAACATAGAGGGGTTAGTAGCGAAATCTCAAATCTTAGGGGTTTAGTTGCAATCCTATGAGAAGTTTTGTTTCTTTAAAGAGGTAGCCTCCTACATATTATAATGCTAGTTGTAGATAGTGCTTTCTGAGCTGACAGATCTTGGCCACGTGGCAACCATCCAGCACACCATATTGTGCTCCACACACACTGGATCACCAGCCGCGCTGATCCATGTGGGGGCTGCGAGACAGGGCCCTCGCATACCACTGCACGGGACTTGTAGGGACTTAGTGGTTTGGAGGCTAGAGTAAGTCCTGTCGCGTGCGAGCCAAGCCCGCACGCGACCTTTAGTAACTGCTTTTGAGAGATTTATGGCACGAGCTCCATAAACCCGGTCAATCCGGTCAAACCCGGTCAACCCCATAACGGTTCCGGTATTCGCGCATAACGTGCTGTAACGGTCCCTATATAGGCGGACGAACATGCCGTTGCGGTTAAGCTAATTAAGCCGCCATTGATGGGCGCATTAACCACACTGCAACGGTCACATTCTTCTTTATATATAGGACGTTAACCTTTCCATACAAAGGAGAACACACTAGCCATACGCGGAAGCTCTGCCAAACCTCTGTCTCTCTCTCAGACATTACTACTGCCTTACTCTCTCCCTACACACAACCCAACTCTTCCTGTGCCATCTCTGATCCTCTACTTACGGTGTACACGGAGGTCTCCCCGCCGGAATCTCTTGTGCACATTTTGGTGAACCCGACGTGAGATAATGACACGCACGGGGGCTGAATTTACTCATGTTTGAATTGGTGCGTGGCGGCGACGCGTATGTTGGTTTCCGCGCATGGAAGTCTATCCAGCTATGAGTCTTCACGCGCAGAAAGGGGGCTAATGTAGATAGTGCTTTCTGAGCTGACAGATCTTGGCCACGTGGCAACCATCCAGCACACCATATTGTGCTCCACACACACTGGATCACCAGCCGCGCTGATCCATGTGGGGGCTGCGAGACAGGGCCCTCGCATACCACTGCACGGGACTTGTAGGGACTTAGTGGTTTGGAGGCTAGAGTAAGTCCTGTCGCGTGCGAGCCAAGCCCGCACGCGACCTTTAGTAACTGCTTTTGAGAGATTTATGGCACGAGCTCCATAAACCCGGTCAATCCGGTCAAACCCGGTTGTGCACAAGAGATTCCGGCAGGGAGACCTCCGTGTACACCGTACGTAGTGGATCAGGGATCGCACAGGAGGAATAGGGGTGTGTGTAGGGAGAGAGTAAGTCAGTAGCAATGTCTGAGAGAGAGACAGAGGTTTGGCAGAGCTTCCGCGTATGGCAGTGTGTCCCCCTTTGTATGGAAAGGTTAACGATATATATATACAGGAGAACGTGACCGTTGTAGTGTGGTTAATGCGCCCATTAATGGCGGCTTAATTAGCTTAACCATAACGGCACGTTCGTCCGAGTATATAGGGACCGTTAGAGCACGTGGTGCGCGAGTACCGGAACCGTTACGAGGTTGACCGGGTTTGACCGGATTGACCGGGTTTATGGAGCTCGTGCCATAAATCTCTCAAAACAGTTACTAAAGGTCGCGCGCGGGCTTGGCTCGCACGCGACAGGGCTTACCCTAGCCTCCAAACCAGAAAGTCCCTACAAGTCCCGTGCAGTGGTATGCGAGGGCTCTGTCTCGCAGCCCCCACATGGATCAGCTCGGCTGGTGATCCTGTGTGTGTGGAGCACAATATGGTGTGCTGGATGGTTGCCACGTGGCCTAGATCTGCCATGTCATAAAGCAGTATCTACATTAGCCCCCTTTCTGCGCGTGAAGGCTCATAGCTGTATAGGCTTCCATGCGCGGAAACCAACATGCGCGTCGTCGCCACGCACCAGTTGAAATACGGGTAGGTTCAGCCCCCGTGCGTGTCATTATGACCTAAAACCCCTAGAGTCGTGCCGTCTGACCTTTAGGGTTTTAGGCGTGACGTCAGCCCGTCCTGTGATTGCGCGATACGACGGTGACGGTTGCGATTCGACTACTGAAGGGACACAACCCTTCATTCTTCTGGATAAATACCTTGTATCCCATTATTGCAAAGCATCACTTCTTTCTCTTAAAGTGAATGGTACCCGGAGATCTTCGAGAGCAGATCCAGATAATCAATCACCAGTTCAGAACTGCAAATCGTATTCTCCAATTGTGTATATCCAAGCAAGCTTCAAGGAAACAAGGTTGGCCTCGTTTACTTTTGATTTAAAATACCAGTGCTTGCCTTGAACCACGTTGAATCTGTAAATCCATGAAATTTGTGAAGAGGCTTTTGATCTTTGAACCCGCTTCGTTTTAATCTTTCAACAATATCAACTCCCCAATTTCTGAAATCGGTACCGGAACTGTTTGCTTTGGTTTGCATAGATCTCAAATTCCAAAATTCAAACTGAAGTGTGGTGTGGTATTTCTCCCCCCTTTTTCTTGCCCTTTCGCAGGAATGGCCAAGACAAGAGTAACCAGACCCGTCAAGGAAGATGAAGAGATGCCGGAGCTTCCGCAGGCTCTGTGGCGTAAAGCCCCCTTTCTGGGTGGGAAGGATTTTTATCATGCGAGGATAAAGGCGAAGAGAATGCCTGATCCTGTTCCTGTTGAGCAATTGCTGACGTTGACTCGCCCAGTTAACTCAGCCCTGCTCGAGTGGGTTGGTTCCGAGGATGTAGTCCGATTGGGGATCGAGAACGGGCACTTCCCGTATACTGCGATTTCTACTCAAGCGTTCGTCCAGAAATTGGACTACATGGATGAGTGGATTGACCACGTGTTGGATCATCACGCCGAGACTCTTGATAAAGCCGACATTTTCTTTGCTATCCGTGCTATGAAGGGTGCTGTCGTGAAGTTGGATCAGTCCATGCTTCTAGACCTTCTGTCCCGTTACTCGCCCGCGACTCACACGTTTCATTTTGCGGAGTTCGAGGCTGCCCCCACGCTCGAGGACGTTCAAATGCTGTATGAGCTCTCCCCCATGGGTGAGGTGGACCCCTTGAGTCACTTGAGGACATCTGCTGAAATGGCCTTGTACGCGCAGATGGAGGAGTGCTTAGCAGAGGTAAAGAAAATCTCCACTCGGTGGACCACTACAAAGCCTCTTCCGAACTGGCAGCTGGTGGATACGTCTGCGAAGAATACCTGGAACAAGTGGTTGCAGTACTTCTTCCGAGACTATGCGAATAGCAGCATTACTAAGAAGCTTTTGAGCGAGAACCCGGAGGCCGAGAATTACGTAGAGGGCAAGGGTTATCATTTAACCCTTTGTGCCTTTCTCTGTGCTTGGCTGTCGAGGTATCTGATTGATGGTCACCCCCATGACGGGGTCTTCTACCATGTGCTGCCACTTGCCGTGAGGCTCGCTCTTGGCCAGAGAGTCGCACTCGGACCCTTGGTCCTGGGGACGCTATATTACAGGCTGGATCAGCTGGTTCTGGCGATGAGGGAATCGCGTGGCCGCCTCGATGTTCTGACCTTTGTCAATATCAGCTTTTTGACAATGTGGGTTTTCGAGCGCTGGCCGTCTTATGCTCCAACTCCCCTCCCACTTGATAAGTGGTGTCCCCCAGGCGAGACAGAAGCGCGCAACAGCGGAAGGGCTGCGAGATGGTTTGGAGCAAGCAACACCAAGTGTACTTGGAGTTTGATATGCGACAAACGCAAGGAGTTTACTGCCAGGCCCTATGCCACACGCGTTGAGAATGTGCGATGGTTCCCAAAGCTATACCCTTCCAAAGGTATGGTCTTGTCAGAAGACCTTCTCTTTGAAAAGGGGCCGCATTTCCACGAGCGCTATCGTGAGTTCTTCTGTTGGTGTCTGCGAGGTTCCCTTCCTGCCCTTGCAGAGCATATTCGTGAGCTCGCGCCAAGGTATGAAAGGCTTACAGTGGATGTTGACCCCACTCGGGTCTCTCCTCAGTTTGGTTTTGATGCAGTGGCCCCATCGATCTGGCCCCAGTCTATTATCAGAGGGTGCTACAAGCGTTTGCTGACAAAGGAGTGCAAGATGGTCCTCATGAGCAATCTTCCCTTTGAGCAGCCTGCGGGAACTCGCAAGGGTGGTTGTTCCCAGAACTGGATCGCATACTGGGTTGCCCAGCAAACGAGGATTGAGACGGAGGCGGCGGCGCAGCCAGGAAAGGCCCCCTTGATCAAGAGAAACTCTTTTCCGTTTCGCCCCAATTGCAGTTTGAGCGAGTCTGAGTATGGTTGCTACTCGCTGTGGGACCGCGAGAATCATTTGTGCCCCGATTTCATTCTGAAGGAGCAAGTCGACGCAATCAAGAAGGGTGACGCGCAGGTCATCAAATATAGCAGGGCGTTTGCTGAGGTAAGCAATTTCCTTATGTGCTTTAAGCTTTTTGGTTTCCCTGCGCTGATGCTTTTTGTTCTGTGCTGTTTCAGTGTCATGTGCGGAGGTTCGCAGCTGGTGATCGCTCCAAATCGCTGGTGGACACCATTGTTGCCACCAGAAGGAAGGGGGAGTCGTACCGGCTAGCATGGAGGATGGATGCCGAGGTCGAAACAAAGGTTCGCGGAGTCATGAACACTTTTGCTGACTCGCTGATAGACAACCCTCCGGCTCCGTCTCCTCCTAGAGATGACCCGTCCCCTCCAGCGACTGCGGCGCCGAGAGTGAAGAGACCTAGGCAAAAGGGAATTACGATTTCTTCCCCTAGGAGTGCTCCAGCTTCTCCCCCAGTGAGGTCCCTTTCCATCAAGGACAAAGGCAAGGGTCGTATGCCCAGCAAAGTGCGAAACGATCTCGCAGTTGAGACTTTCATTCCATTCAACCAAGAGGAGGAAAAGAGACAGGAGCCCCAGGCAAGTGATGAAGAAGAAGAAGCAACAGTTGTGATGTGCGAGGAAGAATCAGAAGGTACTTCCGTCGCATCTCCTTGCCCTTTATCTTGACTTCTTTGTAGTTCTTTTCTTTGAACCAAATATGTATTCGCAGATGATGATGATGAAGCCGTCGTTGGCCTTGTGGCCAAGAGGCAAAAGAGAGATGCCCATTCTGGCATTTCAGATGATCCTATAAGCGAGAATATTCTTGCTGAATCCCGGAAGACAGCCGCGGAGGCTGCTGAGAGAAGAAGGCAGCGAGAGGAAGAGGAGCTCGAGCGTGTGAAACGGCGGAGCCTCGAGGAGCAGCATGTTGACGACTTAGTGCGTCCAGTTGGCGAGGAAGACGAGCTTCCCGAAGAAGTGGCTCCTCATGTGGAGGAGGAAGATGAGGTTCCTGGAGAGGATGCAGCAGAGCTAGAGCAAGTCCAAGCGGACTTCGCAGAGATCGCAGGCGGCGATAAAGGTGAGATCTTCAATCTCGCAGTTACTTATAGAGATGTAATTGTGGGTGCGTTAAAGCACGGTGTGTCAAAGCCTGACATTCGCCGTTGGTTGGTAAGCAGATGCGGAGAACCCTCAGGTAATTATTTTGAGTGATATGCGCATACTAGGCTGTAGCCACTTGAGGCAAAATCATGACTGGTTTACTCGCATCCCAGGTCACGCTTCTCTTAAAGATTTGCTTAGTGAGGATACACTGATAGGGCACGGTTCCACGTCCCTAGTGTATGATGAGGATACCTCAATCCCACCTTCGCGTGGAGGTGCTTATTCTTAGCTTTAGTAAAGATAGCGAAATAACTTATAACACAAGTTACCTCACATTATCGCATTTGGCATCGCAGGTCATACTGAGGAACCTGAGCTGGAGCAGAGAAGTCAGCCTTCTGCATCCCATGTTCCAATCTCGAGCTCCCATACCGAGAAGCCCGTCGCAGCCGCTGGACACGCAAGTGAGCATCTCGAGGATGTCATCGAACTCTCCGATGATGTCGAAGCTGACGCTGTGCCGATGGACGAAGGTGTCCGTACCGGTGGTGAGGAAGAAAGGACAGGTGATGCTAATGTTTTCGCATCTGGGAGTGTCCTCCACCCAGCGACTTATGCTGTCCCTTCGCCTCCGGCGATGACTGAGCCAGAAGCACCTATTCCTTCGTGGAGCATTTGGGGCTCGCAGGTTGGGAATGTAGTCGCAGCTGGTGCGGCCTACACTCTTCCTCCTGACTATGAGAGGTTGGAGCTCGCAGCTGATAGGAGAGCCATGGAGCGAGGGCAGTCTTCGAACAACCCAGTGGCCCGCATCCCTTCTCTTCATGAAATTCTGGAAGGCACTGATAAGTAAAGATTTACCGTTCGCACGTCGCATTATTTGCTTGCGAGTTCTGACATTATAACCATTCTTGATGTCTCAGGTTTGAAGCAAACCGATGTAGACTGGGTGGTTCGAATGCGTCTCAGATACCCCCGATCGTTTGTGAGATCTCTGGAGATCGGACCTTTTGACAGGAGGCTATTCCTTACTGAAGCCATCTGGATACTGGAGCAGCTGTCTGCGGCTACACCTGCGACCATTTCGGCCCAGAGTGCCGAATTGCTGTGTGGCATGTGCCAAAATCTCCTGTTCAAAGTCCAAGGCAGACTTGGTTTCAAATTCCTTAAGGACAGAGTTACACTGATTCGCGCAGCTGTAACTTTGAATCTCGGTCACCAGAATCTCGCAGCTGAGATGCAGAAGGTGGAGCAGCAAAAGCAAAAGGTTGATGAAGCTTTGAAGCTGTATCACGAAATGAATGCCAAGTGCGAGCAACTGAAGCAAGAAGTGAAACAAGTGGAGAAGCTGAGCGAGCAGTTCGAGCCCCAAGACTCCTTGATCAAGAATTTGTTTTGACTTTTCGAATTTTGAAAAGAAAACAGGAAAATGGCTGAGACATTAATGTAATGTTTTGAAACATTAATGTAATGTTGCTAGGGTTTCTCCCCCTTTTTTTAACAACAAACAATGAGTTTGCCCGTTTTGCCCTTTTCGGGATTTGATTGGACATTTCTGTGCATATCCAATTATGTCATCAGCAATTGATTTTCTGCTTGATTTTCGCGCTAATTTCTCGGCAGATAAGCACGCTTCCGTTGGGAAGTCCATCCGAATCATGACTATCCGTCATTTATTAGGATACGCAACCGAATCGTCGTAGCCTTTAGTAGGGTAATTGATTGTTACCGCTTTTCAAGGCGTAAGTGATTGAACTTACCCTCTTTTTGAATTTTGCTGACTCATCTTAGGCTACCGAAGAGTCTCCACAGGGCCTATATAAACCCCGTCTTTGCCATTTGGGTTCTTCATCCCAAACATGTGCTTTGCCGTGAGTCCTTACGACTGCTGGCTTCAACGCTTGATTTTCGTTGATTCATGGCAACTTCAAGTTTTGAATCCTGAGTTTGCGCTTTGTGCTATAGAAGTAGTTTCCAAGATCCACTTTATGAGGCTTATTGCTGTTTATAACCATCATAAAGAGGATGCAGATAATACCTCATGTGTGTTCGAAGAAATTTCTTCGTGTATTATGTGTGCAGGTCATGTTTCCGGCCGCCTCGTGGCGAGGTGCAGCGCCGAAGTGACCGTGCTACCGTCTCGTAATGAACGGCGGAATTCTCCTTCAGCATATCCGAAGAAGAATCCGTCGCCCTCACATTTGTGAGGTCGGGGTGCTCGTTAATGCCCTTGTCCAACATGACAAGGAGTCCATCACCAGAGGAATGACTGCTTCGCCTGTTTTGCAGAGTAGCATCTGTCGGTACAGGAAGCTCCTCCGGCGCCTATCTTGATCAGACGGAGGCTTTTGTCATTCCTCGGGGTCTTGGGCGTATCGCATCCCTGATCTTGCTGCTAGGGATGTGGCGAATGACAAGTTGATCTCTTCGCGGCAGCATCCCTTTTGCTATAGATCTTTGGCCGCAGATCTGTGTACTGCATTGCCGGTGTTAGGACCGGTGGATTCTCTCTTTTGTTAGCCGAGAGTTCCCTAGTGCATCGCTGGCTTACCAGCCATTTTTCGAATGTATTGTAAGCCATGTTGGCTGCGTAGTTAGATTCGAGCTTTTCGCTTGTAAGCTGTTATCTAAATAGATAAATTGTAAGTCATTTGACTCATAATGATATATAGCTTTTGTATTATCTGCTCTTTGCAACAAAATACAATTTCGCATGCGTTTCGGCTTATTTTGCCTTGCATAATGACATGTAATGATTTCACATATGCGACCTCAATGCGCAGATGTTTCGCTAGATCATTCGAGATTGTAATTTCGCAGATGTGCCATTTTGATGGATGGGCTTGCAGTTGGTCGTTGTAAATCATATGAAATCATGTTCACAACTTTACTATCGTAACAGATAGTTTTTTTAACAGATCAATTAAGATCGTTAAGTGGTGCGAATTGCTATCATAGAAGACAGGCTTTATTATAGAATTGCTTGAGATAGTTTCTCGCATAAATTGCTATCGCAGCTGATAGACTTTTAGAAGATCTAGCAAGATGGTTCTGCAGTTACGTTGCCCTCGTAACAGACGGGCTTGGGTGATCAACTAAAATCACTTTGCGCATAAATTGCTATCGTAACAGATAGGCTTAAAGAAGATCATATAAGATCGCATTTGCATAAACCGCTATCGTGAAGGATAGGATTTTGATGATCGATTGAGATCGTTTTTGTATTTTGCTGCTATCGTAAGAGATAGGCTTTGGATGACCACTTAAGATCACATTTGCATTGGCTGCCATCGTAAGGGATGGGCTTTAGATGATCAATTAAGATCGTATTTGTGTTGGCTGCTATCGTGAGAGATAGGCTTTGATGATCACTTAAGATCGCATTTGCGTTTGGCTGCTATCGTAAGAGATAGGCTTTAGATGATCAATTAAGATCGTATTTGTGTTGAATGCTATCGTGAGAGATAGGCTTTGGTGATCACTTAAGATCGCATTTGTAGTTGCTGCTATCGTAAGAGATAGGCTTTAGATGATCAATTAAGATCGCATTTGCGTTTGGCTGCTATCGTAAAAGATAGGCTTTAGATGATCAATTAAGATCGTGTTTGTGTTGACTGCTATCGCGAGAGATAGGCTTTGATGATCACTGAAGATCGCATTTACGTTTGGCTGCTATCGTAAGAGATAGGCTTTAGATGATCAATTAAGATCGTATGTGTCGATTGCTATCGTGAGAGATAGGCTTTGATGATCACTTAGGATCGCATTTGCATTTGGCTGCTATCGTAAGAGATAGGCTTTAGATGATCAATTAAGATCGTATTTGCTATCGTAAGAGATAGGCTTTGATGATCAATTAAGATCGTGTTTGTATTTGCTGCTATCGTAAAAGATAGGCTTTAGATGATCGATTGAGATCCCGTTTGCTATCGTAAGAGATAGGCTTTGATGATCAATTAAGATCGCGTTTGTATTTGCTGCTATCGTAAAAGATAGGCTTTAGATGATCGATTGAGATCGCGTTTGCTATCGTAAGAGATAGGCTTTGATGATCAATTAAGATCGCGTTTGTATTTGCTGCTATTGCAGCGAATAAATCATTGTTAACAGTAATAACAAGTTAAATAGAGCGATATAAACAGCTAGAAATATGAACTTCTCATTTGGGAGAATCCTTTTATTATAACATTCTCATATGGGAGAGATAGGATTACAATCCTCTCATATGGGAGAGGAGATTGCGTCAATCATAGCCACATGAGACATTTAAGCAACGTTATCATAAAACGTATGAAATAAGAGAAGTCAAGGATAGTACTTCTTGATCCAGCGCATGTTGACTGAGCTTGGAGTTGAGGTTGTGCCGTGCCACCTTCGTATGCTGCAGTAGCCGCTATCGAAGACTTCTGTAACTTCGAAGGGTCCTTCCCAATTAGCTGCGAACTTTGGGTGAGTTGCTTCTCGCATACAGTGGTCAGATGCGCGCAAGACCAGGTCGCCAACTGCGAAATCCCGTCGCTGGACTGTCTTGTTATAGGCGCGAGCGATTCTCTCTTGGTACCGCTTGTTAGTCCTTTTGGCTTGTTCTCGCTTTTCTTCCAGCAAGACTAAATCATGATCGCGTTGATTTTCGTAGAGTGCATGGAAGACCAGCCTTGCCGAATTGACTCTGACCTCCGCAGGTACTACAGCTTCGGCCCCATAACATAGTAGAAATGGCGAGGCCCCTGTAGGTGTCCTTGGAGAAGTTCTGTAGGCCCACAGAGCTATGTTAAGGGAGTCGGCCCACTTCTTGTGGTCATCTGCGACCATCTTGCTCAGAATTCTCAACAGCGTTTTGTTAGTCGCTTCGGCTTGTCCGTTTCCCTTTGGATAATAGGGGGTAGAGCATATCTGCCTGATATTGTACTCCGCGAGTTTCGTAGCTACCTGACGATTAACAAAAGGAGTACCGTTATCTGAAAGAATAGTATTTGGGATTCCGAACCTGCATACGATGTTTTCCTGGATGAAGTTAACCACAGCCAGCGCGTTCGCCGTTCTTCATCTTCTGATCGAACGCGAATCTGAGCTTCTTGCACTCGGCTGTGGGGTGCATGACCTTGCCGTGGTATTCGCACCACTTAGGGTCCCTCGTCATCTCCTTGGAGGGTGCTTTCTCGAGCGGTGGCAGGACGCCGTCCTTACGCCACTGTCTGCAGAGATCGCTCGCTTCCTCCACCGAGCATGGTAGAGGTGGTGCATCGAGGTTTGCAACCTTTGCTTGCTTCTGGGGCGAAACTGTGTTGACCTCAGCTTCGCGTCCCCGCTTGTAGCCAAATCTGCCGATCTTGTAGGTGGTGCCGCTCGCAGGTCGTTCCGGAGCGCTCTTCTTTCTCTGTCTCTCGACAATGGGCTCGATGTTCATCGTGCATTCGATGAGCTTTGAAAACGTAGGTGTTTGCAAATTGATCAGCATGCTTTTGTATTCGTCTCGCATGCACTGCAGGCATATCTCTACGAGCCGGCTTTCGAGCATTGGATCCTTGCACTCCAAGGATTTCGCTCTGAATTTCTTGATGAAAGTGATTCCATCTTCCTCGCGTTTCTGATACATCCGCGAGAGATGGATCATCGTCACCTTTTCTTCCATCTGGAAGAACTTGGTATAGAACTTCTGGACCATGTCGTCCCAAGTTTTCACAGATCCGGCCTCCAATGTTCGGTACCATTTGTATGCTACATTCCCAAGAGTTTTTGGGAATTCTCGCATCAGTAGTTTGGGATCGGCTCCGTATGGACCCATGACATCGATGAAACGCATGACATGCTCATGAGCGTTTCCATTGACGTCCTCGAACTTATCCCATTTGGGAGCCTTGTACCCCGCCGGGTTAGGCATGAGATAGATCTCTCGTGGAATGGGTGGATCGTTGTCTAGTTTCGGGATGATGGTATCCGCGAACGACTGATGAGCCAGGATGGAGTCCACGCGCTTTTGCAAAGACGTCATGCATTCTGGAATGCTTCCCTCGGTAGTTGGCGGAGGGGTTGCCGTAGGCGGTGGCGACACATATGCCGCCGGAGGATTGGGAGTGTATTGACTACCCGCGTTTCCCCAGATTGTCGCTGGTGGAGGCAGAGTGTACTGCAGAGCTGGGTTGGACGCCAAAGCCGGGGGCTGAGAGGCGTGAGCAGCAGGGGGTAGCATTTGTGCCGTTGACCCTTGGACCGAAGGCAGCTGCGTCGCTGACGGTGGAGTTTGCAGATGAGGGTTGGGAGGCGTGGCTGATACTCCCAATCCTGGAGCGGTAGGGGTTCCTCCTCCCTGAGGGATAGCGGTGGCAGGTGGAGGATTTGGCGCGAGAGTGCCCAGAACGGCCAAGATCCGTTCTAACTGCGCGGATTGAGACTTGAGAGCTTTTGCCTGACTTTGGACAGTGGCGTCCAAAGACTCTAAAGTTGGCGCCTCGCCGGGAGTCGTTGGAGTACGGCGAGCCTCGTCTCCCGAGGGAGTTTCGGTGGAAGGCGATCGGTTGCTGACATCGTCCTCCTGAGACATGGTTGCTTTTGCTGGTAAGTTTCACGTCGGGTTCACCAAAATGTGCACAAGAGATTCCGGCAGGGAGACCTCCGTGTACACCGTACGTAGTGGATCAGGGATCGCACAGGAGGAATAGGGGTGTGTGTAGGGAGAGAGTAAGTCAGTAGCAATGTCTGAGAGAGAGACAGAGGTTTGGCAGAGCTTCCGCGTATGGCAGTGTGTCCCCCTTTGTATGGAAAGGTTAACGATATATATATACAGGAGAACGTGACCGTTGTAGTGTGGTTAATGCGCCCATTAATGGCGGCTTAATTAGCTTAACCATAACGGCACGTTCGTCCGAGTATATAGGGACCGTTAGAGCACGTGGTGCGCGAGTACCGGAACCGTTACGAGGTTGACCGGGTTTGACCGGATTGACCGGGTTTATGGAGCTCGTGCCATAAATCTCTCAAAACAGTTACTAAAGGTCGCGCGCGGGCTTGGCTCGCACGCGACAGGGCTTACCCTAGCCTCCAAACCACAAAGTCCCTACAAGTCCCGTGCAGTGGTATGCGAGGGCTCTGTCTCGCAGCCCCCACATGGATCAGCTCGGCTGGTGATCCTGTGTGTGTGGAGCACAATATGGTGTGCTGGATGGTTGCCACGTGGCCTAGATCTGCCATGTCATAAAGCAGTATCTACACCGGTCAACCCCATAACGGTTCCGGTATTCGCGCATAACGTGCTGTAACGGTCCCTATATAGGCGGACGAACGTGCCGTTGCGGTTAAGCTAATTAAGCCGCCATTGATGGGCGCATTAACCACACTGCAACGGTCACATTCTTCGTTATATATAGGACGTTAACCTTTCCATACAAAGGAGAACACACTAGCCATACACGGAAGCTCTGCCAAACCTCTGTCTCTCTCTCAGACATTACTACTGCCTTACTCTCTCCCTACACACAACCCAACTCTTCCTGTGCCATCTCTGATCCTCTACTTACGGTGTACACGGAGGTCTCACTGCCGGAATCTCTTGTGCACACTAGTCTATTAAGAAGAGACACTCTGTCTAGATTCATTCTCAAGTTGTAGAGAACTCTAGTCTCTCTCCAACTACATCCAAGGAGGTGGAACGTGGGGTGTGTTGGAATTGTATTCAGAAAGTCATATTTATGATTGAATTAATAATTCTTAATAGATAACTGTTTGCATCTTAATTTAGCAAACACGTGAGTATGGAAATGCTATTTATTATTTGCCATATAAATATGCATTATAAATTCCAATGTTCCATACCTTAGACAATCGGACATGCAGACGAGTTCGGGCATGCGCGAGATTAATTGTAAGCTATTTATGCAATATAAGTAAGGGTTCACAGTCTAGATGATTTTGGACAAATCATCGGAAGGACTGTGGTGTAACATTATAGTGACACATCTCGGTCAAGGAAACGGTATAGTTTCAACTTGCTAAACTAGAATACTTTGTGTATGTTGAACATGACCGCTATATAAAATATAATTATCTCAGACTGACCGAAGTGAGATAATAAAATATTTCATTGTTATTGGTAATATTGAAAATTCTTAATCTATGATTGTTTATGTGGACACAAATCTTGATTAATCATTATTTTGATATGTTGAATGAGACTCAAATGTGAGTCAACATTCCCGATATATTGGGTAATGATTATTAAGATTTGGTGAAAGCTAATCGAATCATGGAATCCACGTCTTGTATGAGAATGATGTGCCCTACTGGGAGCTCACTAGGTTTTGTTATGTCAACTCTGGCCAGCTGGTTATTTGTAACCAGACATAACGAATAAGGGTTGAGCGGTTTATATAAGGGAATACATAAGATGTTGATGAGATCGAAATTGTCAGTAACAGTAGATCAGCATTAACGGGTATCTGTAATCTTAATGTGTGGAGTTATCTGATATTAATAACGGGAGCTCATACATAATGATGAGATAAATGTCGGAGTGCAATTATAGTTTTATGGTGGAGTAAAGTATAATTAATAATTAGTTTTGAATTTAATTCGGGGAATTATGAGTTCAAATATATTATTGGGAGCCGATTCATTTATTTTCTACAGAGGTCTCCGACGTAGTCCAACATAAGCGTGATCATGTGATTCACAAGTGTTTTTGAGTCTCAAGTGTGGGAATGTAAATTGAGATTATGTTTGGTATTTTATAGTTGATGGGTATTACAATAAACCATATGATTAGGATTTAATTACAGGCTACACAAAAGTTTGTAGGGTTAGTAATATGTCTCTATAAACCATATGATTAGGATTTATGGGTATTCCTAATATTAGGGTTAGTAATATGTCTCTATAAATAGTCTACCATAGTTCGTAAGTGATGATGATTGATCTCACATCTTTTACACACAAGAGAGAAAAACCTAGCTGTGCCTTCATGATCTTTTCTTGTTCGAATCACCATTGAACTTGAATCGGAGCTTGGATCATACGTCGGAAGGCTTCCGGACACACCAGATTCGATTTTTGGGTGTTTAGGCCTAGATTACGATCTCGGATCGTCTTTGGTAAAACACAAAAGTTGTAGATCTCGGAAAAAAGAAGAGACTTGTATAAACGACGCGTCGATCGGAGTTGTATAACTCCATATATCGCTGGTCAAAGTTTCTGATCTGCAGTTGATTTTCAGCAGGATCTGAATTTGGTTTTCGGAGCTTAACCGGAGCTACATATGTCAGATGAAGACAAGCCATATATGAAAATCATGTATCTCGACGAGACGGATCGAATAGAACAGGTCTCGTAGTGGGATTCAAAACACAGCACTGACAGAAGCTTGTCAAAGTTTCGGGAATCGCGTCGTACCAGTTCGGATGGACTGTGGTAAGTTTTATTCCGCAAGTTAACTTACCACGATAAGTTTATTGAATTCCTATGATTAATTCTCTGCATAAAATCACGTGTTCCGGGATTAATCTCGTCAACTTTTCCTTCAAGTGGTATCATTGCCAACATTGGTTTTTTGCTTAGATTAATCTAACCATGTTCTCCAGCTAAAATACGGTAATTGTGTGAATGGACTGCATTGTGCTAACGCTGTTTTCCAGATTCACTATTATTATGGCCATATTAATATTTGATTTTATGTTTGTGGTTGTGATTTTACTGCCGTGTTTTTTGGCACTATTTTGGGTTGTAATTAATTGTAAAGTCTCCGGTTTGTGGAGAATAGGAAATTAATTAGTAGCTTGTTTTTTAATTTTATGTAGCCTAGATCCATGTAGTAGGATAGGACTATATAATAGAAATTGAAGGAACATGGTGGACCCAAAAAGGTCGGACGAAGATGATGGAGCATTCAAGTATTGGAAGCGACTATCGAGACGATGAAGACATGACCATAATAACAGTTTATGTGTTAGTTCTGTTATTGTCGGTGGATGTTTTATTATGTTGTCTTGATTGGTTTATTTTTTTGTTAATAGTCACTAATCAAGATATCACGGTTCACGGACAACATGGATATTAAAACGGATGTGTGCATGTCGATATCAATCTAATTTTGTTTTAATTTAATTTTATTGATGAAAAATTATTCACTCATTTCAGATCATAATAATGTACAAAATAACTGTTTATTTAAACTAGATGTTATTTTGTGGATTTTGGTAAAGTCAAATAAGGAGTAAAATTTTCACGATTAATAAAATAGGCATTTCAAACAAAAATATTAAGTGGATAAATGATTTTCTTTGGCAAATTAATGAAGCCCGAGACCTCAATTACTGATTTGGAAACAATTTAATTGATGAGTGCCACATCGGTACCATTGTTAGTTACAGATTGTTTGGCAAATCTCCGTACAAGGATAGTTGTTGAATCTTGTTTTCAATGACAAGTCTCCACATCGGAACAGTTCTTTAAAACTAAGAGTTTCAGTTCAGTACGAAGTATTGCTTGAATAACTTAACAATATAGTTGATAATATCCTCCCATCGAGTTCTTGTTACTAATTTGTTTGGGCCTAAGAATCGGCTATTTAGTTTTATTGAGCAGATAATTGTCCAGATAGTAAATCTAAAGTGACATGGTCAGTTTGATTTATTTCAAAGTCGAGTGGCCCATCGTCACAGTCGGTTGAAATAAAACTCGAATTGCAGATGTATTTTAACTTGAGTTGAATTCAAAGGTTAAGCATACTCAGGGACAGTAACATTTTTTATTTTATCGTGTTTGTCAGACAATTAAAGATGCTAGGTTTTTAACCCATGATATGTTTCTCGAATACTATAAATTAACTAGAATTACAATAGTCGGAAGAGAATTTTAAAAGTTGTCTTAACTGCGAAGGAATACAAGTATGTGTTGACCAAGTTTCGCACTTAAGAACCTAGTGATGAGGCGGGTGGTGTAAATACCCGGACCTATCAAAGGTAGGATAAGGTTGGTGAGATCTTGCTGGTTACATCTTGACATATGTCAAATGTAGTGCAACATCAGCATCAACCAGTGTCACATGCATACGATATGGTGCAAACATGTAAAGATGTTTGGGTATCAAGATCGGGTTGCAATGTAAGAGGCAATAAATGCGTTAATGATCACATAGATGAGATAAAGCCCCAAGACGCAATCATGTTCGAAGGATATTACATCTTTTGAGTGAACATGTGATCATGGGATCTTAGATCGATAGTGAAAACTAGGTCGGTCAGATAAAGAGGTCCCATATTAATTCTTTAAGCAATTTTGAATGAACGCAACATTGATAGGTTGAGTTACTCATGGAAAAAAATGATAATTGAATTATTTATGGACTAAAGACTCGTCAGGAGTACAACTAGTATATTGGTGAATTATAATTGGTTCTACTTCTAAACCATCTAGTAGTAGGAAGTAGAAATATATTCATAGATCCAATTAAGACCGTTGTTTTTATTCCTCAGACGTGATGCTAATAAAAGCCGAAAGACGAGAATTTTATTTGGCTAGATAAAAGACACCAGGAAGAAACAACTTAACAATTTAAGCCAATGATGAACAACTCACTTGTGTCTTCTACATTATTCGTCATGTCATGTTTAGTTACTCGTTCAACCAATCCTAGTTTGTAGATACGATAGAAACTAATCATGTTTTGAATTCCTTATGAGGCTTTAGAACAAGTAGACGATTTGGTAGTGTAGAGGTACATCATGACAAGAGATGCTATGAGAGTAGGTACTCTTGCAGTGAGAGAATTTTATGGTAGAAATTTAGTATTGAGAGATTGTCTTATATGCTAAATTTGAGGCAATAATTTTTTTGCCTATGGTCTTTTTAGCATAGTGATGACAATTGTAAATTAAAGAACCATAATATTTCCTAATACAAAAAGATTAGTCGAATAACAACTCTGATAGAATAAATATATTTTTCATAGATATGATCGGATCAGTGAATTGAAGTGTTATCAACTATTTTGTTATCGTCTTAAGATTATTCATTAGAGACTGTTTGATAATTTTGAATTTAGCGCACTCTAAATTGATCATGACTACATCCATAGAATTGTAGAAAATGGTAAAAAAAATTCTAGACACTTTTAGGTATGGAGAAGTCATTCCGATAAGTTAGAAGCTGTAGATAGTGCTTTCTGAGCTGACAGATCTTGGCCACGTGGCAACCATCCAGCACACCATATTGTGCTCCACACACACTGGATCACCAGCCGCGCTGATCCATGTGGGGGCTGCGAGACAGAGCCCTCGCATACCACTGCACGGGACTTGTAGGGACTTAGTGGTTTGGAGGCTAGAGTAAGTCCTGTCGCGTGCGAGCCAAGCCCGCGCGCGACCTTTAGTAACTGCTTTTGAGAGATTTATGGCACGAGCTCCATAAACCCGGTCAATCCGGTCAAACCCGGTCAACCTCATAACGGTTCCGGTATTCGCGCACAACGTGCTGTAACGGTCCCTATATAGGCGGACGAACGTGCCGTTGCGGTTAAGCTAATTAAGCCGCCATTGATGGGCGCATTAACCACACTGCAACGGTCACATTCTCCGTTATATATAGGACGTTAAACTTTCCATACAAAGGAGAACACACTAGCCATACGCGGAAGCTCTGCCAAACCTCTGTCTCTCTCTCAGACATTACTTCTGTCTTACTCTCTCCCGTGTATAAGAGATGCAACGAAAATTGGTAATATTTCTTGTGCTCCATATTGAGGACGGCTTATTGGAAACAATGTTGGATATACATCTTCAGTGAATGTATGATTATCTAGTAAACGTGATATGTGGGATTTAGGAGAAACCATTCAGATTCTTGGTATTGAGCTCTCGCGCGATCGGGAGACTAGAATGATGATTGTTTCTAAATTCACATATATTATTAAAGTTCTTTCATGTTTTAAGTATGCAAAGACTCCAAGAGAACGTTATTGCTTATAGCATGTGGAGTTTCTATGTCTTAGGATCAGTGTTTCGAACACGTGATTAGATGGAGAGGGAAAATGCATTTCTTCGTGCTTTAGCAGAGGCAGCTGTAGATACTGCTTTCTGAGCTGACAGATCTTGGCCACGTGGCAACCATCCAGCACACCATATTGTGCTCCACACACACTGGATCACCAGCCGAGCTGATCCATGTGGGGGCTGCGAGACAGAGCCCTCGCATACCACTGCACGGGACTTGTAGGGACTTTGTGGTTTGGAGGCTAGAGTAAGCCCTGTCGCGTGCGAGCCAAGCCCGCACGCGACCTTTAGTAACTCTTTTGAGAGATTTATGGCACGAGCTCCATAAACCCGGTCAATCCGGTCAAACCCGGTCAACCTCGTAACGGTTCCGGTATTCGTGCACCACGTGCTGTAACGGTTCCTATATACTCGGACGAATGTGCCGTTATGGTTAAGCTAATTAAGCCGCCATCAATGGGCGCATTAACCACACTACAACGGTCATGTTCTCCAGTATATATAGATCGTCAAACTTTCCATACAAAGGAGAACACACTTGTCATACGCGGAAGCTCTGCCAAACCTCTGTCTCTCTCTCAGACATTGCTACTGCCTTACTCTCTCCCTACACACAACCCCTCTCTTCCTGTGCGATCCCTGATCCACTATATACGGTGTACACGGAGGTCTCCCCGCCGGAATCTCTTGTGCACAATTTGGTGAACCCGACGTGAACTTACCAACAAAAGCAACCATGTCTCAGGAGGATGATGTCAGCAACAGATCGCCTTCCACCGAAGCACCATTGGGAGACGAGACCCGCCGTACTCCTACGACTCTCGGCGAGACACCGACGCTAGAGTCCTTGGACGCCACTGTTCAGGGTCAGGCGAAGGCTCTCAAGGCTCAGTCTGCGCAATTAGAACGGATCTTAGCCGTTCTGGGCACCCTTACGCCAAACCCTTCGTCAGCCACCGCTGCCCCTCAAGGAAGAGGAGCCCCTACCGCTCCAGGATTGGGAGTGTCAACTACACCTCCCAACTCCAATCTGCAGACTCCACCGGCGACTACGCAGCTGCCGTCGGTTCAAGGGTCAACAGCTCAGATGTTGCCTCTTGCTGCTCACACTCCTCAGCCCTCGGCTTTGGCGTCTAACCCAACTCTGCAGTACCCTTTGCCTCCCCCAACGGCGATCTGGGGAAATACGGGTAGTCAGTACGCTCCCAACCCTCCGACGGCGTATGTGTCGCCACCGCCTACGGCAACCCCTCCATCAACTACCGAGGGGAGCATTCCAGAATGCATGACATCTCTCCAGAAGCACGTGGACACTATCCTGGCTCATCAGTCATTCGCGGATACTATCATCTTGAAGTTAGATAACAATCCACCTATTCCACGAGAGATCTATCTCATGCCTAACCCGGCGGGGTACAAAGCTCCCAAATGGGATAAGTTCGAGGACGTCAATGGAAACGCTCATGAGCATGTCATGCGTTTCATTGATGTCATGGGTCCGTACGGAGCCGATCCCAAGCTGCTGATGCGAGAATTTCCAAAATCTCTTGGGAACGTAGCATACAAATGGTACCGAACATTGG
This sequence comes from Linanthus parryae, assembly GCA_023055425.1. NCBI lineage: Eukaryota > Viridiplantae > Streptophyta > Magnoliopsida > Ericales > Polemoniaceae > Linanthus > Linanthus parryae. Next base: position 39,600,776 of record JALGPY010000001.1, on the reverse strand, counting down.
AGGCCGGATCCGTGAAGACTTGGGACGATATGGTCCAGAAGTTCTATACCAAGTTCTTCCAGATGGAAGAAAAGGTCACAATGATTCATCTCTCGCGGATGTACCAGAAGCGCGAGGAGGACGGAATCGCTTTCATCAAGAAATTCAGGGCGAAATCCCTGGAGTGCAAAGATCCAATGCCTGAAAGCCGGCTGGTAGAGATATGCCTGCAGTGCATGCGAGATGAATACAAAGGTATGCTCATTAATTTGCAAACACCTACGTTTTCAAAGCTAATCGAATGCACGAAGAACATCGAGCCTATAGTCGAGAGACAGAAAAAGAAGAGCGCTCCGGAACGACCCGCGAGCGGCACTACTTACAAGATTGGGAGATTTAGCTACAAGAGGGGACGCGAAGCTGAGGTCAATACAGTTTCGCCCCAGAAACAAGCGAAGGTTGCGAACTTCGATGTACCGCCTCTGCCATGCTCGGTAGAAGAGGCAAGCGACCTCTGCAGACAATGGCGTAAGGACGGTGTCCTACCGCCACTCGAGAAGATACCCGCTAAGGAGATGGTAAGAGACCCTAAGTGGTGCGAGTACCACGGCAAGGTCATGCATCCCACGGCCGAGTGCAAGAAGCTCAGATTCGCGTTCGACCAGAAAATGAAGAACGGCGAGCTTATCGTCAGCGACCACCGGAAGGATGTGCGCAACAACCCGCTTCCCGCGCACACGCAGCAGGGCTCGAAAGGCAAAGAGGTCGCTATGATCTCAATCGTCGACTTGGAAGAAGTCGCAGAGGATGGTCTACCCATCGTTGCCGAGGTCCATGAAGACGAGGACTACAGCATGGACACGGAGGATGAACGCGCCGACCGGATGAAAGGGTCGCATGGCTTCAGCAGGTTCTTCGACGAGATGAATTTCTCGGAGAAGTGCCGAACAGATATGACGAAAGCGATCTTGAGAATAGCAGAAGACTACGAGGAGGATCTTGTAGTATCCGACGGGAAAGTCATCAGGGCGTCTCGCTCTACAGAAAAGATTATGACCTTTTCTGCCAGCGACAAAAGGACGGATGCGAGCCACCAAAGGCCTCTGTACGTCACTGCCATCATCAATGGCGTCAAGTTCAAACGAGCGTTCGTCGATGGAGGAGCAGCGGTCAACGTAGTTTAGCTCCACACACTGAAGCTAGCAGGGATCCCCGAGCACAAGATTGTCAGACGTCCATCCCCGCTGATGGGATTCGGAAGCGACTCTAGAATGACGATCGGTTGGATCCGCCTGGGGGTTCAGATTGGTAAAATCAAGTGCTCAGCAAAGTTCTATGCCATAGACGCGAACACCACGTACCACATGATTATAGGTCGAGCCTGGATTCATCGCTTCGACGCAGTCCCTTCAACGGCTCACCAGGTTATGAAAGCTATCTGGAATGACAGAATAGTCGAGATACCGGCTTCGACGAACCCATTCAACCTGGACGAGGCACATCTCAGCGAGGCGGTGTGGTTCACTGAGATGGCGGACGAACAAACACCCGGACCATTTAACCCTACTCCTTTGCCTCTCTGGGAGGACATCAAGGACCAGTCACCTGCGGGAGTAATGGTGACAAGGGAAGATGCCAGGGAAAAGCCGCCTGCACGCGAAGAGGCGCCGCGTATCGCATATCATCGAAAGAACGTGTATACTCTGAAGAGAATCGCAAAGCATGACCCCGAGGGCAAGGAGATAGAGAGCTTCTACGCCAATGGGAAGAAATGCTATCGCATATGAAGGTGCGCGGGGGTGTCCTCACACGGGCATGGGGATATCCCTGGGCAAATCAATCAAATCGAGCAAATTGCGCTGACAGAAGAGCCCACACAGGGCGTTCCAGACGGGAAACTTAAAGAAGCACCTGAATGCATGAAGACAGGCCCAGACCACAAAAGCAAGAGCTAAAGGAAGTGTTCCTCATCCCGAACGAGGAAAAGAAAAGGCCAGTCTTCCTGAGTGCGGACCTCACAAGCGAAGAGGAACAGGGACTGCTACAACTCCTAACTGAATACAAGGATGTGTTCGCATGGGAGTATGATGAGATGCCAGGTCTGGACACAAGCATCACCATGCACCGTTTAGACATCATCCCAGGGTCTAAACCGGTCAAGCAGAGCACAAGAAGCTTCATGCACGAACTTAACGTGAAAATCAAGCAGGAGATTGTCAAACTCCTAGATGCCAAGTTCATAGAGCCGAATCATCATCCCACATGGCTGGCCAACATCGTGCCAGTAGTGAAAAAGAACGGACAGCTCAGCATCTGCGTGGACTTCCGAGATCTTAATCGCTTCTGCCCCAAGGACGATTTCCCACTGCCCAACATCGATTTACTTATCGATTCAACAGCGGGCCACCGCATGTTCAGCTTTATGGATGGTTTCAGCGGATACAACCAGATCAAGATGGACCCCGAAGACGCGCAGAAAACTGCATTCATCACTCCGGTGGGGGTATTCAACTATACAGTGATGCCGTTCGGTCTTAAGAACGCGGGCGCGACCTATCAGCGGGCCATGATGGCTCTGTTCCACGACATGATGCACAAAGAAGTGGAATTCTATGTGGATGACCTGGTGGTTAAATCCAAGCACGAAGCAGATCACCTCGCAGATCTGCGAAAAGTGTTCAATAGATGCAGGCGCTTTCAACTGAAGATGAATCCCATGAAATGCGCGTTCGGGGTGACATCAGGGAAATTCTTGGGATGTGTGGTTCATCGCCAAGGGATCGAGCCTGACCCCGCGAAAGTATCAGCTATCACTGGCATGACGCCACCCCATAACCAGAGTGCATTAAAGACATTTTTAGGAAAGCTATCCTATCTGCGGAGATTCATCCCAGCAATTGCCGAAATCACATGCTGTTTCAGCGCTCTTCTCAAGAAGGATGCCGCGTACAACTGGGCTCCGGAGCATGAAGCCGCATTCGAAAAGCTGAAGGATTTGCTGACATCCTCGAAAATAATGATCGCACCTCAACTGGGATCACCGCTTCTGCTATATCTGACATCAACAAGGAGATCTATAGGAGCGCTCTTGGCTCAGGAGTATGAAGGCCAAGAGAGGCCTATCTACTACATCTCTCGCATCGTGCAGCCTGCTGAATCGAGGTACACAGACATCGAACGTCATTGCCTTTCCCTATTCTTTGTGATAGAGAAGTTGAAACACTATTTTGCATCACACAAAGTAGTAGTGGTCACCAAAAGCGACCCTATACGATATTTGCTCACTCACACCACTGCGGGCGGGAGATTGGCGAAATGGTACATGACCATCTCTCAATACGATATCACATGCGTACGACCGCGAGCGATCAAGTCGCAGGCGGTAGCGGATCTGTTGGCACAGTTCCCCGACAACAGCCATGAACCCGTGATCGAAGAAGTGCTCGAAGGCCCTGAAATCTACGCAATCGACGTGCCCTATTGGACCCTCCCCTTCGACGGTTCGTCAACCAGGAAGGGCGGAGGCATTGGAATAGTCTTGACAAAGCCAGATGGGGAGGTCATACAGATGTCCGCAAAGCTCAACTTCGCAGTCACGAACAACGAAGCAGAATACGAGGCTCTCATCGCGGGGCTCCGTGCGGCGAAAGCATTGGAAGTAAGCAACTTAACAGTCATGGGAGATTCCAAGCTGATTGTCAAGCAAGCCTCGGGCGAGTATGGTTTGAAGGAGATCAACCTCCTGTCTTACCGCACCCTAGTACAAAAGCTGATGCAGCAATTCTGCGATGTGAAGTATGAGCACAAGCCCCGAGCAGACAACAGGCACGCAGACGCCTTAGCAACCTTGGCATCTAAGGTCAGCACAGACAAATGTCCCGCAAGGATTTCAATTGAAGTGCGAACATCGTCGGCATTGACAGAAAATGCGTGCGACGACGAACACTTGGATGATGCAGATTGGAGAAAAGCAATCCTACAAGCTATTGCGAAAGGCACCAGCAGCGAAAGCTGGGCACTCACAAAAGGATACTGTATCCACGACAACACCCTTTACTACAAGGGGCCTGGAGGAATGCTCATGCGATGCGTCTCCGAGCAAGAGGGACGACAACTGTTAGAAAAGATTCACCAACACGCTTGCGGAGAAAGCGAGGTGTCAATCTACAGAAAGGCTCAGAGATATGGCATTCATTGGCCAGACATGTCAACAGCCGCAGCCCTGATACAAGGAAAGTGCGAAAGTTGCGCACTAATCAAAGATTCTCTACTCATCGCCCTAATCGATGACGACACAGATTGGAGGAAGCCACTATTTGATTTCCTCACCCAAGGCACCGCGCCCGAATCGAGAAAAGAATCCGAGAAATTGAAGAGGAAGGCGTCTCGATATGTGGTACAGGAAAACCTACTTTGGCGAAAAGGTCATGAAGGCAACTTGCTGCGGTGTCTAGACGGCAAAGAAGCACAAGAAGTCATGGACCTTTCCCATCAGGTAGAACATCAAGGAGGTGCGAAATTATGCAGACAGCTCCTCTCAATCGGGTATTTCTGGCCCACGATGGAGGTCGATTGCCGCACCAAAGTGCGACGCTGCCAGGAATGCCAATTCAAAGGGAACCTAGTGCACGCTCCCGCCGTGGATCTACATGCACTAGGAACGCCATGGCCATTTCACACATGGGCTCTGGACTTCATCGGTCCCATCCGACCGACGTTGCATGGGAACCATTTCATTCTCACCGCAACTGAGCTGTTCACCAAGTGGGTGGAAGCAATACCACTAAAGACGGCAAATGCACTGGCTGTGGTCAACTTCATCCAGGAAAGCATCATATGCAGGTTCGGAATCCAAAACACCATCCTTTCAGATAACGGTACTCCTTTTGTTAATCGCCAGGTAGCTGCGAAATTAGCGGAGTACAATATCAGGCAGATCTGTTCTACCCCTTATTACCCAAAGGGAAATGGACAAGCTGAGGCGACCAACAAAACGCTGTTGAGAATTTTGAGCAAGATGGTCGCAGATGACCACAAGAAGTGGGATGATTCTCTAAGCATAGCTCTGTGGGCCTACCGAACTTCTCCAAGGACACCCACGGGGGCCTCGCCATTTCTACTATGTTATGGGGCCGAAGCTGTAGTACCTGCGGAAGTCAGAGTCAATTCGGCAAGGCTGGCCTTCCATGCACTCTATGAAAATCAACGCGATCACGACTTAGTCTTGCTGGAGGAAAAGCGAGAACAAGCCAAGAGAACCAACAAGCGGTACCAGGAAAGAATTGCTCGCGCCTACAATAAGACGGTCCAGCGAAGAGACTTCGCAGTCGGATACTTGGTCTTGCGCGCATCTGATCACTGTATGCGAGAAGCGACTCACCCGAAGTTCGCAGCCAATTGGGAAGGGCCCTTCGAAGTCACAGAAGTCTTTGACAGTGGCTACTGCAGCATACGAAGGTTGCACGGCACAACCTCAACTCCGAGTTCAGTAAACATGCGCTGGATTAAGAAGTACTATCCCTAACTTCTCTCATTTCATGCGTTTTATTATAACGTCGCTTGATATCTTGTATGGATTCGATTTACACAATCTCCTCCCCCATATGAGAGGATTGTAATCCCATCTCTCCCATATGAGAGCGTTATAATAAAAGAATTCTCCCATATGAGAAGTTCACATTTCTAGCTGTTTATGTTCCTTTATTCAGTTTGGTATTACTGTTAACAATGGTTTATTCGCCGCCATAGCAATCTGTGCAACTGCGATCTCGATCGATCGTCATCTAAGCCCACCTGTCATGATGGCATCCTACACAAATACGATCTTAATTGATCATCTAAGCCTATCTCTTACGATAGCAGCCTATACAAATGCGATCTTGATTGATCATCTAAGCCTATCTCTTACGATAGCAGCCTATGCAAATGCGATCTTAATTGGTCATCTAAGCCTATCTGTCACGATAGCAGCCTATGCAAATGCGATCTTAATTGATCATCTAAGCCTATCTATGACGATAGCAGCCTATGCAAATGCGATCTTAATTGGTCATCTAAGCCTATCTGTCACGATAGCAGCCTATGCAAATGCGATCTTAATTGATCATCTAAGCCTATCTCTTACGATAGCAGCCTATGCAAATGCGATCTTAATTGGTCATCTAAGCCTATATGTCACGATAGCAGCCTATGCAAATGCGATCTTAATTGATCATCTAAGCCTATCTCTTACGATAGCAGCCTATGCAAACGCGATCTTAATTGATCATCTAAGCCTATCTCTTACGGTAGCAACACATACAAATGCGATCTTAAGTGATCATCTAAGCCTATCTCTCACGGTAGCAACACATGCAAATGCGATCTTAAGTGATCATCCAAGCCTATCTCCTACGGTAGCAACACATGCAAATGCGATCTTAAGTTATCATTTAAGCCTATCTCTTGCGATAGCAGCCTGCGTAAAATGATCGTGATTGATCTTCTAAAGCCTATCTGTCACGATAGCAACACCTACAAATGCAATCTTAATTGATCTTTCAAGTCTATCTGTCACGATAGCAACTCGCACAATTTAACGATATTAATTGATCTACCAAAGACTATCTGCCATGATAGCAACTCGCAATATTGCGAAGATTCACAAAGGCCAATCATAAGCCCATCTGCCAGGATGGCACAGCTGCGAGATTATGATCTCAAACGATCTAGCTAAACATCCGCGAATTCATATAGCAGATCGCAAATGTGAAACCATAACGTAGCATTATGTAAGGCGAAATATGCCGAAACGCATGCGAAGTTGTATTTTGTTGTAAAGAGACAGCAGATAATACAAAAGGCTATTTATCATTATGATTCAAAAGACTTACAATTTGTCTGTCTAGATAGCAGCTTACAAGCGAAAAAGCTCGAATCTAACTACGCAGCCAACATGGCTTACAATACATGCGAAAAGTAGCTGACAAGCCAGCAAAGGCACACTACGGGAATCCTGGCTAAAAGGGACGAACCCCCCGGTTTCAACACCGGCTACGCAGTAAGCAGATCTGCGGGTGAACATCTGTAGCAGGCGGGATCTTGCTCCAAAAGAGCCACATGAAGCCATACGTTCAAGATCCCAGTATTTGACAAGGCCCTTGTCAGATCTGCACCCCATAACATTTGCCCAAGGAACCACCGGTTCCGGCGATCCACAGGCAAGCAGAAGCTCCAAAGGGCAAGGGCTCCTTGTAGACGGGGATGAACGCGACAGTTCACCACCCTGAGCTCACAAACGTGAAGGCGATGGGTTCTTCTCCAGGGATGCTGAAGAAGAATTTCGCCGTTCATTACGAGACGGTAGCACGGTCACTTCGGCGCTGCACCTCACCACGAGGCGGCCGGAAACACGACCTGCACACATAATACACGAAGAAATTTCTTCGAACATATATGAGATATTATCTGCATCTTCTTTATGATGGTTATAAAGAGCAATAAGCCTCATAAAGTGGATCTTGGAAACTATTTCTACAGCACAAAGCGCAAACTCAGGATTCACAACTTGAAGTTGCCATGAATCAACGAAAAATAAGCGTTGAAGCCAGCAGTCGTAAGGACTCACGGCAAAGCACATTTTTGGGATGAAGAACCCAAATAGCAAAGACAGGGTTTATATAGACCCTGTAGAGACTCTTCAGTTGCCAAAGATGAGTCAGCAGAATTCAAAAAGAGGGTAAGTTCAATCACTTACGCCTTGAAAAGCGGTAACAATCAATTACCCTACTAAAGGCTACGACGATTCAGTTGCGTATCCTAATAAATGACGGATAGTCATGATTCGGATGGACTTCCCAACAAAAGCGTGCTTATCTGCCGGGAAATTAGCGCGAAAATCAAGCAAAATATCAATTGCTGATGTCATAATTGGATATGCACAGAGATATCCTATCAAATCCCGGGAAAGGGCAAAACGGGCAAATTCATTGTTTGTTGTTAAAAAAAAGGGGGGAGAAACCCTAGTAACATTACATTAATGTTTCAGCTATTTTCTTGCTATTTTTCAAAATTCGAAAATCAAAGCAAATTCTTGATCAAGGAGTCTTGGGGCTCGAACTGATGGCTCAGCTTCTCTACTTGTTCCACTTCTTGCTTCAATTGCTCGCACCTGGCATTCATCTCATGATAAAGCTTCAGAGCTTCATCAACTTTTAGCTTTTGCTGCTCCACCTTCTGCTTCTCAGCTGCGAGATTCTGGTGGCCGAGCTTCAAAGTTACAGCTGCGCGAATCAGCGTGACTCTATTCATAAGAAACTTGATGCCCAGTCTGCCTTGGACTTTGGTCACAAGATTCTGGCACATGCCACATAACAATTCAGCACTCTGGACAGAAATGGTCGCAGGCGTGGCCGCAGACAGCTGCTCCAATATCCAAATGGCCTCAGTAAGGAACAGCCTCCTGTCAAAGGGCCCTATCTCCAGAGATCTCACAAACGATTGCGGGTAGGTGAGGCGCATTCGAACCACCCAGTCCACATCGGTTTGCTTCAAACCTGAAGAGACGTCAAAGCCGAGTTACGATGTCAAACTCGCAAGTAAATAATGCAAAATGCGAACAGTAAAGCTTTGCTCACCAGTTCCTTCCAGAATCTCATGAAGAGAAGGAATGCGCGCTGCCGGGGTGGTCGAAGACTGTCCTCGCTCTATAGCTCTCCTATCAGCTGCGAGCTCCAACCTCTCGTAATCGGGAGGAAGAATGTAGGCCGCACCAGTTGCGACTGCATTCCCAACCTGCGAGCCCCAAAAGCTCCACGCAGGAATGGGTGACTCTGGCTCAGTCATCGCCGGAGGCGAAGGGACAGCCGAAGTCGCTTGGCGAAGAACGCTCTCAGATGCGAAAGCATTAGCAGCATTTGTCCTTACTTCCTCAGCACCGGTATGGACATCTTCATCCATCAGCACAGCATCTGCTTCAGCATCATTGGAGAGTTCGATGATGCCCTCGAGAGGCTCACTTGCATGCTCAGCAGCCGCGGCAGGCTTCTCGGTATGGGAGCTCGGAATTGGAACATAGGACGCAGAAGGCTGACTTCTCTGCTCCGGCACAGGTTCCTCAGCATGACCTGCGATATCAAATGCGATGATATGAGGTAACTTGCGCTATAAGTTATTTTGCTATCTTTACTAAAGCTAAGAGTGAGCACCTCCACGCGAAGGTGGGATTGAGGTATCTTCATCATACACTAAGGACGTGGAACCATGCCCTATTAGTGTGTCCTCGCTAAGCAAGTCTTTAAGAGGAGCGTGAACTGGGATGCGAATAAACCAGTCATGATTCTGCCTCAAGTTGCTAAAGCCTAGTACATGCGTATCACTCAAATAATTACCTGAGGGTTCTCCGCATTTGCTTACTAACCAACGGCAGATGTCAGCCTTTGACACACCGTGCTTTAACGCACCCACAATAACATCTCTATAAGTTACTGCGAGATTGAAGATCTCACCTTTATCACCGCCTGCGATTTCTTCAAAGTCTGCTTGGACTTGCTCCAAGGCTGCTGCATCCTCTTCTGGAGCCTCCTCTTCCTCCTCCGCATGAGGAGCCACTCCTTCGGGAAGCTCGTCTTCCTCGTCAACTGGACGCGCTAAGTCGTCAACATGCCGCTCTTCGAGGCTCCGCTGTTTCACACGCTCGAGCTCCTTTTCTTCCCGCCGCCTTCTTCTTTCAGCAGCCTCCGCGGCTGTCTTCCGGGACTCAGCAAGAACGTCCTCGCTTATGGGATCATCTGGGATGCCAGAATGGGCATCTCTCTTTTGTCTCTTGGCCGCGAGGCCACCAATGGTTTCATCATCATCATCATCTGCGAATACACGATTGGCTTAAGAAAAGAAGTGCAAAGAAGTTACGATAACGAGAAAGGAAATGCGACGGAGGTACCTCCTGATTCTTCCTCATGCATCACAACTGTTGCTTCTTCTTCTTCATCACTTTCTTGGGGCTCCTGCCTCTCTTCCTCTTCCTCTTGATTGAATGGAACGAAAGTCTCAACTGCGAGATCTTTCCGCACTTTGCTGGGCATGCGACCTTTGCCTTTGTCCTTGATAGAAAGGGACCTCACTGGAGGAGAAGCTGGAGCACTTCTAGGGGAAGAAATCGTAATTCCCTTTTGCCTAGGTCTCTTCACTCTCGGCGCCGCAGTCGCTGGAGGGGACGGGTCATCTCCTGGAGGAAACGGAGCCGGAGGATTGTCTATCAGCGAGTCAGCAAAAGCATTCATGACTGCGCGAACCTTTGTTTCAACCTCAGCGTCCATCCTCCATGAAAGCCGGAACGGCTGCTTTTGTCTTCTGGTGGCAACAATGGTGTTAACCAGCGACTTGGAGCGATCACCAGCCGCGAATCTCCGCACATGACACTACAACAGTACAGAATGAAAGTGTCAGCATAAGGAAATCAAGAAGCATAACGCACGCGAAGAAATCCCTTACCTCGGCAAATGCCTTGCTATATCTGACGACTTGCGTGTCGCTCTTCTTGACTGCGGCGACTTGCTCCTTCAGAATGACGTCAGGACACAGATGGTTCTCACGATCCAACAGTGAGTAGCAACCATACTCAGACTCGCTCAGACTGCAAGTGGGGCGAAACGGGAAAGAGTTTCTTTTGATCAAGGGAGCTCTACCTGGCTGCGCGGCCGACTCTGTCTCGATCCTCGTTTGCTGGGCAATCCAGTATGCGAGCCAGTTTTGGGAACAACCACCCTCGCGGGTTCCCGCAGGCTGCTCAAAGGGCAGATTGTTCATGAAGACCGTCTTGCACTCCTTTGTTAGCAAGCGCTTGTAGCATCCTCTGATAATGGACTGGGGCCAGATTGATGGGGCCACCGCATCAAAACCAAACTGAGGAGAAACTCGAGTGGGGTCAACGTCCACGGTAAGCTTTTCATACCTCGGCGCGAGCTCACGAATATGCTCTGCGAGAGCAGGAAGGGAACCTCGCAGACACCAGCAAAAGAACTCGCGGTAGCGCTCATGGAAATGAGGTCCCCCTTCAAAGAGAAGCTCTTCTGAAAAGGCCATGCCTTTAGAGGGGTACAGCTTTGGAAACCATCGCACATTCTCAATGCGCGTGGCATAGGGCCTGGCAGTAAACTCCTTCCGCTTGTCGCATATCAAACTCCAAACGCACTTGGTGTTGCTTGCTCCGAACCATCTCGCAGCTCTTCCGCTGTTGCGCGCTTCCGTCTCGCCTGGGGGACACCACTTGTCAAGTTTGAGAGCAGTTGGAGCATAAGACGGCCACCGCTCGAAAACCCACATTGTCAGAAAAGAAATTTTGACAAAGGTCAGTACATCGAGGCGGCCACGTGACTCCTTCATGGCTAGAACCAGCTGATCAAGCCTATAGTACAGCGTGCCCAAGACCAAGGGTCCGAGTGCGACTCTCTGGCCAAGGGCGAGCCTCACAGCAAGTGGCAACACATGGTAGAAGACTCCGTCATGGGGGTGACCATCAATCAGATACCTCGAAAGCCAAGCACAGAGAAAAGCACAAAGGGTCAAATGATAGCCTTTACCCTCCACGTAATTCTTAGCCTCCGGGTCTGTTAACGACATAAAATTGCATGTTTTAGTATGTTAATGAACTATTCATAACTTGCTAATATGTGTAATTTAGTTATTTTATCTCTCATTCTAGTCTTATGCTTGTCTTTGTAGTTTTGGTTGTTTTTATCTTATTTTGTAGGCAAAGACGTGATTTATAACGAAAGAGGCTATCTTGGGAGAGCTTAAATGATGGAGTAAAGAGAGTTGGAGGGTTAAGAGACATGAAGAAAGAATTAGAAGCGCCTAACTTGAAGACTTAAGGGCCCAAAGTGAGAAGAAAATGGAAGTTAGAGGCCAAGATTGAAGACGAAACAAGTTAGAAGGCAAAAGTTACATCAAAGGGGCTTGCTTGAAGTTTTTTTAACGGAATTGGGGGCGTAATTGGAGTTTTGCAAAGTTACAAAGAGCTATTTTGAAGGTTTTTAACGGATTGGGGGTCAAATAGCCATTTTCAGAAGGTTTTAAGTAAGAGATGGGGTATTTTAAAAGGTTTCAGCAAGCAAGGGGGGAGCCGGGTGCAATTTCACCGAACCAGCTCACCCCCAGCTCGTCCTCTCTCTCTCTCCCCGACGCCACAATGAAGAGACCCACGAAATCCTCCATGGTTGCTTCACCCAAGCTCTTCAAAGCTTCACCCCGGCCTCATTTCTTCACCAAATTGGCTCAAATTTGTCCCAAAACGCTCCTAAGACCGAGCTCTACCTATATATCCTCTCAATTCGGCCCAAGACAAAGAAAATCAAAAAGCCCCAATTCGACCTAGGGTTCATGAAGGTTCCAAAAATCAATGATAGAGATGGATTGGGATGAATTGGAGGGTGGGGATTCATCCTTGGAGGCTAAGAAACCCTTCCCAACCGCCTATATAAGCCGAACTTGAAGATTGAAGAACCTCTCTCTCACCTCACGAAATTTCTAAGACAAACCCTTGCCTCTCTCTCTTCTCTCTCGGCCTTGGCCAATTTCTGGGTAGTTCTTGGTGATTCCGTGCTCGTTTTGAGCAAATTCGGAGCCAAGAACACCTAAGGGAAGAGTTGGGTTAGATTCAAGGTTGTTCTTCATAGTGTTCTTCATTGTTCTTAGTTTGTTCTTCATTTTTTGGGTTACTTGGCTACTTTTAGTTAAAATTGAAGATTATATTGTGTAGTTCTTGAACTTGAGTATGAATATAATGAAGTTATCTTTGAAGATATTTGATATCTCTTGTGTTGCACTCTCAAACATGAGTAGCTAATTGTGTTGTTGGATTGATTGGTGATCCTAGTTGATTCTTGAAACTCGAATATGTTTGTGCTTTGTGTTTTGTTGTTTGAGAGATTGAATTCTTGAGTTCTATGAGTTGAAATAGGAATCACTATTGTGGCTTGATTGAGTATGTGGATTTCAATCAAAATAGGCATACTCAATGCTTGAGGCAACATTGATTTGGATTTCTCCATTTGAACTAATGGATTTAACTCTCAAGCAAATGAGTTGGTTGTTGAAATCGGGTTACATGAATCACTAGGAGATCCAATTGATCCAACTTTTCTCTTACTAGTTCTACAAACTCTTTAGCAACATCTTTTTAATTGCCTAGTTGTTTACTAAGTTTCTTTGAATTGTTTCACACAAATCCTTGCTCCATCACTTGAGTGGTGGATTTCAAAGCTTGGCTAGCTCTAAAGCCTTTGAGAAACTCGTTTTGTCATTTCTCTAGTTGCTTAGTAGTTTGCTAGTTAGCTTAGAGTGTTTAATCTCTTTCCCAATCCTTGTGGAAATCGACCCCGTTCTTACTCGGGTACTACTTAGAACGATATTCCTATACTTGGGAATTATCGCGAACAAGTTTTTGGCGCCGTTGCCGGGGATTGGTGCTAAGAGACTCACTCTTGAGTTACTTTCTTGTTTTGCTTGTTTTTATTTTTAGATACGCTTGAAGAAAAATTCCGGGTTCATATTTGAGCTTTGGAACAAAAAATAGCGAAAAGTAAAAAAATCACAAAAACATACTCTTAGTTTTTGTTCATCTATTAGTGGTAGTATTAGCTTAGCCCTTCCAAAGATTCTAGCTCTCTTAATAGCTTTGAAATCATGGATGGAGATGATGGGCATAGTAGCAACAACGAAATGATGCCATTTCGTACACTTAGAGATTTGATGCATCCATCTAGGCAAAGTTCACCCTCTTGCTTTGTGGTTCCTTTGAATGAAAGTAATTTTGAAGTTAAACCGGGTACAATCCAACTCTTACCCAAGTATCATGGCTTAGAGGCCGAGAGTGCCTACTCTCATCTTAAAGATTTTTGTGACATTGCCTCAACGGTTTATTGTGATGGTGTTTCTAACAACACTATCAAACTTAGGTTGTTTCCTTTCTCTTTGAAGGATAAAGCCAAATCATGGCTTCACTCCTTAAGACCTAGGACGATAGGCACTTGGGAAGAGTTGGAGAAAGAATTTCTCAAGAAATTTTTCCCCACTTATAAGACTAATGCCATAAAAAGGCAAATTGTGACTTTTTATGTTAAGGAGGGAGAGCCTCTTCCCCAAGCTTGGGAACGCTTCAAGGATCTCCTCATTGCTTGTCCTCATCATGGATTTGAAACTTGGAGATTGATTAGCTCTTTTTATGAGGGTTTGACATCCAACCACAAGCACACAATCGAGTCCATGAGTGGGGGAGATTTCTTCTTAAAAGGTGAAGATGAAGGGTGGGATTGCTTAGATGAGATTTGTGAAAAAGTCCAATCTTGGGATATGAATGAGTCTTCAAAAGAATTGTCTTCTAAGTCTAAAGGTAGCATGCATTACCTTAGGTCTAAGAATGAGGCATTGTGCTCTTTTTGTAGTGATTGTCATGAGTTAGGCGATTGTCCTGACTTCCTAAGAGCCCAAGAGCTCATGGGTGAGCAAGTGAATGTTCTCAATTCTAACAATTTTGGGAAGTCATATGACAACTCGCCTTACTCAACCACATATAACCCCAATTGGAAGAGTCATCATAATTTTGGAGGGAAACATGGACAAGAGACACAAGTGAACCCCTCATGTTCCACTTATGTCCCTCCCCAAAAGAGTGCTTTAGAAGACACCATAGAAAGGTTCATAGCTAGGCAAAACCAAACCGATCAAGAGTGGAGAGCTTCTTATGAAGAATTGAGAAACTCCAACCAAGAGTTGAAAAATGCGTTAGCTAGGTTGGAGTCTACCATAAATGCTCAAGAGAAGGGAAAATTCCCATCTCAATCTCAACAAAACCCAAGGGGCCAAAGCTTCAACCATGTGGAGCATGCTAAGGCCATCACCGTTTTAAGAAATGGGAAGGTTGTTGACAAGGGACTTCCAAGTGGGGAGTCCCATAAAAATGAGGAAGAAGAGGAGTGTGAGAAGAGTGATGATCAAGAGAGATTTGGTGACTTGCAAGAGTCTAAGGAGAATCTTGATAAAGGGAAACAAGTGGTTGATGATAATGAAGAAATTAGGATTGTTCACCATTTCCCCAAAGGCTAGTGGCCAATAAGATGAAAGCAAGTCACCAAGACCTCCTTGAGACATTTCAAAATGTTAAGATAAACATCCCTGTCTTGGATGCTATAAAGCAAATTCCGGCTTATGCCAAGTTTCTCAAGGATTTATGCACTTTCAAGAGAACTCTTCAAGTGAGAAAGAAGGCATTTCTCACCGAGCAAGTGAGTTCAATTCTCCAACATAACCTCCCTCCAAAATATAGAGATCCGGGTTCACCAACTATCACTTGCACGATTGGAAGTCATAAGATTGCTAATGCTTTGCTAGATTTGGGTGCAAGTGTAAACCTTCTTCCATACTCGGTGTATGAGAAGTTGGGGTTGGGTGAGTTGAAACCCACAAGAGTGACTCTTCAATTAGCGGATAGGTCCACTAGAGTTCCTAGAGGCGTCATTGAGGATGTGTTGGTTCAAGTGAACCAATGCTATTTTCCGGTGGATTTCATAGTTTTAGACACAACCCCTTTGTCTAGTGGCACCTCTCCCATTCCTATCATTCTAGGAAGACCTTTTCTTGCTACTTCTAATGCAATTATAAATTGTAGGAATGGTGTGATGAACATCACATTTGGAAATATGACGTTGGAACTCAATATCTTCAACACAAGTAATCAATCAAAAGATGATGATGACATATGTGAGATTAGTTGGATTTATTCTTATGTTGAAGTGATTGAGGATCCTACTACATGTTCCAATGAAATAGATGATCTTATTGTGCAAGATTTGGAATTTTTATGTGAAGAAAATAGCATTTTCTCATCATTACTCATGAGTGAGGAATTTAATGTGGATGATTGGGTTAATCTTGTTAGTAAACTTGAACTTTTGAAGCCTCCTATAGAATCTACCCATGAGCATTCTTGTAGTGATATTGATTTACATGAGAAAATGGAGTTATCTTCCTTAGTAAGGGAACCTCCTACTTATGATTTGAAACCCCCTCATTTAGAATTGAAAGATGCATGTTTAGGGGTTGATGATAATCTCATTTGCATGGCTAGTGACCATAGCTTGTTTTGTGATGATTTAGAGGACATTCAAGGAGAACCCCCACCACTAGAGATTGTGGATGGACTTTCAAGTAAGTTGGGGGGTTCAAGTGTTGGCTGTGAAAATTTTGAAGTCTTCTTTCATATTTCCCCTATTGATTTTGATGAAAACAAATTTCATGTTGTGAAAGGAAAGTGGGGAAGAATCTTGGATGAAAGTGTGAAATTAAAGAGTGAGAGTTTTTGTGTTCATATTTTAGAAAAGGATCATAAACTAGAATTTTGTAGTGAAAATATTCTTCTCATTGAAGGTATTATGTTAACTAGTGGTAAAGATCCTCCTCTTGAATTCTCTCATGACAATTCTCTCATTTTAAATTCCCAAGATGAGTCAAGTTTTTCTATCAAAATGTGTGATGTCTCTTGCACTTTCTTTGGAATGAGCATTTTGAAGAATTTATTTGGAAAACAAGAGAGTGCTACTTTCATTAAAAAGGGAACACTCAAATCCTTACATTTTGATTTACTTGATCCGGGTATTAGTTTTCCAATTTTTGTTCTTGAGTTATTAGAGAAAGTGAAAGGAAAATTGAGAATGCAAAGAATGAAAGAGGGTTGCCTTGACCCTACTCGAGCTCATAGTCATAGGCAAGCTTGCCTAGACTACAAGAAATTAAAAGTTCCATGAATTGACTTGTCCCATTTAGAAGTCACGTCTTGTACATAAATAAATTAGTTTATCACTATTTCTTGCATTGTTTTTCTCTATTTATATTTTGTAGGTTGCTCTTGGAGGAAGATGGATGGTGCTTGGTGCCTAAGAAGCTAAAATGAGGTCTTTATATCCCCTTGTCTCTTGCTAAATTTGTATGCTCTTCCATTGTTCTCACACATTGAGGACAATGTGATATTTTAGTTGGGAGGTGGAGTAGATTTTATTTCTTGCTTAAATGGTTACAAGCATGCTATTTCTTCATTAGTGATTTACATGAAAAATACAAAAAAATGAAAATACAAAAAAAAAAATTGAAAAAATTGAAAAATTAAAAAAGTTTGTGAACCATTCATGAGAAGCATCACTCTTTCCCCGTGTCAAACCATAGATATTTTTTATTCATCTTTCTTTGGTAGTTTTATTTTCACCTTTCATCTCGAGTCTAGATTTTATTTTCTTATTTGATAGCTTTATTGAGTCTTAGGAAGTTATAGTTGAGTCACTTATTTTGAAAAAATAAAAAAAATTGAAAATTGAAAAAAATGAAAAAATGAGAAAAGTGAAAAGGGGGGATTTTAGGAAGCTAGATGTTTTCAAATAATGAAATTTCTTAGTCCATGTTCTTTTTATTTTATTTTAGAAAGGAATTCTTTGCTTATACTCAATACATCTACACCAATATCCCACCTTCCGCGACATCATGCGTTCTCACAAAGCGACACACTAAATTTACGTTTCATGTTTAAGTCCTTCAAGCTAAGTTGATCACATAAACTTTGACATCTTCTACTTTTGATAAAGGGTGCATTTTCTAAAGCTATTTGAACTTCACAAAAAGATTTTTCTCTATTTGTTTTTGCGGTGGAAACTTGTAGCCCATTGGAGTGGTGGTTACCAATGACACCCCATGCGATGTCTAAGAAATAGAGGGGTGTCCGGGGATAATGTTACGTCACCACCTAGATAGCTCCCTTGGTTTAGCTTAAAAAGCCCACTCGCTTGTATATTCCTCTATTTTGTTGTGGGTCTTGGAGAGCCTTGGATTTGAGGTTAAAAAAAAAAAAAAAATCATGATAAATCGCACCATCTACCAAAATCCACAAAAGGATCATACAAGCTCACAACCACATCTCCCCTTCTTAAAAATTTTTGTTCAAAGCTTTGGAAGTCCATCCTACATGGGTGCTTTTGAATAAGTGTGAGAGTGTCTAGTTTCATGGGATCCTTATTTTTGAAGGCATACTTTCTTGCAAATTGGACTTAATTAACAAGTTTTGTGGATCGCATGAGTCACCTTCTACCAAACATCGCCCACATTTGTATGAGTATATGCTTAGACGTCCATAGGCTTCTTTCTCAATCTTCTTGGACTTTGAGAATTTATTTGAGGAACCATTTATGCATTCTTCTTTTTCCCCACCAAAAAAATTAAAATTAGCTAGTAATCTTTAGGATTTTATTGTCTTTGGGTTCTAACTTAGGATAGATAATGTGTGAGTGTGTTTCCAAATATTCGAGTCTAGCTTAGGATTGAGTCAAGCCTTGTCTAGTTGAGTGTGTGTCTCTCATGATTGGTTTTTCACTAAATTTCTACTCATATCGCTCTCTTTGCTCGAGGACGAGCAAAAGGCTAGTTGGGGGGTGTGTTAACGACATAAAATTGCATGTTTTAGTATGTTAATGAACTATTCATAACTTGCTAATATGTGTAATTTAGTTATTTTATCTCTCATTCTAGTCTTATGCTTGTCTTTGTAGTTTTGGTTGTTTTTATCTTATTTTGTAGGCAAAGACGTGATTTATAACGAAAGAGGCTATCTTGGGAGAGCTTAAATGATGGAGTAAAGAGAGTTGGAGGGTTAAGAGACATGAAGAAAGAATTAGAAGCGCCTAACTTGAAGACTTAAGGGCCCAAAGTGAGAAGAAAATGGAAGTTAGAGGCCAAGATTGAAGACGAAACAAGTTAGAAGGCAAAAGTTACATCAAAGGGGCTTGCTTGAAGTTTTTTTAACGGAATTGGGGGCGTAATTGGAGTTTTGAAAAGTTACAGAGAGCTATTTTGAAGGTTTTTAACGGATTGGGGGTCAAATAGCCATTTTCAGAAGGTTTTAAGTAAGAGATGGGGTATTTTAAAAGGTTTCAGCAAGCAAGGGGGGAGCCGGTTGCAATTTCACCGAACCAGCTCACCCCCAGCTCGTCCTCTCTCTCTCCCCGACGCCACAATGAAGAGACCCACGAAATCCTCCATGGTTGCTTCACCCAAGCTCTTCAAAGCTTCACCCCGGCCTCATTTCTTCACCAAATTGGCTCAAATTTGTCCCAAAACGCTCCTAAGACCGAGCTCTACCTATATATCCTCTCAATTCGGCCCAAGACAAAGAAAATCAAAAAGCCCCAATTCGACCTAGGGTTCATGAAGGTTCCAAAAATCAATGATAGAGATGGATTGGGATGAATTGGAGGGTGGGGATTCATCCTTGGAGGCTAAGAAACCCTTCCCAACCGCCTATATAAGCCGAACTTGAAGATTGAAGAACCTCTCTCTCACCTCACGAAATTTCTAAGACAAACCCTTGCCTCTCTCTCTTCTCTCTCGGCCTTGGCCAATTTCTGGGTAGTTCTTGGTGATTCCGTGCTCGTTTTGAGCAAATTCGGAGCCAAGAACACCTAAGGGAAGAGTTGGGTTAGATTCAAGGTTGTTCTTCATAGTGTTCTTCATTGTTCTTAGTTTGTTCTTCATTTTTTGGGTTACTTGGCTACTTTTAGTTAAAATTGAAGATTATATTGTGTAGTTCTTGAACTTGAGTATGAATATAATGAAGTTATCTTTGAAGATATTTGATATCTCTTGTGTTGCACTCTCAAACATGAGTAGCTAATTGTGTTGTTGGATTGATTGGTGATCCTAGTTGATTCTTGAAACTCGAATATGTTTGTGCTTTGTGTTTTGTTGTTTGAGAGATTGAATTCTTGAGTTCTATGAGTTGAAATAGGAATCACTATTGTGGCTTGATTGAGTATGTGGATTTCAATCAAAATAGGCATACTCAATGCTTGAGGCAACATTGATTTGGATTTCTCCGTTTGAACTAATGGATTTAACTCTCAAGCAAATGAGTTGGTTGTTGAAATCGGGTTACATGAATCACTAGGAGATCCAATTGATCCAACTTTTCTCTTACTAGTTCTACAAACTCTTTAGCAACATCTTTTTAATTGCCTAGTTGTTTACTAAGTTTCTTTGAATTGTTTCACACAAATCCTTGCTCCATCACTTGAGTGGTGGATTTCAAAGCTTGGCTAGCTCTAAAGCCTTTGAGAAACTCGTTTTGTCATTTCTCTAGTTGCTTAGTAGTTTGCTAGTTAGCTTAGAGTGTTTAATCTCTTTCCCAATCCTTGTGGAAATCGACCCCGTTCTTACTCGGGTACTACTTAGAACGATATTCCTATACTTGGGAATTATCGCGAACAGGGTCCTCACTCAAAAGTTTCTTAGTGATGCTGCTGTTCGCATAGTCTCGGAAGAAGTACTGCAACCATTTGTTCCAGGTATTCTTCGCAGACGTATCAACCAGCTGCCAGTTCGGAAGAGGCTTTGTAGTGGTCCACCGAGTGGATATTTTCTTTACCTCTGCTAGGCATTCCTCCATCTGCGTGTACAAGGCAATCTCCGCAGATGTTCTCAAGGGACTCAAAGGGTCCACCTCGCCCATGGGGGAAAGCTCGTACAGCATTTGAACGTCCTCGAGTGTGGGGGCAGCCTCGAACTCAGCAAAATGGAACGTGTGAGTCGCAGGCGAATAGCGGGACAGAAGGTCTAGAAGCGTGGACTGATCCAGCTTCACGGCAGCACCCTTCATAGCACGGATAGCAAAGTATACGCCGGCTTCATCAAGAGTCGCGGCGTGATGATCCAACACGTGGTCGATCCACTCATCCATATAGTCCAATTTCTGGACGAACGCCTGGGTAGAAATCGCAGTATATGGGAAGTGCCCGTTCTCGATTCCCAATCGAACCACATCCTCGGAACCAATCAACTCGAGCAAGGCCGAGTTAACTGGGCGAGTTAGCGTCAGCAATCGCTCAACTGGGACAGGATCAGGCATCCTCTTCGCCTTTACCCTCGCATGGTAGAAATATTTGCCGCCTAAAAAGGGGGCTTTTCGCCATAAGGCCTGCGGAAGGTCGGGTATCTCTTCATCTTCCTTGACGGGTCTGGTTACTCTTGTCTTGGCCATTCCTGCGGAAGAGCAAGAAAAAAAGGGGGAGAAATACCACACTTCAGTTTGAATTTTGAAATTCAAGATCTATGCAAAGGAAGACGAACAGTTCTAGTATCAATTTCAGAAATCGGGGAGTTGCAAGATCTCATATTGTTGATGGATTAAAGCAAAGTGGGTTCAAAGATCAAAGCCTCTTCACAAATTTCATGGGCTTACAGATTCAACGCAGTTCAAGGCAAACACTGGTAACTCAAATCAAAAGTAAACGAGGCCAACCTTGTTTTCTTGAAGCCTGCTTGGATGTGCACAATTTAAGAACACGGATTGCAGTTCTGAACTTGTGATTGATTATCTGGATCTGCTCTCGAAGATCTCCGGGTACCATTCACTTTAAGAGAAATAAGTGATGCTTTGCAATAATGGGGGATGCAAGGTATTTATCCAAAACAATGAAGGGTTGCGTCCTTTCGGTAGTCGAATCGCAACCGTCACCGTCGAATCGCGCAATCACAGGACAAGCTGACGTCACGCCTAAAACCCTAAAGGTCAGACGGCACGACTCTAGGGGTTTTAGGTCATAATGACACGCATGGGGGCTGAACTTACCCGTATTTGAATTGGTGCGTGGCAGCAACGCGTATGTTGGTTTCCGCGCATGGACGTCTATACGGCTATGAGTCTTCACGCGCAGAAAGGGGGCTAATGTAGATACTGCTTTCTGAGCTGACAGATCTTGGCCACGTGGCAACCATCCAGCACACCATATTGTGCTCCACACACACTGGATCACCAGCCGATCTCATCCATGTGGGGGCTGCGAGACAGAGCCCTCGCATACCACTGCACGGGACTTGTAGGGACTTTGTGGTTTGGAGGCTAGAGTAAGCCCTGTCGCGTGCGAGCCAAGCCCGCACGCGACCTTTAGTAACTGTTTTGAGAGATTTATGGCACGAGCTCCATAAACCCGGTCAATCCGGTCAAACCCGGTCAACCTCGTAACGGTTCCGGTATTTGCGCACCACGTGCTGTAACGAATCCTATATACTCGGACGAACGTGCCGTTATGGTTAAGCTAATTAAGCCGCCATCAATGGGCGCATTAACCACACTACAACGGTCATGTTCTCCAGTATATATAGATCGTCAACCTTTCCATACAAAGGAGAACACACTTGTCATACGCGGAAGCTCTGCCAAACCTCTGTCTCTCTCTCAGACATTTCTACTGCCTTACTCTCTCCCTACACACAACCCCTCTCTTCCTGTGCGATCCCTGATCCACTATATACGGTGTACACGGAGGTCTCCCCGCCGGAATCTCTTCTGCACAGCAGCCTATGTTTAGTGATTGATAAGATAACTGTTTTGCTTTCAGCAAAGATAACAGATAAGTCATTTACAAGGAAAGATCACTAGTGGACTCCGATAAAAGCATACTCATACATTTGAGAAGATTTAGAGTAGATATTCTGGTTTATCATGTACAAAGTCTACACATGAATTCAAACTTCTAATTCTGAAGGATCTCTAGATTGTTAATTTATGGATTTGAGAATAAGTGGGAGATTGTTGGGAATTGTATTCAGAAAGCCATATTTATGGTTGAATTAATAATTCTTAATAGATAACTATTTGCATCTAAATTTAGCAAAAACGTGAGTATGCAAATGCTATTTATTATTTGCCATATAAATATGCATTATAAAGTCCAATGTTCCATACCTAAGACAATCGGACATGCAGACGAGTTCGGGCATGCGTGAGATTAATTGTCAGTTATTTATGGAATATAAGTAAGGGTTTACAATCTAGATGATTTTGTACAAATCATCGGAACAACTGTAGTGTAACATTATAGTGACACATCTCGGTCAAGGAAACGATATAGTTTCAACTTGTTACACTAGCATACTTTGTGTATGTTGAACATGACCGCTATATGAAATATAAAATCAGACTGACCGAAGTGATATAATAAAATATTTTATTGTTATTGATAATATTGGAAACTCTTAATCTATGATTGTTTATGTGGACACATATCTTAATTACTCATTATTTTGATATATTGAGTGAGACTCAAATGCGAGTCAACAATCCTGGTATATTGGGTAATGATTGTTAAGATTTGGTGAAAAATCGAATCATAGAATCCACTCTCGTATGAGAATGATGTGCCCTGAAGTCAGGCCAGCTGGTTATTTTTATCCAGACATAACGAATAAGGGTTGAGCGGTTTAAACCAGGGAATACATTAGATGTTGATGAGATAAAAAATTGTCAGCAAGAGTAGATCATCATTATTGGGTATCTATAATCTTAACGTGGGTAGTTATCTGATTTTAGTAACAGGAGCTCATACATAATGATGAGAATAAATGTCGTAGTGCAATTGTAGTTTTATGGTGGAGTAAACTATAATTAATAATTAGTTTGAATTTAATTCGGGGAATTATGAGTTCAAATATATTATTAGGAGCCGATTCATTTATTTTCTCCAGAGGTCCCCGACGTAGTCAAACATAAGCGTGATCATGTGATTCACAAGTGGTTTTGAGTCTCAAAGTGTGTGGAATGTAAATTGAGATTATGTTTGGTATTTTATAGTTGATGAATATTACTATAAACCATATGATTTGGACTTAATTGCAAGATACTTTAAATTTGTATGGAGGGACTTGCTATGTAAAGTTTTCTTGCAAGGGAGTTGTGGGCAATCATGGGTAATCCTGATATTAGGGTGAGTAATATGTCTCTGTAAATAGTCTACCATAGTTCTTAAGTGATGATGATTGATCTTCATCTTTTACACACAAGAGAGAAAAAACCAAGATGTTTCTTCTTGAGCTTTTCTTATTCGAATCACCATTGAACTTGAATCGGAGCTTGGATCATACGTCGGAAGGATTCCGGACACAGCAGATTCGGTTTATGGGTATTTAAACCAAGATAACGATCTCGGATCGTCTTTGGTAAAACAAAAAAAGTTGTATACATCTGAAAAATGAAGAGATAGGAAGAAACGGTGAGTCGATCGGAGTTGTTGAACTCCAAATATTACTGGTCAAAGTATCTGGTCCGCAGTTGATTTTGAGCAGGATCTGAATTTGGTTTATGGAGCTTAACCGGAGCTACGGGCGTCGGATGAAGACGAGTCATATATGAAAATCGTGTATATCAACGAGACGGATCGAATGGAACAGGTCCCATAGTCAGATTCAGAACACAGCACTGCCAGACGCTGGTCAATGTTTAGGGAATATCGTCGTACCAGTCAGGATGGACTGAGGTAAGTTTTATTCCGCAAGTTAACTTACCACGATAATTTTTTTGAATGCCTATGATTAATTCTATGCATAAATCACGTGGTCCGGGATAAATCTCTTCGAGTTTTATCCCTTCAGGGTGGAACATAGTGTTCGTCATCGAGGTTCGCACAAGATTGGTGGGAGCAAGACATTGGAGGAAGCACGTGAAAGCAAGCAATCACAAAGATCATCTTCCGCTGTGCTAGGAGCTTAGGTGAAGAGGTAACACATAAATATTCCTTTTTATTATGTGTTTTGATCTATGCATGATTAGATTAGTCTAGTCCTTCATTGGTATCAGAGGCATAGTGTTGTTTTCCGGGCTTGGTAGTTTGAATCCGTAGCTGGTATAGAAAATCGAGTTTTTCAATTTTCAGAATCTATAAGACAATCTTATATGTTTGGATAGGTTTTTTCACGAGGATTCCAGAACTATAAATTTTATAATTTTTGGTCAAACGATGAGAACATTATGCCCCTTTAAAGATTCCGAACTGTATTAATCTGGACTGTTTTAATCTGATCAGTAATTCGAAATTTACAAAAGTTGTTAAAATTGGAATTTGAATACATAATCAGAATCTGGGCGAATAGACGATTCCATTTGTGTAAGGATCATCGGAAACGGAGCAGAGGAAGGCGGCGCGTGGGCTTCACGCGCCACCAACGCCGCCTCCACGCGCGGCCACGCGCCGCACGCGCCCTAGGGCTGGCGGCGGCCTGCTTACGTGGCTAGGCCTGGCGCGACAGATGACGTGAAAAGACCCGTGTCATCCGACGTGGCAGCTAATGTGGCGTTCCATGTGGCATGCAACGTGGCATGCTGACGTGGCAGACGACCGACGTCAGTGCGGCGGCTCGTGCGGCCTCCTTGCGCTGTTTTTTTTCGTCCGGTTTTTTTCCTAGGTAATCCAAATTGAATTTCCAATTATCTAGGTACTTTTTCATAATTATTGGAGTTAGGAATTTTTTTAGTAATTTCTGGATTAATTAATTAGTGTTTAGCACACTTCCCGTGGCAGTTTGACGTCCTTAAACACACTGGTTTGAGCATAAATTTTTTCTGGAGACTTCGGTCATCATTATATACTGTCTACCATAGGTGGTGAGACCCTAGGTGGTTGGTAGCAATTTTTTATCTTTGAAGTTGATTAAATTATTGCTTCTTAATCTCCAGTAATTAGAGTTTAATTATGAAAATTTCCTGAAATTTCAGTATGTTTATGTTATTATTATACATGTTGTTGTGGGTTGAATGGATGTGTTTGGTGCATGGATGTGGGATAGGTGTTTTATATTTGGTTTTGATTTTGGTTTTGGTTTTGGTTTTGAATATGTAATCAAAATACGGCATACGTGTCGTGCCTCTCTATACACTCTATTGTCTTCTTCTCTCATCCAATCGCCTCTATGAGGTTACTACTTATTAGAAATAAGATAGTTAGTAGAGATTAAATATAGAATCTTCAAGAGAAGTGCCAAACCAAAAGCTATGGCGCAAGGTGCATGGAGAAAATAGACGATCTAAAGAACCTCAAGATTGGAGCTCTCGAGATAGGCAAGATGGCCAAGAGAAGAAGTGCAAGACTTGCTCAAGAAGTATTCCCAATAGTGGGAGTGCACCTTAGGGGCCACATCCATTGCATATTTATTTATGCTTGTGATTGTTTTATTTTATAACTGCGTGTGATTGGATATAACTGTATAACCTCGCATGATACTCAAACAAAAGAGCTCACATGAACATACATGATTAAAATTGATATGGAATCATAAGTGACGAGATTTGATTCCCAGGATATACGTTAGGTATTGGTGGAGTCCTTGTGTGAACCTATTTCAGCTTAATCGATGTCTCACGTTTTGAGCTAAGTAAATGCTAGTGATTTACTTCCACAATGTCTCAATCAATCGTGTCTAAATCGAAACTGTAAGGGCTAAATAGTGACAGCAACGGCGTGATGAGTCGTCGTACTATGTAACCATCAGTTGGACATAGGTTGTTAAACCACCTACAACATGGTTGAACGTCTGATGATTAGTTGTCACATCAGCACATGGACATTATCTTAAGGCTCGCCAATAGTGGGAGCCAGCAAGATAATGTCATAGAGCGTGCTATGAAAAGGTGGGGAAATGACCTCATCAGCAAGTTCAAGACCACTTTTAAAATTGTGTGAATTGGCCAAAGAAGAATCTTAGATCCATCTTAGCCATTTGCGTACATAGATTGTCAGTAGTGACTCATAAATCCCGCCTTAACTATGGGTTATTACGTGTGTCATAACATTGAGAACTCGACGATATCGTCTGAGATTCATGCCATGATAAAAGAGTTTACGGCTGCTAGGTACAAGCTACCCGATTAGCAAAATGTTGCTATCTCTGCCACGCTTCATGGAATGCCATGAAGACGTATATGACACACCTTATAAGTGTCAAGATGTTTGGATAAGACCAAACGTCACTCGGTTCTAGGATATAAGCAACCAAGAGCTTTCTAATAATACTATCCAGCATACTTCTGAAGTCTAAGCGATAAGCGATTGCTAAAGGCTATTAGTGAAGTATGATAGGTAGATATAGTCCCTAGCCCGATATTAGGACCGTAAGGCAATAAGTGGGGCAGGGATACGGGAATTTAGGGGCAATATTGGTATAAGACCAATAGCCCAAGACTGGCAAACGCAAATGAGCAAAGAATTTTCCTAAGACTAGAGAAAAGGCCATTCCTGACACTAACTTCTCGTCTAAGGATTCATAGGATTATCTTTGAGAGAGTAGCAACCAAACTTTTATTTGGTCACAGTCTTACTTTGGAACTGGTCATGTTATGTTTTTTGCGTTCTTAAAATTCTAGCATGAGTGACGCCTCAGAATCTTTGGATGTCGCCTCTAAAATAGTGACTTAAGATTCTGATATGTGGAATGCTAGATTAAGACACACGATGACAGGAAAGGATGTTCAGGCTAGCTAAGGCAGGCCTGCTTGGAATATGCCCAAGGTACCCTTACCTGTGTGTGATTCTTGCCTTACAGGAAAGGCGAAACGCAAACCATCCAGTAAAGCATTAAGGACTATTGAGTCTTTACATAATATTCATTATGTTATTGTGCTGCATTAAAATATTACAGCTAAGACATGGTGCTTACCGTTCCATCACATTTTTAGATTATTGTACGCGTCTCAACTCTGTGTTCTAGATACCACACAAGTCTGAGGCACAAGAGTGCGTCAGACAGGTCTCTACAAAAGGTAGAAAACCGTATGGAGAAGAGGATATGTGTTCGGCCAGAAAGAGACTGCGATTATCTAACTAAGCAAGAGCTATGTGATAAGAACCCGCAACAAGATGCTGTAGCGGATACGCGGAATAGGATACTGTGAATAAAGTTTTAAGTATGATAGCGCCTGCAAAATATATGTTCCCTATTTAGAGGAAACACTTTTTCTTAACGGCGGTCGGCATACTCAACCAAGATACCACCAAGTCTGTATCCACTACACCCTACGAGATGTGGACCAAAAGGCAACCTATGTGAGGTCACCTTAGGCGATCGACAGCTTATGAGCTAACTAAAATTTCAAGTTAGGAAGAGGTTCGCGGAGAAGTAAGACTCTACGAAACAAAGGTTTCACTGGATGACGTCCCATCCCTGATTGATCAACAGGAAACAGCTCCTATGGATCTTCAGGAAAGTGGGAGTGACTTGCCTAGTGCAACTGCCCATCATAGATAATGACTATGCGGAGGACCGCTCTTTGGAGCGTATCCCGTCGACGATTTGACATCGAAGGGGAAGATATGATGGTCACCACGCAAGAAGATGATGAACCTACGACATTGTCCCAGGATATTTTCATCACCTGACAATAAGGAATTGGAAGTTGGACCCTAGATGGAGGAAACATATCTTCATGGAGTAACGTATCTTCTTATTCTATTCGGAGCACTCTAGGGGTGTGTATTTTTCATGCAACAGCCGATTAGTAGTGTAATATAAATGGATTCACGAGATATATGATATATCATAGGAGATGTCCATAATTAAGGGAAATATTCGTAGAGATGATGATCTCCACGAGCATGGAGGAAACCGGTGGAAGATACCCGTTCCTTAGCCGGCTAAGAGGAATTAGTTCCTCAAGGATCCTTCTGACAGTGGGAGTGGCTTTCCAAGCGAGGTGCCCATCCTGAGGGATGAGTGTTAGAATAGATGCCCTAGAGGCAATCTAGTTTAGTATGAACTTATTTTTGGCTAGGATAATCATTGTATTATTTATTGGAAATTTAATATAATGAAGTCCTTAGATTTACAATTGTGTTGTTTATCTTAAATTTACCTAGTCCATTATAATGATTAAACAGGAAAATCATCTATAGACTAGTATGTGGTTGGATTGATATGGAGATATCATGATCCAACACATGGTTATGCATAGGGCTAATGGCATACCGGATTGACCCATCTCCGAGAAGGCTACATATGAGTTATGTAAAGTCACAAGCGCTTCTCGTGGTGACAATCGGTATTGTCATTCTTAGACTTGAAGTCACTAGAGCATCTAGTTGTGGAGCGTTGTGGTTTTGGTAGCGTCAAACGGTACACCATAACTGGGTAGTCATAAAGGCGCGTATCGGACACAACATGAAGCAATCTTAGATATCGTAATGATGTAGATAGAATTTTTCCCTCCCACATAATAAGAGCAAATAACCTAGGCCGCTCGAGGGATAGTGCTTATGGAATGTAGGGCCAGACTCAAATAAATCAATATGGGATATTGATGTTATTTGTACGAATAAGGCTATACCGAGGATCGAGAAACTATGGATTGGATATACTAGTGTGACATTTATGTCTCGTTTCCAATCCGGGTATTGAGACAAAGGGATGAGATAATACTTGCACAAGGTTTGTCGGATGACTATTCTATTAGTTGGCTAGAATGGATGTCTTGCTAGAGACCGCTCCATATTAGCAAATTGTTGCTACCAACTATATAGAACATATGGGGTCACACACCCAATAGGGTTGAACTAGATTTGGTAATTAATTAATATGATAAATTATTTGGAAGGATCACTTTGCAACACCTTGCAAACTTACTAGGACTAATATGTAAGGAATGGACTAATCCGAATTCATGTAGGATTAGGAAGGGCCTTTAGGTAGTTAACAAGGAGGTTTTGGACTATATAAAGGATGCTCATAGCTTCCTTCCCACACTAATTCTCATAACATAAGTTGAGGGGGAAGGAAAAAAAGGAGAGAGAGCAAGACACAAGGAGGCCGAACGCGACCCCCTTGGTCCGCCCCTACCCGTCGGCCAAGAAAGAGAGGCCGAGCCTCTTCTCTGATCTTTGTTGCGTGATTTCTTCTTCCTCTTCCTCCTGTCCAAGCTAGAACAAAGGAGAAGGAAGATCTAGACCTAAAACCTAGGCGTGGATCAACCATAGAGACGTGACACAATTCACGTTACAAGTCATCACAGGAGACCTCTACGGTGTGTTACTTGTTTCTTCCCTTACCATCGTTATGATTCTCTTCCTGTGATCCTTGGAGGGTCTTGAATGGATAATTCTTTCTTCCGCTGCGTATCCATGATCAAAACCATACAGTGGTATCAGAGCCACATGTCGTAGAACATAGACGTGGTTTATGTGTTACGTTTTATGTCCCTTACACCCATAATTGTTATATTATTGCGTTAAAACGACAAATTAAGCATAAAGACGCATGTTGAATGAGATTCAAGTAAACAAGACCTAGTTTGTACATTGGATGCATGGATTAGTGAGTTTGAAATTTTAGGATCTTAGATCTAAGGTTTTGGGCACACATTGGAAACTAGTTCCAATTTGGAAACGTTTTGGACTTGTGGAACAAGGAAGGAGTTGTTTTTAGAAACAACTATGAGGTTCGGCCCCCTAAGGGACCGCCCCTCACCTTCCTTGCCGCCGAAGCCACCTAGGCTGAAGTTCTAGGCGGTCGGCCAACCCCACGGGTTGGGCCGGCCGCCCTAGGCTCGACCCGGGGCGGCTCCAAAGGGGTTCGGACATGTATTGTTGGGACCCTTCGACCGTTTTGACACTAGTAATCCTAAAATCAATTAAAATTGAAAAAGAGCGTTAAAAATTGGATTTTAACTGTTTATGTGCAAATCGAATGTTGATTGGATATGGTTTTAGGATGTGGTTTGGTGTGATTGTTTAATTTTGTGGTTTGGTTTACGGCCTGCCAGCTGATCAATGAATGGAATAGTTAATTAGGGTTTACGGCCTGCGAGCCGATTTTTCCTCAACTTGTGAGATTTATTTTATTTAGTTTAGTTATTAGCTAGTACTAGATAGAATAGATTGTTAGCCCAGATTGGAGAAAATAAGCCCAAAGACAAAGAAGCCACAAAGATGGAGCATGGACCATTCCACAAAAACTATGAAAGATGGACCAAAAGATTGAGGCGCATGGAGATGTGTTTGCTTTTAGGATTCATGGATATTCTCATTGTCTTGGGAATATCTAAGTCAAGAAAGGCCTTATCCACATCACGTTTTTTAATTTATTTTGTTGTTGTTTATTTTTCTGTCTTATTATTTTGTGATTGATGTATATTTGATGCATGTAATTAGGATAATAAGATAATTAACAAACATGATCTATTATTCAGAGTTGTGCCAAAACTCGAGATAGAGAGATCAGTTGATATGGATCAACACAAAAATTAAAATTGAATTTTTAAAATCCCTCAAAATTCAAATATCGTGTTTTGCCTTCTCGTTATTTAAACACTCGTCATCATCATGATTTATCAAGCTCGTGCATGCCAAAGCAAGGCAACTTGGTTCATAATGATGTGATGCGATGACACAAGCAAGTAATGTGCAGTTGTTTAAATAAGAGATTGGACAAGACTAGGTTATTAATACGATTAAAACCTAGAGGCAATCAGTTGGGATTATCTATACGGATGGATAAATAAGGAGTTATTTGCCCAACTGAACCAAGAGTTGCATGGGATGCAATTGGAATTGTTCCTACCTCAAGTAGTCAATTTTTGGGTGACTTGCCAAAGCAAGATCAAAAGGAAATGAAATATAGATCTTGGCCCACTAGAAAATATAATGATATTTTCCGCATTAATATCTTGAGGGTTATTAATCCGTAGAAAATAGTGGGAGCTGTGTTTAATAATCTAGCCATTATTAAATAGGGTAAAAGACACTGACCACCCCCGAGTTTAGGATTAATTCCTCTCTGCTACCCTGGGTTTTGAAAAGAGACACTGAGCACCCATTTAACGGAATATTATGTGGACACTTAACACCCTTCTGTCCTATTCCGTTAAAAAATTAAGAGATAGACTTTTTTCGGACCATATTACCCCTGTGTATTTTTTGACTATATTACCCATTGTTTATCATCTCTTTTTAAATAAAACCCATTGTTTATCTATCCATTTAACCCATTGTTTATTTATCGTCAAGAACACCAAGAACACACAAATAAAATTCTTGTGCCAATCAACAAACAATGTTATCTTTCACAGTTGCTCTCCATAGAAACACCCATATGGAATAAGAGCTATCTATTCACCACAAAGCTACCCAAAAGAGGCCAACAAACCAGCCTAAAACAGAAACAGAAGAAGAAATAAAACAACTCTAGAAACGTGAACAAAACATGGACAGCGAACAGAAGGAACCAACAAGCATCACTATTCCAATCCCAAAAACTAGCTGATCGTTGAAAGAAAAAAAAAAAAAAAAAACTAGCTGATCAAAGTCATATTGCATAAACGGAGAGAGTTCAGTTTTAAGGGCTTTTGAGTTGATTCAGTTTTACCAGTTACTGACTCCATTTGAGTTCCAATCACTAAATCTCATTTGACCTCAAATCGCCACTTCTACAACCACCAAGAACACCACCAACATCTTGTCCCGCCACCGCCATCTCAAAGACACGCATCCAACTCCACCAGCACAACCCAGCCCCAAATCTAACTCCACCACCAACCCCTCCAATTTGTACTGAAATCAAATCCAAAAAAAAAAAGAAACCCCATTCATAACTGTAATACCCCGTAGTTTTGGGGGTATTTTTAGGAGATTATTGAATATCTTGGGGCGTTAGTAGGAATTTTAAAAGTAATTTTATTATTTTTCATGAGTTATGTATTTTATTTATATATATATATAGTTATATGTTAAAAGAAAAATAATAATATTGAAGTTTTTATATTTATATATTATTCTTGTGAAAGTTATATAAGTTTTTAGTCTTTAAAAGTTGTGGGTCGTATAATATTTTTAACGTGTCCGTCACGTCACGTTTTAGTTTAATTTAATGTGTCAACCACCGCAAAGCCGGTGCACTGCATCACACCGGATCGTTTCACCATCTTCTTCCTCATTCACCAGGAGATGAACTCTCTGCCGGCGATTTCTCCGCCACCTACTGCAACACCACCACAACAACGTCCGCTTAGTCTAATTTCACTCCCAATTCAACTCTAATTCGCCAAATACCAAGTATTTCTCTCCAAGCAAATCAATTTTGCCATAATCGAGACCCAATTCGGAATCGAATTGAACCCGGAAGAGTCCCGCTCTTCGCCGGATTTCTCCCACTCCGCCTATATAAACTACCTGAGGTTGCCTCTTTTCTTCGCCGACCAACACCCAGCTTCTCTCTCAATCTCTCCCCCTCTCTGTTCCGATCTGCCGAGCAAAAACCCGGCCGGCGTCCTCGCCTTCGTTGTCGTCGCCACCTCACCATCGCTCTCTTCTCCCTCTGTTGTGCGCCGGAGCAAACCCAGCTGCCAATCGGTCCGAAGCGAACCCAGGTCCGACGAGGCGAACCCAGGTTCGGCCTCTTTCCGCCGTTTCGCCGCTGCCTACGTCGTCCTCTCCGGCGTCTCTCTCTGCGTCTCCGACAAGCTGCAGCAGCAGCAGGAAGCTACCGAGAGCTCCCCGTCGCTGTCCTTGTCTCCTCTGTCGGGTACTCCCAAGACCCAGACCCTCTCTTTCTCTTCTTTGTTTTATTTTATTTTATTTTATTTTTGGCTTGTTTTTGTGTTAGCTGGTTATGAAAAAGGTGGGGTGAAAAAAAAGGGTTGTAAACTAATGAGGGTGTTAATTGTATGTTATAAAAAAGTTATTTATTTGAAACTCAAAAAAAAAAGTTATTTATTTATTTAGCTTATATTTTAGCCTATGTAATTAAGGCTATTGTGTTATACTTTAATTAATTTATATTTTTGTAAAGATAGTATTTACTTATTATGTTTAATTAGTTTCTATTTTTTTCAAAAATAAAAATAATTACAAGTTTATATATATATAACTATAGTTATGTTATTTTTTTATGGAAATAAAACATAAGTCCATATAAATCGTCTTTTTTTAAATAAAGGTCGTAATTATAATTTAGCAAATTTTGAGAAGGTTAGTGGGGGTTGCGCTTGCATTGCGTATAGGACTTGTATGCACTATTGACGTGTTAGTGGTATATTAATTAGGAATAATTGTTATTGTAGACGCCGAGTTCGTAGACGGCGAATTTGTGGAGGATCTGTATTACTAGGACTTTGCTTTCATTCGTGTGACGAGCTCTCTCATTTCAGGTAAGTATATGTGCACAACACTTTCAACTATCAAAATGCGTGTGATATTTTGTGTGAGTTACTTCAATACTGTGAAACTATTTTGAGAAGCATGTGGATTTCAAACTTATGGTACTCGTGTGAAGCATGTGGAAGGATTAATGAATGATAATGGAATAGGGAATGATGTACAGAGGATGTGCGTGAAGGCTACGGCCGGGAACACCATTGAGTGATTTCCCTAGGGTTCATACCCTTTTTATTTATCGTGGAATCTATGAGTACTACCTATGCATGTTTAGGTCACGACTGTATAGGGGTGTCGACACTTAAGGTCTCATTAGAATGGTTAGGGCGGGATAGCGAAGGGCTATCTACTAACGTCCGGGGAGAAATTGGTATACCCAAGAATGTACCCCATTATTGGATTTATTGCATCGTGACCTCTCTGTTTACATCGTACCTGTTGGGGCTCGTAGGCTACGCCTCAACCAAAGCATCGATTAAAATGTGGTTATTTCTTTTACTGTTAGCCTACTCTGTTTTACATGTTGTGGTGTATGCTTACTCAGTTTTTACTGATAAACGTTTTCTGCGGTCGGCTGTTGCTATTTGAAAACCCGCAGGTTATGAATAAAGTGGGGGGAACGCGCACACGTCAGCTGGCGGCTAGGAGCAAGCTAGGAATCATTTAGTATTTGATTAGGATTTTCTATTTTAGAGAATTTAGACAATGTCAATTTTATTTCTTTCAAAACTATTGTTGGAGGATCTCTCCGATTTTTATTAAATAAATGTGCTTTTGGATTATCGTTTGGTTGTACTAGCAAGGAACCGGGGTTCCGGGGCGTTTCAGTTGGTATCAGAGCCGACGGCTCCAACGCTAGTGCTACCCTACGATTTTCACTAAAGATAAAAATTTAAAGTAATAACTTTTCAAAAAAAAAAAAATTTTAATGAATATAGGATAACTAAAATTTGGCAATAAAAATTTTAAATAAGCCGGGGTTGTGGGATAGTCTAGAGGTATTATTAACGAATTTTTTCCCTGATTCTTGGAGTTGAGAATTGCTATGTGCTATATGTGTATTATTCAACGTGCGGCTACAGTTGTGATAATTTCTTGGCGCTTGTGCTTTACATTGCTTGATTATTTTAGATTATTTAGATTAATTTTGTTTAGATTATGAGCGTATGCGTGGCGTAGGATTCTTCTGAGTCTCTCTTGTCTCTTCTCATATGGCATCCCTACCCCCACCCGCTCCACCAACTTTTGGACCTGGAGACTCTCCATATGACATGATTATTTTAAGCTATGCTTTGTGTGTGAATACCATGAGTTATATTAAGTATAGTCACATTTATAAAGGTAAAATACCATATTATACAGAAGACGTGCTAAATAAGTAGGAACAAGGGAACCCAAGGAAACCAGCAAGTTTCGGCCCCTCAACAGTATGACCCAATTTGGTTCCAGAATCTGGAACAAGCGACCCTAGCCTTAACCCAACTCATGCCCCAATATCTATCTCCATCTCTGCCCCTAATGGAGAAGTCATATTTTGTAATACCATGTATCCTGGAGTCAACCTAGAAATCTTAGGAGCCAAGCTACCTACTGACCCGATTCTTTTCGATCTAGGAAACCTAGACATCATCTTAGGTATGGACTGGCTTAGCAAATACAAAGAAACCATAGAATATGCCAATTAAAAAGTTAGATTTCGTTGACTGAAAGGTGAACGTCTATCCTATAGGGGTATAACCAGTGGACCCAAATCCAAATCGTGTCAGCCTTATCCATCTTATCATATGTGAAGAAAGGTCATAATACATACCTCTGTACGATCCACGATCAGGAGAAAGAAGGGGAAAAGTTAGAAGATATTCGAGTTTGAGTGGTGAGAGAATTTCCAGACGTCTTTCCAGAAGAGCTTCCAGGAATGCCACCAAAGAGATCTGTTGATTTAGTACCAGGAACGGGACCAATATCGAAGGCACCATATAGGATGGCACCAGCCGAGCTCAAGGAGATACAAGAACAACTTAAGGAGTTATTAGACAAATGATTCATTAGACCTAGGGTATCACCAGTTTTGTTCGTAAAGAAGAAGGATGGAAGTCTAAGACTTTGCATAGACTACCGTGAATTAAATGGTGTAATCGTTAAGAATAGATACCCACTTCCCATGATAGACGACTTGTTCGATCAGTTACAAGGAGCTGACACCTTTTCGAAGACCGATTTAAGGTCAAGGTATCACCAGCTTAGGATAGCTGAACACGATATTCCTAAAACGACATTTTGGAATTGATATGGGCACCAAGAGTTTAAAGTAATGCCATTCGGTCTCACCAATGCCCCAGCAACATTTATGGAGTTGATGAATCGCATTCTTCAGAAGTACCTAGATAAGTTTTTTGTCGATTTCAATGATGACATTCTAATCTACTCGAAAGGGAAAGAGGAACACGAGCAACATTTGAAGGAGGTATTGGAAACCCTAAGGGAAGAGAAGTTATTTGGAAAGTAATTAAAATGTGTTGAGTCGTTGAGACTTGGGTAGTCTTGGATCACGTCTATTATGTGATAAACCCTTTAGAAGATAGCCATAGGAAGTGAGTACTACCACGCACCCTCTCCTACCTAGAAGTTTTGTCTTACCCGATTATTTAAGGATTTAAATTGGAGACTTCCTTTGGAGTTTTCCTTAGCTGGCTATCATTTGGGTGATTGATAACATGACAGTTCATGTTCGGAGTGCATTTTTGGAGTCCGTGTTCAAGATTTTTGTAGTATTCTCTGGAATATTAATGCATGAAGGAGTCATGTCACTGAAATATTAAATAAGGATCGTTTTGGGAGTATGATTCTTATACTTATAATGACAGTCTCAATTATGATTTGTAATACGTATATACTTGGCGGAATGAGAGACTTATGGAGTCTATCTCTCTGTTTTTGGTAGATGGCTAGAACGAGGTCAATCTCGAGGAAGACTAGTCGTAGTAGACTTATTTGGACCTTGTAGACTTTAGTTGTATTCTTCATTTATTTTGAATAAGGCCATGAAGCCAAACAATACCTTAAGGTTTCTTAAAGTGATTTAGCGTGGCCACGTTTGGCAAAGAATTTTTCTCTGGATGATTCAATTAGGCTAGATGTCTCGTAATGGAGAATAATATTCATGTATTTGAGGATCTGTTTTGGAACTTAATAAGTTATGTTTCTTTGAGTGGAGTATGGTGTGAAATTGACGAGATGTTATGTTTCAAAATTTTGGAGTGGTGCATGCCCTACACCCTAAAGTGATGGTGCATATAAAGTGTTCATGAAGTTAGAACGTGAGAACATTGATTTTATGGTGATTAGTAAACACATAGAGCTATACCTGGGAGGAAACCTAGCCCATTTTCGAAAAAAAAAAAGTGAGTTTAAGGCCTTGAAAAGTTGATGTTTCTATTTTGATAGTCTGTGTGACAAGAACAATATGATTTCTGGAAAAACTTGAGTTCTACAATATAGTTTGAGTTGATTCGTCTAGATTGTGAAAGTAGACTCAGAGATGATGATGCACACCAGGATTCAAAATTTTGTTTGGCGATTGAATTTCTTTTCGACCTTCGAGGAAGAAAGGGATATAAGACATGTCCAGCGTATATGAATTGCATTGTAATTGGTTAATTGTCGAAAAATGAGTTATATTACATGCTTAATTGCACATTTATGTATTTTATTTTCTTTTATTACTTGTAGTTTATGATATATTAATAAATGATACAATAGGTTATAGTGTAGGACAATAGATCACACC
The DNA here is from genome assembly GCA_023055425.1 of Linanthus parryae. Taxonomy (NCBI): domain Eukaryota; kingdom Viridiplantae; phylum Streptophyta; class Magnoliopsida; order Ericales; family Polemoniaceae; genus Linanthus; species Linanthus parryae. The sequence continues at coordinate 39,563,036 of JALGPY010000001.1, read as the reverse complement.
CATGCAAAACTAGAAACTGTTCGTTGTAGCCTATGTTGTATTAGGAAATTTTGGGTGTTTATATCGAGTCTTAGGGTTGTTGGGTTGGCTACTATTGGGATTCTAGCTCTCTTAAATTCTTTTATTGATATAGTTCAAGAGTTTTAACGTGGCGTGGAATATTGAAATATTGACATATTATTTGGAGTTCTATAAATCGTTGTTATACCTGGAGAGTTTATGTTTCCTTTATTGATGACAATTTGTCACAACGTCTCATTTGAAGTCTTGTTATCAGGGCGATAGTTTTGAAGATTTTACCGTTTAGATTTGTTTTGGATTTGGGGTTCAAAGTCTCTTTGTTGCAGGACCTATTTTGGAACCTTAATAAATTGCTTAAAGATCGATATCCAGTATCGTGATGTCTCTTGTACATTTTGTAAAGCCTTGGGAGTTATGGGGAAATCTTTATAAATGAATGAGCGTAAAAGATTAAAGGTAAAAGAGGGCTCACTCATGTGAAACTAAAGTTTAGGGTGAGGGACTAAGTTTTGTTTGTTATCTTCTAAACTATTTGATTTACCAAATACGGTATTGTGGGTCGCTAAGATGTTAATGGTTACATTGGAGGTATATGTCTGGAGTTTTAGTACTTATCTATTATTTGAGGAACGGGTCATCTTCTTGTTAATGGTTTGTTCTTGGTGTTATGTAAGTTGTTGGGATGTATCATCTTTATTGTGTAAGGCACAATATAGTTCATTTATTATTTATTCACAAGATGGGTAAGATGTACTGAACCCAAAAGATGTTGCGTATGGTTTTGGTGTCTCATCCTATGGTGAAACCGTGAGAAGAAGGGGACCCTAGCTAGCTGGGTTGGACCTGTGACATGTCCAAGAAAGATTCTGTTAGAAGAGTACCCGTAACCAATTAGGGACTTCTCGAAATTACTTTCAGATGATTCAATGAATACTAGTGAGAAGACACGTAGAATTTATTAGCTCAAATTACTATCATCTATGACCAACCAAGAAGGAAACCCCGAGGAGTGTTACAATGAGGAAAAGGTCAACCAATTTGGAAACCAAGGCCAATACAATTGCTGGTATATTCCTATCCACCTTAACGCTTTAGCTTGCCTAAACAAGGAGCAACAGTTTCGACACCTCGTCATTGTTAGCTAATGAACTAAATTTCCAAATTCATAGGTGTGTGCGTAGTCGAGTGACGGGGACGTCACTATTTTTATGGGAGATGTGATTTAACAGCCGTGCATTTCAATACCCATCTGGTTTCGTATTACATGCCTTGTTATTACTTGTGCATTAGAATTTCATGCATTGCACAGGGGAGTTATTTTAAGCTTCGGGGACGAAGCTTTGTTTTAAGGGAGATGTGATGTAATACCCCGTAGTTTTGGGGGTATTTTTAGGAGATTATTGAATATCTTGGGGCGTTAGTAGGAATTTTAAAAGTAATTTTATTATTTTTCATGAGTTATGTATTTTATTTATATATATATATATAGTTATATGTTAAAAGAAAAATAATAATATTGAAGTTTTTATATTTATATATTAGTCTTGTGAAAGTTATAAGTTTTTAGTTATTAAAAGTTGTGGGTCGTATAACATTTTTAACGTTTCCGTCACGTCACGTTTTAGTTTAATTTAACGTGTCAACCACCGCAAAGCCGGTGCACTGCATCACACCGGATCGTTTCACCATCTTCTTCCTCATTCACCAGGAGATGAACTCTCTGCCGGCGATTTCTCCGCCACCGACTGCAACACCACCACAACAACGTCCGCTTAGTCTAATTTCACTCCCAATTCAATTCTAATTCGCCAAATACCAAGTATTTCTCTCCAAGCAAATCAATTTTGCCATAATCGAGACCCAATTCGGAATCGAATTGAACCCGGAAGAGTCCCGCTCTTCGCCGGATTTCACCCACTCCGCCTATATAAACTTCCTGAGGTTGCCTCTTTTCTTCGCCGACCAACACCCAGCTTCTCTCTCGATCTCTCCCCCTCTCTGTTCCGATCTGCCGAGCAAAAACCCGGCCGAAATAAGGCCGAAGCGGGTCCGACCGAGCCAGGCCCAGCGCCGTCGCCCTCGCCTCTGTCCAGCGCCGGCGTCCTCGCCTTCGTTGTCGTCGCCACCTCACCATCGCTCTCTTCTCCCTCTGTTGTGCGCCGGAGCAAACCCAGCTGCCAATCGGTCCGAAGCGGACCCAGGTCCGACGAGGCGAACCCAGGTTCGGCCTCTTTCCGCCGTTTCGCCGCCGCCTACGTCGTCCTCTCCGGCGTCTCTCTCGGCGTCTCCGAAAAGCTGCAGCAGCAGCAGGAAGCTACCGAGAGCTCCTCGTCGCCGTCCTTGTCTCCTCTGTCGGGTACTCCCAAGACCCAGACCCTCTCTTTCTCTTCTTTGTTTTATTTTATTTTATTTTTGCTTGTTTTTGTGTTAGCTGGTTATGAAAAAGGTGGGGTGAAAAAAAAGGGTTGTAAACTAATGAGGGTGTTAATGGTATGTTATAAAAAAGTTATTTATTTGAAACTCAAAAAAAATTTATTTATTTATTTAACTTATATTTTAGCCTATGTAATTAAGGCTATTGTGTTATACTTGAATTAATTTATATTTTTGTAAAGATAGTATTTACTTATTATGTTTAATTAGTTTCTATTTTTTTCAAAAATAAAATTATATTACAAGTTTATATATATAACTATAGTTATGTTATTTTTTTATGGAAATAAAACATAAGTCCATATAAATCGTCTTTTTTTAAATAAAGGTCGTAGTTATAATTTAGCAAATTTTGAGAAGGTTAGTGGGGGTTGCGCTTGCATTGCGTATAGGACTTGTATGCACTATTGACGTGTTAGTGGTTAATTAATTAGGAATAATTGTTATTGTAGACGCCGAGTTCGTAGACGGCGAATTTGTGGAGGATCCGTATTACTAGGACTTTGCTTTCTTTTGTGTGACGAGCTCTCTCATTTCAGGTAAGTATATGTGCACAACACTTTCAACTATCAAAATGCGTGTGATATTTTGTGTGAGTTACTTCAATACTGTTAAACTATTTTGAGAAGCATGTGGATTTCAAACTTATGGTACTCGTGTGAAGCATGTGGAAGGATTAATGAATGATAATTGAATTGGGAATGATGTACAGAGGATATGCGTGAAGGCTGCGGCCGGGAACACCATTGAGTGATTTCCCTAGGGTTCATACCCTTTTTATTTATCGTGGAATCTATGAGTACTACCTATGCATGTTTAGGTCATGACTGTATAGGGGTGTCGACACTTAAGGTCTCATTAGAATGGTTAGGGCGGGATAGCGAAGGGCTATCTACTAACGTCCGGGGAGAAATTGGTATACCCAAGAATGTACCCCATTATTGGATTTATTGCATCGTGACCTCTCTGTTTACATCGTACCTGTTGGGGCTCGTAGGCTACGCCTCAACCAAAGCATCGATTAAAATGTGGTTATTTCTTTTACTGTTAGCCTACTCTGTTTTACATGTTGTGGTGTATGCTTACTCAGTTTTTACTGATAAACGTTTTCTGCGGTCGGCTGTTGCTATTTGAAAACCCGCAGGTTATGAATAAAGTGGGGGAACGCGCACACGTAAGCTGGAGGCTAGGAGCAAGCTAGGAATCATTTCGTATTTGAGTAGGATTTTCTATTTTAGAGAATTTAGACAATGTCAATTTTATTTCTTTCAAAACTATTGTTGGAGGATCTCTCCGATTTTTATTAAATAAATGCGCTTTTGGATTATCGTTTGGTTGTACTAGCAAGGAACCGGGGTTCCGGGGCGTTTCAATAACCCAGAAACCCAATTGGTGCTGACATCAAACCCAATTGGTGCTGAAAAAAAAAAAAAAAAAACACAGCAACCTGGTTGAAGATGAACCCCAAAACCCCTAGTCGTAACCCGGAACCTCTAATCACCATCACCAAACATCGTCGTGTCTTCGTCATCGCCGACGTCGTCGTGTCATCTTCATCGCCGACGTGCGGTGGCGGTCGGCGTCCATTCGGGAGTTGGCGGTCAATGGGTCAGATCTGAAAGTTTTTTCCCCCTCTGTTCAACGCCGCCGTTCGTGATGTTCGTTTGGGGTTGCTTCTGCATCAGATCGAGAGAGAGGAGAAGATGAAGGAGGAGGATTGGTAGTGGTGGTTGTTTGCTGGTGGGCGTTGATCGAGAGAGGGAGACAGGAGGAGACGAAGATGAAGGAAGAGGATTCGAGAGGTGGTTGTTTGCTGGTGGTGGAGACCCTCCTCCACGTCCTTCCTCCGCCGGTGAATATGGCGGCTGCGGTGGCGGCGACGCGATGTGAAGGACGTCGGGGCTGCTAGCGGCGGTGTGGGTTTCTGGTGGTCGGATGGTTTCACAACAGGAGGTGAAGAGAGAAAGGGGGAAGAGAGAGATATTAGGGCTATAAACGAATGAGAGAGGTTAAACTAATATAGAGAGGGTAATTTTAGAACTTGTTAGGGGTAAAATGGTCTTTTTTGCCGTGCTGTTACTCATCTGTTACCTTCCATCCAAAAAATGGTGCTCATTGTCTTTTTCCAAAACCCTGGGTAGCGGAGTGGAATATGTCCTAAGCTCAGGGGTGGTTGGTGTCTTTTACCCTATTAAATATAGTCAAAAGTTCACAAATACTAAAACTTGCCTATTTTCCTTTTGTAGAATTCCAAATGGCAAACAACTCATCGAGTTCACCACATTCTATACGCTCTTTCCTTGAGAAGGAAAAGCTTTCTGGAACCAATTTTCTTGACTGGTACAGAAACCTGAGAATCGTTCTCAAGCAAGAGAAGAAACTGTACACTATAGAAGAGCAAGTTCCTGCAAGCCCACAAAACAATACTCCTGCAGCCCTAGAAGCGTGTTGACGACGCTAATGATGGGGCCTGCCTCATGACTTGCACCATGAACTTTGAGCTTCAGAAGCAACATGAGAACATGAATGCAGTCGATATGATCGAACACTTGAAGCAGCTCTTCCAAGAGTAGGAAAGGGTTGAGAGGTATGAAGTTTCTTAGGAATTTTTCAAATGTCATCTGGCTGAAGGAAACCCTGTGGGACCTCATGTACTCCGTATGATCAGGTATGTAGAGAATCTCGCACGACTAGGGTTCCCGGTAGGCGAAGAGTTGGCCACCGATCTCGTGTTGCAATCGTTGCCTGAGAGTTATGGACAGTTCATCATGAACTATAACATGAACAAGATCGTGAAACCACTGCAAGATTTACTCAATATGTTGAGGACAACTGAACAAAGCATCAAAAAAGGTAAGGGCAATTCCATTATGATGGTGCAGAAAGGAAAGGGCAAATGGTTTGCCTCATCCACCAAAGGCAAAGGCAAAGGCAAAGCAGTTGCCAAGTCCAAGGAACCTGCCCTTAAGCCTGTTGGTGGCATTGCAAAAGGTGTGACTAAAGGTGAATGTCACTACTGCAGTCAGCCTGGACACTGGAGGAGGAACTGCCCAAAATATTTGGAGGACAAGAGGCTTGGAATAGTGATTCCACCACGACCATGTATTTTTGTTGTAGACGTCAATTTAACTATCTCTACATCATGGGTATTGGATACTGGATGTGGATCTCAAATTTTTCAAAATGTGCAGGATCTAAAGAGAAGTAGAAGATTGGCTAAAGAGATAGATTTGCGCGTTGGGAATGGAGAAAATGTTGCTGCATTGGCCGTAGGCGTGTACGAGCTGTCTCTGCCTTCAGGATTAGTTTTAGAATTAAATAATTGCTTTTTTGTGCCTACTATGAGCATAAACATTATTTCTATTTCTTGTTTGGATAAGGAAGGTTTTATTATTTCAATCAAGAACATTTGTTGTTCCATTTATTTTAATAATATTCACTATTGTAGTGCGCAATTATTTAATGGACTGTACGTCCTTGATCTAAGCAATCATGTATACAACATTAATACTAAGATGATTAAAATAAATGATTTAAATCCTAGTTACTTATGGAATTGTCGTTTAGGCCACATAAACGAGAAACGTGTATCTAGACTCCATAAGGATAGATTTCTAGACTCATTTGTTTGAATCATATGAGACATGTGAGGCTTGTTTATGGGGAAAAATGACAAAGTCCCCTTTCAATAAGAAAGGTGAGAGGACTAGTAAGCAATTGGCACTCGTGCATACTGATGTATGTGGGCCATTTGTCACGCCTTCCAAGGGTGGTTACGTCTACTTCATCACATTTACTGATGATTTTAGTATATATGGATTTATATACCTTATGAAGGCCAAATCTGAATCCTTTGAAAGGTTCAAATAATTCAAGAGTGAAGTAGAGAAGCAACTTGGCAAGAGTATCAAGGCTCTACGATCGTATCGTGGAGGAGAATACTCGAGCCAAGAGTTTGAAGACTATCTTAGAGAGTGTGGGATATTGTCCCAACTCACTCCACCCGGAATGCCACAGTGGAATGGCGTGTCCGAGAGGAGGAATCGAACACTATTGGATTTGGTTCAATCTATGATGTGTCAAACTGATCTTCCATTATCATTTTGGGGGTATGCTCTATTGAGTGCAGCTTTCACCATTAACCGTGTTCCATCTAAATCAGTCATGAAACACCACATGAGATGTGGAGTGGGAGGTGTCCTACACTATCGTTCATGAAGATTTGGGGCTGCGATGTCTATGTAAAGAGTTTACAATCAGACAAGATAGGGCCCAAGTCGGATAAGTGTAAGTTTGTGGGGTACCCTAAGGAAACTAAGGGCTACTACTTCTACAATCCAACTGAGAATAAAGTGTTTGTTGCTCGGTCCGGCGTGTTTCTAGAAATAGAGTTTGTCTCTAAAGAAGCAAGTGGGAGGACTGTAGAACTTGAATAAGTTCAAGAACCATAAAGCACTAATCCTTCTATGGAACATGAGCATGAGCCACAAGTGGTTCTGGAACAACCTGTTCAAGTAGCACAAGAGCTTCGTAGATCTAGTAGAGTGCGCCAGGAGCCAGAGAGGTATGGACTTCTCGTGACTGAGTCTGATGACACGATGCTCATATATGATGAGCCTACTACCTATGAGGAGGCTGTGAAAGATTCGACTCTCAGAAGTGACTTGAGGCCATGAGATCCGAGATGGAATCCATATATACCAACAAAGTATGGACTTTGGTAGAACCACCCGAAGGGGCGCGACACATAGGGTGCAAGTGGGTCTTCAAGAAGAAGATCGACGTGCATGGTAATGTGATTACCTATAAGGGCCGATTGGTGGCTAAAGGATTCAGACCGATTCATGGTATTGACTATGATGAAAACTTTTCACCAGTCGCCATGACCAAATCCATCTGAATCCTACTTGCTATTGCGGTATACTACGACTATGAGATTTGGCAGATGGATGTCAAAACAACATTCCTTTATGGGAACCTCCTCGAGGATGTGTATGTGATACAGCCGGAGGGTTTTAAAGGTCCAAATCAAGCCAACAAAGTATGTAAGCTGCAACAATCCATTTGTGGATTGAAGCAAGCTTCTAGGAGTTGGAATCAACGTTTTGATGAAGTAGTCAAAGAGTTTGGCTTCATCTGAAACGAAGATGAGTCTTGTGTCTACAAGAAGGTTAGTGGGAGCTCTGTTGCTTTTCTGGTCTTGTATATGGATGACATACCGCTCATTGGAAACGACATTCCCATGCTGCAATCTGTTAAAGATTGGCTAGGAAAGTGTTTCTTAATGAAGGACTTAGGGGAAGCAGCCTATATAATTGGTATCAAGATTTATAGAGATAGATCTAGAAGACTGCTAGGTCTAAGTAAAAGTACATGTATAGACAAGTTGTTGAAACGGTTCAACATGCAAGATTCCAAGAAGGGATTCTTGCCCATGTCACATGGAATAACTCTTTTTAAGAGTGATTGCCCTTCCAATGAGATTGAGAGGGAACACATGAGTAGGTTTCCCTATGCCTCGGCCATAGGATCCATCATGTACGCCATGTTATGTACTAGACCATATGTGTCGTATGCCTTGAGTATGACACCACTCCAATCCAGGTGAGAGTCACTGGATTGCAGTCAAGAACATTCTTAAGTACTTGAGAAGAACTAAGGATGCCTTCTTGATATTTGGTGTTGAGGAAGAGTTGCGTGTAAGGGGTTATACGGATGCAAACTTCCAAACCGACAGAGATGATTTCAGATCACAATCGGGATATGTGTTTTGCCTGAATGGAGCAGCGGTGAGCTGTAAGAGTTCCAAGCAAGAGACGGTGGTTGATTCTACAACAGAGGCTGAGTACATTGCTGCGAATGGCACAACAAAGGAAGCTGTTTGGATTAGGAAATTCGTTTCTGAACTTGGTGTGGTTCCTAGCATTGCGGATCCAGTAGAGTTGTATTGTGACAACAATGGGGCGATCGGGCAATAAAAGGAGCCCAGGTCACACCATAAATCCAAACAAGTGCTCAGGAAGTTCCATCTTATTCAAGATATTAACTATAGAGGAGACGTTCGGATATGCAGGATTCCTACAAATGAGAATCTATCAGATCCACTTACAAAGCCGCTTGTTCAGCGCAAGTATGAAGGGCACACTAGATGCATATGCATATGGGATGCGCCAGATTGGCTCTAGTGCAAGTGGGAGACTGTTGGAATAGATTCCCTAGAGGCCATCTAGTTTAGTATGAACTTATTTTGGGCAAGGATAGTCATTGTATTATTTATTGGATATTTAAAATAATGAAGTCCTTAGATTTACAATTGTGTTGTTTATCTTAAACATCCCTAGTCCATTATAATGATCAAATAGGACAATCATCTATAGACTAGTATGTGGTTGGATTGATTGGAGATATCATGATCCAACACACGGGTATGCATTAGGGGTAATGGAATACTGTATTAACCCATCTCCGAGAAGGCTACATATGAGTTATGTAAAGTCACAAGCGCTTCTCATGGTGACAACGGTATTGTCATCCTTAGACTTGAAGTCACTAGAGCATCTAGTTGTGGAGCGTTGTGGTTTTGGTAGCGTCAAAGGCAACACCGTAACTGGGTATTCATAAAGGCGCGTATCGGACACAACACGAAGCAAGCTCAGATATCGTAGTGATGTAGATATAATTTGTTCCTCCCACATAACGGGAGCCAATATCCTAGGCCACTCGAGGGATTGTGCTTATGGAATGTCTGGCCAGACTCAAATAAATCAATATGGGATATTGATGTTATTTGTACGAATAAGGCTATACCTAGGATCGAGAATTTATGGATTGGATATACGAGTGTGAAATATATGTATCGTGTCCAAATCGAATATTAGAAAAAGGGATGAGACAATACTTGCACAAGGTTTTTCGGATGACTATTCTATTAGTTTGTTAGAATGGATGCCTTACTAGAGACCGCTCCATATTAGCAAATTGTTCCTACGAACTAGATAGAACCTATGGGGTCACACGCCCAGTAGGGTTGAACTGGATTTGTGAATTAATTAATATGATTAATTATTCGGAAGGATCACTTTTACAGCACCTTGCAAACTTAGTAGGACTAATATGCAAGGAAGGGACTAATCCGAATTCATGTAAGATTAGGAAGGGCCTTTAGGTAGTTGAGAAAGAGTTGGTTGACTATATAAAGGATGCTCCTAGATTCCTTCCCACACTAATGCTCATAACATAAGTTGAGGGGGAAGGAAACAAAGGAGAGAGAGCAAGACTCAAGGAGGCCGAACTTGACCCCCTTGGTCCGCCCCTACCTGTCGGCAAAGAGAGGGAGGTCGAGCCTCTTCTATTATCCTCGTTGCGTGATTTCTTCTTCCTATTGCCCCGGTCCAAGCTAGACCAAAGGGGAAGGAAGATTCAGACCTCAACCCTAGGCGTGGATCAACCTTAGAGACGTGACACAATTCATGATACAGGTCATCACATGAGACCTCTAAGGTGCGTTACTTGTTTCTTCCCTTACCATCGTTATGATTCTATTCCTGTGATCCTTGGAGGGTATTGAATAGATAATTCTTTCTTCCTCTGCGTATCCATGATCAAAACCCTACAGTGAGAGTAAATGATGATCCTCCTATGCAAAGGAATTGCTCGCAGGAGCATACTTCATCGACTACTTGAGATCGGAGGGATGATCTTAGGATCACCTTGCATAAATGATAGGATAGAATACTAAGCATGATCATTCCCTAATTATGAAAAATGAATAGTAAGCTTTGCAGGATGATTTAGAGTCTATAAGGGGCCAACCAAGTTTAAGGCTAGGTTGACTTTCTGACTGGATGCTAGACTATTGGAGATCAATGGATTACCATGGTCAAGCAGTGGCGCAGACGGAAGCATACTAAAGCACATGACTTCCATATCGGCAGTAGTTGTGATGATGTACTTAGAGTTCCATTCTCGATAGAGGTAATGACTAAATTCCTCTATGGAGAAATCGGAGAGGTGATCAGTATGACTCGGCCACATAGTTTCAAGCCACAAGATAAGATGCACAAATGGGTGCAAACTAATTAAGTCCATATGTGGTCTTAGTTAGTCCTATGGACAGTAGTATTTCATTAGGGATCGTTTACTATATGTTTACGATAACAAATGAAAACCGATGTGTGCCACTCTCACTAGTAGAGAGCTGATGATCACGTCACTTAACATCTATGACACACTACTGGCCAGTGGAGCTTAATGCCTGTTTGTGTCCACTAATGGGTACATATCCTCTCGATTTGTGAAGAGGGATAATGGTGGGGCGAGATTCATTCTCGTTCAAAAGAACTTCTTATGTTGTCGCAAGAGCCGCACACCAAGAAGATGCTTTGAACGATTCTATATTTTGGACCCAAAGCCATGACATACTCATGTAGCTAAACGCAAGACTTTACGAGTCTAAATATGTGCCCTAAAAGACACCATATGAGATTGACCAGATGACTAGAGCGCCCGGTGTATATGCAGCGGGAGTCTCCTGTACACTATGTTGTGTAGTTAGACCCAACAGGCGCTATGCAGTCGGAGGAGTGGATTTCAGGAAACCTAAACTAAGACACTAGATTTCAGTCAAAAGGATACTCTGTACGATGGATCACATGCTATGAATATCGGATATGACGCTTCGACTAGTCAGCCGTACATGCTTATTAGGGTGGGGACCTAGATGCACGTGGATTCAAATCAGGCTATTTTCCACGCTCGATGATAGAAAAGCATGGAACAACAGCAACATAAGTGTTGCATAATCTAATTGGACCGCTCCATTGACCATGGAAGCGGAGCACGATTTCCTGTTTTGCCATCGGGCAGAATTGTGTTTAACTAAAGGGGTTTCAAGTAAGCTTATGAGCTATCGACGAAACAGTCACCATGATTTGTGCTAGCATACTGCTATAGCACTGCGGTAAAGTTAAACACATAGAGAAGGGTACCATTTCACAAAAGGTTAAATGACTACCTGAAGAGTAATCTTGGAGTGGATCCACTATGGGCCAGAGTGTTGGCTCATCCCATTCCTAAACCACATAAGAATCATCTTTGTGGATCCCTTTAGAGAAATGGGACTCGGTAGTCGATAACTAGCAATATGATTGATAAGCATGCGAGACATTGTTTAATTGGATTTTAATTGGATTTGCTTGATTAAGATGCATGTTGTTTGATACCTGCATGATATGTTACATTTCTGCACTAGCATCGAGCATGTCGCGCAGACACTAGGACGACTCACTCACACGAGCGACCACCTTTGCAATATCCTGGATAAGTCTGGGTGACGCAGAAGATGAGACAGAATCCGATAAGTGCTAGAAGCCTGTGATATGATATGAGATGCCTATCATATAAGGCATAAGGCCTATGATTAGAGCTAGACGTCTATCACTTAAGCTTAGTAGCCTTTCAGACTGACTCAATTATCGCATGGGAAACAAGTTCCAAGGTGAGACAAGTTATGTCCAATCGAACATGGTTAGTACCCCAAGCCATGTATAGTCTGCGTAGACAAAGCTAGATGCGAGAGCTGATTAGTGTTCACAAAAGTGTGACATCGCAGTACTCGGGTTGGTGTCCATAAGGGCTACTAGACTAAGATCTTCATAGTGGCCCTTACAGGATAATACATGCGCTCTGATAAGAGTCTAAACACTATGGCACATATTTTCCCATAATAACGCGCGCTTATGAGTGACCATGAGGCGATGAGTAGAATTAGTCCCTGGGATTCCTGATCGTGTGAGCCTCGTCGATCATAAAAATATTATTGACATTGTATACTCTTTGTACTTTCATCTGTGTCATGAGGAGACGGGTGGTGGTGCTACATTGGCGTGACACCTTACGGCTATGGGTGATTCGGCCTTCCGAACACTGTTGGGAAAGCAGCTGAGCCGAATCTAAGTGACACATGTATGTAAGGAAAGATTCTCATTGCATCGCTCTTTGTTATCTTCATTGGGCCCACCTACAAGATCTTATGGGATCATGCAGGATATGAAAATAATAAGGGACATGTGGACTCTTGGAGCATGGCCTACGGGACAAGGCAGGTTCTCATGATCCACGAGATGAAAATTGGAGGAATATGGGGAATACAAGAGTTACACAGTGCATTATTACTGTTATCTTTTAGGTTGCCTTCATGCGCTGGCTATACGAGTTTGGTGTATGGATCTCCCGAAAGGGTACCTTCCTGCGGTGGCTCTACGAGTTTGGTGTACGCATCTCCCGAAATGCAGGTACTCTCATCGGTCACACGCCACGACCACAACGCTATTATTTTGTAGATGATAAATAGTTGGAGATTGATAAAGACTAGATTGATTGTTCAGACCCACTGTGCGAGTGGAAGATGTTAGCTTTCGGTGTGCCCATGTGGGGTGCTCAATGAAAATATCATAATCTTATGGGGTTAGTTGCAATAAGGCACAAACCTAGAGGGGTTAGTAGAAAAGGCTCAAACCCTAGGTGTTTAGTTGCAATCCTAGGAGAAGTTTTGCGTATATAAGGAGGAAGCCTCCTACTGTTGGTTTTGGATGCCCTCGAGGCAATCTGTTTAGTATGAAAATTATTTTCTAGAATAATCATTGTTTTATTTATGGAGATATTTAATATAATGAAGCCCTTAGATTACAATTGTGTTGATTATCTTATATATCCTGGTCCATTATATTGATTAACGAGACGATCAACTATAGACTAGTATGTGGGTAGATTGATATGGAAATATCAAGTCTAACACATGGGTATGCATTAGGAGTAATGGCATACTGGATAGACCCACCATGAGAAGGCTACATTAGATTATGTCAGCGTCACAAGTGCTTTTCGTAGTGCTAATGCTGTTGTAATCCTTAGACTTGAAGTCATTGGATACTCTAGTTGTGAAATATCATGCTTTGATATTATCAAACTTTACAGCGTAACTTGGTAACTATAAAGATAACAATCGGGCACGATAAGAAGCAAGCTGAGAGATGGCAGTGATGTAGATAAGATTTGTCCCTCCTACATAATAGGAGCAAATATCCATGGCCACTCGAGGGGTAGAGCATATGGAATGTCTTGCCAGACTCAGATAAATCAATATGGAGATATATATGGTATCTGCATGAATAAGTCTATTCCTTGGATCGAGAAACTAGGGATTTGATATACGAGTGTGACGAATATGTCTCGTTTCCAATATTAGTTGGGTGGCATAGATGTTTTGCTAGACACCTCTCTGTGCTTGTAATAGTTACTACCAACTAAGTAGAAATCTATGGGGTCACACACCATATGAATTAAACTGGATATGGGTATTAATTAGTTGGACTAATTAATAAAAAGATCCGAACGCAACCACATGCAAAGTTAGTAGGACTAATTTGCAAGTGGAATAATCCATCTAAGGACATGATTAGTATTGGGGAAATTATGTAGTTAATAAAGACTTATGAACTATATAAAGGAACTCTAGCTTGTTATTTTCTTATCTAAGTCATTACTTAGAGACACATAACAAAGCAAGGAGAGAGACAAAGTAGGAGGACGAAACCCCCTACCCATCCACCCCTCTCACGCCGTCGGCCACACAAGGCACGGCTCGTGCCTCGTTTTGCGTGATCCTTTCCTCTTTTCTTCCGTTGCAAGCACTACACGGTGGGAAGGATTCTAGTTGAAGATCCAAGGTCTGGATACTCATAGAGACGAAGACACTATTATTCGTTGTGACTACACAAACTAAGGTACATGAAAGTTTGTAATGTAAGTATAAAACACATGATTAAATACTCTAGAAGGGGGGGTGAATAGAGTATGGAAACTTTTACTAAAACTTAGTCTTTTGAAAAATTGAGATAAGCCACTGAATGAATCTCAATGCCTTGGATGAGTTTTGATAAACGACAGAAGATTTCTAAGAAAAAGTGAAAGCTTCAAAGCCTTGAGCTTTAAAATACTTCAAGTCTTTGAACAACCTGTTTTGTGCTAGATAGTTTGCAGTGATAAAGAACAATAGTGTAAAGTAAAGAACACAAGGTTTTTACAGATTTCAGTCACAATTGGGCCTAGTCTCAGCCTGAGGGATCGTATCCCTCCAGGATTTGGAAAACACTTATTATTAAACAACCAGATTTAGCACTAGATCTCAAGCCTAAGTGAGTTCCCTTACACCTATACAGCTTGTGGTTCCCAACCTATCTAGTAACAACTACAGTATGTTGAAACAATAAGAACCTCTTGTTTTTCACTTGAACAACTAAACTTCTAAGTTTTTGAGGTTTAAGAAATAAGAATGATAACACAAATTAAGTACAAGTATTGAAGAACATAGAAAAGAAATAAGCAGTGAGGCTTGGATGTGTTCTTTAGATATCTGGATGATTTGATCTCCTTGTTCGGCAGTGATGTGAGCTTGATTGATTGAAGAGCTGATTGTATGATCTCCACGACAGTGAACACTCTTCTTTCTGAATGATAAGTCCTCTCCCAGTCTCCCCTCTTTCTTTGAAATTCAAACTAAAGCTTATAACAAGCTGCAGTAACTGAATTAGAGATTTTAGGAACTGCCTCCCAAAACATCCTCTCCCAAACATGATTCTTTCAACAACTATGAATGGATAGCCTTTAGAGTTTGTTGTAAGGGGTTTGAACAACGAAAAACCCTTGCAACAAACTTGATTTCAATGTCAAAAAAAATCCAGAAAAAATATTAACAAATTACTGACTGTTTCTCTTTATAGTTTTGGCAATAAACTAGGCCAATATTTTGATAAGTAGATAAATACCAGATCAGCAATATGTAAATGATAATGATAAAATTATGATTAAGACTTATATCAAGTCATGAACCAATCACAATTCCACAGATAGCATCATGCAAGAAAGAATCAGTTAAACTAAATAAGACTGTCAGCAGCTCAAAGCAAATCTCAAGTCCTTGGAGCTCTGTGACATTCTTTACAGTTTCAAGCCTAAAGCTTTCCAATCCTTGATTCAATCAAGCTATGAAATCTGTGAGTGTTGGAAAACACATAGATATAGTCCAATAATATTTGTAAAACACATTAAACCAACACATGATCCAATGCTTAGCCTGCATCCACAAGATTGTTAAATAATACTTAACCAATTTAGATGCAGTCATAGACCTTCAAGGCCTTGGAGCCTTGAACAAATGTTACCACTGTCTTTCATCATCTTCATATAAACATCCACAGTTCATACTTCATATCAAGGCAGAGAAATTGAATTATCAATCTCCCCCTTGATGAAAGAGAAAACAAATATTCTTATGTACTCTGCACCCTGCAACTAAATAACAACATTAAACTGCAAGTATAATTACATATAGCAAAAAGAAACCAAACAACAAGTATGAAACCACAAAAAAACACATAACTGTCATAGATCATAGAATAGTCCTACAAAAATCAGAATCCTACAAACTTATTACACAGAAAAACAACATATATCCTTCTCCCCTTTTTTGACTTTCATCAAACAGAGTTTAAGGATTGTAGGATCATACTCAGCGCTTTTGAGGAAAAAAAGAAAACAATTTAATGAAATTCAAGGCTTTGAAAGAAAAAGAAGAAAGAAACTAGATTGAAAGAAGAGACAGAAGGGTTCAAGGATTTGACTTCACACAAAAACATCCTTCTAAGAGTCTTCTTTCCTTCCGAAACCTTGATTTTTTCCTTTTCATTTGTCATCACCATCTTTCTCTTGCTCATCTTCAGCTGTTTCATCTCCGTCTGAGTCTTCTTGTTCATCTTGATCTTCTGCATTCTCTATTTCAACCTCAGCAACAACTTCAGCAATAATCTCATCAACTTTTGCAGTCTCTTTTTCAGTAGCTTCTCCAGCAACTTCTTCATCACAAGCTTCTTCATCAGATTGTTCAAATAAATAAATCCTTAGAATTCAAAATCACTTTAACAACCTTCTTTTTTTTCTGCTTCATAAAATCCCCAATCACTTCATCTGAAACCACACTATCATCTTGACTGGTAGCAGATGGAATTTCCTCCAGTTTCAAGCCCTTGATAATTCTGTCAAACTTCCCATTCACCAAGGCCTTGAACTTACCAAACTGAGTAGAAATATCAAACTGACTTTGTCTTAAGTCCTCTATTCCTCCTCCATTACCTCAATCCTATCACTGATCTGAGAAAAATCCATATTAACTGAAGCCTTTGAAGCAGTAATGAACTCTTTCTCCTTCATCTCAGCAGAGGACAACTCATAATAGAATTTACAATGCCCTTTCTCATTTTTAACAATCCCAATCCTTTGGAGAGCAGCTTCATCTACCAACCCAAAACCACCAACAATTTTCTCCTCATACTTCAATGATATCCCAAAATGCTTAAAGAATAAAGGTAGCAGATTTTCATAAGGCAGATGATGATTCATTTTCCTATTTACACAATTAACCATATGCCCCATAAAAACACTAGGAAGATCTCTCTCAAGCCCTTGATAAATCAGAGACATCAGGATAAGCACCCTATTAGTAACCAACTCCCTAGAATGCTCTCTTGGGACAATGCACGTCATGATAATTGTGATCCAAATCTTAGCTTCACAATTGAGCACAGAGTGTGTCAATTGATTTGGTCCAGTTGGTGTGCCCTCTCAGAAGAACATATCTTTTGCCTTCTTCAAACATTCTTTTCTCTCAGGATGTTCACTCACCTTGTATGTCATAGGAACCCCCAAGACCTTGGAAAAAACTTTATGATCTAACCTCATATCAAACCCAGCTACTCTAGAGGTTAAAACATAACTCTTTTCCTCTTCTTGCACCAAATTCAAATAAAACAGTCTTGTAATCCTAGGGTAAGCCTCAGAACTAGGTTTTATCATCTTCCAAACAGATGAATCTTTCAATTCTCTGATGCAATCTATGTTCAATTTATCTAATAGATCATCAAAAATTAAGCTACAGAAAGAAATTTTGGAACACATATCCATCCATCCAAACTTGTTTGACTTCTGGACTAATAAACCAATTTTCAGCAAGTAAATACTTTCCAAAACTTCCTTTGCTTTTGGTTTTAGCAGCAATGGTCTTAACTCTGAGCTTTTTCCCAGAAGGTTGATCATATTTAACTTCTGGTTTCTGCTTCTTTGAAGTTTGATCCTTTTGTTTGTCTTCCAGAACTTTCTTATTCTTTTCTCCCCCTTTCTTCTTCTTTGATTTAGATTGGCCCTCTTGATCATCCTTCTGTTGCTCTGTCTCTGGTTCTATTCTTGATTCTGTTGAACCTCTTAAGATTTTTCCCTCGCAGTCTCCACATCCTTAACTTGCTTGGCCTTATTGGCTAGAAGAGATGCCTCTTGAAAGCTCCGTGTCCCCTCTGAACAAGAATTAGATATGGTTACCTCAATTTTCTTGCTGGCTCACTTCTTCATCCTCATTGTTGAAGGCTCTGTCTTCTGTTGAAGTCTAGCTGATTTTCGCACCATTTAGGTTTAGGGTTTTGAGTATAAGGAGAGAATATATATATATATATATATATATATATATATATATATATATATATATATATATATATATATATATATATATATATATATATATATAGAGAGAGAGAGAGAGAGAGAGAGAGAGAGATGAACGAAGATATTGAGATAAAATTAAGAAGAAAAGCCCTAAAGTTCAGCTTATAAGTTGAATAAAAATAGTTTAAAAAGGACTATTTTTGATCTGCATGCAAAAATCGAATCTGAGAAGATATTTTAAGATAGTGGTATTTGAGTAAATATCTGAGTAAATCAAATATTCTACAATTATCTAATAAGATAATGCACAATATTTTGTCATCCTATTATTGAACAAAATCTGCACAAATTTATCAAAGCCTTTGAAGAACAATCTCAAGGACTTGAAGAATGTTGCAGTTACTCAGAAACTTCAAATCTTTGAAGCATACTTCCAAGGCTTGGAAAGTATGATCTTAAGGCTTTGAGATTTCAACAAGTAATCACACATTAGATCCAATACTCCCCCTAAACCAATGCATCTTTGTTTAGCATTCCCAATTCAAGCCTTAGAGATGCAAAACTTTCATCTGGCAATGGTTTAGTGAAATTATCAGCTATTTGTAAATCAATTGAAATAAAAACAAGAGACACATCACCTTTCTCAACACGATCTCTTAAGAAATGATGTCTCACATCTATGTTCTTAGTTCTTGAATGTTGTACTGGATTCTTAGAGATTGAAATAACACTTGTATTGCCACAATTGATTGGCACATTCCTGAATTCATATCCAAGATCTCTCAATTGTTGAGCAATCCTTAATACTTGTGAGCAAAAAGCACCTGTTGCGATGTATTCAGCTTCTGCAGTTGATAAGGCTACATAATTTTGCTTCTTTGAGTGCCAACAAATCAATGAAGAACCAAGAAATTGGCAACACCCTGAAGTACTCTTTCTATCCACTTTGTAACGTGCAAAGTCTGCATCTGAATAGCCACTTAACATAAAGTTAGTTCTTCTTGGATACCAAAGCCCCAAGTCTTTGGTTCCATTCAAATATCTAAAAATCCTTTTAACAGCAATCAAATGACTTCCCTTAGGATCTGCTTGAAAACTTGCACACATACATACACTAAACATAATATCAGGTCTACTAGCAGTTAAATACAGAAGAGAACCAATCATACCTCTATATTCTTTCTGATTTACACTCTTACCATTTGAATCCTTATCTAAGGATAGTGATGAACTCATGGGGGTCTTAATTGCCTTGGACTGAGACATATTATACTTTTTCAAGAAGTCCTTGGTATAGTTCCCTTGATGCATAAAAATTTCTTTCTTCATTTGATGTACATGAAGTCCAAGAAAGAAATTCAATTCTCCCATTAAGCTTATCTCAAATTCCCTGCACATTAGACTATAAAATTCTTTTGAAAGAGCATTATAAGTAGCACCAAATAGTATATTTTCAACATAAATATGTACTACTAACATATCCTTCTCTTGATTTTTAATGAAAAGAGTTTTGTCTACATGACCTCTCTTAAAACCATTTTCAAGTAAAAACTTTGAGAGTCTGTACTACCAAGCCTTTGGAGATTGCTTAAGGCCATAAAGAGCTTTGTCTAATTTGTAAACATAATCAGGGAAAATTTCATCTTCAAAACCAGATGGTTGAGAAACATATACTTCTTCTTGTAAATAACCATTTAGAAAATCACATGTGACATCCATTTGATAAAGCCTTA
Organism: Linanthus parryae; assembly: GCA_023055425.1. Taxonomy (NCBI): domain Eukaryota; kingdom Viridiplantae; phylum Streptophyta; class Magnoliopsida; order Ericales; family Polemoniaceae; genus Linanthus; species Linanthus parryae. Next base: position 39,543,303 of record JALGPY010000001.1, on the reverse strand, counting down.
TATGTTTATGAGATGCAAATGCAAGAAGTATTCTGATAGCTTCTAACCTCGAAACATGAGAAAATGTCTCCTCATAATCAATACCTTCTTCTTGATTGTATCCTTGTGCCACAAGTTTTGCTTTATTTCTCAAAACCTTACCATTTTCATCAAATTGTTTCTGAACACCCATCTGGTTCCAATCACTTATTGAGTTTTTGGTCTAGGAACCAAATTCCATACTTTGTTCCTCTCAAACTCATTCAATTCATTCTGCATTGCAATGATCTAATATGCATCCTCTAGTGCTTCTTTTACATTTTTAGGCTCAATAAGTGATACAAAAGCACTAAGGCACATAAATTCCTTAGCTGGCCTCTTGTCTGAGTTCCAGTAGTTGGATCTGAGATGATATTGGGTGCAGGATGATCTAATAGATATCTGAACTGGTTCCTTGGGGTTCAGGTATATGGTCCTTCAAGGCTTTGAGATTTTGACACAGTAGATGGAGCATCATGTGTTATGTCAATCTCGTCTAAGGCTTTGAGATTTTGGCTCAGCATGAGGTTCAAGGCCATGAGATTCTTCTAACTTATCCTGTAATTTATTTTTGCTTCTTTTCTCTTTCTCATAATCATCATCTGCATCATACTTATTCAAGTTGGGATCTGCAATGATTTCACGCAGAGAATCATTAGTACTTTCATCAAAATTTACATGAAAACTCTCTTCTACAATATTAGTTCTCTTATTGAGAACTCTATAAGCCTAGCTAGTTTGAGAATAACCAAGAAATACACCTTCTTCACTTCTGGCATCACACTTTCCAAGATTATCTTTACCATTATTATGCACATAGAAAGTACAACCAAAAGGTTTGAAATAAGAAACACTATGCTTCCTTCCTTCAAACAATTCATATGGAGTTTTCTTCAAAATAGGCATAATCAAGCATATATTGAACACATAATTGGCAGTGTTAACAGCTTTTGCCCACAAATATTTTGGAAATTTACTTTCAAGTAGCATTGTCTTAGACATATCTTCAAGTGTCATATTCTTCCTCTCAACAACTCCATTATGCTGAGGAGTTCTAGGTGCAGAGAAATTATGTGTAATGCCATGCTTTGCACAAAATAAGTCAAAATCAGGATGATCAAATTCCCTACCATGATCACTTCTAATAGATGCAACATGAAAAAAATTTAAAGTTTGAAGCTCTTTGCAAAGCTTTGAGAATTCAGGTAAAGCTTCAGTTTTGTTTCTAATGAACATAACCCAAGTAAATCTAGAATAATCATCTACCACAACAAGAATATACCTCTTACCTCTTGGAGTTTTAACTCTCGTAGGACCACAAGTCCATATGCATCAGTTCTAAAGGTCTATAAGTACTTACAAAGTTCTTTGGTTTGAAGGAACTTTTTTTCTGTTTACCTTGAGTACATGCCTTGCAAATCTTATCGTCATTGAATTTCAGGGTTGGTAATTCTCTTACCAAGTCTTTTGAGATGATTTTCTTCATATAATGCATTCTTATATTCCCAAGATTTCTATGCCAGAGTTTTGAGTCTTACTTCAAGGCCTTGAGACATTTTAGCTTTTCACCTGCAACTTTGTTAGTACTCAAAGCATATACATTGTATTATCTAGGTGCATTGAGTATGCAATTTACTGATTTCCCGTCTTTCACAACACATTTCTCCTTGTCAAAAATAAATTTATTACCTTTTATCACATAGCTGAGATATACTAAGCAGATTATACTTTAAACCATCAACGAGACAAACATCTGAAAAAGAATCTGTAGAACCATTACCAATACTACCTATACCAATTATGTTGCATTGGGCCTTGTCACCAAGTGTAATTGTTCCTCCAGATTCCTCTCTAAGTTCAGTGAACAAATATTTCTTTCCACTCATATGTCTGGAACAACCACTATCCAAGATCCATTTATGATCCTTCAAGACCTTGGTGACATTCTGCAACAAGTAAATCAATGCCTCAACAGGCCATTAGACCAATTGTAGAATTTTGATTCATACTCAGAATCAACCATGTTTGGTCTTCTAATTCCTTTAAGAAACCAAATTTGTTTAACTTGTCCCTTGAGATGATAATGATAAGTGTTCCTCGGAATATGAGATTCTGATCTCCTGAAGGGGCCAGTTAATCTTACATGACCAATTTTTCCACAGTAATGACATTTTGGAGAATATCTGCTTCTATATTCCACAAAAGTAGTTTGGATTTTCTTTAGAAAATTTGGATTATAGACAATTCCACTTTTATGCATATACTGCAGATTTCCTCCAAGCATGAGATTGAGCTTGTGTTCTGAGCCAGCTAGATCCCTGAAGCTTCTCATTCAATGAAGTTTTCTGTTGCTCTAAATCATATGAATGATTCTTTAGATCAACATACTTATCAGTTAAAAGAGAGTTTTGATCAACAACTTCCTTGACTTGTGCCTTCAAAGCTTTGAACCTACTATCCAAGGCTTTTAAGTCACTGTCAATTTTCAACTTAGTAGCTTAAAGACATCTGTAAATCAAGTCTAAATTATCCTTTGCTTGCTCATGAACTTTCAATTTTAAAGAATCAATCTCATTTCTATAACTTTTTCTCATTTAAAAACATAGTTTTGAGGATTTCAGGAAGTACATCAGAAGGACTAGCAAGTAAATTTTTTACCATCTCTTCAATACGCTTGTCTGAACTCTTTTCTTCTTCATGCTCAGCCATTAAGCATAAGTTTGCTTGTTCTTCACCTGAATCTAAGTCAGTTGATGAATTAGAATCACTCCATGAAGCAACCATATCTTCCTTCCTTCTGTTTTCACTTACTTTCTTTTGAAAGATCCTGCTTTTCTTCTTTTGAGGAAAGTCCCTTACTAAATGATCTGTATCACCACATTTAAAGAAATTCATCACTTTAGGTTGATGTGAATGTGAAGAAGACTTACCTTTGTTACCCTTGTTTCATGAGGATCTGAATCTGTCCTTGCTGTAATTGTTGTTTCCAAAGTTCTTTTTCTTTTTCAAGTTTCTGGCAAAATCTTTGGAGATCAAGGCTAAAGCCTCTTCATAATCATCATCCTGATCAAGGCTTTGGGATTTGTCACTGTCTTTTGGCTTGAGTGCAAGGTTCTTGATGTTGTCACTCATGTCACCATCTACCACCTTCATAGATATTTCATGAGTGAGTAGCTTTCCTTGTAGATCATCTAGCTCAAGAAGACTTAGGTCCGGAACTTCCTCAATAGCTGTTGTCTTTGGCTCCAACTTGGATTTTGGAAAGCTTCTCAAAATCTTTCTTTTTTTATCTTCATTTGAGAAGGTCTTTCCCAAGGATTCCAGATTATTCTCTACATCATGGAATCTTTTGAACATCTCCTTAATAGATTCATCTGAGTTCATCTTGAATAACTCATACTGCCTTAGAAGGATGTTGATCTTGGTTTGCTTGACTTGGCTGGTTCCTTCATAGGTTAAAACCAGCTTGTCCCAAACCTCCTTGGCACTTTTGCAGTTTGGAACTCTATTGAACTCATCCGCACTAAGAGCACAATATAACAGGTTCATAGCTTTGTAATTTTTGGATACCTTTTCCAGCTCTGTAACTGAAAGTTCCTCTTCAGTTTGATGGTTCTAATCCCATCCTTAGTGGTGTAATACATATGAGGACCATTAAGAGTGATAGACCACAAATCCATGTCTTGATCTATGATGAACATCTTCATCAATGCTTTCCAATGCATGAAATTGACACCACAGAACAATGGAGGTCTGTTGGCTACCCTTTCCTGTGAGAATCCACCATCACCTACATTACTCATTGTCACAAGATTTTTAAACCCCTAGAAGTGACCCAAGCTCTGATACCAATTGAAAGTTTGTAATGTAAGTATAAAACACAGGATAAAATACTCTAGAAGAGGGGGGGGGGGGTTGAATAGAGTATGTAAACTTTTTCTAAAACTTAGTCTTTTGAAAATTTGAGATAAGCCACTGAATGGATCTCAAGGCCGTGGAGGAGTTTTAATAAAAGACAGAAGCTTTCTAAGAACAAGTGAAAGCTTCAAGGCCTTGAACTGTAAAATACTTTAAGCCTTTGAACAACCTGTTTTGTGCTAGATAGTTTGCAGTGATAAAGAACATTACTATAAAGTTAAGAACACAAGGATTTTATAAAGTTTAGTTACAATCGGACCTAGTCTCTGCATGAGGGATCTAATCCCTCCAGGATTTGGAAAACACTTTTTATTAAACAACCAGATTTATCCCTAGATCTCAAGCCTAAGTGAGTTGCCTTACACCTATACAACTTGTGGTTCCCAACCTATCTAGTAACATCTACAATCTGTTGAAACAATAAGAACATATTGTTGTTCATTCGAACAACTAAATGTCTAAGTTTGTGAGGTTTAAGAAATTGGAATGATAACACAAATTAAGTACTGTAAGCTCAGGTTGTGCAAGGCTTGAAATAGTTCAATTATTTCATGGCCTTGAATCAGTTTTCAAAGCCTTGAATCAGTTATCATAGGCTTAAAAATAGTATGAAAGGCTTTAAATAGTTCAAATATTTTAAGGCCTTGAATCATCTTTCAAAGCCTTGAATCAGTTATCGTAGGCTAGCTATTTTCAAGGCCTTGAAACTGGATTCAAAGCCTTGAAACTGTTTAATCTACATGAACATTCTCAGGGGGAGTTTTCTGTAAACTCTTCCACGCTGATTTCATATCCCTCTTTCATATGTTTGATTTACTGTTATTTGATGATGAAGACAAATTATTCTAACATGTTTTAACATAGAATATCATCTGTTTGACTTTGTTCTTGCAGGGAATTTTATTTCCTAGTTGCAGAGATTATTTCCTAATCTGACTTGTGTAGGAATGGAAATAAGTGAGAAGATGATTTTGCGTTTGATCTGAATGGTATGAAAACTTCCCAATCTATTCAAATGTAAGATCACGACATTATCTATGGAGATTGTGATCACCTAACCGTTGGAGAAGATTGTCAAAGAGCCAAAGTCTCTTGCCTACATAATAGGAGATTTGTTGCTGAAAATCTGGGAAGATTTTGCAGAGCTGTTTGAAGTTTAAATATAACTCAATTCTGAAGCAACACACATACAGTCAACGGGCAAAAAGAGAGCGACAAGTCTGGATTGACAAGCATCAAAGAAGTTCATCAATCTCACAATCCATTTCACAGAAGTTCACTGCATACTTCACTGCAGCTTTCACATTCTAGTGTTCTTCTGTATAGTGCTTCATTGGTAGTTCATTTCTGTAATATTTCTTTCTTTATTCTCGAGGATTTTTCAAGGTGAACAATAGAGAATTATTATTTAATCAATTAGCTAGATCAGGTACTAGATAGGTTAGAGAAAACCACAAGCTGTAACAGAGTAAGGCATCTCTCTGTGCTGGAGATCTAGGGCTTAGCTTTTGATTAATAAGAATTGTGTTGAAAATCCTTCAGGGATCGGAGCCCTGAGGTAGAGACTAGGTCCAAGTTGACTTAACTCTATAAATCATTTGTCTCTTACATTTACAGTTTCTTTACTTACTCAGTTTTTTACAACACTCAAACTTGTTTGTTTTCAAGGGTTTGAAACTCTTTTCAAGGCAATGAAAAAGACTTGACTGATCCATTACAAACTGTATTTCATTCCAAGGGCTTGAACTTGATTTCAAGGCCTTGAACTTCACTAGCTTTCACAAGATCCTATCTTCTTAGCAAATTTTGCAAAACGTTGGCATACTCTATTCAACCCCTCCCCCTTATAGATTATCTTACCTGCATTACCATCTGCACACTCACTTTCAAGTACAAGTATTGAAGAACACAGAAAAGAAATAAGCACTGAGGCTTGGATGTGTTCTTCAGATTTCTGGATGGTTCGATCTCCTTGTTCAGCAGTGATGAGAGCTTGATTGATTGAAGAGTCGATTGTATGATCTCCACGACAGTGAACACTCTTCTTTCTGAATGATAAGTCCTTTCACAGTCTCCCCTCTTTCTTTGAAATTCAAACTTAAGCTTATAACAAGCGGCAGTAACTGAATGAGAGATTTTAGGAACTGCCTCCAGATAAATACTCTCCCAAACATGCTTCTTTCAACCGCTAAGAACGGATAGCCATTAGAGTTTTTTGTGAGGGGTTTGAACAACGAAAAACCCTGAAAAAAACTTGATTTCAAGGTCAAAAAAAATCAAGAAAAAAAAATTAACAAATTACTGATTGTTTGGCATAATGTTTGTGCAATAAACTAGGCCAATATTTTGATAACTAGATAAATACCATATCAGCAATATGTAAAAGATACAGATAAAATTTTGATTAACACTTATATCAAGTCATTAACCAATCACAATTCCGCAGATAGCATCATGCAAGAAAAAATCAGTTAAACTAAATAAGAATGTCAGCAGCTCAAGGAATATCTCAAGGCCTTGGAGCTCTGTGACATTCTTTACAGTTTCAAGCTTAAATCATTCCAATCCTTTATTTAATCAAGCTAGGAAACATGTTAGTGTTAGAAACACAAAGATATAGTCCAAGAATATTAGTAAGACACATTAAACCAACACCTGACGCAATGCTAAGAATGCATACACAAGATTGTTAAACAATACATAACCAATTTAGATGAAGTCATAGACCTTCATGGCCTTGGAGCCTTGAACAAATGTTACCACTGTCTTTCTCATATCAAGGCAGAGAAAATGCATTATCAGTACACATGTTTTCTTCTCTAATCATGTTATGAATTCTTACATGTGATCCTTGGAGTGGTTAGATAAGGATTGAATTTTTGTAATTCCGCTACGTAACCGGCATCTAAACCCTAAAGTGGTATCAGAGCCACAGGTCGTAGCAGAACATGATATTATGTGTTAATATTTTTCAGTTTTACACCGTATATGTTATTTTACGTGAAAACTTAAATTAATTAGCATATTAGATGAAAATTGAATATGATTCAACCAAACGAGACCTAATTTTACATAGGATGTATGAATTAGTGAGTTTGGATATCATAGGATGTGATGATTTTGTAATCTAGGAACTAGGGTTTGGGCACAATATGGAAAAGGAATTTTTCAAACTTGGAAACAACTAAACTTGGGAAACAAGGCAAGGAATTGTTTTGGAAACAATTCCATAGGAGGGTTCGCCCCCCCTAAGGACTGCCTCCCTTGCCTTGCCACCCAAGCTAGGGCACGACCAAGGGCCTGGGCCGGCCTAGCGTGCGGCTCGGCCGCGCGTGAGGCTTGGCCGACCGGACCAAGGCCGTGCCTTGGCCCTTTGGGCGGTTCGGCCATGTAGATGGTGGACCCCTTGGACAGTTTTGACCCTAGTTTCCTAATTTCAACTCAAATTGAACAAGCGCGTTAAAAATTGGTTGTAATTGTATTATGTGCTTTGTTTCTTGGTGGATGGATATGGCCTAGGTTGTGGTTGTTTACTTTGGGGTTTGGTTTACGGCCACTGAGCTGATCATCTTCTCAACATGTGAGGTTTTTTGATTTATTTAATCTAGATTTTAGCTAGAATTAGGTAATTCGATGATATTCAAGAGCATGGAGAAGAAGACCAAAGAACCAAGGAGCCACAAAGATGATGGAGGAACTCGCACACCTAGGGCGCACGACTATGGTGGAGGCGCATGGAGATGAGCTTGTCACTTTAGGGCATATAGATATTATCATTGTCTTGATAATATCTTAGTCTTAGGGGGCCTATCCATGCCACGTTATTTTTAATTTTGTGGATGTTTATTATTTATGTCTTGTTATTTATTTTGTGTATGGATGATACAAGCAAAACGTAAAGAACATAATAAACAAGAATGGTATTTTATTGTGGATTGCCTAATCCAAATAAGTAGATCATGTTGATGGGATCGACCAAACAAATAAGATAATGACATTTTAATTGTTGGAATAGATGTCCTAGAGGCAATCTAGTTTAGTATGAATTTATATTTGGCTAGAACATTCATTGTATTATTTATTGGATATTTAATATAATCAAGTCCTTAGATTTACAATTGTGTTGTTTGTCTTAAATATCCCTAGTCTAGTAAAATGATTAATGGGACAATCTATGTAATAAAAGAGGACGGTTGACTTTAAAATGTTTTTTAGACCATTGGATTGAATTGACCCCAGCCCTTAGATCTCACCTGCTTTAGAAAATGAATTTTAGAAAAAAAAACACACGATCGAGAGAATTAAACACACGACCGAACAACTCTCCACCTTCTTCCCCCCTATCTCTCACTTCGTCTCTCTCCCTTCCCACTCCCACGACCGGAAACCCACCGAAGGGTTGCTCCATCACAGTTTCTTCGATTTTCATTCTCAGTTTCGCCTGAACCAGGGGTCGCCGTCGGCCGCCTTCATCGCAGTTGCCGTCACGGACTGAATCGCCGCTTGAGTTTCCTGCTTTGTTGGCTTTTTTTCGCCCTTGGTCTCAAATCGGCTTTGCTGGATCGAATGCTTTGCTGGGTTTGAAATCGTTTTTGTTGTTCAGGTCATTCCGCAATATATGTTTTTTTTCCTTTTTTAGTTTCAACTTTCGATTTCTCTCCTTCACAATTGCACCATATTTTACTGTTTTAACTTGGGTTTTTGTCCATGGATTAGTTTTTTTTGGAACTCACGTGGCTCTGAAATAAAAATTGGCTTTGCTGGGTCGATACGCTGTTCTTGGCACTCAGGTTAGTCCATTTTTTTTTTTCAGATTTTGATTTCTCTCTTTCTCAATTGCACCAGATTTCTCGGTTACATAAACGGTTTCTTAAACGAACCGAGTCGGATCAAACCTATACGTGTTTGATCAGTTTGTGTTTGTTTGTTTGTTCTCCCCTTACGATTTAGTTAGAGTAGTTCCTCTGAATTCTTTTCAGATTACTTTGGTACTGAATTGGTACTTAAAAGGGGTGAATTGAAATCTTGATTAAGAAACTGTTTAGTGTCAAGGTAGTGAATATGGGTTCTTTCTTTAGTAAGAAAAGTCTCTGAACCGAATATTTGATTCATCGAATACACCGAATACGCCGAATTTTTGATTCATGGAGTACTTCGTACTTCCAGGCTTTTGCATATTCCATTTACAGTCTTGAATCGTCACCTAACTTTGTCTTTAGTTTTTTTCTTTTTTTTTTTTTTTTTTTTTGGTTGAATGTGTTGAGCAGCTCCTGCATTTTGCAAGTCAACCTGGAGGTCCCATCTTGGCTTAAACCCACCCCTCTTTAGTCTTTACAGGTAATCTATTGGTGGTGGTTCCAGCCCCTACTACGATTGATTGGTTGGTAGTGGTTGTGGTTGTGGTTGTTTTGAGCATTTCACTGGGTGTAACAGAGCTCTTCTTTAGTTAGATCCACTTATCTATCACCTCTTTCGATTTAGATTTACATTTTTCACCATCAATTTAGTTTCCCATTTTCATTCTCTTGCTGATGTGTTTGAGGGGCTTCAATATATGGAAGGTTTTTTTCTGGATGTTAAGAATTATGACAGTAATTAATTGGTGGCTGAAGTAAGGCCTGGATAGTCATTGTTAAGGATCTCCCTATCCATATCTCCTTGAATACGTGATCCGTCTCCTTACCCAATTTTCTTTTCATATCTTTTTTTTCTTTATAGCTCTTTGATCGGTTTTCTATGCCTAATTCTGTTGTTTAGAGTTTCATTTGTTCATGTCAAAGTTGGCGATCCTCTTCTATCTTTGTTTAGTTGGTGCTAAAGTTATTTTCGCCGTTTAGGTTCTGTGTGTTGGGATCCTTAGGCATTTACCATTAGGGATACTTAGGTACCAATACTGATTTACACAAGTATTTTTTGCTGGTTGCATTTTTGTTGGTGGAGGGTTGAAGATATTTATATTCCTCGGAGGAAGAAGAATTGCCCCCATCAAAAGAAACAGTGACTATTCTCAGTTTCACTTAGCCAAAAAACATCAACTTACGCCGTTTATGTAGCTTTATGTTTTACAGAGCAAGTTATTTTCTATTCCTTTTGAGATGTTGACCTTAACTTGCTCTGTAAACAAGTTTGATGCCATATCACCAAAAATTGAATTAAGGTGATACAGGATCCCAATGAGACTTTTTTTTAATGTATTTTTGGTACCTTAATTGATAAATAATTCCTTTGACCGAAATCATAGAGTAGACAATAGTCGAAGGAAGCTGCTAAAACAGTTGACCGAAATCTTTTCCCAACGTTTTCTCAGTTGCACTTTCACATGCTCTCAACTCTCTAGAGAAAATCAGCTCCTTCAGTAGACATTACAGCATCAGGGAATATTTGAATTACCTTATGGATGATATGACTGAAACAAGATAGTTTTCACAACTTTGCTCCACTAAATAATCCGATCAAATTCTGTCTATTTTCAAAATCATATATGTCTTTCCACTAAACATCTAGGAATTTCCCTGCATAAGTTATGTTTTTTGTTGGTATGTTGTTCTCCAGTTTCTCATTTTGTTCCCATGGTTTAGTTCTATTCGTTAAATTTTCATTGAATCTCACACCATTGAGACTAACAATTTTCAGGTGGTGTGTTAACGTCGCTTTAGAGGTCAGGGAAAATCTAATTGTTCCTATCATCTCTATATTGTGATTTTTTTGTACACTAACTCTACTATTACTGCATGTTTGTGTGTGTTAAGTTCAGTGCGAGCAGACTGAAATGGAGCTGAAAATGTGCACCCAGTTTGGCTTAGAGTCATAAATTCTACTGTTTCAACTTCCAAGAAGAATGAACGGACACGACAACATCGTTAATTCTGGACTTTCAATAGCTTAATATTTACTTGGAAACTAACATTTTTTGTTTTCTTCTCTATTAGGATTCTTTGGGCCAAGCAGTTAGTAGGGTGCTCTGATACGGCGTCTCTCATTTGCTGATTCTTTTCGTACTCGAAATCAACATTCATTATGTGTTTGTATGTATCCGTCGCACGACCAAAAATTCTACAATTTCTGCTTCCAAAAAGAGCGGAAAGACATGATTATAACATCATTTGTTTTAGGCTTCCGATAGCGTGACTTGAAATTTCGCTTGAATTAAGTCATTTCTAACCAGTTGAATGCGAGGATGCATCATTTTATCAACTTTTTAGGTATTGTCACTCACTCAGAGATATATTATTACTATTTGGTACAATCGTGTTTTAGTCTTCCGAGTTATGCTTCCAATTTGTTTTAAGTTTTGTTAGAACTTGTGAAACGTTGTTTGCTTTGTTTGGAATAGTGCCCTCGGGCACGGGCAATTCCCTAGTCATCTATAGACTAGTATGGGGTTGGATTGATATGGAGATATCATGATCCAACACATGGGTGTGCATTAAGGGTAATGACGCACCGGATTGACCCATCTCCGAGAAGGCTACATACACGTTATGTTAAGTCACAAGTGATTCTCGTGGTGCAATGGTATTTTCATCCTTAGACTTGAAGTCGCTAGATATTCTAGTTGTGGATTATTGTGATTTTGGTAGCGTTAAACGCTACACCGTAACTGGGTAGTTATAAAGGCGTGTACCGGGTACAATAAGAAGCAAGCTTAGAGATCGTAGTGGACGTAGATAGAATTTGTCCCTCTTACATAACAGGAGCAAATATCCTAGGCCACTCGAGGGATAGTGCTTATAGAATGTCTGGCCAGGCTCAAATAAATCAATATGGGATATTGATATTATTTGCACGAATAAGGCTGTTCCCATGGATCGAGAAACTATGGATTGGATATACGAGTGTGACTTGTATGTCTCGTGTCCAATCCGAATATAGAGACAAAGGGATGAGACAATTACTTGTACAAGGTTTGTCGGATGACTATTGTATTAGTTGGCTAGAATGGATGTTTTGCTAGAAATCGCTCCATATTAGCAAATTGTTGCTACCAACTAGATAGAACCTATGGGGTCACACGCTATATAGAGCTTAACTAGATTCGGGAATTAATTAATAAGATTGATTAATTAGAAGGATCACTTTGCAACACCTTGCAAACTTAGTAGGACTAATTTGCAAGGAAGGGACTAAACCGAATTCTAGTAGGACTAGAATGGGTCCTTTAGGTAGTTGGAAAGTATTTGTTGGACTATATAAAGGATGATCTTTCCTTCCTTCCCACACTTATGAGCCTTTAAGATCATAACTTGAGTGGGAGAGAACAAAAGGAGAGAGAGCAAGCAAGCAAGAGGCGCGCACGCCCCCCTTACCGCCGCCCCATCCCGTCGGCCCTCGCGTTGTGTGATTTCTTCTTCCTCTTCCTCCATTCCGGGCTAGCACAAAGGAGTAGGAAGATCTAGAATTCAACTCTAGGCGTGGATAAACTATGAAGAACGTGACACAATTCACGTTACAAGTCATCACAGGATAAACCCTAAGGTGTGTGAATTGATTTCTTCCTTTACCATCGTTATGTCTCTTGACTTGTGATCCTTGGAGGGTATTGCATGGATTATATTTTTTTTTCCGCTGCACATCCATGATCAAAACCCTACAGTGGTATCAGAGCCACATGTCGTAGAGCATAAACGTGGTTTATGTGTTACGTTTCATAGTTTTACACTTTAAATTTGTTGTTTATCGCGTAAAACAAGACAAATCAATCATATGATGCAATTTGTCAATAATTAATCATAACAAGACATAGTTTTTGCATTGGATGCATGAATTAGTGAGTTTGAGAAATTTTAGGATCTTAGATCTAGGGTTTGGGCATCCTATGGAAAGAAGGAGTTCTTCCCATACAAGGAAACAACCAAACTTGGGCACCAAGCAAGGGAGTTGTTTTGGAAACAACTCCCAAAGTAGGTTCGGCCCCCTAGGGGACCGCCCCCTCCTTGCTTGCCGCCCAAGCAAGGGACGGCCTAGGGGCCGGGGCAGCCCTAGCCCGCGGCCTAGCCGTGTGGGCTAGGGGCCGGCCGGTCCAAGGCCTCTGCGGTCCTCTTTTTGGGTTCGGGCAATTTGATTGTTGGGCCCAGTTGACCTTTTGAACCCTAGAAAATCCTAAAATCAATTAAAATTAACCAAGCGCGTTAAAATTGGATTTTAACTATTTATGTGCAAATCGCATGGTGATTGGATATGATCTTAGGATGTGGTTTGATGTGAATGTTTAATTTTGTGGTTTGGTTTACGGCCTGCGAGATGATCAATTAATTGTAATAATTAATTAGGGTTTTATGGCCTGCGATCCATTTTTTTCTCAACTTGTGAGATTTATTTTATTTAGTATAGTTGTTAGCTAGTACTAGATAGAGTAGATTGTTAGCATAGATTGAAGAAAAGAAGCCCAAAGCCAAAGGGAGCATTCCACGTGAGTATGAAGGATGAACCAAAAGATGAAGACGCATGGAGATGTGTTTGCTTTTAGGGTTCATAGATAATTCCATTGGCTTGGAATTATCTTAGTCTAGAAAAGGCCATATTCACATCACGTTTTATTTTGTTTTGTGGTTGTTTATTTTATTGTCTTATTATTTTGCGGTTGGTGTATGGATGATGCATGCAATTAGGATAATAAGATAATTAGACAACCCGGATTTCTTATTTGGAGTTGTGCCCTAACTCAAATAGAGAGATTAGTTGATACTGATCAACAAACAATTATTAAAATTGAATTTAAAATCCCTCAAAATTCAAATATTGTGTTCTTGCCTTCTCGTTATTTAAACACTCATTATCATATGATTTATCAAGTTCGTGTGTGCCAAAGCATGGAGACTTGGTTCATAATGATGGAATGCGATGGCACAAGCAAGTAATGTGTAATTGTTTAAATAAGAGGTTGAACACAACTAGGCTATTAATATGATTAAAAACCTAGATGCAATGAATGGGGATTATCCTTACGGATGGATAAATAAGGAGTTATTTGCCCAATTGAACCAAGAGTTGTATAGAGATGCAATTGGAATTTTTCCTACCTGAAGTAGTCAAATTATGGGTGACTTGCCAAAGCAAGCTCATAAGGAGATGAAACATGGGTCTTGGCCCACTAGAAAATATAAGGATATTTTCCGCATTAATATCTTGAGGGTTATTATTCCGTAGAAAAATAGTGGGAGCTATATTTGATAAACTAGCCATTATTGAATATAGTAAAAAATTCACAAATACTAAAACTTGCGTATTTTCCTTTTTGGAGAATTCCAAATGGCAAATAACTCATCGAGTTCACAACATTCCCTACGATCTTTCCTTGAGAAGGACAAGCTCTCTGGGACCAACTTCCTTGATTGGTACAGAAACTTGAGATTCATTCTCAAGCAAGAGAAGAAACTGTACGCAATAGAGGAGCATGTTCCAGAAGGTCCAGAGAACCAAACACCTGCAGCCTTAAAGGCGTATCAAAAGCGTGTTCATGACGCTAATGATGTGGCCTACCTGATGCTATGCACAATGACTTCTGAGCTTCAGAAGGAACACGAAAGCATGAATGATGTCGATATGATCGAGCATCTGAAGCAGCTCTTCCAAGAGCAGGAAAGGGTTGAGAGGTATGAGGTCTCTAAGGCACTTTTCAAGTGTTATCTGGCAGAGGGAACCCGGTGGGACCCCATGTACTCCGTATGATCGGGTACCTGGAGAATCTCGCCCGACTGGGATTCCCGGTCGGCCAAGAGTTGTCAACCGATCTCGTGTTGCAATCGTTGCCCAAGATTTATGGACAGTTCATCATGAACTATAACATGAACGAGATCGTGAAACCACTGCCAGATTTGCTCAATATGTTGAGGACAGCTGAACAAAGCATCAACAAGGGTAAGGGCAAGGCCATAATGATGGTGCAGAAAGGAAAGGGAAAAAGGTTTGACTCGTCCTCCAAGGGCAAAGGCAAATCAGTTGCCAAGTCCAAGGAACTTGTCCTTAAGCCTGTTGGTGGGATTTCCAAAGGTGTGACTAACGGTGAGTGTCACTACTGCAGTCAGCCTGGACACTGGAGAAGGAACTGCCCAAAAGATCTGGAGGACAAGAGGCTTGGAATAGTGATTCCACCACCACCAGGTATTTTTGTTGTAGATGTCAATTTAACTGTCTCTACATCATGGGTATTAGATACTGGATGTGGATCTCACATTTTTCGAAATGTGCAGGATCTAAAAAAAGTAGAAGATTGGCTAAAGGGGAGATAGATTTGCGCGTTGGGAATGGAGCAAAAGTTGCTGCGTTGGCCGTAGGCGTGTGCGAGCTATCTCTGCCTTCAGGATTAGTTTTAGAATTAAATAATTGCTATTTTGTGCCTGCTATGAGCAGAAACATTATTTCTATTTCTTTTTTGGACAAGGAAGGTTTTATTATTTCAATAAAGAACAATTGTTGTTCCGTTTATTTGAATAATATTCACTATTTTAGTGCGCAATTATTTAATAGACTTTATGTCCTTGATCTAAGCAATCATGTCTACAACATTAAAACCAAGAGGATTAAAATACATGATTTAAATCCTGCTTACTTATGGAACTGTCGTTTAGGCCACATAAACGAGAAACGTGTATCTAGACTCCATAAGGATGGACTGCTAGACTCATTTGATTTTGAATCATATGAGACATGTGAGGCTTGTTTATTGGGAAAATGACAAAGTACCCTTTCAATAATAAAGGTGAGAGTACTAGTGAGCAATTGGCGCTCATACATACTGATGTGTGTGAGCCATTTGCCACGCCTGCCAGGGGTGGTTATGTCTACTTCATTACATTTACTGATGATTACAGTAGATATGGATTTGTGTACCTTATGAAGGCCAAATCTGAATCCTTTGAAATGTTCAAAGAATTCAAAAGTGAAGTAGAGAAGCAACTTGGCAAAAGTATCAAGGCTCTAAGATCAGGTCGTTGAGGAGAATACTTGAGCCAAGAGTTTGACGACTATTTTAGAGAGTGTGGGATCATGTCCCAACTCACTCCACCCGAAACACCACAGTGGAATGGCGTGTCTGAGAGGAGGAATCGAACACCATTGGATATGGTTTGATCTATGATGTGTCAAACCGATCTTCCATTATCGTTTTGGGGTCGTGCTCTATTAAGTGCAGCTTTAACCATTAACCGTGTTCCATCTAAATCAGTCATGAAGACACCACATGAGATGTGGAGTGGGAGGCGTCCCACACTGTCGTTCATGAGGGTTTGGGGCTGCGATGTCTATGTAAAACGTTTACAATCAGACAAGCTAGGGCCAAATTCGAATAAGTGTAAATTTGTGGGGTACTCTAAGGAAACTAAGGGTTACTACTTCTACAATCCAACCGAGAACAAAGTGTTTGTCGCTCGGACCGGCGTGTTTCTAGAAAGAGATTTTATCTCTAAAGAAGCAAGTGGAAGGACTGTAGAACTTGAAGAAATTCAATAACCACAAATCACTGAACCGATTGTGGAACATGAACAGGAACCACAAGCAGTTGTGGAACACCCTGTTCAGGTAACACAAGAGCTTCGTAGATCTAGTAGAGTGTGCAAGGAACCTGAGAGGTATGGACTTCTCGTGACCGATTCTGGTGACACAATGCTCAAAGATGATGAGCCTACTACCTATGAAGAGGCCATGAAAGGGCGAGACTCTCAGAAGTGGCTAGAAGCCATGAGATCCAAGATGGAATCCATGTAAACCAACAAAGTATGGACTTTGGTGGAACCACCCGAAGGGGCGCGGCCCATAGGATGCAAGTGGGTCTTCAAGAAGAAGATCGACATGGATAGTAATGTGATTACCTATAAGGGCCGATTGGTGGCTAAATAATTCAGACATATTCATGGTATTGACTATGATGAAACCTTTTCACCAGTCGCTATGACCAAATCCATCCGAATCCTACTTGCAATTGCAGCATACTACGACTATGAGATTTGGCATATGGATGTTAAAACAGCATTCCTTTATGGGAATCTCCTCGAGGACGTGTATATGATACAGCCAGAAGGTTTTGAAGATCCAAAGTAAGCCAACAAGTCCGTAAGCCGCAACGATCCATTTATGGATTGAAGCAAGCTTCTAGGAATTGGAATCGACGATTTGATGAAGTAGTCAAAGAGTTTGGCTTCATCAGAAACGAAGACGAGTCTTGTGTCTACAAGAAGGTTAGTGGGAGCTCTGTAGCTTTTCTGATCTTGTATGTGGATGACATACTACTCATTGGAAACGACGTTCCCATGCTGCAATCTATGAAAGATTGGCTAGGGAGGTGTTTCTCAATGAAAGACTTAGGGGAAGCAGCCTATATACTCGATATAAAAATCTATAGAGATAGATCTAATAGACTGCTAGGCCTAAGTCAGAGTACATATATTGACAAGGTTTTGAAGCGGTTCAACATGCAAGATTCCAAGAAGGGATTCTTGCCCATGTCACATGGAATCACTCTTTCGAAGAGTGGTTTTCCTTCCAATGAGATTGAGAAGGAACGCATGAGTAGAATTCCCTATGCCTCGGCCATAGGATCTATCATGTACGCCATGTTATGTACTAGACCAGATGTACCATATGCCTTAAGTATGACAAGCAGATACCAATCCAATCTGGGTGAGAGTCACTGGATTGCAATCAAGAACATCCTAAAACACTTGAGAAGAACTAAGGATGCTTTCTTGATATTTGGCGATGAGGAAGAGTTGCGTGTAAGGGGTTACACTGATGCAAGCTTCCAAACCGACAGAGATGACTTTAGATCACAGTTGAGATATGTGTTTCGCCTGAATGAAGCAGCGGTGAGCTGGAAAAGTTCCAAGCAAGAGACGGTGGCTGATTCTACAATAGAGGCTGAGTACATTGCTGCAAATGGCGCAGCAAAGCAAGCTGTTTGGATCATAAAGTTTGTTTCTGAACTTGGTGTGGTTCCTAGCATTGCGGATCGAGTTGAGTTGTATTGTGCTAACACTGGGGCGATCGCGCAATCAAAGGAGCCCAGATCACACCAGAAATCCTAGCACGTGCTCAGGAAGTTCCATCTGATTCGAGATATTTTCGATAGAGGAGACGTTCGGATATGCAAGATTCCTACAGATGAGAATCTGTCAGATTCGCTTACAGAGCCGCTTGTGCAGTGGAAGCATGATGGGAACAATAGGAGCATGGGCATACGAGATGCGCCAGATTGGCTCTACTGCAAGTGGAAGACTGTTGGAATAGATGCCCTAGAGGCAATCTAGTTTAGTATGAATTTATATTTGGCTAGAACATTCATTGTATTATTTATTGGATATTTAATATAGTGAAGTCCTTAGATTTACAATTGTGTTGTTTATCTTAAATATCCCTAGTCCAGTATAATGATTAATGGGACAATCATCTATAGACTAGTATGGGGTTGGATTGATATGGAGATATCATGATCCAACACATGGGTGTGCATTAAGGGTAATGACGCACCGGATTGACCCATCTCCGAGAAGGCTACATACACGTTATGTTAAGTCACAAGTGCTTCTCATGGTGCAACGGTATTGTCATCCTTAGACTTGAAGTCGCTAGATATTCTAGTTGTGGCGTGTACCGGGTACAATAAGAAGAAAGCTTAGAGATCGTAGTGGACGTAGATAGAATTTGTCCCTCCCACATAACGGGAGCAAATATCCTAGGCCACTCGAGGGATAGTGCTTATAGAATGTCCGGCAAGAATCAAATAAATCAATATGGGATATTGATATTATTTGCACGAATAAAGCTATTCCCATGGATCAAGAAAATATGGATTGGATATACGAGTGTGACTTGTATGTCTCGTGTCCAATCCAGATACACAGACAAAGGGATGAGACAATTACTTGTACAAGGTTTGTCGGATGACTATTCTATTAGTTGGCTAGAATGGATGTTTTGCTAGAAACCGCTCCATATTTGAAATTGTTTCTGCCAACTAGATAGAACCTATGGGGTCACACACTATATAGAGTTGAACTAGATTTGGGAATTAATTAATAAGATTGATTAATTAGAAGGATCACTTTGCAACACCTTGCAAACTTAGTAGGACTAATTTGCAAGGAAGGGACTAAACCGAATTCTAGTAGGACTAGAATGGGTCCTTTAGGTAGTTGGCAAGGATTTGTTGGACTATATAAAGGATTCTCCTTCCTTCCTTCCCACACTTATGAGCCTTTAAGTTCATAACTTGAGTGGGAGAGAACAAAAGGAGAGATAGCAAGCAAGCAATAGAGGCGCACGCCCCCCTTGCCGCCACCCCATCCCGTCGCCCAAGGAGGCCGAACCTCCTTGTTTCCTCGCGTTGTGTGATTTTTTCTTCCTCTTCCTCCATTCCGGGCTAGCACAAAAGAGTAGGAAGAACTAGAATTCAACTCTAGGCGTGGATCAACTATACAGAACGTGACACATTTCACGTTACAAGTCATCAAGGGAGAAACCCTAAGGTGTGTGAATTGATTTCTTCCTTTACCATCGTTATGTCTCTTGACTTGTGATCCTTGGAGGGTATTGCATGGATTATATTTTTTTTTTCCGCTGCGCATCCATGATCAAAACCCTACATTAATCCCTCAAAGGAAATATTACATTTTTCCTTCTCTTATTTTAACAGCCTTCATGAACATGGTTTATTAATATCGGACTTGCCAAAGCAAGGCAATTTTAATTTACCATATGTGATGTGGCGACACAAGCAAGTAATGTGTGATTGTTAAAATAAGGGTTTAAACGTAACTAAGTAGTTTCAAATGGATTGATTAATTAGAGGCTTGGTAATTGGGATTATATATGAGATAGATAATTAAGGAGTTATTTACCCGGTTGCACCAAGAGTTGCATAAGGATGCAATTGGAAAGACGTTCCTATTTAAATAACGAATTCCTGTGTGACATGCCAAAGCAAGCTCAAGAAGAAGTGAAATATGGATCTTCCACCCACAAGATAATATATGATATTTTCCACATTAATGGTGAGGGCTATTAATTCAAGAAACATAGTGGGAGCTATATTTGATAATCTAGCAATTATTAAATATGGTTATATTGTTCAAAATACTGAAATTGCATATTTCTTGTTTTGTGGAATTCCAATGGCAAACAAAAATCAAACATCGACACCATCCATGTGTTCTGTCCTTGAGAAAGACAAGTTGTCAGGGAACAACAGGACTGGTACAGAAACTTAAGGATTGTCCTTGTGCAAGAAAATAAGTTGTACATCTTAGATGCACCTGTTCCAGTGCCACTAGCTGAGGATGCATCCAAGGCTGTCGTAAGGGAACATCAGAAGATTGTGGACCACAATAATGATGTGACCTGTCTCATGCTGTGCACCATGAGCTCTGAGCTTCAGAAGCAACATGAGAACATGGAGGCGTACGATATCATCGTACATTTGAGGCACCTCTTCCAAGAGCAGGCCCGACATGAGAGGTACGAAGTGTCCAAAGCACTTTTCAAGTGTTGTCGCGCAGAAGGGAACCCATTCTGGCCTCATGTACTCCGTATGATCGGATACATTTTGAATCTCGAGAGGTTGGGCTTCATATTCGGCCAAGATTTGGACACTAATCTCATAATGCAATCGTTGTCGGACAGTATAGCCAGTTCATCATGAACTATAACATGAATGAGATTAACAAGACTCTGCCAGACTTGCTCATATGTTGAGGGCCGCTGAACAGAGTATTAATAAGGGCAAAGGAAAGGCCAAAATGATGGTCAATAAGAGGAAGAGCAAGTTAGTTGCATCGACCTCCATGGGAAAGAGCAAGAAGGTTGCAAAATCCAAATAAACTGACTTAAAGCCCGGTGGAGGCGTGACTAAGGGTGATTGTCACTACGGTAGTCAGCCTGGACACTGGAAGAGGAACTGACCCAAGTATCTGGAGGATAAAAGGCTTGGAAAAGTGATTCCACCACCACCAGGTATTTTTTATAGATGTCAATCTTTCTATTTCTTCATCTTGGGTATTGGATACTGGATGTGGATCTCAGAATTGTCGAAATGTGCAGGATTTGAAAAGAAGTAGAAGATTTGCTAAAGGGGAGATAGACTTGCGCGTCGGGAATGGAGCAAGAGTTGCTGCATTATCTGTAGGCGTGTATTGATAACTCTGTATAGAGTTATATTTCTTCGACGTGTTTATATCATTTTGCGTGCATTCCGAGTAAATATTATGAGTTTTGCACTTTGAATGCGTGGATTTTGTGTACTTCAGCTAGATATGCTTATTTGATTAGTCCGGGCGTCTTCAAGTTGATTTGAACTATAATTGTCATATTTTATGCCGGTATTTGTTAGTGTTGTGATTCACAGGTACCGGGGGCTCAGAAGTGTGGAACGGGAATGAAAACGAACTTCGGAAATTGATGCGAAGCTTGGAATTAGTCGAGAAAAGGACAATGGGGGAAATAGCTGCATTTGTGGTAGTTTCAAAAAATACAAAACAACACCTCACCATCACCTATGCCACTGCCTATTATCTCCATTAATTCAATAACTTCCCTAAGCCAACATTACCATTTCCCCATTCTACCAACTACCAAACCTCTCCAAAGTAATACCAACCCAGCCACCTCACAACAGTACCCAATTTCCACCATTAACACCAACACCATTCACCAGCCCCTTCACCTACAAACCACCATCAACTACAACCCATCCTAAACAACCTGCCTCTACCCTATTCCACCCTGAACACCAATTTCTTTAACCAATACCCAGTACCAAGTAACATCACCATTTCTCACCAACAAACCTCCATAACCACCAGCCCACATCTCATAACCAATTACCCACGAGACCACCATTAAACTAGCCTAAACCTACTAATCACCACAACCTGCAACTCCATTTTCTTTAACACCCACCTGACTTCACCACAATCCAATCACCACAGCCACCTATCTCCAATACAACCGAGTACTACAACCTGCTACTACCAACTGAAACCCAGACCCAATCACAACCAGAACCACGGCCAAAACCCAGAACAGAGCCAACAATAGAAGAAGAGAAGAAACCCAGAAAGCTCGCAAAACAGAGGCTTAATTACCTCTCAGCCACGACCTCCAACACAGACCACAAACTTCATCTTCTCTTTCCCGTTAGCCCAATTATACCTGCAAATACCAAAGCCACGACCAACACCATAACAGCTACCAAAACCACCTGCAAAACGAGCCCTGAAATCATCACCACCTACGGACTTAATCAATTATCCACCTACTCCAGTCACCGCACCACTTGTACCGAAGCAAAGGAGAGCCAAGGCCACAAAAAACAACAACAGCTCAGAGAAGAAACAGGGGCCGCAAGAACTAGAGAGCAGAGAAGATGAAACAGGGCCAGAGAGAAGAAAGAAAAAGCGAAGAGGAGAAGTCCCAGCTGATCGCACGATCAACCTTTCAGGTCGTGCGATCAGAGACC
The DNA here is from genome assembly GCA_023055425.1 of Linanthus parryae. NCBI lineage: Eukaryota > Viridiplantae > Streptophyta > Magnoliopsida > Ericales > Polemoniaceae > Linanthus > Linanthus parryae. The sequence goes on along the minus strand of JALGPY010000001.1, from coordinate 39,520,922 downwards.
CAACACTTGGTCGAATTTTGAGAAGAAAAGGAGGAGAACTCACTGCAACACACGATCAGCCTCTCTGATCGTGCGATCAGAGCCTCAATACAAGACGTATTGCACGACCAGAGAAGAGATCGTGTGACCTCCTGAAGATGTGAAACAACGAAGAAAACACGGGTTATTTTAGTTCCTAGGGTTTTGGAGAAGTCCAACATTGTTGGAGGGGTGAAAGTGCAAAAACTTTCTTTCACTCAAAAGTTTTCGACGGGTTTGATTTATACGACTTGGGGGGGCTGTTTTTGAGGGGCTATCAATCATTCCACGCCAGGGAACGAAGGAAGAAGGCAAAGCGGGGAAGCTCTGATATCGCGTTTGATTTCCTCTTTCTCTCTTGCTTTATCAATTTTATGGAGAATATTGTTGAGCTAAACAAGATTATGTCTAGCTAAACCTCTCTTGCTAGATAGTTTATGGAGAACTAGGGTTTATATTAGATTTTCCGGATTTTTGTCTCTTTGATTCATGTTTTGATACTTAAATCGACGCATTGTTCTAGTTATTTGACAAGTTCTTGTTCTTAACTCTTAGTTTGTTTGGTTTGATCACCCAATACATGCTAGTTATCTAGGTTTGTTGCACGACAGTGAACATAACCCGGATTCGTGAAGAACGTTGTTGACATTCTCGTAGTTTCTTGAGAACGACAGGAGATAGGGACGTGAATGACCGTGTGTGGGATGTTTCGGTTAGACTTAGTTAGGATTAGCGTAATCGGTGGACCGACAGGACCCGGTGAGTGAACCAGGCTAGCTGACTAGAACGTAACGGTAGACAGAGGTGGACCGACAGGACCCGAAGTACACCGTAACGTATATTTGCGTGAGATCGACAGAAGATCGTAATGAGTGTGACCCGGTATAACTGGACGTAGGTAGAGTGTTTCAAATCATAGTCCGGAAACGTCTAAACGCCCTAGGGACCCTAAAACTATCTAGTGTTCTCCATATTCGTATTAATAAGAAAATTACAAAAATATTAGGTTTAGTTCGTTTATTTAATTTCAGTCACTTGTTTGAGGGTGACGAACTCTTAAATCACAACTATTTTCTACTGGTTACTTCAACTCTAAATTAATCGTTTAGCTAAATAATCTAGAGACTGTCCCTGTGGGTTCGACAACCTGAGTTTTAATACTCATCTTTATTACTTCGACCGTGCACTTGCGTATACACGTAAGAAATCGTGTCATGTATGAGTCATGTCTGCCTTGAGGGCTTATTATAGAACTAGACAATTGCTATTATGTACCTGCTATGAGCAGAAACATTATTGCTATTTCTTGTTTGGACGAGAAAGGTTTTACTATTTCAATAAAGAACAATAGTTGTTCCATTTATTTTGATAGTATCTACTATTGTAATGGGCATTTGTCTAATGGATTATATAACCTTGATCTAAGTAATCCCATCTATAACATTAATACTAAGAGGATTAATATTAATGAATTAAATCCTACTTATCTATGGCACTGTCGTTTAGGCCATATAAATGAGAAATACATATCTAGACTTAAGGATGGATTACTAGACTCATTTAATTATGAATCATATGAGACATGTGAATCTTGTTTGATAGGAAAAATGACAAAGTTCCCTTTCAATGAGAAAGGTGAAAGGACTAGTGAGTTATTGGCTCTCATACATACTGATGTTTGTTGACCGTTTCCCACGTCTGCCAGAGGTAATTATACCTACTTCATTACATTTACTGATTATTTCAGTAGATATGGATTTGTGTGCCTAATGAAGGCCAAATCCGAATCCTTTGAATTGTTCAAGGAATTCAAGAATGAAGTAGAGAAGAAAATTGGCAAAAGTATCAAGGCTCTACGATCGGATCGTGGAGGAGAATACTTAAGCCAAGAATTTGACGACTATCCTAGAGAGTGTGGGATTGTGACCCAACTCACTCCACCTTCAAACGCCACAATGGAATGGCGTGTCCTAGAGGAGGAATCGCACCTTGTTGGACATGGTGCGGTCTATGATGTGTCAAATAGATCTTCCAATATCATTTTGGGGACATTCTCTAATGACAGCTCCTTTTACCATTAAACGTGTTCCGCCCAAATCGGTCATGAAGACACCATATGAGATATGGTCTGGGAGGTGTCCCATAGTGTCGTTTATTAATATTTGGGGTTGTGACGTCTATGTAAAATGTTTACAGAGTGACAAGATTGGACCCAAGTCAGACAAGTGTAAAATTGTGGGATATCCTAAGGAAACTAAAGGATATTACTTCTACAACCCAATTGAGAACAAAGTGTTTGTTGCTCGAACCGGCGTGTTCCTAGAAAGAGTGTTCATCTCTAAAGGAGAAAGTGGGAGGGCTGTAAAACTTGTAGATATTCAAGAACCACAAAGCACTAATATGACAATAGAGCGTGAACAGGTACCACAAGCAATTGTGGAGGAACCTGTTCAAGTAACAAAAGAACTCTGTAGGTAGAGTAGGGTACGTCATGAGCCAGAGAGGTATGGACTTCTCGTTACTGATACCGGTGATGTATACCCATAGATGATAAGCCTACTACTAATGGAGAGGACATGAAAGAGCCAGACTCAAATAAGTGGCTTGAGGACATGAGATCCGAAACGGAATCCATGTATTCCAACCAAATATGGATTTGGTCGAACCACCCGATGGGTTCGACCCATAGGGTGCAAGTGGGTCTTGAAGAAGAAGACAGACATGGATGGCAATGTAGTTGCCTATAAGGGCCGAGTGGTGGCTAAAGGATTCAGAAAGATTCATGGTATTACTATGATGAAACCTTTTCCCCAGTCGCAATGACCAAATCCATTCGAATCTTGCATGCGATTGCTGCTTACTACGACTATGAGATTTGGCAGATGGATGTCAAAACAGCGTTTCTCTATGGAAACCTCCTCGAGAATGTATACATGACACAACGTGAGGGTTTTGAGGATCTAGAGCATGCAAATAAAGTCTGTAAGCTACAACGATCCATTTATGGATTGAATCATGTTTCTAGGAGTTGGAATCGACGTTTTGATGACGCGGTCAAAGAGTTTGCCTTCATTAAGAACGAAGACTAGCCTTGTGTTTACAACAAGATTAGTGGGAGTTCTGTTGTGTTTCTGGTCTTGTATGTGGATGCCATACTACTAATTGGAAACGACACTCCTATGTTGCAATATGTGAAAGAATGGCTAGGAAAGTGTTTCGCAATGAAGGACTTAGGGGATGCAGCTTATATACTGGGTATCAAGATCTATACGGATAGATTGAGGAAGCTACTCGGCCTAAGCCAAAGTACATATATAGACAAGGTGTTGTTGGTTCAACATGCAACACTCCAAGAAGGGATTCTTGCCCATGTCGCATGGGATCACTCTTTCAAAGAATGATTGTCTTTCCAATCATATTGAGAAGGACCGCATGAGTAACATTCCATATGCGTCGGCCATAGCATCTATCATGTATGCCATGTTGTGTACTAGACCTGATGTGTCGTACGCATTGAGTATGGCAAGCAGTTATCAGTCAAATCCAGGTGAGAGTCACTGGATTGTAGTCAAGAACATCCTTAAGTACTTGAGAATGAATAAGGATGCATTATTGATATTTGGAGGTGAGTAAGAGCTAAGAGTAATTTGTTACACTGATGCAAGCTTCCAAATCGATAAAACGACAATAGATCGCAGTCGGGTTATGTGTTTTGCCTGAATGGAGGAGCTGTGAGCTGGAAGAGTTCCAAGCACGAGATAGTTGCTAATTCTACAATTGAAGTTGAGTACATTACTGCTTCAGGCGCAAAAAACGAGGCTGTTTGGATAAATAAGTTTATCACTGACCTTGGTGTGGTTCCTAACATTGTGGATCCCATAACGTTGTATTGTGACAACACTAGGGCGATCGCACAGGCCAAGGAACCCCGATCACACCAGAGGACAAAGCATGTACTTAGGATATTCCATCTGGTTCGAGACATAGTACATCGAGGAATGTGAATATATGCAAGATTCCAACAGATGAAAATCTGTCAGATCCTTTCACAAAGTCGCTGGTTCAGCGAAAGCATGAAGGGCACACTAGGGCTATAGGCATACGTGATGCACCAGATTGGCTCTAGTGCAAGTGGGAGATTGTTGGTTTTGGATGCCCTAGAGGCAATCTGTTTAGTATGAACTTTATTTTCTAGAATAATCATTGTATTATTTATAGAGATTTTAATATAATGAAGCCCTTAGATTATAATTGTGTTGTTTATCTTAAATATCCCTAGTCCATTATATTGATTAACGGGACGATCAACCTTAGACTAGTATGTGGTTAGATTGATATGGAGATATCAAGCCTAACACATGGGTATGCATTAGGAGTAATGGCATAGTGGATAGACCCACCACGAGAAGGCTACAATAGATTATGTCAACGTCACAAGCGCTTCTTGTAGTGCTAATGGTGTTGTAATCCTTAGACTTGAAGTCACTGGATACTCTAGTTGTGAAATATCATGCTTTGATATTATTAAACGTTACACCTTAACTAGGTAACTATAAAGATAACAATCAGGCATGATAGGAAGCATGCTGAGAGATGGCAGTGTTTTAGATAGGATTTTTCCCTCCTACATAATAGGAGCATATATCCATGGCCACTCGAGGGGTAGAGCTTATGGAATGTCTGGCCAGAATCAGATAAATCAATATGGAGATATTGATGTTATCAGCATGAATAAGTCTATTCCCAGGATCAAGAAACTATGGATTGGATATACGAGTGTGACTAATATGTCTTGTGTCCAATCCGAATATGCAGACAAAGGGGTGACACAACATGGTAACACTAGGCACAAGGTTTTTCAGGATCACTGACTATTTCTATTAGTTGGGTGGCATAGATTTGTGGCTATACACCGCTCCATGTTTGTTATAGTTACTACCAACTAAGTACAAACCTATGGGGTCACACACCATATGGATTAAACTGGATATGGGTATTATTAGTTGGACTAATTAATAAAAGGATCATAACGCAACCATAAGAGAAGTTAGTAGGACTAACTTGCAAGTGGACTAATCCATGTAAGGACATGATTAGTATTGGGGAAATTATGTAGTTAATAAAGAGTTATTAACTATATAAAGGAACTCTAGCTTATTATTTACTCATCTAAGTCATTATTGATAGAAACATAACAAATTTAGGATAGAGACAAAGTAGGAGGCCGAAACCCCTTTCCCGTCTGGCCCTCTCACACCGTTGGCCACACAAGGCACGGCTCGTGCCTCGTTTTGCGTGATCATTTCCTCCTTTATTCCGTTGCTAGCACTACACGGTGGGAAGGATTCCAGCTGAAGATCCAAGGTGTGGATACTCAAAGAGACCAAGACACTATTCTTCGTTGTGATCACACAAACTAAGGTACACATGTTTTCTTCTCTAATCATGTTATGAATGCTTACATGTGATCCTTGGAGGGGTTTGAGCAGGATTAATTTTTTTGTTTAATCTGTTGCGTAACCTGCATCAAAAACCTACAGTGGTATCAGAGCCACAGGTCGTAGCGCATAACATGATATTATGTGTTACTGTTTTTTAGTTTTACACCGTATATGTTGTTTTTTGCGAAAATTAAAATTAATTAGCATATTAGATGAAAATTGAATATGATTGAACCAAACAAGACCTAATTTTACATAGGATGTATGAATTAGTGAGTTTGGATCACATAGGATGTGATGATTTTTGGATCTAGAAACTAGGGTTTGGGCACAAGTTGGAAAAGGGATTTTTCAAACTTGGAAACAACTAAACTTGGGTAACAAGGCAAGGAATTGTTTTGGAAACAATTCCATTGGAGGGTTCGGCCCCCCTAGGGACCGCCCCCTTGCCTTGCCGCCCCAGCTAGGGCACGACAAAGGGCCTGGGCCGGCCTAGCGTGCGGCTCGGCCACGCGTGAGGCTTGGCCGACCGGCCCTAGGCCGTGCCTTGGCTCTTTTGGTGGTTCAGCCATGTAGGTGGTGAACCTCTGGGACGGTTTTGATCCTAGTTCCCTAATTTCAACAAAAAATGAACAAGCGCGTTAAATTTTGTTTTAACTGTATTACGTGCTTTGTTGCATGGTGGATGGATATGGCCTAGGTTGTGGTTGTTTACGTGGTTTGGTTTACGGCCTAGGTGCTGATCATATTGATGTAATAGTTAATTAGGTTTTACGGCCTGCGAGCTGATCATCTTCTCAACATGTGAGGTTTTTATTTATTTTATTTAGATGCTAGCTAAAATTTTATATAATTAGATGATAGCCAAGAGCATGGAGAAGAAGACCAAAGAACCAAGGAGCCACAAATATGATGGAGGAACTCGCACACCTAGGGCGCGCGGCTATGGTGGAGGCACATGGACATGAGCTTGTCACTTTAGGACATATAGATATTATCATTGGCTTGGTAATATATTACTATTTGGGGCCATACCCATGCCACGTTATTTTCTATTTTGTAGATGTTTATTATTTATGTCTTGTTATTTATTTTGTGTATGGATGATACCAGCAAAACATAACAAGATTATAATAAACAAGAATGGTCTTTTATTGTGGACTGTCCAATTTAAATAAGTAGATTATATTGATGGGATCAACCAAAAAAATTAGATAATGACATTTAAATCCCTCAAAGTAAATATTACGTTTTTCTTTCTCTTATTTTAACACCCTTCATGATCAGTGAAGGGGTGTACAGTAGGTAGAAATGCTTGATCAATACTCTAGAAGGGGGGGGGGGGTTGAATAGAGTATGCCAACTTTTTGCTGAACATGCAATAAGAGTGGTTTCAAAAGAGTTGTAGAGAGTGAAGAGTGATTCAAGGCCTTGAAATGAGTTTCAAGCTCTTGGAATGAAAACAGTTCACGTTTAAAAGATAAGTCTATTTCAAGGCCTTGAAATGAAACTATTTTTGATGCTGCAAAAGAACTAATTATGGAACTGCAAATTAAATGCAAGAGACACAAGATATATAGATTTCAGTCCACTTGGTCCTACTTCTCTACCTCAGGGATCTTCTCCCTGCAGGATTTTCAATACAATTCTTATTAATCAACAGCTAAGCCCTAGATCTCGAGAACATAGAGATGCCTTACTCTGTTACAGCTTGTGTTTCTCACTAACCTATCTAGTACCTTCTCTAGATATCTAATTAACTAAGAATTCTATATTATTCACCTTTAAAAATATTTGAGAATAAGAATTAGAATTATTGTCAAAATGATATACAAATGAAGTTCAGAGGAGAAGAACACTAGAACTGAATCTGCAGTGAGTATGCAATGTTCTTCTGATGCTTGGATTCTGAGAAATGAATTTGCATCTTTGTTGATTGTCAATCCTTGAATATTTTTGAGTGTCTCTACTAATTTTCCCGTTTCAATGCTTCAATTTTCCCTCTTTTTATAGAGTAGTTTGAATTGCATATCTTCATGATCTTCTCATAACAAACTTCCCTATTTGGTAGCTTCAGCTTTGACTTCTCTAACAGCTTCTCCAACGGATAGTTTGAACAGTATATTTAATGATACTAACTTGATATTGTATAAACATATGTTAGGAAACTTCCAAACACAGCAGGATTGATCACAAAATAAAATCATCACACAATTTCCTTTCCTGCAAAACTTAGGTTAGGAAATAGATCTCATAAAATAGGAAACAAAACTTCCCTGCAAAACTAAGTCAAACAGATGGATTAGATACTGTAAAATGTGTCAAAAATACTTTGTATTTCATCATCAAGTATCAACTAATCAAGCACAGGGGTTTAGGAGTTGAATCAAGATCAGAAACTCCCCCTAAGTTCATGCATACAAAGCATAGTCAGTTTCAAGGCTTTAAAAGCTGTTTCAAGGCTTTAAAAGTTGTTTCAAGGCCTCGAAATAGACTAGCTATTTCAAGTCTTTGAAACTCATTCGAACTTACAACCAGGGTTTATTAATTTCGTGCTTGCCAAAGGAAGGCGAATTTAATTTACCATGATGTGATGCGGAAACACAAGAAAGTAATGTGTGGTTGTTGAATTAAGAGGTTAAAAGTAACTAAGTAGTTTCAATTGGATTGATGACTTAGAGGCATGGAAATTGGGATTATCTATGAGATAGATAAATAATGAGTTATTTTCCTGGTTGCACCAAGATTTGCATAAGGATGTAATTGGAAAGACGCTCCTACCTAAATAACTAAATCTTGGGTGACTTGCCAAAGCAAGCTCAAGAATAAGTGAAATGGATCTTGGACCCACTAGAAAATATATGATATTTTCCACATTAATGGTGAGGTCTATTAATCCGAGAAAAATAGTGGGAGCTATATTTGATAATCTATAAATTATTGAATATGGTTAAGTTTTTCAAAATACTAAAATTGCATATTTCTCGTTTTATAGAATTCCAAAGGCAAACAAGAATCAAACATCGACACCATCCATGCGTTATGTCCTTGAGAAGGACAAGTTGTCAGGGAACAACTTTTTGGACTGGTACAGACACTTAAGGATCATCCTTAAGCAAGAAAAGAATTTGTACATCTTAGATGCAGCCGTTCCAGCACCACCACCTGACGATGATGCACTCGGTGCCATAAGGGCACATCAAAATATTGTAGAAGACAATAATGATGTGACCTGTCTCAATCTGTGCACCATGAGATATGAGTTTCATAAGCAACATGTGAACATGGAGACGTACGATATGATCATACATTAGAGGCACCTCTTCCAAGAGCAGGCCCGACATCCAAAGCACTGTTCAAGTGTAGTCTCGCAGAAGGGAGGCCTCATGTACTCCGTATGATCGGATAAATTGAGAATCTCGAGAGGTTAGGCTTCCCATTCGGCCAAGAGTTGGCCACTAATCTCATCCTGCAATCGTTGCCGGACAGTTATAGCCAGTTCATCATGAACTATAACATGAATGAGATCAATAAGACTCTGCCAAACTTGGTAAATATATTGAGGACCGCTGAATAGAGTATAAACAAGGGCAAAGGCAAGTCCATAATGATGGTAAATAAGAGGAAGAGCAAGTAAGTTGCATCTACCTCCAAGTGAAAGAGCAAGAAGGTTGCAAAATCCAAAGAAACTGCCTTAAAGCCTGGTGGAGGCGTGACTAAGGGTGATTGTCACTACTGTAGTCAACCTTGACACTACAAGAGGAACTTCCCCAAGTAACTGGAGGATAAAAGGATTGGAATAGTGATTCCACCACCACTAGGTATTTTTGTTATAGATGTCAAACTTTCTATTTCTTCATCTTGTGTATAGGATACAGGATGTGGATCTCACATTTGTCGAAATGTGCAGGATTTGAAAAGAAGTGGAAGATTGGCTAATGTGGAGATAGACTTGAGCGTCGGGAATGGAGAAAGAGTTGCTGCATTAGCTATAGGTGTGTGTTGGAATAGATGCCCTAGAGGCAATCTAGTTTAGTATAAACTTGTTTTAGCTAGAACATTCATTGTATTATTTATTGGATATTTAATATAATGAAGTCCTTAGATTTACAATTGTGTTGTTTATCTTAAATATCCCCAGTCCAATATAATGATTAATAGGACAATCATCTGTAGACTAGCAAGAGTTGGATTGATATGGAGATATCATGATCCAACACATGGGTGTGCATTAAGGGTAATGGCGCACTGGATTGACCCATCTTCGAGAAGTCTACATACATGTTATGTGAAGTCACAAGCTCTTATCGTGGTGAAAACGGTATTTTCATCCTTAGACTTGAAGTCACTAGATTGTCTAGTTGTGGATTATTGTGATTATGGTAGCGTAAAACGCTACACCTTAACTGGGTACTATAAAGGCGTGTACCGGATACAATAAGAAGCAAGTTTAGAGATCGTAGTAGACGCAGATAGAATTATCCCTCCCACATAACTGGAGAAAATATCCGAGGTCACTCGAGTGATAGTGCGTATGGAATGTCTGGCTACACTCAAATAATCAATATAGGATTTTGATGTTATTTGTAAGAATAGGGCTATTCCCAGGATCGAGAAACTATGGATTGGATATACGAGTGTGACTTGTATGTCTCGTGTCCAATCTGGATATAGAGACAAAGGGATGCTACAATTACTTGCACAAATTTTGTCGGATGACTATTCTATTAGTTGGCTAGAATGGATGTCTTGCTAGAGACCGCTCCATATTAGCAAATTGTTGCTACCAACTAGATAGAACATATGGGGTCACACGCTAGCTAGAGTTGAACTAGATTTGGGAATTAATTAATATGATTAATTAATTAGAAGGATCACTTTGCAACACCTTTCAAACTTAGTAGGTCTAGTATGCAAGGAAGGGACTAATTCAAATTCATGTTGGATTAGGAAGGGCCTTTAGGTAGTTGAAAAGGAGTTGTTGGACTATATAAATGATGCTCCTAGCTTCCTTCCCACGCTAATGCTCATAACATAAGTGAGTGGGAGAGAACAAAGTAGAGAGCAAGCCAAGCTAGAGATGCCGACCGCCCCCTAGCCGACCGCCCCTACCCGTCGGCCACAAGGAAGTCGTGAGCTTCCCTTGTTGCTCCGTGTTATGTTATTTCTTCTTACTCTTCCTCGGGTCCAAGCTAGCACAAAGGAGAAGGAAGATCTAAATCTCCATTCTAGGCGTGGATCAACCGTAGAGACATGACACCATTCACGTTACAAGTCATCACAGGAAAAACCCTAAGGTGTGTAACATGATTCTTCATTTACCATCGTTATGATTCTCTTCCTGTGTTCCTTGGAAGGTATTGAATGGATAATTTATCTTTCCGCTGCGTATCCATGATCAAAACCCTATAGTGGTATCAGATCCACATGTCGTAGAACATATACGTGGTTTATGAGTTACGTTTTGACAGTTTTACACTTAAAATTTTATTGTTTATCGCGTAAAACGGGCAAATCAAGCATATGATGGAATTTTTCAATAATTAAACAAAACAAGACCTAGTTTTTGCATTGGATGCATGAATTAGTGAGTTTTAGAAATTTTTGGATCTTAGATCTAGGGTTTGGGCACCAATTTGGAAACTATTTTGAAATTTGGAAACTTTTGGACTTGGGGAACAAGGAAGGAGTTGTTTTGGAAACAACTAAAGAGGTTCGGCCCTAGGACCGCCCCTCCCCCTTCCTTGCCAACCAAGCCACCTAGGCTGAGGGCCTAGGCGGTCAGCTGACCCCACGGGTTGGGTCGGCCGGCCTAGGCTCTGCCCGAGACGGCTCCAAGGAGGTTCGACCATTACATGGTGGGCCCCTTGGACCGTTTTAACCCTAGAAATCCTAAAATCAATTAAAAATTGACCAAGCGCGTTAAAATTGGATTTTAACTGTTTATGTTCAAATCGCATGGTGGTTGGACATGGCCTCAGGATGTGGTTTGGTGTGATTGTCTTAATTTGTGGTTTGGTTTACGGCCTGCGAGCTGATCAATTAATGTAATAATTAATTAGGGTTTACGGCCTGCGAGCCGATTTTTTTTTCTCAACTTGTGAGATTTATTTTATTTAGTATAGTTGTTAGCTAGTACTAGATAGAATAGATTGTTAGCCAAGATTGAAGAAAAGAAGCCCGAAGCCAAAAGAAGCCACAAAAGATGGAGCATGGAGCATTCCACATGACTATGAAGGATGGACCAAAAGATGAAGACGCGTGGAGATGTGTCTGCTTTAGGGTTCATAGATATTCAGAAAAGGCCATATCCATATCACGTTTTATTTTATTTTGTGGTTGTTTATTTTCTTGTCTTATCATTTTGTGATTGGTGTATGGGTGATGCATGCAATTAGGATAATAAGATAATTAACAACCCGGATCTATTATTTGGAGTTGTGCCCAAACTCAAAATAGATAGATCAATTGATATGGATCAACAAAACAATTAAAATTGAATTTTGAAATCCCTCAAAATTCAAATATTTTGTTTTGCCTTCTCGTTATTTAAACACTCATTGTCATCATGATTTATCAAGCTCGTGCATGCCAAATCAAAGGCGACTTGATTCATAATGATGCAATGCGATGGCACAAGCAAGTAATGTGCAATTGTTTAAATAAGAGGTTGGACGCAACTAGGTTATTAATATGATTAAAACCTAGAGGCAATCAATTTGGATTATCCGTGCGGATGGATAAATAAGGAGTTATTTGCCCAATTGAACCAAGAGTTGCATGGGATGCAATTGAAATTGTTCCTACCTAAAGTAGTCAAGTTTTGGGTGACTTGCCAAAGCAAGTTCAAATGGAGATGAAACATGGATCTTGGCCCACTAGAAAATCTAGAGATATTTTCCGCATTAATATCTTGAGGGTTATTAATCCGTAGAAAAATAGTGGGAGCTATATTTAATAAACTAGCCATTACTGAATATAGTCAAAAGTTCACAAACACTAAAACTAGCGTATTTTCCTTTTGTAGAATTCCAAATGGAAACAACTCATCGAGTTCACAACATTCCCTATGATCTGTCCTTGAGAAGGAAAAGCTCTCTGGAACCAACTTCCTTGATTGGTACAGTAACTTGAGAATCGTTCTCAAGCAAGAGAAGAAACTGTACGCAATAGAGGAGCAAGTTCTAGCAGGTCCAGAAAACAATACTCCTACAGCCCTAAAAGTGCATCAGAAGTGTTTTGATGACGCTAATAATGTGGCCTGCCTCATGCTATGCACCATGACCTCTGAGCTTCAGGAGCAACATGAGAACATGAATGCAGTCGATATGATCGAACACTTGAAGCAGCTCTTCCAAGAGCAGGAAAGGGTTGAGAGGTATGAAGTTTCTAAGGTATTGTTCAAATTTCATCTGGCTGAAGGAAACCCTGTGGGACCTCACGTACTCCGTATGATCGGGTACTTGGAGAATCTCGCACGACTAGGGTTCCCGGTCGGCCAAGAGTTGGCCACCGATCTCGTGCTGCAATCATTGCCTGAGAGTTATGGACAGTTCATCATGAACTATAACATGAACGAGATCGTGAAACCGTTGCCATATTTTGTCAATATGTTAAGGACAGCTGAACAAAGCATCAACAAGGGCAAGGGCAAAGCCATTATGATGGTGCAGAAAGGAAAGGGCAAAAGGTTTGCCTCATCCTCCAAGGGCAAAGGCAATTCAGTTTCCAAGTCCAAGGAACCTATCCTTAAGCCTGTTGGTGGCATTGCCAAAGGTGTGAATAAAGGTGAGTGTCACTACTGCATTCAGCCTGGATACTGGAGGAGGAACTGCCCAAAATATCTAGAGGACAAGAGGCTTGGAATAGTGATTCAACCACCACCAGGTATTTCTGTTGTAGATGTCAATTTAACTATCTCTACATCGTGGGTATTGGATACAGGATGTGGATCTCACATTTGTCGAAATGTGCAGGATCTAAAGAGAAGTAGAAGATTGGCTAAAGGGTAGATAGACCTGCGCGTTGGGAATGGAGCAAAAGTTGCTGCATTGGCCGTAGGCGTGTACGAGCATCACTGGAAAAACCCTAAGGTGTGTAACATGACTCTTCCTTTACCATCGTTATGATTCTCTTCCTGTGATCCTTGGATGGTATTGAATGGATAATTTATCTTTCCGCTGCGTATCCATGATCAAAACCCTACAGTGTGTATGACTTATCTATGCCTTCAAGGCTTATTTTAGAATTAGACAATTGCTATTATGTGCCTGCTATGAGCAAAAACATTATTTCTATTTCTTGTTTGGACGAGAAAAATTTTACTATTTCAATAAAGAACAATAGTTGTTCCATTTATTTTGATAGTATCCACTATTTTAGTGGGCATTTGTCTAATGGATTATATATTCTTGATCTAAGTAATCTCATCTATAACATTACTACTAAGAGGATTAAAATTAATGAAGTAAATCCTACTTATCTATGGCACTCTTGTTTAGGCCATATAAATGAGAAACACATATCTAAACTACATAAGGATGGATTACTAGACTCGTTTGATTGTGAATCATATGAGACACGTGAATCTTGTTTGATTGGAAAAATGACAAAGTCCCCTTTCAATAAGAAAGGTAAAAGGACTAGTGAGTTTTTGGCACTCATACATACTGATGTATGTGGACTGTTTCCCACGCATGCCAAAGGTGGTTATATCTACTTCATTACATTTACTGATCATTTCAGTAGATATGGATTTGTGTACCTTATGAAGGCCAAATCTGAATCCTTTGAATTTTTCAAGGAATTCAAGAATGACGTAGAGAAGCAACTTGGAAAAAGTATCAAGGCTCTACGATCGGATCGTGGAGGAGAATAATTAAGCCAAGAGTTTGACGACTATCTTAGAGAGTGTGAGATTGTGACCCAACTCACGCCACCTGGAACGCCATAATGGAATGGCGTGTTCGAGAGGAGGAATCGCACATTGTTGGACATGGTGCGGTCTATGGTGTGTCAAACATATCTTCCGATATCATTTTGGGGACATGCTTTAATTACAACTTCTTTTATCATTAACCGTATTCCATCCAAGTCGGCCATGAAGACACCAAATGAGATATGGACTTGGAGGTGTCTCATAGTGTCGTTTTTGAATATTTGAGGTTGTGACGTCTATGTAAAACATTTACAGAGTTACAAGCTCGGACCCAAGTCAGCTAAGTTTAAGTTTGTGGTATATCCTAAGGAAACTAAAGGATATTACTTCTACAACCCAATCGAGAACAAAGTGTTTGTTGCTCGAACCGGCGTGTTCCTAGAAAGAGAGTTCATCTCTAAAGGAGCAAGTGGGAGGGGTGTAGAACATGAAGAAATTCAAGAACCAAAAAGCACTGATATGACAATGGAGCATGAACAGGAACCACAAGCGGTTGTGGAGGAACCTGTTCAAGTAACACAAGAACTCCGTAGGTATAGTAGGGTACGTCATGAGCAAAAGAGGTATGGACTTCTTGTTACTGAGCCTGGTGACGTATTACCCATAGATGATGAGCCTACTACTTACGGGAAGGCCATAAAACAGCTAGACTAAAAGAAGTGGCTTGAGGCCATGAGATTCAAAATGGAATCCATGTATTCCAACCAAGTACGGACTTTGGTGGAACCACCCGATGGGGTTCAGCCCATAGGGTGCAAGTGTGTCTTAAAATGAAGACTGACATGGAAGGAAATTTAGTTGCCTATAAAGGCCGACTGGTGGCTAAAGGATTCAGACAGATTCATGGTATTGACTATGGTGAAACCTTTTCCCCAGACTCAATGACCAAATCCATTCGGATCTTGCTTGCAATTTCAGCTTACTACGACTATGAGATTTGGAAGATGGGTGTCAAAATAGCGTTTCTGTATGGAAACCTCCTCGAGGATGTGTACATGACACAACCTGAGGGTTCTGAGGATCCAGAGCATGAAAAGAAATTTTGTACGCTACAACGATCCATTTATGGATTGAAGCAAGCTTTTGGGAGTTGGAATCGATGTTTTGATGACGCGGTCAAATATTTTGGCTTCATCAAGAACGAAGATGAGCCTTGTGTTTACAAGAAGGTTCTTGGGAGTTCTGTTGTGTTTCTAGTCTTGTATGTGGATGACATACTACTCATTGGAAACGACATTCCTATGTTGCAATCTGTGAAAGATTGGCTAGGAAACTTCTCGGCCGAAGCCAGAGTACATATAAAGACAAGGTGTTGAATCGGTTCAACATGCAAGACTCCAAGAGGGATTCTTGACCATGTCGCATGGGATCACTCTTTAAAAGAATGATTGTCCTTCCAATCAGATTGAGAAGGACCGCATGAGTAAGATTCCATATGCGTTGGTCATAGGATCTATCATGTATGCAATGTTGTGTACTAGATCAGATGTGTCGTACACATTGATTATGGCAAGCAGATATCAGTCCAATCCGGGTGAGAGGCACCGGATTGTCGTCAAGAACATCATTAAATACTTGAGAAGGACTAAGGATGCATTCTTGATATTTTAAGAGGAAGAGCTAAGAGTAATTGGTTACACTAATGCAATCTTCCAAACCGACAAAGACGACTATAGATCGCAGTCGGGTTATGTGCTTTGCCTAAATGGAGGAGCTGTGAGCTGGAAGAGTTCCGGGAAAGAGACAATTGATGATTCTACAACTGAAGCTGAGTACATTGCTGCTTCAGGCGCAGCAAAGGCGGTTGTTTGGATAAAGAGGTTTATCACTGACCTTGGTGTGGTTCCTAGCATTGCGGATCCCATAACGTTGTATTGGGACAACGCTGGGGCGATCGCACATGCCAAGGAACCTCGATCACACCAGAGGACAAAGCATGTACTTAGGAGATTCCATCTGGTTCGAGACATAGTAGATCGAGGAGATGTGTAGATATGCAAGATTCCAACAGATGACAATCTGTCATATCCTTTCACAAAGTCGTTGGTTCAGCGAAAGAATGAAGGGCACACTAGGGCTATAGGCATACGTGATGCACCAGATTGGCTCTAGTGCAAGTGGGAGACTGTTGGTTTTGGATGCCCTAGAGGCCATCTGTTTAGTATGAACTTTATTTTCTAGAATCATCATTGTATTATTTATGGAGATATTGAATATAATGAAGTCCTTAGATTTCAATTGTGTCGTTTATCTTAAATATCCCTGGTCCATTATATTGGTTAACGAGACGATCAACTATAGACTAGTATGTGGGTAGATTGATATGGAGATATCAAGTCTAACGCAGGGGTATGCATTAGGAGTAATGGCATACTGGATAGACCCACCACAAGAAGGCTACATTAGATTATGTCAACGTCACAAGCGCTTCTCGTAGTGCTAATAGTGTTGTAATCCTTAGACTTGAAGTCACTGGATACTCTAGTTGTGAAATATCATGCTTTGATATTATCAAACGTTACATCGTAACTGGGTAACTATAAAGATAACAATCGGGCAGTAATGTAGATAGTATTTGCCCCTCCTACATAATAGGAGCAAATGTCCATGGCCACTAGAGGGGTAGAGCTTATGGAATGTCTGGCCAGACTCAGATAAATTAATATGGAGATATTGATGTTATCTGCATGAATAAGTCTATTCCCAGGATCAAGAAACTATGGATTGGATATACGAGTGAGACGAATTTGTCTGGTGTCCAATCCGGATATGGAGACAAAGGGATGACACAACACGGTAACACTAGGCACGAGTTTTGTCGGGATCACTGACTATTTCTATTTGTTGGGTGGCACAGATGTGTTGCTATACACCGCTCTATGTTTGTAA
Source organism: Linanthus parryae (assembly GCA_023055425.1). NCBI lineage: Eukaryota > Viridiplantae > Streptophyta > Magnoliopsida > Ericales > Polemoniaceae > Linanthus > Linanthus parryae. The sequence continues at coordinate 39,503,636 of JALGPY010000001.1, read as the reverse complement.
TAGTTACTACCAACTAAGTAGAAACCTATGGGGTCACACACCATATGTATTAAAATGGATATTGGTATTAATTAGTTGGATTAATTAATTAAAGGATCATAACGCAGCCACAAGCAAAGTTTGTAGGTCTAATTTGCAAGTGGACTAATCCAATTAAGGACATGATTGGTATTGGGGAAATTATGTAGTTAATAAGGAGTTATTAAATATATAAAGGAACTCTAGCTTGTTAGTTTCTATTCTAATTCATTATTGAGAGAAACATAACAAAGCAAGGAGAGAGACAAATTAGGAGGGCGAAACCCCCTACCCGCCCGCCCCTCTCATGCCGTCAGCCACACAAGGCTCGTGCCTCATTTTGCGTGATCATTTCCTCCTTTCTTCCGTTGCTAGAACTACACGTTGGGACGGATTCCTGTTGAAGATCCAGGGTGTGGGTACTCATAGAAACGAACACACTATTCTCCGTTGTGATCACACAAACTAAGGTACACATGTTTTCTTCTATAATCATGTTATGAATGCTTACCTGTGATCCTTGGAGTGGTTTGATAAGGATTGAATTTTTGTAATTCCCCAACGTAACCTGCATCTAAACCCTATAGTGGTATCAGAGCCACAGCGTAGCGCATAACATGATAATATGTGTTAATGTTTTTCAGTTTTACACCGTATATGTTATTTTACGTGAAAACTGAAATTAATTAGCATATTAGAGGCAAATTGAATATGATTAAACCAAACGAGACTTAATTTTACATAGGATGTATGAATTAGTGAGTTTGGATCACATAGGATGTGATGATTTTTGGATCTACTAACTAGGGTTTGGGCACAAGTTGGAAAATGAATTTTTCGAACTTGGAAACAACTAAACTTGGGCAACAAGGCAAGGAATTGTTTTGGTAACAATTCCATAGAAGGGTTCCCCCCCCCCACCAAGGGACCGCCCCCCTTCCCTTCCCGCACAATCTAGGGCATGGCCAAGGGCCAGGGCCGGCCTAGCATGCGGCTCGGTCGCTCGTGAGGCTTGGCCGACCGGCCCAAGGCCGTGCCTTGGCCCTTTGGGTGGTTCGGCCATGTAGATGGTGGACACCTTGGACTGTTTTGACCCTAGTTTCCAAATTTCAACTAAAATTGAACAAGCGAGTTAAAAATTGGTTTTAAATGTATATGTCATTTGTTTCATGGTGGATGGATATGGCCTAGGTTATGGTTGTTTACTTTGTGGTTTGGTTTACGGCCTGCAAGCTGATCATATTAATGTAATAGTTAATTAGGTTTTACAGCCTGCGAGCTGATCATCTTCTCAACATGTGAGATTTTTATTTATTTAATATAGATTCTAGCTAGAATTAGATAATTAGATGATAGCCAAGAGGATGAAGAAGAAGACCAAAGAACCAAGAAGCCACGAAAATGATGGAGGAACTCGCACACCCAGGGCGCGCGGCTATGGTGGAGGCACATGGAGATGAGCTTGTCACTTTAGGGCATATAGGTATTATCATTGGCTTTGTAATATCTTAGTCTTAGGGGCGATATCCATGCCACGTTATTTTTATTTTGTGGATGTTTATTATTTATGTCTTGTTATTTATTTTTTGTATGGATGATACAAGAAAAACGTAACAACATTATAATAAACAAGAATGTTCTTTTATTGTGGATTGCCCAGTCCGAATAAGTAGATCATGTTGATGGAATCAACCAAACAAATTAGAAAATGACATTAAAATCCCTCAAATGAAATATTACGTTTTGCCTTCTCTTATTTTAACACCCTTCATGATCAGGGTTTATTAATTTTGGACTTGCCAAAGCAAGGCGATTTTAATTTTCCATGATGTGATGCGTCGTTACAAGCAAGTAATGTGTGGTTGTTTAAATAAGAGGATAAACGTAACTAATTAGTTTCAATTGGATTGATGACGTAGAGGCATGGCAATTGGGATTATATATGAGATGGATAAATAAGGAGTTATTTGCCCGGTTGCACCAAGAGTTGCATAATGATGCAATTGGAAAGACGTTCCTACATAAATAACTAATTCTTTGGTGACTTGCCAAAGCAAACTCAAGAATAAGTGAAATATGGATCATGGACCCACTAGAAAATATATGATATTTTCCAAATTAATGGTGGGATCTATTAATCCGAGAAAAATAGTGGGAGCTATATTTGATAATCTAGAATTTATTGAATATGGTTAAATTATTCAAAATACTAAAATTGCATATTTCTCGTTTTGTAGAATTCCAATGGAAAACAACAATCAAACATCGACACCATCCATGCGTTCTCTCCGTGAGAAGGATAAGTTGTCAGGGAACAACTTTCTGGACTGGTATAGAAACTTAAGGATTGTCCTTAAGCAAGAAAAGAAGTTGTGCATCTTAGATGCAGTTGTTCCAGCGCCACGAGTCGAGGATGCAGCTGAGGCTATCGTAAGGGCACATCAGAAGATTGTGGACCAAAATAATGATGTGACCAGTCTCATGATGTGCACCATGAGATCTGAGCTTCAGAAGAAACATGAGAAGATGGAGGCGTAATATGATCGTAAATTTGAGGCAGCTCTTCCAAGATCAGGCCCGGCATGAGAGGTACGAAATATCCAAAGCACTGTTCAAGTGTAGTCTTGCAGAGGGGAACCTAGTCGGGCCTCATGTACTCCGTATGATCGGATACATTGAGAATCTCGAGAGGTTAGGCTTCCCATTCGGCCAAGAGTTGGCCACAGATCTCATCCTGCAATCAATGACGGACAGTTATAGCCAGTTCATCATGAACTATAACATGAATGAGATCAACAAGACTCTGCCAGACTTGCTCAATATGTTGAGGACCGTTGAAGATAGTAATAAAAAGGGCAGAGGCAAGGCCATAATTGCATTGCAATGATCCAGTATGCATCTTCCATTGCTTATTTTGTATTCTTAGGCTCAATCAATGATACAAAAGCACTAAAAGCACATAAGTTTTTCAACTGTCCTCTTGTCTGGGTTCCAGTTGTTGGATCAGATATGATATTGTCAGCTGGATGATCTGCAAGATTCTTAAACTTCTTCCTTGGTGTCCAGGAATATGTCCCTTCAAGGCTTTGAGTTCTTGAAACCATAGAGGGAGCATCATAGGAAGTTTCAGTTTCAGTCTCAAGGCTTTGAGATTTTGGCTATGCAGGAGGTTCAAGGCCTTGAGATTCTACTGATCGATTCTGCACTTTAGTTTTGCCTTTGTCCTCTTTCACCGCATCGTCATCATGCTTGTTCAAATTCAGATCTTCAAAACTTTCACTCAGATAATCCTTAGTACTTTCATAAAAAATTACATGAATACTCTCTTCCACAATCTTGGTTTTTCTATTGTAAATTCTATAAGCTTTGCTAGTTTGAGAATATCCAAGAAATACACCTTCATCCCTTCTAGCATCAATCTTACCAAGATTGTATCTACCATTATTATTCACAAAAAAAATACAACCAAAAGGTTTGAAATGAGAGACACTAGGATTCCTACCTTTAAACAGTTAATAAGGAGTGTTTTTCAAAATAGGCCTAATCAAACATCCATTCATCACATAATTGGCAGTATTAACAGCTTCTGCCCACAAGAACTTTGGAAAACTACTTTCAAGTAGCATGGTTCTAGACATATCCTCAAGTGTCCTATTTTTCCTCTCAACTACTCCATTTTGCTGTGGAGTTCTAGGTGCAGAAAAGTTGTGTGATATGCCATGCTTTGCACAAAATAAATCAAAGTCAAGCTGATCAAATTCCCTACCATGATAACTTCTAAATAGATGCAACAGGCAGGTTTTTCATAGTTTGAAGCTCTTTGAACAGTCTAGAAAATTCAGATAAGGCTTAAGTTTTGTCTCTAATAAACATAACCCATGTAAACCTAGAATAATCATCTACTATCACAAGCATATACCTCTTACTCTTTGGATTCTGAACTCTCATAGGACCACACAAGTCCATATGCAATAGTTATAAGGGTCTAGAAGTACTTACAAAGTTCTTTGGCTTGAATGAGCTTCTTGTTTGTTTACCTTGTACACATGCCTTGCAGAACTCATCATCTGAAAATTTTTGTGATGGTTATCCTCTTACCAAATCATTTGAGATGAGTTTATTCAAGGTGTGTATGCTAATATGCCCAAGTTTTCTATGCCAAATCTTTGAATCTTTCTTCAAGGCGTTGAGGCATTTCAACTTGTCACCTCCAACACTGTTAGTACTCATAGCATATAAATTATATGATCTAGGAGCAGTGACTATGCAATCTCCAAATTTCTCATCTTGCACCACACATTTCTCCTTGTCAAATATAGCTTTATAACCTTTATCACATAACTGAGAAATACTAAGCAGGTAGAACCATTACCAATACTACATATACCAATAATATTGCATTTTTCTTTGTCACCAAGTGTAATTGTTCCTCCAGATTTCTCTCTGAGCTCAGTAAAAAGAGACTTATTTCCACTCATATGTCTAGAACAACCACTGTCTAATATCCATTTATGATCTTTCAAGGCCTTGGTGACATCCTGCAAAAGTAAACCATTGCCTTAACAGGCTGTTAGACAAAGTGAAGAACTTTGAGTCATACTCAAAATCAGCCATGTTTGGTGGTCTAATTCCTTTTGGAACCCAAATTCGCCTAACATGTCCCTTAAGCTGATAAGGATAAGTATTCCTCATAATATGAGGTTCTGATCTTCTGAAGGGACAAGTTAATATAATATGACCAATTTTTCCACAGTAATGACATTTTGGAGAATGTCTGCTACCAGATTTTGACAAAAGTAGTTTGGCTTTTCTTTGGAAAATTTGGATTGTAGCCAATCCCACTTTTATGCATTGATTTCAGACTTTCCTCCAAGAATGAGATTCATATTATGTTCTGAGCCTGTAAAACTGGCTAGGAACTTTTTAGACTCTTGAAGTTTCTCAGTCAAAGAACAGATTTGTTGCTCTAAATCCTCTGAATGAGTCTTTACATCAACATACCTTTCAGTTAAGAGAGTGTTTTGATCAAAAATCTCTTTTATCTGTGCCTTCAAGACTTTGAATCTACTGTCCAAGGTCTTGAAGTCCTTTTCAATTTTTGTCTTAGAAACTTCAACAGTTTTGTTAGCAAAAACTAGTTCCAGGTTTTCTTTTACCTGCTCATGAATCTTAATTTTTAAAGAAGAAATATCATTTCTATAACTTTCCTCACTTAAAATCATGCTCTTGAGAATTTCAGGAAGTATGTCAGAAGGACTAGCAAGAAGATTTTTTACCATTTCCTCAATGTGTTTGTCTGAAGAATTTTCCTTATCATGTTTAGCCAGGAAGCATAAATTAGCTTGATCTTCTTCTGTGTCTGAATCACTTGATGAATCAGAATCACTCCAAGAGGCCGTCATTGCTTTCTTCCTTATGTTGTCACTGTCTTTCTTTTGAAAGTTCCTGTTCTTCTTCTTTTGTGTACAATCCCTTACTAAATGATCTGCATCACCACATTCAAAATCATTACTTTAGTTTTATGTGACTGTGATGAAGACTTACCTTTGTATTCCTTGCTTCTTGAAGGTCTTGATCTATCTCTGTTGTAGTCTTTGTTTCCAAAGTTTCTCTTCTTCTTGAGAATCCTGGCCAAGGCCTTGGAGATCAATGTTAAAGCCTCTTCATCATCATGCTCATCTACAGTCTCAAGGCTTTGATATTTTTCATTGTCTTTAGCCTTGAGTGCTAAGTTCTTGATGTTTTCACTCAGATCACCTTCTACATCCTTCATAGACATTTCATGAGTGAGCAGCTTTCCTTGTAGATCATCTAGCTGAAGAAGACTTAAATCCTGAGCCTCCTCAATAGCTGTTGTCTTTGGCTCCCACTTGGCTTTTGGCAAATTCCTCAGAATTTTCATGACCTTTTCCTCATTTGAGAACTTTTTTCCCAACGACTCCAGATTATTCACCACATCAGTGAATCTTTTGAACATCTCAGTGATAGTCTCATCTGAGTTCATCTTGAACAGCTCATATTGCCTCAGAAGTATGTTAATCTTGGTCTGTTTGACTTGACTTGTTCCTTCATATGGCACAAAAATTTATCCCATACTTCTTTGGCACTTTTGCAATTTGACACTCTGTTGAACTCATCTGCATTAAGAGCACAGTATAACAGATTCATAGCCTTGTAATTTTTTGATACCTTTTCCATTTCAGTAACTGAGAGATTTTCCTCAGACTTAATGCATCTAACACCATATATGGTAGTGAAATACTCATGAGGACCATTCTGAACTATTGACCACAATTCCATGTCTTGATCTATGATTAACATCTTCATCAATGCCTTCCAGTGCATGAAGTTGTCACAACAACAAAATGGAGGTCTGTTTTCTGCCCTTCCTTGTGAGAAGCCACCATCTCCTACATTACTCATAGTCACAAGATTGTTAGAGTAGTGACCCAAGCTCTGATACCAATTGAAAGTTTGTAACGTAGACTAAATACAGGATCAGAATACTCTAGAAGGGGGGTTGAATAGAGTATGGAAACTTTTTGCTAAAACACAAAATTTAATTAAGTGAAAAAGTGAAAGACTCAAATCTCAAGGCCTTGAGAATTTGCAAAACTAGTAAGAAACTTTCTAAGGCAAACAGAAAGCTTCAAGGCCTTGAACTATCACCAGTTCTAAACAGTTTATAAACCCTAGTTTGATTTGAGTTGCTTGCAGAAATAAATAGCAAAACTGTAAAGTAAAGAACACGGGGAAATTTACAGAGTTTAGTCCCAATGGACCTAGTCTCTGCCTGAGGGATCTAATACCACCAGGATTGGGCAAACACTTCTAATTACTCACACAAAAACAGCCCTAGATCTCCAAGCCTAAGTGAACTCGCTTACACCTATACAGCTTGTGGTTCCAAACCTATCTAGTATCAGCTACTAACTGTTGAGCTAACAAGAACCTCTTGTTGTTCACTTGAACAACCAACCACTAGGTTTTGTGAGGTTTGAGATATACATAAGATAAGCATATTAAAGTACAATAATCGAACACAATGAAAGAATAAGCTTGTGAAGGCCTGGATGTGTTCTTCAGGAATACTGGAATGATTGATCTTCTAAAACTAGTGATTGAAGCCAGAATTTGTGAGGGATTGATTGTCTAGTCTTCCACGAATGTATCACACCTCTCTCTCAGTTCTCTGTCAGCTTCTTCTCTTTCAAAATTCAATCCAGTCTTTTATCCACTCTTTGCAACCGAATGAGAGATTTTAGGATCTCATTTCCTGCAAATCCTCATCCTTTCTAACTGCAATTCAAAACAGCTTTGAGTAGATATCCGTTGGAGTTTGTTGTGATTACATTTGCACGTTTGAAAAACCTGCAACAACATTAAACACAGCAACAAACAAAATCCAGAAATATAACAGAACTAAGTCTGTTTGGATTTCCAGTTTCTGAATAAAACTGGATCATATGAATAAATCAATAACCTGATTAACTTCTGAAACATATTACTCATGATAAACCAGTTTAAGACTTATAAAAGTCATTAAAAAATCACAGTAACAAAGATCAAATCCTGCAAGAGAGAATCAAGTTAATTCTGTAAAACTGTCAGCAGCTTAAGGCACATCTCAAGGCCTTGGAGCTCTGAACATGCTTCACAGTCTTTCAATATTAAGACCAGAACCTTTGATTCACTCTGATTATGATATCTTCAATTATGTTAGATATAAAAAAAATATATAAAAAGGATATTTTCAACAAATCTCTGATCTTAAGCATCAGATAGAACACCTGCATCACAAGATTATCATATCACATTATATAGAAAACATCTGTCAAAGCTTTGAAGTTTTGATTACTATCTCAAGGCCTTGGAGCCTTAGAAATAATTTGTCTTTCATCACTCTAAAAAGTTACTTCTCAAAACACACTTAGAAGTCTTGAGTCAACACTAGGAACCACACCATGCTCAGCAATGAACATCCTAATCTAAACAGCCTCCTTTGCTGCACCTGATGCAGCAATGTACTCAGTCTCAATTGTAGAATCAACAACCGTCTCGTGCTTGGAACTTTTCCATCTCACAGCTCCTCCATTCAGGCAAAACATAAATCCCGATTGCGATCTTAAATCATCTCTATCAGTTTGGAAGCTTGCGTCTGTGTAACCCCTTACACGCAACTCTTCCTCCCCTCCATAGATCAAGAATGCATCCTTAGTTCTTCTCAAGTTCTTAAGGATGTTCTTGACCGCTATCCAGTGACTCTCACCCGGATTGGACTTATATATGCTTGTCAGGACACGTCTGGTCTAGTACATAACATGACGTACATGATAGATCCTATGGCCGTAGCATAAGGAATCCTACTCATGCGGTTCTTCTCAATATCATTGGAAGGTCAATCATCCTTCGAAAAGGTGATCCCATGCGACATGGTAAAGAATCATCTATTGGATTCTTGCGTGTTGAACCGTTTCAACACCTTGTCTATATATGTACTTTGGCTTAAGCCGAGGAGCTTCCTAGATCTATCCCTATAGATCTTGATACCAAGTATATAAGCTACATCCCCTTAGTCCTTCAGTGAGAAACACTTCCCTAGCCAATCTTTAACAGATTACAAGGTAGGAATGTCATTTCCAATGAGTAGTATGTCATCCATATACTACCTCCGTTTCTTCTCTATCACACCGGTTTGACTTTTGTCACTATTCACTGGGTCACTTTGACCCGGTGATTTGTGTAGCAAAACGATGCAATTTTTTGATAATTTTTTCATGGTGTTGTAGAGTAAAAGTTTCTCTATAACACGGGGAAAAAATTATCAAAAAATCGCATCGTTTTGCTATCCAAATCACCCGGTCAAAATGACCCAGATACGAGTCTAAAAGACAAACCGGTGTGATAGAGAAGAAACGGAGGTAGTACAAGATTAGAAATACAACAGAGCTCCCACTAACCTTCTTGTAAACACAAGGTTCATATCCGTTTTTGATTAAGCCAAACTCTTTGGCTGCATCATCAAAACGTGGATTCCAACTCCTAAAAGCTTGCTTCAACCCATAAGGATCGCTGCAACTTACACACTTTATGGTCATACTCTGGATCCTCAAAAATCCTCTGGCTGTGTCATGTACACATCCTCAAGGAGGTTTCCATACGAAAACGCTGTTTTGACATCCATCTGGCAAATCTCATAATCGTGATAAGCTGAAATAGCAAGTAAGATTTGAATGGATTTGGTCATTGCAACTGGGGAAAAGATTTCATCATATTCAATACCATGAATCTTTCTGAATCCTTATGCCACCAATCGGCCCTTATAGGCAATCACATTACCATCCATGTCGGTCTTCTTCTTGAATACCCGTTTGCACCCTATGGGTCGAGCCCCTTTGGGTGGTTCCACCAAATTCCATACTTTGTTGGTATACATGGATTCCATCTCTGATCTCATGGCCGCAAGCCACTTTTGAGAGTTCGGCCCCTTCATGGCCTCTCCATAGGGAGTAGGCTCGTCATCTATGAGCAAGGCGTCACCAGGCTCAATAACGAGAAGTCCGTACCTCTCTGGTTTCTGGCGCACTCTACTTGACCTACAAAGTTCTTCTGTTACCTGAACAGGTTCCTCCACAACATCTTGCGGTTCATGTTCATGTTCCATAGTAGGATCAGTGGTTTGTGGTTATTGAATTTCTTCAAGTTCTACTGTCCTCCCACTTGCTCCTTTAGAGAAAAGTTCTCTTTCTAGGAGAACTCTGGTCCGAGCATCAAACACTTTGTTCTCTATAGGATTGTAGAAATAATACCCCTCTGTTTCCTTAGGGTATCTCACAAACTTACACTTATGCGACTTCTGCCCGATCTTTTCTTTTTATAAACGCTTTACATACACATCGCATCTCCAAATCCTCATAAAAGACAATGTGGGACGCCTCCCATTCCACATCTCATATGGAGTCTTCATGACAGATTGAGATGGAACACGGGTAAGGGTGAAAGTTGCACATAATAGAGCGTGCTCCCAAAAGGATAATGGCAGATCAATTTGACACACCATATATCAAACCATGTCCAACAGAGTTCGATTCCTCCTCTCGGGCATGCCATCCATTGTGGCGTTCCGGGTGGAGTTAGTTGAGACAAGATCCCACACTCTCTAAGATAGTCGTCAAAATCTTGGCTGAAGTATTCTCCTCCACGATCCGATCGTAGAGCCTTAATACTCTTCCAAAGTTGCTTCTCTACTTCCTTATTGAATTCTTTGAACTTTTCATAGGATTCGGATTTGGCCTTCATAAGGTATACAAATCCATATCTACTGAAATCATCAGTATATGTAATGAAATAAAGATAACCACCTATGGAAGGCGTGGCAAATGGCCCACATACATCAGTATACACGAGAGCCAATTGCTCACTAGTCCTCTCTCCTTTCTTATTGAAAGGGGACTTTGTCAATTTTCCTAATAAACAAGATTCACATGTCTCATATAATTCATAATCAAATGAGTATAGGAATCCATCCTCATGGAGTCTAGAGATGCGATTCTCGTGTATATGACCTACACGACAATGCCATAAGTAAGTAGGATTTAAATCGTTAGTTTTAATCCTCTTGGTATTAATGTTATAGAAATGATTACTTAGATCAATGATATACAATACATTAGACAATTGTGCACTACAATAATGCATACCATCAAAATAAATGGAGCAACACTTGTCCTTTTATATTGAAATAGTATAACCTTTCTCGTCCAAACAAGAAATAGAAATAATGTTTATGCTCATAGCAGGCACAAAATAGCAATCGTCTAATTCTAAAATTAATCACGAAGGCAAAGATAGTTTGTACACGCGCACAACCAATGCAGCAACCTTTGCTCCATTCACAACGTGCATGTCTATCTCCCCTTTAGCCAATCTTATACTTTTATTTAGATAATGCACATTTCGACAAAAGTGAGATCCACATCCAGTATCCAATACCCAAGATGAAGAGATAGTTAAGTTGACATCTATAACAAAAATACCTGGTGGTGGTGGAATTACTATTCCAAAACTTTTATCCTCCAGATACTTTGGGGATTTCCTCTTCTAGTGTCCAGGCTGACAGCAGTAGCGACACTCACCCTTAGTCACGCCCTGGAAGTGCCACCAACAGATTTAAGGGCAACTTCCTTGGGTTTTGAAACTGCCTTGCCTTTCCCTTTGGAGGTAGAAGAAACTCGCTTTCTCTTTCATTTGTTCACCATCATTATGGCCTTGCCCTTTTCCTTGTTGATGCTTTGTTCAGTTGTCCTCAACATATTGAGTAGATCTGGCAGAGGCTTGTTGATCTCATTCATGTTATATTTCATGATGAACTGTCCATAACTATCAGGCAACGACTGCAAGATGAGATCAGTGGCCAACTCTGGACCAATCGGAAATCCCAGGCGTGTGAGATTCTCCAAGTGCGCGATCATACGCAGTACGTGATGCCCCACTAGGTTTCCCTCTGAAAGATGACATTTGAACAATGCCTTGGAAACTTCATACCGCTCAACCCTTGCGTGATCATGGAAGAGCTGCTTCAAATGTATGATAATATCAAACACAACCATGTTCTCATGTTGCTTCTGAAGCTCGGAGCTCATGGTACACAACATAAGGCAGGCCACGTCATTAGCATCGTCAACGATATTCTGATATGCCTTTAAGGCTGTAGGAGTATTATTTTCTTGACCATGAGGAACTTGTTGTTCTATAAGGTAAAATTTCTTCTCTTGCTTGGGAACGATTCTCGAGTTCCTGTACCAGTCCAGAAAGTTTGTTCCAGAAAGCTTGTCCTTCTCAAGGATAGATCGTAGGGATTTTGATGAATTTGATGAATTGTTTTCCATTGGAATTCTACAAAATGAGAAATATACATGTTTTAGTATTTTGTGAACAAAATAACTACATTTAATAATTGATAGATTATTGAACATATTTTTCTCGGATTAATAACCCTCCATATTAATGCGGAAAATATCATTATATTTTCAAGTGGGCCAAGATCCATATTTCACTTCTTTTTTAGCTTGCGTTGGCAAGTCACCAAAAAATTAGTTATTTAGGTAGGAACAATTCCAATTGCATCCCATGCAACTCTTGGTTCAATTGGGCAAATAACTCTTTATTTTCTATCCTATAGATATTCGCAATTTTTTGCCTCTAGGATTTCAATCCTATTGAAGTAGCCTAGTTACGTCCAACCTCTTACTTCAACAATCGCACATTACTAGCTTGTGCCGTCACGCCACATCATGATGATCAATTCGCATTGCTTTGGCATGCCCGAACTTGATAAATCATGATTATGACGAGTGTTAAGTAATGAGAAGGCAAAACCGCAATATTTAAATTCGAGGGTTCCATTTAATTTTAATTGTTTTGTTGATCCATATCAAATGAGCTACTTATATGGGTTAGGCAATCCCAAAATAAAAGACCCGAGTTGTATTATCTTGCTATCAATTCGCATGCATCATCCATACACCAACAATAAATAACAAGACAATAAATAAACAACCACAAACAATAAATAAACATGATATGGATATGGCCTCCTAAACTAAGATATTCCCAATCCAATGAGAATATCTATAAGCCCTAAAAAAATAGCAAGCTCATCTCCATGTGCCTCCATCTTTTAGTCTATGCGCCTTAGCTTGTGGAATGCCGCCATCTTGTGGTTCTTTAATTCTTTAGGCTTCTTCTCCATGTGTTGGCTATCATTTACTCTATCTAATACTAACTAGCATCTATACTAAATAGAGAGACCTCACAAGTTGAGGAGAAGACCGGATCGCAGGCCGTAAAACCTAAGTAATTAACTATAACAGTAAAACCAAATCACAAAATAAACATTCACAACATCAACATCTAAGGCCATATCCAATCACCATGCAAAAGCACATAATATAGTTAAAATCCAATTTTAACGACGCTTGGTCAATTTTAGTGGATATTTTGGATTTTCTAGGGTCAAAACGGTCCAAGAGGTCCACCAAACACTTTGGCTGAACCCTAAGGAGTCGTCCGGGCCGTGCCTAGGCCGGTCGGGCCAACCCGTGCGGTCAAACCACCAGTGGGCCGACCTGGCTAGGGCTTCGGCCTCAATGCTTGGGCGGCAATGAAAGGGGGCGGTCTCATGGGGGGCGAACCCCTAGGGTTTGTTTCCAAAAACTTCCTCCTTCCTTGTTACTCAATTCAAATTGATAAGAATAACTCATTTTCCCCCATTTGTGCCCTAACCCCAGAATTTTCAAAACCAAATTGATACATCATATGTGAATGGAATTTTATAATTTTAATACGACGATTGAATTTATCTCATTCTATACTGAATCATATTCAGTTTGCATCATTATGACAACTTTAGTTTTTACGCGAAAAGTAGCAGAACGGTGTAAAAACTAAGAAAACTGGAACACATAAACCGCGTTATGCACTACGAACAGCGGCTATGAAACCACTGTAGGGTTTCGATACGGATTACGCAGTGGAATGAACATTAATTAATTCCACTCAAGACCCTCCAAGAATCACAGGACTAGACATCATAACGATGGTAAGGGATAGAACATCGTGTACCTTCTTTTTCCTCCTTTGGTGACTTCACGTGAAATAGTTTCCACGTCCACTTCTAGGATTGCTAAGGATCCTTCTCACGCCTTTGTGCTAGCTAGGGAAGAAAGAGGAAGAAGAATATCACGCAAACGGGACACCCACTGCCGCACCTCACGAGGCCGACGACAAGAGGGAGGGGCGGATGGGGGTGTTCGGCCTCCTTGTCTTGGCTCTCTCCTTGCTTTGTTCTCTCTCTCTCTCTCTCTCTCTCTCTCTCTCTCTCTCTCTCTCTCTCTCTCTCTCTCTCTCTCTCTCTCTCTCTCTCTCGTCTGATAAAAATTATGACACTTGTCAGAAAAATAAGCTAGGAGTTCCCTTATATGGGTAATAACTCCTTATTAACTACATAGTTGCCCCAATACTAATCCTGCCCATACACGGATTAGTCCACCTAGCAAATTAGTCCTACTAAGTTTGTTTGTGGTTGCGCATTGATCCTTCCATTTAAATAATCATATTAATTCATTGTCTTAATTACTTAATGCATACCGCCATTATGCCGAAACTCTCACATTGCAACCCCCAATTCTAAAACTAGCTTATTGCACCCCCCCCCCCCATTTGCAAAATAAACGTCAATTTGAAACTAGAAAAAATTTCAGTCATAACACCATCCTCTCAAGAAGGGTAAATTTGACAATGCATAAACAATATTGTGTAAAAGTAATATGAAATGAAAAATAAAAGAACAGATAAGGTAGGAATTGGGGATGAAGATGAACTGATCTAATGCGCTCTTTCCTCTCTTCCCGTCTCTCTCACTTCATCTTTGCATCATCCCTCTCCAACACCGCAACACCCCCGCTCTCTCCACCCTCTTCCTCAATCAACCACTTGGCCGTCGTATTCATTAAAACCAACGACCTAGAAATCAAGTATCAACGCCAAAGATATCCCGACCCAGAGCCAAGCAGCCATGGATTCCGGTGACATACCGAAATCCTTCATCTCTGCTTGGATGCTTTGGTTTCACGATCTGCTGCTGTGTACAAGGAAATCCACAATAGATCTCCAAGTGTACACCTCAAGTAGGGAAAAATAACACGGAGAGTTATAGGGTGTGTGTAGGGAGAGAGTAAGCACTGGTAACTGCTTGTGAGAGAGAGACAGTAAGCTATGGCGCTGGACCAATGTGTCTTACAAGTCTTGTTGTGTCGCAACGGGGAGGTAACGATCCTATATATAGTGGAGAAGTGACCGTTGGGGGGTTTAGTGCACCATAAATGGCGGCTTAATGATAGAACCCCCAACGGCACGTTCGACCGTGTATATAGGAACTGTTACGCATCTGTTCGCAAGTACCGGAGACCGTTATGAGATCAGCCGCATTAATGGGACACGTAATCCTAGGATCTCTCAGTCAGTTACCAGAGGTCGCACGCAAGCTCGGTTGTCGCATGCGCGCGACGGACCTTACCCTAGCCTCCAAATCACTAAGTCCCTACAAGTCCCGTGTTATGGTGCGCGGGGGCCCTGTCTCGTAGCCCCCACGTGGATCAGCACGGGTGGTGATCCGGTGTGGATGGAGCACAGCTAGGTGTGCTGGATGACTGCCACGTGGATGTGATCTGTCTGTCTCGATAGCAGTATCAACAATAGCCCCCTTTTGCGCGATTGGCACGCGCCCTTCTGTTGTGCAGTCGCGCAAAATCAACTGTGCGTGAAGCTCACGCACGCCCTTTTTGAATTTTAAATTCAAATCCCCATAGCCCCCAGTCTCAACTATGATTGCCTAGGGTTTAAGGAATGCCGTCTAGCCTTCGATGAAGCGTGGCTTCTGTTTGAGTTAATCAATCACCATCCAAACTCTCCTATTTTCGAGGCGGGGATAGATCAAATGTCAAATCTTCTCAGCAATCAAAGCGTTGCTTGGCTCATAAATCGCCATCTTCCGTGACTTTTCAAGGTTTTATTTAAACCTCATTATTCCTGCAAATTTTCCATTGTTTCACTTTTGAGTTCATATGCATCGGAGAGAGCTCCCTCAACAGGTAGAAGAGTCTTTCTACCAAGTTTGCGATCAAATCCTCGACAATTTCTCTAGAGTAATCCAAATACTTAGGCGTGGGAAAGGTAGTTTGAACTCCCTATTTTGCAATTTGCAGTCAATACTTCCTTCTTCCCCCTGTTTTCTTCTGCATGATTCTCCAAATCTTTAAATTTGGTCCTCTTTTTCTTTACAGTAATGGCTCCCAAGAAAACCACTGAGACCTCAGAACTTCCCAGCGAATTATGGCGAAAAGCCCCCTACTTTGGTGGTGATGACTTCTAGTTGGCCTCTATACGAGGGCACACCTTTGAAGCCTCTTATTCAGGCACGGTATTAGGCTTGAAACCTGAGCCAGAAAGGGAGGAGTGGGATCTTGCGGAGGTTCACGATGTTCATAGAAGCGGCATCGAGGCTGGTCTTTACCCTCGCAACGACGTTCTCTTCCAAACTTTCTTGGAGAAACTGGACTGGATGGACGAGTGGACTGATTATATCCTTGATAATCATGAGGCTGTGCTAATGCAAGCTAGAATTTATCATGCCATTCGCGCAACCAAGGGGTTCGATCTGAAATCCGACCATCATATGCTAAAGGTCCTATTTTCTCGATACTCTCGGAAGACTCATACATTCCACTTTGCATCCCGTGAGGCCACACCTACTCTGGAAGATGTGGAGAATTTGCTGATGCTTCCGAGCATGGGAGCCTTTGATCCTTTGGAAGCACTTGACTCCGATGAAGAAGTTGCTCTTTTCGGCGAGATGCTAGAATGCATTGCGGCCTTGAGGAAGGCTGCTTCTAAACGGACTCCCGAGGCAATGAAACCTGCTGATACCTTCATGACAGTTTTTGCTTGCGCGAAGAAAATCTGGTCTAAATGGATCATGTTCTTCTTCAAGGACTTCCCCAAACCTTACATCATCCAGAAAATTCAGGAGGAAACTCCGGATGAGGTCACTTCTACTGTAGGAGAAGGGTGTGAGTACTCCTTAAGTGGCTTTCTCTGCGTCTGGTTGTCGCGCTTCCTTATGGATTGGAGTCCGCGAGATGGAATTATTGTCCATTTACTCCCTTTGGCGGTGAAGCTTGCTTTTGTTAAGAGAATTGCCCTTGGACCCCTTGTCTTAGGCTCTCTATTTTATCGTCTTGATCTATCTGTGGCAAATGCTGAGAAATCACAGGGAAGGGCTAATGTCATGTGTTTTGCCAACATTGGATTTTTGACCATGTGGGTTTTTGAGCGATGGCCTTCATATGCTCCCATACCCACTACTGTCGAGCTATGGAATGCTCCAAGGTGCGAGGAAGCCTTTTTGTGCACCCGCCTTGGCGCTGGTTTAACACCAAAAATGCTCGCCGCAATTTTTCTTTGGTCTGTGATGATGATGACTCC
The DNA here is from genome assembly GCA_023055425.1 of Linanthus parryae. Classification (NCBI taxonomy): domain Eukaryota; kingdom Viridiplantae; phylum Streptophyta; class Magnoliopsida; order Ericales; family Polemoniaceae; genus Linanthus; species Linanthus parryae. Next base: position 39,486,575 of record JALGPY010000001.1, on the reverse strand, counting down.
TTCTTAGCTCGTTGTTGAGGAGTTGGACAATATCATGTTTCTGGGGGACATATATCCCGAGATTGATACTCCTCTCCGCACTTGGCATATTACTAGCGGGCCCCGTCACTATGGTCAGTACGTGAACTGGTGCAGACGTGGTTATTTCCCCGCTCTGACAGAGTACGCCCCTGGAACTGAGTCCTGCAAATATGTGCCCATAACTGTCCACTTTGACCCTCTTCGCGTGGCATCTCAGCTGGGTTTTGATTCCATCGCACCCCCCATGTGGTCCGATCTCCCTGCCAAAGACTGCTATGATGGATCATTTTTTACAAGAGCCGTGAGATGCTTCTCGCAGATCTTACCCTTGTGAAACCTTCAAGAAGTAGAATAGGAAAGGTAACTGCTGGTTGGGTAGCCTTCTGGAAAACTCAGGTCCGTCGTCTGACAAGCCTCCAAGTTAAGGTGCAAGTTCCTAAGGAACTTGCTCCCTTGTCCAAGGATTATCCCTTCAAGTCTAATCTTTCCCGAGGTTGGGCCCCCTATGTGTACTACTCGCTGTTAGCAGCGGACCATCTTTGTCCACAACGAATCTTGGATGAGAAGAAAACCGCAGTAAAGAAGACAGCAGTCGCGCAGGACTCCCTCAACTCGCAGGCTCAGTATGCGAGAGACTTTCAAGTGGTATTGTAGACTCCGTGTATATTTTCTTCTATTCAAGTTACCTCATTCCCCATGTTTCTTGACACCTTGTCTTTTTTCTCAATAGTGGTGCTTAAGGCACTTTGCCTCTGGGAATCGGAGCGGGGGACTCGTGGACCTTTGCCAGTCGAAGAAAAAGTATGCTGACGACGTCATTCCCCCAGTGCTGCGTATGGAAGAAGGGATTAGGGGCGTAATTTTGAACAGGCTTGAGACCTTCCTCGCACCATTCCTTAAAGGGATGAAAAAGAGAGGTGTCGATGCTTCTGCAACTGACGACCTGCCAGCTCGGCAACCCAAGCAGGCGTGAAATGAGCCCGCTCCCAAAAAGGCCTCTCTAGCGAAGAATAAATCTGCTTCCCTCAAAAAGAGAACGCTCCCAGAACCAGTCTCTGGCTTCGTTGCCTGAGAGAAAGAAGGTTTGGCCAGAAATATCCCTGCTTATTTAAATTTTCCTGAAATGTGTTTCACCTTCTGTCTTCTTTGTTTAGATAATGATGATAGCCCTCTCAAAGGGACAACCGTCATGACTGAAGAGGAAGCCGTTGAGGAGTCCCGGCGAATGGCGGAGGAGATATCTCTACAAGAGAAGTTATCAGACGCAGAGCGCATTGAGATTGCCAAGAGACGAAGCATCGCTGAGATTGCTAGTCAAGAGGGCACTGAAATGCGAAGACCGCGCACACGCTCTGGGCGTTCGCGCCCCTCTCGCGTAATTTCAAAAACTGTGGACGAACTTCACCAGGCGCAGCTAGCACTTCATAAGCTCGTCGGTGATGAAGATGAAGAAGGTACAATTTTTAAGTTTGTTTTATCAAACTGTGACATTGTAGCTGGTGCTTTATATCATGGCGTGCCCATTTGTGACATTCGTAAATGGGTAAGGGATCAATGTGTGGAATCTTCCGGTAAGTCACCACTCTGGCCACACGTAATACCCCTCTTTTCCGTACGCTCGATGCATAATCTTTTTATTCCCAAGCAGGTCATGCTAAACTGAAGGGTTTCGATGATAACTTACACCATGACAATTGCGCGGGTACCCCATATAAGTGGGGAAGTACCGCGGATAACATCAGTAGAGGTTTTTCCATTTTGTTCTAGCTTATCCTTCTGTTGAGGTTTTATTCTTTTCTTCCTGAGGGTGCGATAATGGTATATTATATTTGCAGAACCTGACCCTTGCCCGTTGGTGCTCCGTCGTCCTCGCAGTACTCAAGTGATTTCTGAGTCTGCCGATAACGTGTCTGGTGCAGGTTCTCCACAGCAAGTCTTGATGGAAGAGACTCCAGCGATTGAGGTTTATCCAGGCATGGAGCTTACTATTGAGCAAGACGGGGAACTCCCAGTGCAGGAAGATCTCATCGCCTCACCTGCCGAAGCGATACCTATTTCTTTGGACAAAGCTAATATCGAGCAAGACACCGGTCTTGAGCAGGTGACCATGACTACAAATGTTCAGCCTGAAATGCTGTTCGAGAGGAATACCGAAGGGGTTGCACATGACATTGTGTCTGCTTATCACGCCATTTGTGCACAAGAGAATCCTGCAGAGAGGACTTTGTGTACACCAAAGGCAGAGGATAGAAAATGGCACAGGAAGTGTCGGGTTGTGTGTAGGGAGAGAGTAAGGCAGTAGCACTGTCTAAAGAGAGACAGGGGTTTGGCAGAGCCTTCGCGTATGTCTGGTGTGTTCCCCCTTTTGTATAGAAGGGTTAACGTCCTATATATATAACGGAGAATGTGACCGTTGTAGTGTGGTTAATGCGCCCATCAATGGCGGCTTAATTAGCTTAACCACAACGGCACGTTTGTCCGCGTATAGGGACCGTTACAGCACGTTATCCGCGAATACCGGAACCGCTATGGGGTTGACCGGGTTTGACCGGATTGACCGGGTTTATGGAGCTCGTGCCATAAATCTCTCAAAAGCAGTTACTAAAGGTCGCGCGGGCTTGGCTCGCACGCGACAAGACTTACTCTAGCCTCCAGACCACTAAGTCCCTACAAGTCCCGTGCAGTGGTATGCGAGGGCCCTGTCTCGCAGCCCCCACGTGGATCAGCGCGGCTGGTGATCCAGTGTGTGTGGAGCACAATATGGTGTGCTAGATGATTGCCACGTGGCCAAGATCTGTCTGCTCAGAAAGCACTATCTACACCATTCCTGCTGATTTTGATCCCCCTGTTACTCAAAGTGTTGAGGAGGTCGAGCGTGTCAATATGAGTCCACCCCCTGCTCCAGGTACGGCGAGGAGCGAAGATCCAACGGGAGGCTTTGATCTGGACTCTCTCTTCTCTGAGAATCCCTTTGAAGTGTGGGGCTCGCAGGCTGCAAACCCTGTCGTACCAGCGAGGAATTTTATAATTCCTGAGTTGTACTTTGCGCGCGAGGTGAGGGCGGATCAAAATTTGGTCGAGGAAATTCAAGCCGGCTTGCGGGTAGCAGTATCTGTTGCTCCTCTTCAACAGATCTTCGAAGGGACTGGTAAGCTCATTCTTTTTCTCCTAATACCCCGACCCTTAGGCTCGCGTTTTTCTGATTGTTTTGTCCTGCCTCTATGCGCAGATATCGACCAAGTCTGTTTGGAATGGCTAATGAAGGTGCGAGTGACCTTCCCTACTTCGTTTGCTCGAGTGATGGAGCTGGCACTAGAAGACTGAGGGAATCTTTTCAGAGAGATGGCTGCTCTCTTGGAAAGCTTGTATAAAATCACCCCTAAAAATACCACAGTTTCTAGCGCTCTAGATCTTCTCGCGCTCGTTCAGAGGCTTCAAGAGACTACGGCGGGTCGACTGGATTTGGACTTCCTCGTGCAAAGACTAACCAAAGCTTGAAATTCTGCCAGTCTTGGAGCTGAGTATACTTCTTTCAGATTGGAGACAATATCCCTTAACGCTCGCAGGGAGGCGTATGAACAGATGGCCCGGGAGTATGAAGCTGCCTTGAAGCATTATGAAGAGATGAAAGCTCGCATTGCAGAACTCGCAGCGAACTCGCTCAAGCTATCTGCGAAAGACTCCCTCTTGAAAGACTTACTTAAAGAATGATGCAGTAGTCCTGTTGATGAGTTTGATGTTCTTTCTTTGTACCCTGGATGCTTGAATGCTTTGAATATGTGACAACTGTCTGTAGTGCGTGTGTGTTCCCACGCGGTTTTTATGGTACACCTCCAGTTGCGTGCTATGTCTTTGTTTACATAACTGCTAGGTTTCTTGTGCCTTGTCTTTAGCAAGTAAATATGGTCCTTGCCATTGCCCTGGTCAAAGGTTTAGCCAAATATAGTAAATTTTGCGTAATCAGCGTAGACTGTCATCCTGTGAGATAGGGTTACACCTCATTTTGCACATGCTGCTATCTTATGAGATAGGCTTATACTTTTACTTGTGTTTCACCTTTTTGGTTCAAGCAAATAAGCTGGAGCGTGTACGCCACTGTCCGTCATACCTTGAAATGGTCTCAATATTCAATTCCTTGATGACTGTTCAAATTCCTAGAAACCATCATGACTGTATGAATCTTCGTGCCAGTGTGGCGTCCTGATAAGGCTTGACTGCCCCATAGTAGACTATACTTTCATTATTACCTAGGGTTACTATACCGCTGTATGCTTCAGTAATACCATTGATTCTCGCCCAGTTCTCGAGGCGTTCCTGTCAAATGAAGAGTCTTCCTCGGGCCCTATATAAACCCCCTCTTTATTGCTATTTTGTTTACTACCACCCCTTTTGGCTTCCGCCATTGAGAGGATGTCTTCTCCCCATATTCTTTTCTGCATTCCTCTGTTCTTTCATCCACCTGACTTCCATGGACCCATAGAGTTATGTTGTGTTGTAAGAATGTCTCCCAAGAGTTATTCAGCCAAGACCTCTATTCGTCCAGCCTTCATGAGAATCGGCAGCGTAGGCTTCCCTATCAGAAAGAAGGCGTCTTTTCCTTTATCATGTTCGCAGGTATCACCCGTGGTGAGTTTCCGGCAAATACTGCCCCCTCACTGAATCTTGAATTGAAGCGTAATGATTGGGGTGTTGCCCTCGTGGTTCTCCGTTGGAGAACTATTTGCCACCAATACTCGGATCCGAGGGCGGCGAACGGGATTTATTCCCAAAGTTGTTTTCCTCATTTATTCCTTGAAGTTCATCTGGCATCTCGCCGTGGTAGCGGCGAGAGTTCTATTTTGGTCGAGGACGTCGACGATGACGACGAGCTTTCCATAGTTAGGCCCCTAATCTAGGGTTTTCAGCGTAGGAATATGTTTCTTGGAACCCTTTCGGGGAATTTGTTTTCTGCTGCTATCTACACAGATAAATTGTACTCTGCCCTTTTGGGTTGTTTCATCTAATAAGAGATACTTGTTTTTCTGCTTCTCTCTGCATATCCATACTATGTTTGTATTTGCAAGTTTTGCGCGTTGCCTTTTTGCGTACTATCCATTCGAATAGGTTTTCAGATTCTGTATCGTAAGGAATAAATTGTTGCTGTTATCATATGAGATAGACCTTGAACTTTCTGTTGCCATTCCAGTAGATGGGTTCTGACTATGTTTGGCCGCTAACTTATGAGATAGGCCTCAGTTTAACTGCTATCATGTGAGATAGGCTTCAGTTGTCTTATCAGACAAGCTTTGTCGCGTTTGGCTGCTACCATATGAGATAGGCTTGTGCTATCTTTAGTAGATAGGCTTTGCTGCTACCATGTGAGGTAGGCTTGTGCTATCTTAGCAGATAGTTTTTGCTGCTACCATATGAGGTAGGCTTGTGCTATCTTAGCAGATAGGTTTTGCTGCTACCATATGAAGTAGGCTTGTGCTATCTTAGCAGATAGGTTTTGCTGCTACCATATGAGGTAGGCTTGTGCTATCTTAGCAGATAGGTTTTGCTGCTACCATATGAGGTAGGCTTGTGCTATCTTAGCAGATAGGTTTTGCTGCTACCATATGAAGTAGGCTTTGAACTGGTTGTAACAAGATAGATAAACAAGACCAATTGATAAATAAAGATCATATCCAACAGTTGATACAAGAGCGCACCTTTAAAGTTCTTCTAGATGCGGTAACATTTCTTTCCGTTGGAGTAGAAACTTCCCACCTGTCTGCCATCTCCATCATGTTTGATAACCCTCTTTAAGGTGTAGATGTTTTTGGCTAATCCGGAGGTCTCCGTCCTCATGGGCTGCTTTTCTCTTACTTCCTCCCTTTTCACCATTATTCCTGCTGGTGACTGATCTTTGATGTCCTCCCATCTGGGCAGAGGAACTGCCCGAAATGGGGATGGAAGTGGTCCGTCCTCCAACTCTGTGAACCATACCGCCTCGGATAAGTGTGATTCATCCAGATTGAAAGGATTCACGGAAGCAGGTATCGCAACCACCCTCTCTTTCCAGATGGACTTCATCACCTGATGAGATGTCGAGGGCACAGCGTCGAAGAGGTGAATCCACGCACGCCCAATGATCATGTGGTAAGTCGTGTTGGCGTCGATAACGTGAAACTTGGCAGAATTTAACTATCTTGTGCTTGGGGATCCCTGCCGTTTTCAGGGTGCTAAGGGGAAAAATGTTCACCGCGGCTCTGTCGTTGACGAACGCCCTTTTGAAATCCACAAGGTTGATCGCAGCCGTCACGTACAGTGGTCTATGATGGTTCGCGCTAGTCTTCTTATCAGACTCATCAAATGTCATGATGGGTCCCTCCGGACGAACGACCCTAATTATCCTGCCGTCCGAGCTTACTAGCTCCTCCCCATAGTCCTCTGCCGCTCTAAGGATGGCCTTGGTCATTTCGTGCCTGCAGTTGGGTGAGAAGCCCATTTCATCGAAGAACTTAGCAAATTTGGCAGAATTCTTCATTCGCTCAGCTCACGAATCCTCCGTTTCAATCCCGTAATCCTCCTCTTCGTGGATCTCCGCGACTACCGGGACTTCCGTATCTACGACCTCAGTTATCGAGATCATAGAGACCTCCTTCCCTTTGTGTTCCTGCCTCGTATGAGATGGCAGGGGATTATTACGCACGTCCTTAGTTGGCTCATCTATGAACAGCTAGCCCTCCTTTATCTTCCTGTCCACCATCCATCTGAGCTTTTTGCACTTCTGCGTTGTGTGTGACACTTGTCCGTGACACTCGCACCACCTGGGGTTTCTGAATGGCTCCCCTGTAGGTTTTCGCTCAAAGGGTGGCAAGATTTCGCCCTTCCTCCATCTTTTACAGAGATCAATCGCATCCTCGATTGAGCAGGGTAGTGGCGGCGCCTCCTGTGGCTCAAGTCGTTTTTTCTTAATAGATGGCGACACAGCATGGACATTGGTGTCTCGCGGCCGCTTGTAGTCGAACTTTCCGACCTTGTAGCTGGGATTCGTCGATGTATGCTCGCTAACGCGTCTCTTTCGCATCCTTTCCACCAGGGGCTCAACGTTCCTGGTGCAGTCAATCAACTTCGAGAAAGTAGGCATGTTTAAATTAATCAGGTCATGCATGCCTTGCAGGCATATCTCAACTAGACGGCTTTCCAAAACTTCGTCGCTGCATTCCAAGGACCTAGCCCTGAATTTTTTAATGAAGGCAACGCCTTCCACGTCTGACTTTTGGTACATCCGGGAGAGGTGAATGGTGGTGACTCGTTCATCCATCTGGAAGAAATTCGTATAAAATTTCTTCACCATGTCATCCCACGTCTTTATAGATCCCGCTTCGAGGGCTCTGTACCACTTGTATGCGATGGTTCCCAAAGATTTGGGAAAGTCGCGCATGAGCAGCCGAGTGTCGACTGCGTACGGGCCCATCATATCCATGAATCTCATCACATGATCGTGGGCATTTCCACTGACTTCATCTGACTTGTCCCATTTGGGTGCTTTGTACCCAACGGGGTTTGGCATGAGATAGACATCTCGCGGAATGGGAGGCGCGCTATCTATCTTGGGAATGACAGTGTCTGCGAAACTCTGGTTGGCGATGATATTGTCAATCCTTTGTTCAAGAGCCGCCATACTTTCAGGTGTTCCTCCATATGATGGAGTTGTGGGTCCAAAACCCAGAATGTATGGCATACTGGGATTGTAAGGAGGTGGAGGTGGAGGCTCGTGGCTTCCTAGGGCTCCGCTTGCATATGGAGACGATGCAGGGTACGCAGCGGAGTTCCCTGCCGTTATGAGGGACGAGCCTGATGAGAACGGAGGCGTCTGACTCGCCAGGCCACCCGAAAAGGAAGTAGGGGCGGCAGAGACATGCACTATCGAGGTGCCTATTGAGGTAGACATCGTCCCTGGTAGCGAAGTTGGCAGCAGCGGGGAAGAAGACCCCGGGACAACGTTCTGGGCTACCTTCCCCAGAATCGCCATGATCTGAGCAATCTGCTCAGACTGAGCTTCCATGGCTCAGGCTTGAGTCTGTACCGTAGCTTGGAGAGACTCTAAGGAGGGTTCTCCCTCAGTGACAACCGGAACCCGAGTGTTGGGAGTGGTATTGAGCAGTCTGTCCTCTCCCGAGGTCTCCTCATGAGAGGGAGACTGGTCTTCGTGACGAATGACTTAGTCTGAAGACATTATGGGAAAATTTGAGGTTTTTGAAGGTGGATGTTCACGTCGGGTTCACCAAAATGTGTACAAGGAAATCCTCAAGAGATCTCCAAGTGTATACCTCAAGTAAGGAATAATAACACGGAGAGTTATAGGGTGTGCGTATGGAGAGAGTAAGCACTGGTAACTTCTTGTGAGAGAGAGACAGTAAGCTATGGCACTGGACCAATGTGGCTTACGAGTCTTGTTGTGTCACAACGGGGAGGTAACGATCCTATATATAGTGGATAAGTGACCGTTGGGGGATTTAGTGCACCATAAATGGCGGCTTAATGATAAAACCCCCAACGGCACGTTCGACCGTGTATATAGGAACCGTTACGCATCTGTCTGCAAGTATCGGAGACCGTTTATGAGATCAGCCGCATTAATGGGACACGTAAGCCTATGATCTCTCAGTCAGTTACCAGAGGTCGCACGCAAGCTTGGTTGTCGCATGCGCGCGACGGACCTTACCCTAGCCTCAAAACCACTAAGTCCCTACAAGTTCCGTGTTATGGTGCACGGGGGGCCCTGTCTCGTAGCCCCCACGTGGATCAGCACGGGTGGTGATCCGGTGTGGATGGAGCACAGCTAGGTGTGCTGGATGACTGCCACGTGGCTGTGATCTGTCTGTCTGGAAAGCAGTATCTACAGCTGCTCATCGCAAAGAACTCATCTTTTTCTCTCAATTAGATTTTCTCCCTCTCTCTCTCCTCGATTGGTGACTTTATTATTTCTGGTGGGTTTTTGTTTCTCAAACCAAACTTGCAATCTGGTTCGTTCAGGTTTTCCTACTGTGATAGGGATCTGATGTTTAGATTTCATGTTCGCGATTTAACTTTGATTTGGTTTTTCACAATTTAATTTTGGTTTAGTTTTGATTGGTTACTCTGAGTAGGATCGGATGTAAATCATCTTTGCTTTTTGTTTAAAATTGGTAAAGGTGTACTCCATTCTTAGTTTTAAGTTTCCCAAATTTTCTTGGGATTGGTTTTTCTCAATTCGATTTTGGTATGCCAGAATCCGGGCTGCTCTCTGTTCTTTGTGAGTGAGGGAATGCCGGAATCTGGGTAGCAGGTCGGTGATGGTGGTGGCTGAGGCGGCATTGGTGGTTTCTGTGGTTTTGTTCTTATTTATAAGGAGTGGACATTTTAACTCTTTGAAAAAGGGACTTGTTTGTCAACTAACGAAATAGTCCGTTAAGTGATGGATGGATTTTTTTACCAGTTTCACATTGACATTTATTTTGCAAATGGGTGGGGGTGCAATAAGCTATTTTTAGAACTGGGGGTTTCAATGTGAGAGTTTCGCCATAATGGGGGTATGCATTAAGTAATTAAGCCTAATTAATTCCCATGTTCGGTTTAATCCATAGGGAGTGTGACCCCATAGGTTTCTACTTAGTTGGTAGTAACAATTACTAACATAGAGCGGTGTCTAGCAACACATCAATGTCACTCAACTAACAAAAATAGTCTGTAATCCGACAAACCTTGTGACCAATGTTACCGTATTGTATTATCGCATTGTCACCATATCCGGATTGGACACGAGACATACAATTCACACTCGTATATCCAATCCATAGTTTCTCGATCCTGGGAATAGTCTTATCAATGCAGATAACATCAATATCCCGTATTGATTTATCTGAGTCTGGCCCGACATCCTATAGGCACTACCACTCGAGCCGCGCATATTTGCTCCCGTTATATGGGAGGGACAAATCCTATCTACATCACTACCATCTCTAAGCTTGCTTCCTATCACGCCCGATAACCACCTTTATAGTTACCCGATTAAGACGCAACGTTTGATAATATCAAAGCATGATATTTCACAACTAGAGTATCTAGTGACTTCAAGTCTAAGGACCACAATACCATTGTCACTACGAGAAGCACTTGTGACTTTACATAACTTGTATGTAGCCTTCTTGTGATGGGACAAACCAACATGCCATTACCCCTAATGCATACCCATGTGCTAGACTTGGTATCTCCATATTAATATACCCACATACTAGTCTATAGTTTATCGTCCTATTAATCAATATAATTGACTAGGGATATTTAGGATTGATCACATAATCAGATCATCGCACAATTTCCTTTCCTGCAAAACTTAGGTTAGGAAACAAATCATGTTAAATAGGAAACAAAATTTCCCTGCAAAAATGAGTCAAACAAATGATATTAGATATTTTTAAATGTTTCAAAATACTTTGTATTTGATCATCAAGTATGAACTAATCAAGCATAGGGGTTGAGAGATTGAAACAAGATCAGAAACTCCCCCTAAGTTCATGCATATAAAGCATAGTCAGTTTCAAGGCTTTGAAATCTGTTTCAAGGCCTTGAAATAGACTAGTTATTTCAAGTCTTGAAACTGAATTGAAATTACAGAAGTTTCTTTAAGAAACGCCCAAAATCTAGGGTTCTTGAGGAGGAAGTAAAAATCAACGATGGAGATGGATTGGGACCGAATTGAAGGGCTTAGATCACTACTTGGAGCCTACGCAAGCCTTTTCTGCAGTCTATATAAACCCATATCGAAAAATTGAAGGTATATCTCTCACATGTTTGATTTGGGGTGCACTTCATTTGTGGAAAGTTGGATTGCAATGGGCAATCGATTCTTGAGGCACTTGTCTTGTGGAATTCTACATATCATATGAGAACCGGACTTGAATATAATAGGAGGATTGATAAATAGAGAAACCAATTATCCCTAGCCCCTCATTACTTGTTATTTCACTTCTTTTCTTGAATCTTAGCTTTAATAGTCGTTTAATTTGTTCTTTAACTCGAACTCTAAACTTGATCCATCACTTAGGTGGTGGATTTGATAGCTTGGCTAGCTTTAAAGCCTATGAGAAGTTGCTTATTCGCTTTATTTAGTTGCTTATTTGAGTTTACTCTAGTGAAAGTAAGTCAATTTCTAAACGGATATTACTTGTATGACATTCCTATACTTGGGATTTCTCTCGAACAAGACACGACAAGTCTACCAGCCAAGTAACGACATGTTTGATGTAATGGCCATGTTACAGAACATGAACACAAACTTCACCCATGGATTGCGCATATTGACACGAACATCAACACACGTTAAAAAGATTTGTAAACTACCAAAAGTGCATTGTGTCCACTGGACGTAAATGTCGGGAAGATGGCACAACAGCAAACAGAAAGAGCACCAAGGAACTTACCCTGAACAACAGTTAACAATCTGTGCTAGGTTAATGCCATAACCACTCGAAATGAATTAGTACTACAGGATCTGCTATACCATAGTTGAGAATACCGTTCTGGTCCCCATTTCGTTTTGCACTTGGGAACGAAACGATCCCCGATCCGGACGGAACGGCGATTCGTTTCAGATTTACCGCATTTTTTACTATATTATATATACGATGTACAAAATAATGTACTAAAAATTTGTGATGCCCCATAGCAACATCAAAATACATTTGTTTTCAAAATACCTTAATATTTATTGACATCATAATCTTCATTCACTTAATAGAGTTACATTGAAAATAATATTATTTAATCTATGCAAATATGTGACTTTAAAGTTCTTACAAAGACATGTGATTGTGATGATGTTAAAATTTTAAATTCAATAAAACAACTCATAAACACACACATAATGAATTAGTTGTGTTTATATTTAATCTCATATATGACAAATTTGAGTCAATAAAATGGGCTTGTTTCAAAAAAAAGAAAAAGAAAAATGGGCTTGTTTCGATTAAAACCAAATTGTGTACTAATAAAAATTAAAACAAGACAAAGTAGTAAGAATAAACTTGTCCTAACGGAAAGTATTAGCTGCTTCTCAATTGGAGGTTCGCGGTTTGAGTCTGGGCAATGACCTTTTTTTTGCTGAGGTGATCCGGATTTTGGCCGGATCAGCCCCGATCGGCCGGTTCTGTGCGGATCTAACCGGATCAGACCAGATTTTGACTGAGTACGGTACAAGGAGCATTCCATTCTGTTATAGTGTCAAAACGGAACGATCTGCCCCGTTTTGGCCGGAACGGAACGAATTTTACAATTATGCCCTATAGCCCATCCATGATCGAGTTGAGGCATCAAAGGAAAATGAGCATAAGATGATGACACACCCCTCTTCAGCCTACATAAAATGAGCCTGAGCGGGCAGGATGTAGTGAAGGAAAAGGATAAATCTGACGCGGTGCCAATCTCGAAAGAGGTACCCTATCATTTGAGGGCTCGCAAGAAGAAAGATGAATCTTCTTAATACAACCGGTAAGTGTATTCTCAAAGCTGCACATCAACATCCCTTTGATTGAAGCACTGCAAAAGATGTCTTCTTACACCAAATTTATCAAAACTATTTTATTGGGCAAAGAGGCAATAAATGACTTCAGACTGTAGACCTGAATTCAGAGGTGAGCTCGTGTGTGATGCACATGTTGCCTAAAAAGAAGAAGGATCAATGCAATTTTGTTATTGAGGCAACAATGGGCGAACCCTACACCAGAATGACCCTTTGTGATTAAGGGACATGTATTAACATGATGACACTCTCATTATTAAAGAGATTAGGTGTGGAGGATTTGGTCTTGTTTATGCTCATGTTGACCCTCCAATATTGAGTTGACTTCACTTGCATCCTTTGACAGCTCATATATATGACAGGTGTATTGGGACTTTTGATATAAATTTTGATCTCATTAAGTTGTTTATGATGCATGTATCATCTGCTCAGACCTATATGTTTAGGCTTAGATGTCTAACTCCCTAGTTAAGGCCGCTCAGACCTCTATGATTTCTTATCAATGGAATTTCTCTTATTCAGAAGAAGTGATATATTAATACAAATTTTTAGCAGTTTCTAACATTCCTTTCAGAAATTTTGACAGAAAACCCTCTGCAGTATCTTTTCGCTGATATGTAGCTCCGAGCATTATTGATTTCTTCGGAAACACCCTCTGCAATTTCACTTTTACCAACATTGCGCACCAGTTGACAAATATTGTTGGTAGCTCAGTGTCAGTAAAAGTGAAATTGCAGGGGGTTGTCTGTTTGAAAATGGTGCACGATGTCGGTAAAATTGAATTGCAAGGGGGCTTCTGAAAAAATCAATATTGCTGGTAGCTAAGTGTTAGCGAGACTATATTGCAAGGGCATTTATATTAAAAGTTATTTACTTTATGTAGTTACAATTAGGTAAAAGACACTTTCACCCCTTCTAGTTCCAAAAATGACACTTCTACCTCGTGATCGTTCCAAACTTCAGGACATTTACACTTCCTGATTGTTTCATTTCGTGATCAAGGACGGTAACTCGGTCTCAAAACTACGATATTTGGCAACTCCACCCTCAAAATAATGTAACCACAATTAGAGAGTGTAAGTGTCGTGAAAATCAAAATATTGGTGTGCGGTGTGAATAAACTCAATACTGTAGGAGAGTTACAATTGATCTTGAAGGACTAGGCTGATCTAATCATGCATAGATATTAACACATAATAAAGCAAAAGATTTATGTGTTACCTCTTCGCCTAAGCTCCTAGTGAAACGAAAGATGATCTTTGTTATTGCTTGCTTTCACGTGATTCCTCCAACGTCTTGCTCCCATCAATATAGTGCAAATCTCAAGGACGAACACTATGTTCCACCCCACGTTCCACCTCCTTGGATGAAGTTGGAGAGAGACTAGGGTTCTCTACAACTTGAGAATGAATCTAGACAGAGTGTCTCTTCTGAATAGACTATCGTTATAATATGTAGGTGTAGGGTGTTGATGCAGGTTACGCAGCGGAAAAAAAAAATCCTGCTCAAAACCCTCCAAGGATCACAGGTAAGCATTCATAACATGGTTAGAGAAGAAAACATGTGTACCTTAGTTTGTGTGATCACAATGAAGAATATTGTCTTCGTCTCTATGAGTATCCACACCTTGGATCTTCAATAGGAATCCTTCCCAACATGTAGTGCAAGTAACTGAAGAAAGGAGGAAAGGATCACGCAAAACGAGTGACGCGCGATTACTACGCGTTGCTACTCAAGTATACGGTCAAGTAATAAAGTGGAGTATTTTGGGACTCCGAGTTATCGAACACAAGGGAAGGTGTTTACTATATGCTCTAGATTAGCAATTAAACTCAATTTACCTAAGTAACTGGTAAAAATGATTGTAGTTTGAAGTGTTGTCACCCTCAAACAAGTGACTAGCAACAGTAATGAAATAACGCGAATAAAATGATTTGATAGAAATTAGAGGAGAGAAAGCTAGGAAATCTATAGATCACCAAGGGTGGTTTTGACAATTCCGGATTCCATGTTCTAACACAATGAATATTAGTAACCTGTGTTGGGTAATGGCGCTGAAAATCACCTATCGGTCTCATGTCGTTCTACACTAAAGTAACGATTTGTCCCTCTCAGGCTAAGTATACTACCTATGTGTTCTAGCAGGCCAACAATATTGCAAGGAATAATGTCCTCTCAGACCACCATTCACTAACAACTCATCACTTCCTACTGAATTTACCCTCATATAGCCATTCCCATCCAACTAACCTCTCATTCTGGTCAATTAAGAATGATCTTGTTTACTCATCCCAACTAGGGTAGAGTTGTTTTCACACACTCACTAGTTACATAGTAATTTCGGGTCATGACTCCTACGTTACTAAGAATGAAGCACAATAAACAAGATAATTAGGCTACGAATATCATCATTAAGCCTATTTCATGATTGAATGAAGAAATAGATAATCCACATCACATATCTTAGCCCTAACTTTTCAATGAAAGAACTCAACATGATGAAAACCAAAACAATCTCCATTAAACCATAATCCTAGCATGAAAGATCATCCAAAATCCGGAAAATATCATCAAAACATACCCTAGGCTCTCCATAGATGCCTAGGTATGAGTCTAGCTACTCATAACACAAGTTAACATGGTTCTTGAATAGTTCATACAAGAAAGTAAAGAGAAAAATAGATCAAACGCTAAAATCGTGAAGATTGGCGCGACTCGGGCTCTCCTCCTTGCTTGAGATCGTCCCCAATGAAGTCTCCTTTCTCTCCTCCTTATTATTGGCTCTCTGGATGCGTGAATGATGAATAATTTCGTCCCTAGGTCGTTCTTGAATCATAACCCGCAGAAGTCTTCAGTAATTGCATAAAAGCCCCCTAAAATCTGCTCCTGACTTCAAAACGCGATATCTTCTTTGTCCGAACTGCGATTTAGCTTCCTGACCTATCGATAGAAAGCTCTATGAGTATACTTTCATATGGAACTGGTCTCACCCATGAATGATTTGTATAACTTAGGCTATGATCAAAATAGTGCAGACTGGTCATCCAAGCTCCTCCAATTCGGCTTCCCTTGACTCCACTTGAGCTCCCCTTTGTTTCCGAAGTTCGTTCCATGCCTCCTATCAATCGATTAGCATCCTTCCCTGCCAAAACAACATGAAAAAACATACCAAGCGATTATATTTTACAAATAACAATAAAATTTGCATGAAAAACACCCGGACTAACAATATAACACATGGTAGCAACAAGTGATAAAACGACCTAGAATCTCTAACATTGGCCTCAAAACACTCTCCAAACACATATTATCATGTGGTAAATGCTAAAGAATTATAGCCCCTAAAAGGTGCTATCAAACTACCCCATACTTACTCTCTTGCTCGTCCCGAGAACAATGAAGCACAAACCTCCACACTTGAGACATTGCATACATACCACAACCAAACCAATGCATACCCCACCACTTTGCACAATTAACTTTCCGCTAGCCAACACGACTCACGACTCAATACACAAAGACACGACTATGCAACTACATGATATGCACAATGCAACTCAAGTATGTACAATGCAAGGAATTAAAGGACATATTTTTTCCTTTTAGTGGAGATTGGGCAATCTCAAAGAACAAACCGGCATGTCTTACGGATCTCACATCCCCTATAAGATTATACAACTTTGGTGATCGGTAGAACTTGCGGCCAGTTTTGTTAGACAGAACGGGCACGAACACAAAATAAGTTGCTTCCGCACACTCATCAAACATATCCCTAGCACTTACCATCCGAGCTATTTATCCACGGGTTACAATTGTTGACGGCTTTAGGACGGGTAGGATAGGATATTTAGAAGCGAGTCCTAGACGTCATGATACAACTCACAAAACCCGATTCTTTCACTCCCTCACCAAAATCCAAGGAACCCTACCGAACTAACTACTCTGGCACTCATTCCCTTAATCCTGGTGTAACGCCGTTCTCCCGGCCACAAATGTGAAGAAGTGATCTCGAACATTAGCTAACCTCCTTGGTATTCATGAAGTTTGATTTCCGGCTCCCTATTCCATTTCAATTTCAACTTTCTTCTTTTTTTTTTCATTCTCATACCAATAAGCACATGGAGCCACCAATGATGATACAATATCCAAGCAGATCAAATCAATATAGATAACGTGGGGGTGGAATGTGTCAAGTCAAATGATGAAATCAAATATATGTCGACACCCCCACACTCGATGTAAAGCATATCTCGAACCCGGTAGTCAATGTGTAAACGTGCTAATTCCAACCGATCCTCCTCATCACCTAAGATGTAGAAAATATGAATGAATCACAAGCACGTCCTCCTATAAGATCAACCAACCCCCACCCCATTACGTGCGGAAAAAATATCACGCACTACGGCACTCCACCTGTGATCGTGGTGTATGGAAACGAGTCACCGCCACACCGAAGTGTGATGCCGTCTCTAACTCACCCTCACATTCCCTCAAAAGATGACATGTAAGAATGTCCACTCAAGATGTATGTATAATATCAGCTCACCCTCAACGAACCTCCCTAACTCAACTCCCTCTATCATGACGCATGGGAAGGGACCATTCTAACTAGTGATAGAAGTCACAAGGAACGGCTTCCTAGGCTAGAGGCTGTGAATAAAAGGGGTAAATGGATCAAATTGGGGTAACTAGTGGACCTAGGCGATGGAGACGGGACATGAGGTCCCCATAAAATCACTCGCACAGCTGTTTCGTTGCCACTACGAGGAGGGTTGACGACTACCTAAGTGATGGTGGTGTAGCGGTAGTAGGATAACTAGTCTAAGAGACAGCTACTCAAAATTCTCGAGTGTATTGGCCCTATAGCCTTCCTAGTCCAGATTCTCGCGTGTCTACCTCACCTCAGATTTTCATACTACCTAGGGAATACTATCATTGATCCCTCTCTACGCTTACTCTCTTCAATTGCCCTTTCTCAAAAAAATCAATTTTAGGATTTTCTTATTTTTTTATTTTTTTTTATTTTTATTTTTTTTAGACACTATATGTAACTGGCCAACTCGATTAACCAACGAGAAAAAGGGTAGGTGGACTCAATAAATAAAAGTGCAACAATATATATACAATGCAAATATTTAAACGTACACATGCAATCCTATGGACTAACTCTATATGCATAACAGACTCACTAAACTACATGTAACAAGGCTATGCAATGGATAACTAGCGGATAGCTAAAAACTCCCCCACACTTAAGCTCTTCCTTGTCCTCAACGAAAAATAGAGTTAAATCAAGAGGACTCGGCTGCTCAAGCGTAGGGCCGGTGGGTCTAGTCGGAGTGAGTCCTCCCTTCGTCCTCATCTCGGACGTCAGGACTCAACTCTGGGTACACATCGGACTGGTAATGGAACAAGCCATCGTAGGTATGTGGGTGCTGCAAATGGACATTGGCCGCCACAGCCAAGCCACGAATCCATCCATCCTGCTGGGCACAGTCAAAGCTAAGTGACTCCATCCCTCGGCCCAACTGGCGCTGGCTACTACGGATGTGCTTAAAATGTCTCCTCTCCCTAGCTCTATCATCATCAGCTTGGATTCTCTGAGACTCCATCATATGCATGAGCGTCTCACGCAGTCGCTCCATGTTGGAGCTCGAGCTACTCGCATGGTCTCCGCTATGGTATGTGGGTTCAACAGGTATTTGGTTCTTGAGGGGGTTGGGTATTCTCTCCCAAGTACGTGCCGCATCCTTCCTCTTCTTGTCTCTAGAGATATCGTCATACTCTAGACCACTCAAATTAGTCTTAGCATCTTGTTCAAGCTTTAGGAGCAAAAAAGTGTGCCCGGGAGATCTACGGTTATAGCAGTCAGTCCTCTCCATGAGAAATTGATAAATGAAGTACGGAACATTATACGCTTCCCCATCCACAAACAGTAAGCCATGGTGCAAAGCTGGAAGGAGTACGTGGGATTAGGAGAAACTTCATAAACCCAGTTCTCAAGAAACTCACACAACCACCTCGCGCGTGGAAGCACGATTCTCCTAGAAACGTTCCACTCAGGTAAAGTGGGTTTCTCATTCCACCCGCTCCAGACACCCCTTCAAAACAAAAGGCACTAACTACTTCAACAGCATCCACCCTCCTAATGGTCTCATGGTAGGCGCAAATCTCATTCTTTAGGGGTTTGAATTTCAGGGCGGCTGCTATAATCTCGGGCGTGATGACTATATAGGTGCCAAGGCAATACACATGCCTCCGATCCTCACCCTCTCCCTCGCTATAGAAACGAGCATTTACCAGAATCTCCCTAGCAAGAGCGGAGCTAGACTTCTTACAAATTTTAAACCACCTATCTAGCTTCTCATTCTTGAAGAGATCCTGAAGCTGTTTTGGCATTTTGTCGCTTTGCGGGAAGGGTTTTTCAGGAGTCCCTACCCTCTTCAGGAATGGGTCAGTGCAATATTCCTTATGGGCATTCGCACTAACAAACCTGAAGCTGCAGAATTTGGTACTGCAGATAGCGTCGAGGTCAACATCCTTTGCAGCCCTACCTCTCGTCCCAATCTTTGGAAGTGTAGGCATAACTAAGTTCAACTCATAACGAACTGGAGACGGAGGCACCTGACGATGGTTGCCAGAGCCGTCTCCTTCGTCCACATTCTCCTCCTCACTCAAAACTACATCTTCCTCAGGATTGAAGATGGGGTGATCATCAACAACTATACCCCGTCTTCTTTTAACACTATTCGATGTAGACATAATGATAGAGAGAATAAAAGACGAGTTCACGTGAGGTCTAGAGTGAACTAACCAAGTAACCCAATCCAAATATGAGCAAGTAACAATTTCAATTCAAATTAAGATCTACGAGTGCGTAAGCAAGGAATTAAAGCGAGAGAAAGAATTAGGTACCTACGGTCCCAGAGTACCGTTCTTACGGGACCGGTTTCGCAAAAATTGGTCAAGAAAGGACCGAGTGGTCGACCAATTTTTCGAAAACTTGAGCAAAGTGAAGTGAAGCTACCTCCTTGTGCTTCTCGCTGTCCCCGTCGAAAGTCTCTTCTTGAGCTAAGGCCGAATCCCCCTCCAAGTTGACGAATCGTAAATTTTTTGTTCTTGGAGCTCTTCCTCTTTGATTTCCCCCACACTCAAACAAAGCCCTATATTTCAAAAACTCAAGATTTAATGTTCTTGTTGGGACCCAACAAAAATTTTTGAATTTGGTTGAGTTTTGAAAATTTGTGTGTATGGAAGTATGGGTGTTCTTGAAGGTTTGGGAGGAAGAAGATGAAGAAAAGTGAGGTTTGATCCAAGTTTGGGGTGTTTTTACCCTTTATGGCCGGATGTGGGCATTAAACAATCAAGAAAATACCAAAAAACACCCCTAAAATCGGACAAACCCGCCCGATTTTGGCCCCCATTTCAGGCCGAAATGGGGGCCAAAATCATAAATGGGGGCCGAAATCACTGTAGATTTTGAAAACAGTGGGAATGTTTTATTTCGGGCCGAAATGCATTGATTTCGGCCCCCATTTCGGCCGAGATGGGTGCCGAAATCACTGCTTTTCGCCCACTTTGTTTTTGCTGTAACTTCTTCATCCGGTATCCGATTCGCGCAATTCTTGAACCGTTGGACTCCACACTCGACGAGGAATTTATTTTTGACCGAAAAATTCCCAAATCCGGGGATTTTTTCGTTTCTTACCAAAAAATTTCTCCTTGTTCAAGAATCTCACCTCCTCAATCTCTTTAACTTTCTGATAGCACCTTTTAGGGCCTATAATTCTTTAGCATTTACCACATGATAATATGTATTTGGAGAGTGTTTTGAGGCTAATGTTAGAGATTCTAGGTCGTTTTATCACTTGTTGCAACCATGTGCTATATTGTTAGTCTGGGCGTTTTCCATGCATATTTTATTGTTATTTGTCAAATATAATCGCTTGGTATGTTTGTTCATCTTTTTTTGCAGGGACGGATGCTAATCGGTTGATGGGAGGCATGGAACGAACTTCGGAAACAATGGGAGCTCAAGTGGAGTCAATAGAAGCCGAATTGGAGGAGCTTGGATGACCAGCTTGCACTATTTTGATCATATCCGGAGTTATACAACTCATTTTTGGGTGAGACTAGTGCCATATGAAATTAGACTCAGAGAGCTTTCCAACTATAGATCACGGAGCTAAATCCGAGTTCGGACAAAGACGATATCGCGTTTTGAAGTCAGGAGCAGATTTCAGGGGGTTTTTATGCAATTACTGAAGACTTCTGCGGGTTATTATTCAAGAACGACCTAGGGACGAAAATATCAATCATACACGCCTATTGGGAGCCGCGATCAAGGAGGAGAGCAAGGAGACTCCATTGGGAGCAACCTCAAGCAAGGAGAAGAGCCCGGATCGCGCCAATCTTCCCGATTTCTAGCGTTTGATCTCTTCTTCCCTCTTTTAATCACGTGTATGGAGAAACTTTGTTGTGTTGCTACGATTGTTAGTAGTAGCTAGACGTTTTGCTAGGCTTCTCTAGAGACCCTAGGGTTTATGTAGACAATGTTTTCCGGATTTTAGACTTGTCTCATGCTTTTGGATTTTGATCTATTGGATGAAGTTTGATTTCATGAACTTGTTTACGTGTGTACTCTATTGACACGACTATGTTAGGAATTGATATTCATGAACTCGGGATTTATTCGTGAATCAATTTCTTTCTTAAAGTTAATTTATTTTCTAGTTATTGTTCATATGCTGTGCTTAATCCTTGGCAAGAATGGAGTAATTAACCGGACTTGTTAATTAGCTAGCGAGTGCGTGAGAGCGAATTAGACCTAGTTGTGATGAGATATGAACAACAATCCTTAATCACAGAGACTGAGAAGAGAAGTGTGTAGGATTGGCCATAGTGGGTAGATTCAGTAGGAGATAGTGAGGTGTTCGTGTGGTGGTGGTCTGAGAGGACATCATTCCGTGCACTGTCGTTAGCCTACTAGAACGGATCGGTAGATGTAGGTGAACCGACAGGACACCAAGTAAACCGTGACGTAGAACGACAAGAGACCGAGAGGAGATTGTCAGTACTATTACCCGACTTAACTAGAATAGGATTAACGTGTTACATAGATAATCCGGAAATCGTCTACAGCCCTAGGTGATATAGAGAATGCCTAGTTTCTCCATATTTGTGTAAGAAAATAAAAAATACAAAAAGATTAGTTTAGTTGTTATTTAATTTCAGTCACTTGTTTGTGGGTGACGCATTAGATAATCACAATTCTTCCTCCTGTTACAGTACTCTAAGTTAATAAATAATTAAATAGTCTCAAGCTTGTCCTCGTGGGATCGATAACTCAGGGTTGAAATACCAACCCTATCTTACTTGACAGTGCACTTGCGCATGCACGTAAGAATTCGTTTCACTTTCTCCACTCCGGATTCCGATGCATGCAACCCCGATACTCCAACTTGCTACCGTGATCCTCATGACTCATTTGCTACTCCTCGACCTCGAGTAGCTTCTTTATTAAGTTCTTTGCTCCCGGTAAGCTCGTTTTTCCTCGTTTTGCGTGCAAAATGATCCACATACATCAAGAATGGGAATCCGGAGGGTCTTCCGTACCTGTGTCCTGCACACTTATTGAAAATATTAAATCGCTCTCTCTCACCCCTCAAAAATCAAGTATGACTATCTAAAAAATTAAATACAAAAATCAAATAACGACTAACTACATTGGGTTGCCTCCCAATCAGCGCTTGTAATTTAAGGTCGACGGCCCGAACCAGTTACCTCATAGCCCCCACACAGGTGGCTTGGCACCCCGTGCCATCTCTTCCAGCTTCCTCCGCTGGATCCTCAACACAACACGATGAAATTTGTCTTTTGGAATTGGTGGCTCATCACGAACCACCTCAGAACTCTTGTGCAGTGATTGCACGGCCACTGGCATCTGTGTCTTCTCTTGAGGCTGTTATGGAGTCGTCTTAGAAACCCGGAAGGTCTCCCACGCGTTATTGATCCTCATGATCAATTCTCCATTCTCAACATCAATGAGAGGCCGACCGGTAGCCAGAAAGGGCCTACCCAGAATGATCCGAACATCTCCCACAGGCATCTCAAGAATCACAAAATCTGCAGGGATAATATAATTTCCTACCTTTACCAACACGTCTTCCACCACACCAAAGGCTCTCTTTCAAGACTTGTCAGTAAACTGAAGGTTGATCCGTGTGGAACGAGCTTCTACTCCCAGCTTCTGAAAGACTGAAAGTGGCATTAAGTTTGCACTAGCCCCCAAATCACATAAGGCCTTTCCCGTGTAAGCTCCTCCCAAGTTAGCTTCTATCACAAAGCTTCTCGGATCCTTCTGTTTTTGAGGCAAACCATGCATCACACATGAGCTCACCTGCTCAGTCAAGTCTACAGTCTCAAAGTCCGGAACCGCCCTCTTTCTTGAAATTGCATCCTTCATATATTTTGCATATTTAGGCATCATCTTGACTGCCTCAATCAATGGAACCTTGATATGAAACTTCGAGAAAATCGATAAGAATCTCTTATACTCCTCAGAGTCATCTTTCTTCTTTCTTGTCTGAAGCAGATATGGGAGATTCTTAGACAAAGAGGGTGGTGGTGGTGTTACCTCATCCTCAACTTGTTGAGTCACGCCTTTTGATTGGGGGATCATGACAGGGGCCTTGTCAAAGACCTCATGCTCACTAGCTTTCGAAGCTTCAGCTCTGGTGTGGCTTGGATATGGGGGATTATAAAGAACAATCCCGCTACGAGTGGTGATGGCGTTCACCTGGTGCACATTCTCCGTGTCAGATGGAAAGGAACCTCGGGCTCTAGTGGAGAGCTGAGTAGCAATCTGTTCTGCCTGCACTTCCAGGTTACGAAGTGAGGTCTTTGTGATATGCAAATCTGCAGTCAGTGTCTCCACCTGAGACGTGAAAGTATTCACAATCTTGCCCATCAGATACATCATGTTCTTGAGATCTGTCATCTCAGCGTTCTGCCCTGCAGCTGGTGGTGGTGGTGGCGCCTGAACAGCTGGCCTATGCTGAAACCCGGGTGCATATGAAGCTCCAGCCTGATCTCCATACCTGAATCCTGGATGATATCTAGTCCCTGGCCTGTAGTTCCCCTGATTCCAATTGCGCTGTCCCTATGCCCCCACATAGCTAACATCCTCATTAGCATCTTGAGTCAAAGCTGCATCAAAATCTGGCTCATCCACTGCATACACACTCTTCTTATCCTGATACACATGCTTTGCCATATCTGAAACCATATTTGTAATCCCATCTTTCCACTCATCATTCTTTGGCTCGGGAAACTTGGACAACCTCCTTGAGTCATAGAATTGAGCATCCTGTTTCTCTATTTGCTTCATCAAAGCATATGCTCCGTCCTTGTCAACCCTGTAAAGAAAGTTACCTCCTGCTTCCCTGTTCAATAGATCCTAGTTAGGACACTCCAAGCCGTGATAGAAGACTTGGAGGATCTTGTAGTCGCCAAAGTTATGATTTGGACACTTGCGTATCGGCCTCATGAAACGATCCCATGCTTCTACAACAGTCTCATCAGCATGCTGCTGAAAACCAAGAATCTCTGCCTGTAAGCCAATGACGCGCTGCGCGGGGTAGAATTTCTCGTCAACACATTGCTCCCATGTGGTGACAAATTTTGGCTCCCTGGACTCTAGCCATTTCTCTGCCGCTCCCTTCAGACAGTAGGGAAACAAAATGAGCTTCAGTGTCTCTGGGGTCACATTCTTGTACTTCACCGTCTTGATATAGGCTTCAAATTTCCCAATGAATCATTTGGGTCTTCATCCATGTTCCCATAGTACTGAAACTGGTTATGCACCTTCGTGATGGTGGCAGACTTCAAATCGAAGTGCTCAGCCTGAATGGTTGGCACTACAATCGCTGGTTTGTGTCCTCTATGAGTTGAATGAAACTTTTCAACCAATGCTTGCCCTGATTTGTTGTAGGGAATTTGGTTCTGTTGCTCATCAAGTATCTCCTGAAGTTCAGTCAACTTCTGGTTCAGTTGAACGTTAGTCGATTGCTCACCCATTGCGATCTGTCTTGGGTCTCGTCTCGGAGTTCTGAATAGCTGTTCTGGGTCATCAAATGGGGGCACAAGGTCTCTAGAGATCCGGTGCATACATTGAGAACCTGAAACACAATTCAGAAAACAAATCATAAATCACAGAAATAATAAGCAAAAAGAAAGAGGTAAGTTAAACTAATCGCTAAACTAGAATAGTAACCAATGCCTTCCCCGGCATCGGCGCCAAAAACTTGACGCGCGATTACTACGCGTTGCTACGCAAGTATACGGTCAAATAATAAAGTGGAGTATTTTGGGACTTCGAGTTATCGAACCCAAGGGAAGGTGTTTACTATATGCTCTAGATTAGCAATTAAACTCAATTTACCTAAGTAACTGGTAAAAATGATTGTAGTTTGAAGTGTTGTCACCCTCAAACAAGTGACTAGCAATAGTAATGAAATAACGCGAATAAAGTGATTCGATAGAAATCAGAGGAGAGAAAGCTAGGCAATCTATAGATCACCTCGGGTAATTTTGACAATTCCGGATTCCATGTTCTAACACAATGAATCTTAGTAACCTATGCTGGGTAATGGCGCTGACAATCACCTATCGGTCTCATGTCGTTCTACACTAAAGTAACGATTTGTCCCTCTCGGGCCAAGTATACTACCTATGTGTTCAAGCAGGCCAACAATATTGCAAGGAATAATGTCCTCTCAGACCACCATTCACTAACAACTCATCACTTCCTACTGAATTTACCCTCATCTAGACATTCCTATCCAACTAACCTCTCAGTCTGGTCAATTAAGAATGATCTTTTTTACTCATCCCAACTAGGGTAGATTTCTTTTCACACACTCACTAGTTACATAGTAATTTTGGGTCATGACTCCTACGTTACTAAGAATGAAGCACAATAAACAAGATAATTAGGCTACCAATATCATCTTTAAGCCTAGTTGATGATTGAATGAAGAAATAGATAATCCACATCACACGTCTTAGCCTTAACTTGTCAATGAAAGAACTCAACATGATGAAAACAAAAACAATCTCCATTAAACCATAATCCTAGCATGAAAGATCATCCAAAATCCGGAAAATATCATCAAAACATAAACCCTATGCTCTCCATAGATGCGTAGGTATGAGTCTAGCTACTCATAACACAAGTTAACATGGTTCTTGAATAGTTCATACAAGAAAGTAAAGAGAAAAATAGATCAAACGCTAAAATCATGAAGATTGGCGCGATCCGGGCTCTCCTCCCTTGCTTGAGATCGTCCCCAATGAAGTCTCCTTGATCTCCTCCTTATTCTTGGCTCTATGGATGCATGATTGATGAATAATTTCGTTCCTAGGTCGTTCATGAATCATAACCCGCAGAAGTCTTCAGTAATTTCATAAAAGCCTCCTGAAATCTGCTCTTGACTTCTAAACGCGATATCTTCTTCATCCGAACTCCGATTTAGCTCCGTTACCTATCGATGGAAATCTCTCTGAGTCTAATTCCATATGGAACTGGTCTCACCCCCAAATGAGTTGTAGAACTCTGTCTATGATCAAAATAGTGCAGACTGGTCATCCAAGCTCCTCCGATTCAGCTTCTCTTGACTCCACTTGAGCTCCCCTTTGTTTCCGAAGTTCGTTCCATGCATCCTATCAATCAATTAGCATTTGTCCCTGCCAAAAAAACATGAACAAACATACCAAGTGATTATATTTGACAAATAACAATAAAATATTCATGAAAAACGCCCAGGCTAACAATATAGCACATGGTAGCAACAAGTGATAAAATGACCTAGCATCTCTAACATTGGCCTCAAAAAACTCTCCAAATACATATTATCATGCGGTAAATGCTAAAGAATTATAGCCCCTAAAAGGTGCTATCAACGAGGCACGAGTCGTGCCTTCTGTGGCTGACGGCGTGAGAGGGGCGGACGGGTAGGGGGTTTCGTCCTCCTACTTTGTCTCTCTCCTTGCTTTGTTATGTTTCTCTCAATAATGACTTAGATGAGAAAATTATAAGCTAGAGTTCCTTTATATAGTTAATAACTCCTTATTAACTAGATAATTTCCCCAATACTAATCAGTGTTACTGTTAGTTATTTCTGCGAATGATGATATCTAATTCTTACAAGAAGTTGCAGGGATATTTTCACAAGATTATGGGTTTTGTCTTTCATCAAGGGGGAGATTGTTGACTCAAGACTTGTAAGTGTGTTTTGAGAACTAACTGTTTAGAGTGATGAAAGACAAAGTATTTCTAAGGCTCCAAGGCCTTGAGATACTAATCAGAACTTCAATGCTTTGACAGATGTTTTATATATAATGTGTTCTGCTAATCTTGTGATGCAGGTGTTCTATCTGATGCTTAAGATCAGAGATTTGTTGATAATATCATTTTTATATATTCTTTATATATCTAACATAATTGCAGATATCATAATCAGAGTGAATCAAAGGTTCTGTTCTTAATATTGAAAGACTGTGAAGCATGTTCAGAGCTCCAAGGCCTTGAGATGTGCCTTATGCTGCTGACAATTTTACAGAATTAACTTGATTCTCTCTTGCAGGACTTGATCTTTTTTACTATGATTGTTTAATGACTTTTATAATTCTTAAACTGGTTTATCATGAGTAATATGTTTCAGAAGTTAATCAGGTTATTGATTTATTCATATGATCCAGTTTTATTCAGAAACTGGAAATCCAAACAGACTTAGTTCTATTATATTTCTCGATTTTGTTTGTTGTTGTGTTTAATGTTGTTGCAGGTTTTTCAAACGTGCAAATGTAATCACAACAAACTCCAACGGATATCTACTCAAATCTGTTTTGAGTTGCAGTTAGAAAGGATGAGGATTTGCAAGAACTGAGATCCTAAAATCTCTCATTCAGTTGCAGAGAGTGGATAAAAGACTGGATTGAATTTTGAAAGAGAAGAATCTTACAGAGCACTGAGAGAGAGGTATGATACATTCGTGTAAGACCAGACAATCATTCCCTCAAAAATTCAGGCTTCAATCACTGCTTTCAGAAGATCAATCATTCCAGTTTTCCTGAAGAACACATCCAAGCCTTCACAAGCTTATTCTTTCAATGTGTTCTTCTATTTTACTTTAATCTGCTTATCTTCTGTATATCTCAAACCTCACAAAACCTAGTGGTTGGTTTTTCAAGTGAACAACAAGGGGTTCTTTTTAGCTCAATAGTTAGTAGCTGATACTAGATAGGTTTGGAACCACAAGTTGTATAGGTGTAAGGGAGTTCACTTAGGCTATGGAGATCTAGGGCTGTTGTGTGAGTAATAAGAAGTGTTTGCCCAATCCTGGTGGGATTAGATCCCTCAGGAAGAGATTAGGTCCATTGGGACTGAACTCTGTAGATTGCCTTGTGTTCTTTACTTTACAGTTTTGCTATTTATTTCTGCAAGCAACTCAAATCAAACTAGGGTTTATAAAATGTTTAGAACTGGTGATAGTTCAAGGCCTTGAAGCTTTCTGTTTGCCTTAGAAAGTTTCTGACTAGTTTTGCAAAATCTCAAGGACTTGAGATTTGAATCTTTCACTTGTTCACTTAGTTAAATTTTGTGTTTTAGCAAAAAGTTTTCATACTCTATTCAACCCCCCCCCCTTCTAGAGTATTTTGGTCCTGTATTTAGTCTACATTACAAACTTTCACCTAGTATTGTGGATCAAATAGAGTTGTATTTTGACAACAATGGAGTGATCGCACAATCCAAGGAACTCATGTCATGCCAGAAATCCAAGCACGCACTCAGAAAGTTCCATCTTATTCGAGAGATCGTAGATCGAGGAGATGTGAGATATGCAAGATTCCTACAGATGAAAATAAGTCAGATCCACTTACAAAGTTGCTTGTTCAGCGCAAGCGTGAAGGTCACACTAGATCTATAGGCATACGAGATGCACCAAATTGGCTCTAGTGCAAGTGGGAGACTGTTGGAATAGATGCCCTAGAGGCAATCATGTTTGGTATGAACATTATTTGGCTAGAATGATAATTTTATTACTAATGGAGATATTAAATATAATGAATTCCTTAGATTACAAATGTGTTGTTTATCTTAACTTTCCCTAGTCAGTTATATTGATTAATAGGACGATCAACTACAGACTAGTACGTGGGTAGATAGATATGGAGATATCAAGTCTAGCACATGGGTATGCATTAGGGGTAATGGCATGCTGGATTAACCCACCACGAGAATGCTACATAGAAGTTATGTAAAGTCACAAGTGCTTCTCGTAGTGACAATGGTATTGTGGTCCTCAGACTTGAAGTCACTAGATACTCTAGTTGTGAAATATCATGCTTTGATATTATCAAACGTTGCGCCTTAATCGAGTAACTATAAAGGTGGTTATAGGAAGCAAGCTTAGAGATGGGAGTGATTTAGATAGGATTTTTGCCTCCCACATAACAGGAGAAAATATACCCGGCCACTCGAATGGTAGTGCTTATAGAATGTCTGGCTAGACACAGATAAATCAATACGGGATATTGATGTTATCTGCATGGATAAGACTATTCCCACGATCAAGAAGCTATGGATTAGATATACGAGTGTGGCTTGTATGTCTCGTGTCCAATCCGGATATTATAACAACGGGATAATACAATACGGTAACATTGGTCACAAGGTTTGTCGGATTACTGACTATTTTTGTTAGGGTGGCATTGAAGTGTTGCTAGACACCGCTCTATGTTAGTAATTGTTACCACCAACTAAGTAGAAACCTATGGGGTCACACTCCCTATGGACTAAACTGGACTTGGAAATTAATTAATATGATTAATTAAATGGAAGGATCAATACCCAACCACAAGCGAACTTAGTAGGACTAATCTGCAAGGTGGACTAGTTCGTGTATGGGCAGGTTAGTATTGGGGCAATTATGTAGTTAATAAGGATAATTTACTATATAAGGGCACTCCTAGCTTATTATTCTAATAAGTTTCATAATTGTTATCACACAAGAGAGAGAGAGAAAAGCAAGTAGAGAGCCAAGACAAGGAGGACGAACACCCCCCCCCCCTCCCCGTCTGCCCCTCCCTCTTGTCGTCGGCCTCATGAGGCGCGGCCTTGGGTGTCCCATTTGCGTGATCTTCTTCTTCATCCTTCTTCCCTAACTAGCACAAAGGCGTGAGAAGGATCCGGAGGAATCCTAGGATTTGACTTCCATAGAGACGTGGACACAATTTCACGTGAAGTCATAAAAGGATGAAAAACAAGGTACACAATGTTCTATCTCATACCATCGTTATGATGTCTAGTCATGTGATCCTTGGAGGGTCTTTAAAGGAATTAACTATTTTTTATTCCGCTGTGTAATTCGTATCAAAACCCTACAAATAGGAAGCAAGAAAAATGGATGTATGGAAGAGTGCCTTCACCGTGTGTTCAAATTCAGGGCTTTGTGCATTCCATCGCACCCTGAGGAATAATAAACCAAAATTTCTAAGTTTTTAAGTCCAAAGCTCTCGGTCTGCGTTTGAACGCAGGGTCTGTGTGTTCATCGCAACAAGAGAAGAAAGTTTTGGGCGGCCTGTGGAGTGGCAGTTTCATGATTTTGGCAAGGCAACATGGAAATATGTGCAGTATTTATACCAACTCGACCTAGCATCCAGAGAGAATCATCATATAGTGGTGGAGTGAACTATGAGCTTAGGATAAATAAATCCAACAAGTTGACGGATCGCGAGGATTCCTCTATCATTTGAAAGTTCTCCTTCTCTTTTCAGGAGTCGCATGAAAAACCCAAACACTATGTCGGTTTTTAGTATGAATAGCTAAATAGTTTAACTAGGTTCCTCGGTAAACCTAGGATTTTGAATTAATTTTTCCGGATTATTGCTATGGATTCATGACATATGTCTTAATGCAGTTTTTACGCTCTAAACCCTAGTTTTCTATCTTGCTATTTTTATCATGTACGACTGAAGATTTTGAACTAGTAGTACTTCATATCTGGAACTGGTGCGCGAGAGTGAACTAGGACAGATTAGGATGAAAGATAGAATGTATTCCCATGTCATCATGGATCGAGGGGTGAAGTGTTAGGAATAGCATGAAAGCTTATGATCTCTAAATATATAAGTACCTTGTTTTTCCCTAGTAGAGGAAAAACAAGGAATTAAGCGAGACCAAGAGGATAACTTGATTCCCTAGTAGAGTAGAATGGATCTAGTAGTAGATGTGGACCGAGAGGACTCGATTCTAGCAAAGACCTAGTAGTGTGTGAGACCGAGAGTTGAACACACTAACCAATTACGTGGCATATGTACAATATTAAATTGCTTGTTTCTATACATTTTTAAGGGAAAATTAAATGCCCGTGGGAATGGCGTGTCTAAAGGGATGTGTTGAACAGAGCTTCCAGTTTACTTTTGAGGGCCATGTTCTAATTACAGCAAATTTCGCCCTTAATCTCGTTCCATCTAAATTAATTATGAAAAACACCATATGAGATATGGACTAGGAAGTGTCCTAGTGTTTCGTTCATAAATAATTTAGGTTATGAAGTTTATGTAAATAATTTACAGATAAACTTGAACCCATGTTGGATAAATGTACTATGTGGAAAATCCTGAGGAAACGAAGAATATTATCTCTACAATCCAATCGAGGACAAATTGTTTGTTGCTCAAACCGCCGTGTTTCTAGATAGAGATTGTATCTAAAAGAAATAGTGGGAGGATAGTAGAACTTGAAGGAGTTCAAGGACCACAACAGACCATTGATCCTTTTGATGGAACATGAGCAGAATCACAAGGTGTTGTGGAACGACCTACTCAGATAACACAAGAACCTTGTAGGTCATGTAGGATATGTCAAGGGACTAGAGAAATAAAGATTTATCATAATCCGGAGATATATCGCTCATAGGATTGAGCCTACAACCTATGAGATGGCCACATGTGGGCCATACTCTCAGAAGTGGCGAGGAGCCATGAGATACAATATGGAATCCATGTATTCCAACAAAGTATGAACTTTGGTGGAACCACCTCAAAGGGTAGGACCCATATGGTGCAAGTGGGTTATAAGGAAACCAAAATGGATGGTAATATGATTACTTTTAAGGGAAAATTGGTTGGAAAAGGGTTTCCTGTGAGTTCATAGTATACACTATGACGAAATATTTTCCCCAATTGTGATGCTTAAATCCATTAGCATCTTGCTTGTAGCAATCTATCTATAGATTGAGTCAAGCTTCTCGGAGTTGGATTCTTCGAATTGATGATGCAATCAAAGAAGTTTGGTTCCATCAATAATTAAAGATGAAGCTTGTGTTTACAAGAAGGTTAATGGGAGCACATTTATATTTCTGGTCTTGTATGTGGAGACATACTAACAATTGGGAATAATGTCTCTACTCAGCAATCTTGTAAAGATTGACTAGAGAATTGATTTTCAGTAATAGACTTAGGCGAGACAATCTATAAGGATCTATGGAGATAGATCAAGGGTAGTTGTTCGGCTTGAGTCATGGTACATATATTGACAAAGTGTTGAAAGGGTTCAACATGTAAGAATATGGATTCTTAAACATGTCACATGGAATTAGTCTTTGGAAGAGCTAATTGTCTTTCCAATTAGATTGAGAAAGGACCGTATGAATGAGATTCACGAGATACGCCATGTTATGTACTAGGCCAAATGTGTCATATAGAATGACACGGAGATACCAGCCAAATCGGGATGAAAGTCACTGGATTATTATCAAGATTATCCTTAAAGTACTTGAGAAAGAACTTAGGATGAAATCTTGGTAAATGAAGGATAAGAAGAGTTTACTGTACGGGGTTACAGTGATAAGAACTTCTAATCTAACCAAGAAGATTTCAGATTAAATTCAAGTTTTATGTTTTGCACTAGTGGGAGGGACTGTGAGCTGGAAAGGTTCCAGGCAAGATTCAGTTGCCGATTCTATCACAGAGGACTGATTATATTAATGCATGAGATGCACTTACTCAGAATATTCAATTTCAATCAAATTGTTGATAGAGGATATGTGAATATTTATCGGTAGATGTCTCTCTTACCTCGTGCAGTGAAAGCATGAGGGCCACGCTAGATCAATAGGCATGTGATGCAGAAGATTGACTCTAGTGCAAGTGGGAGACTGTTGGAAATATGTCCTAGAGGCAATCTATTTCTTGTGACATGTGTGGATTTACTTTTCATTCTGTTATCGATATGGAGATATTTTAACATGAATGAAGTCCTTAGAATATAAATGTTATATTTTTAAATATCCCATCGATAATATTGATTAAAACGACAATCAACTATGGACTAGTATGGGGTTGGATTGATATGGAGATATCACGGTCCAACACATGGGTATGCATTAAGAGTAATGGCATATTGGATTGACCCACGACGAGAAGGCTACATTAGATTATGTTAAAGTCACAAGCGCTTCTCGTAGTGCTAATGGTATTGTAATCCTTAGACTTGAAGTCACTATATACTCTAGTTGTGAAATATCATGCTTTGATATTATCAAACGTTGCGCCTTAATCGGGTAACTATAAAGGTAGTTATCGGGCATGATAGGAAGCAAGCTTAGAGATCGTAGTGATGTAGACAGGATTTTTCCCTCCCACATAATGGGAGTAAATATCCATGGGCCACTCGAGCGATGGTGATTATAGAATGTCTGGCCAGACTCAAATAAATCAATATGGAGATATTGATGTTATTTGCACGGATAAGCATATTCCCAGGATCGAGGAATTATGTATTTGATATACGAGTGTGGCTAATATGTCTCGTGTCCAATCCGGATATGGATACAAAGGGATAACACAATACATGAACATTGGGCACAGAGTTTTTCAGGTGACTATTTCTATTAGTTGGGTGGCGTAGATGTCTTGCTAGAGACCGCTCCATGATAGTATTTGTTACTACCAACTAAGTAGAAACGTATGGGGTCACACTCCCTATGGATTAAACCGGATTTGAAAATAATTAATATGATCAATTAATTAAAATGATCAATACACAACTACTTGCAAACTTAGTAGGACTAATTTGCAAGTTTGACTAATTTGTGTATGGACATGATTAGGATAGGGACTTTTATGCAGTCAACAAGGAGTTGTTGGACTATATAAAGGACACTCCTAGCTTCCTTCCCAGACTAATGCTCATAACACATTGAGAGGGAGATAAAAACAAGGAGAGAGAGCAAGACCAAAGAGGGTCGAACCCCCTCTGGTATGCCTTTACCCTGTCGCCACAAAAGAGGGTCGAGCCCCTTCTCTTGGTGTTCGTTGTGTGATCTTCTTGTTCTTCATCCTTCAATACTAGCTAGCAAAAAGGCTTGAAGGATCCGGTTTCAATCCTAGGAGTGGACTAGCCATAGAGACATGAACACTATTTCACGTGTGAAGTCATCACAGGAGAACCCAAAGGTATGTAGATACTAAAATCGTTTACTATCGTTATGTAGTCTCTTCCTGTAATCCTTGGTGGGATTTGAGAAGGATTATTTTTGTTATTCCTCTGCGTAACCTGCATCAAAACCCAACATTGGTATCAGATCCACAGGTCGTAGAGCATCACGTAGTTTATGTGTTATAATTTTTGTTGTTACACTTTAATTATTGTTTATCGCGTAAAACGAAAAAATCAAGCATATAGATGCAATTTGTGAATATGATTCAAGCTAAGTAAGATCTAATATTACATGGGATGTAAGGATTAGTGAATTTGGATCATATAGGATGTGAAAATTTCGGATCTAGAAAACTAGGTTTTGGGCACAAGTTGGAAAAGGTGTTTTTCAAACTTGGAAATAACTAAACTTGGGCAACAAGGATGAAGTTGTTTTGGAAACAACTAAACTTGGGCAACAAGGAGGAAGTTGTTTATGGTAACAACTCCCATAAGAGGTCCCCCCCCCTAGGGGACCGCCCCTCTCCTACTTGCCGCCCAAGAAAGCCACTGCCAAGGGGCCGGGCCTCCCTAGCGCATGGCCTAGCCGTGTGGGCTAGGGGCCGGCCGACCCCAAGGCCTTGTGTCGGTCCTTAAGGGTTTTGGCCATGGTAATGGTGGGCCTCTTGGACCGTATTGACCCTAGTTCATCCAAAAATCAACTAAAATTGACCAAGCGCGTTAAAATTGGATTTTAACTGTTTATGAGCTTTTTTCATGGTGATTAGATATGGCCTTAGGTTGTGGTTTGTTGTGGATGTTTATTTTGTGGTTTGTTTTACGGCCTGCGAGCTGATAAAATTAATGTAATAGATAATTATGTTTTACAGCCTACGGGCCAGTCTTCTTCTAAACTTGTGAGATCTTCTTATTTAGTATAGAAGAAATACCCAGTTTTGTGGATATAGGTATTTTCTGATATTATTATAAGTATTGGGTGTTAATACAATATTATTATAAGTTAGGGTACTAGTTATAATTATTTAAAAGTCAATTATTATTATTATTAATCACTTGGGGTTTTATGTATTTTTCCTAACTTAAAGTGTGTCTTTACTTAAACTAGGGGGTATTAATTGTCTTTTACCTAAAACAAGTGGGGAAAAAGTGTCTTTCCAAAAAAATTCTCATCTTCTTCATCAACCTCCTGTACGCACAGGAGACTTCTCCGTTCCCTTCGCCGCCCCGACGCCACCAGCCGGCCAATTGGCCACCAAACTTTGAAATCTTGTCCCAATTCAATTCAAAGCTCGATAATTTAGCATCAAGAAATCCAATTTCGCCAATTTTTTTGTCCCAATTCGGAATCGAAGTTTTTGAGGTGGGTCTCCTTCCACTCGCCGGATTTCTCATCTCTCCGCCTATTTAAACCGCTCAAACCCAGAGAGAATTCACACCAACTCAAGCTCTCAATCTCTCTCACCTATCTCTCTCTCTCTGCCGTCCAGATTCTCAAGCAGACCCGACCGCAGCCGAGTCTGCTGCCCACGTCGACGCCTTGCGTCGTCCTCCCCATCGCCCGCCGTCCTCGACGCCGGCTGTCGCCCTCTTCCCTCTGTCCGCCACCACCACCGTTCGTCGCCACCGTCGGCGTCATACCCGTCCTCTTCTCCTCTGCCTGGTACAACCCGTCCCTCTCTCCTTTTCTTCCTTTCGGTTTTATATTGTTTGGTTTTCTTTTCTTTATACTGTAAGTTATGAATGTTATTAGTTGGGAAGGAGAGAACAAGAGGGTTGTTGGCCCAGTGGTTAGTGTGCTTGTTAGTGAGGGGTGTAGGTTCCAGGTTCGAAACTCATAAGAGGCAGGTGTTTCATATACAAGTTTAAAAGTAATTTCACTCATCTTTACCCAAACATAAAAGAGTAGAATAAGGGTGATAAAAATATTTTTCTTATTTATTTTTATAAGTTTATAACAAATTTGAATTAGTTATTTTCTTCAAATAAATTTGTTATTTCATGTAAATAAAGGTAGTTAGTTTATAATTTATATCCTCTACTAAGGCTTGTTTGGATTGGGAGAAACTACTAATAGAATTATAGTTGCTTTTGGGGAAAATAATATGCTTCTCTACCCTAAATAATAAAAGCAATAGTTTAGCTAATCATAGAAGTTATATTTATATAACTATAGCGATGCTTTACGATAATAAACGAGAGTCCGTATAAATCATGTTTTATTAATAGAAATATTATCGTTAGATTTTGGGGAAATAGTAGGGGTTTACACTTGCGTGTACAAGTAGAACTTTGTTTGTGTTTGCGCTAGCATTGTATTAATTAGAGAATTATAAATTTGTATGCCACGAATTCTCTGAGGACGGATATGTCGAGTACTACGACTAGTTTTATGTGATTGCGATTTATTGAGGTAAGTAAACATGCCCGGCCTAGCGCCCTTTCCTTCTTTCGTGTCAAACTGTGTTTTATGATTTATTGTCTTAAAATGAAATATCTGCTTTAAATGTGTATTTAAGCATCTTGTTGATTTTACTAAAGTGATTTTTATCACCACTGTCACATGAGATATTAATAAGACGTAATGACGTAAAGTGGAATAGTTGTATCGGGGAACATTTATTTTGGGATTGGTCGATGTTGACTCCGGTCTCTCGACCCACTTTATTTTATTTTGTTCGGCCGCAACAGCCCCGAGTTTGCTCCTTGTACTTACCTCTCTGGTCGCAAAAAGTCTTAGAGGGGTGACGACACTTATGGTCTTGGTAGTGTGTGATGGTTGGTTCTTCCCCGTGTCAACATGATAAAAGATTGATTTCCAATAATGGACATTTACTATTGAAAACTGAAATTTCCGATTGGACAATGAAGAGAGTTTGGGAATGTTTCTCTAATTGAAATGTTAAAGTGAAGAGAGTTTGGGAATGTTTCCCCACAAGGGAAGTGATAAAAGGAAAAGATTTGCGAATTGTTATTTCATACTTATACTCTTACTCGAATTCTTTACTCTTCAAACTTATGTGTCATTTTTATAAAGCTTCATAATCGTTTTACATGTTTGGGTGTTGCTTACTCAGTATTTTCCGCAGACTTTGGAAATTGTGGTGTTTCTTTTTATTTTTGCACCACAGGTTTAGGGGGAAGCTTGGCTTGAGGGGGAAACGCGACTCGTCGTAGAAACTAGCATGATTCACATTTATTTTATTTATAATTTCTTTTAGTTTCCCTGAATTTCTAGATTGGAATAATGCCCATATTTGTGGAGAGACAAGTTTTAAAGTTTTAATTAATTATTTTAAGGATTTCGTTTGGATTTTCTGTTATAAAACATCCTTGTATTCGGGTTTAACCCCGGGTACGGAGTGACATCGCCGGGCTTCCGGCTTGGTCGTTTTGGGGGTGTTACAATAGATGCTAGCTAGTATTAGATAAAATAGATTATATTCAAGATGGAGAAGAAGAAGCCTAAAGAATTAAAGAAACCACAAGATGGAGCATTCCACAAGGCTAAGGAGCATGGAGCATTCCACAAGCAATGGAGCATGGACCAAAAGATGGAGGCACATGGAGATGAGCTTGCTATTTTAGGGTTCATATATATTCTCACTGGCATGAGAATATCTTAGTTTAGAAGCCATATCCATATCACGTGTAATTTTGTTTGTGGTTGTTTATTTATTGTCTTATTATTTTATTGTTGGTGTATGGATGATGCATGCAAAATTGATAATAAGATAATTAAACAACCCGAATCTTTTATTTGTGAGATTGTCCAACTCAAAATAAGTAGATCAGTTGATATGGATCAACAAAACAATTAAAACTGGCAAAGCAAATCCCTCAATTTAAATATTGTGTTTTGCATTATCGTTACTTAAACACTTATCATTATCATGATTACCAAGCTCGTGCGTGCCAAATCAGGGCGACTTGGTTTGTCATAGGTGTGATGCGATGGCAAAAGCAAGTAATGTGCAATTGTTTAGGTAAGAGGTTGGACGGAACTAGGTGATTTTAATAAGATTAAAAGCCTAGAGACAACCAATTGGGATTATCCATGTGATGGATAACTAAGAAGTTATTTGCCCAATTGAACCAAGAGTTGCATGGGATGCAATTGGAATTGTTCATACCTAAATAACTAAATTTGGGTGACTTGCCAAAGCAAGCTCGAAAGAAGTGAAATATGGATCTTGACCCACTAGAAAATATTATGATATTTTCCGCATTAATATGGAGGGTTATTAATCCGAGAAAAATAGTGGGAGCTATGTTTAACAATTTAAGTCCTTGTTAAATATAGTCAAACGTCACAATTCTTTGCATAAATCCTATTGTGTTGAATACCCGTGACATTAAACAAACAAAACGTGACTTCATGTCCTTAAAAGGACAAGCTGTCTGGAATCTAATTTAAGACTGATATAAAATTGAGAATTATTCTCAAATAAAGGAAAAATGTTGTAAATTGTAGAGCATAAAGTTCTCTTTCCACCGACTACCTGGACACACTAAAAGCCTAATGGAATGGACAACAAAGAATGGTTCTTTGGATGTAACTTTCCTCATGACAGCTGCCTTGAACTCTAAGCTTTGGAAGCAAGACGAGAAATATGGAGGCGTATGATATGATCGTACATTAAAAGAATCTCTTTCAAAGAGCGAGTTAGACATGAAAGGCTTGAAGTGTGGCTCCACTTTGCACTCTCTTGCTTAGCACTCGTCATGATC
This sequence comes from Linanthus parryae, assembly GCA_023055425.1. NCBI lineage: Eukaryota > Viridiplantae > Streptophyta > Magnoliopsida > Ericales > Polemoniaceae > Linanthus > Linanthus parryae. The sequence continues at coordinate 39,447,795 of JALGPY010000001.1, read as the reverse complement.
AAGATGGAATGAGTTCGGGCTTGCCATTATAGCGAGCTAGACATGAAAGGCTGTGAGTTATCTATGAGATAGATAAAGATTAAATAATTATTCTCCCAAAATGGACCGAGAATTACATTGGATGCAAGTATAGTGTTTGTTCAAAGGTGATTTACTCAAGATAATTGAGAATCGCTGTACAAAACACTCATAAAGGGTTAAAGGCAAAACATGTTAATGGTTAACAACATGATACCGAATATCATTTATTTATTTATTGAGAATTAATACCAATTTCTTAGTATAGGTAAACTAGAATATGTCTTCCCCAAAACTAGTGAACAAAGGTGACAAAACTCTTCCTCTCCAAACTCACTCTGTAAACTCTCTCTGTGTGAACAAAACTTGCTCTCCATTTTTGTTTCATCAATCAAAGGGGCTCGCTGCCGGCGAGTCCCCTATTCTTCTTGTTGTCGGTTTGTTACTTTCTTTATGTATTTTCAGTTTCTACCGTCTAAGAGCGGTTTTCCTCCGTCAAATGACGGCCAACTACCGCATTAGAGCGGACAACTACCGCTTGGGAGCGGTTCTCTTCCGCCAAGGGGCGGCCAACTACCGCATAGGAGCGGTTCTTTTCTGCCAAGGAGCAGCCAACTACCGCTTAGGAGCGGTTCTCTTCCGCCATAGGGTGGCCAACTACCGCCTAAGTGCGGTTTTTATCTACAATAAGGTACTAATCTACCGCATAAGTGTGGTGTTATGTCTCACATGGTCTTGCAGTTTCGCTTTGAATTTCTTGTGGAGTCCGAATTCTGCTATCGTGATGGACGAATTATTTTCTTCACCCCTCCCATTGCCCCGGATGATGGAAGACAAAAAGCATTTAAGCCAATTGGTGGTGAAGTTGGAGCGTACAAAAATCAGGAATCGTTTGAAGCGATAGTTTCTGATTTGTTCTTCTTAGAAATTTACAAATTGTGTAGGCAAGATTATGAAATGTGTAATGTTAAATTGTATTTCATACTCGTTTCATCCATTGTAATTGTGATTGTTTATAATGAATGAAAGTGTTGAATGCATTTCAAAAAATAATATGTCTTCCCCTAAAAAGCTAGAATGCGCTTGTTTCTACTTCCTTGTGATTGTCAGCCTATTTTATTTCCTTCGAATTAGTTGTATTATCATTCTCAATAATATATTTATCTCACTCTAAGAGACATGACATGGACTTGGAACAAAAATTACTTTTAGAAATGTTAATTAGAAACCGTTCATAAGTCACCTTCATTGAGACCTGTAAAGTGGCATCTCCAACTCAGAACTTACTTGGTCTCGGTCTCTCCAGAACCCTCTTGTGCCCCAGAAGCATTATCAGCATTGAAATTGAACTCCAACCATTTTTTTTTTTTTTTTCCTTTTTTGACAAACTCGTCATGTGATATAATTGAAAGAACACGTCTAGGGGTTGCAACTTATTGTGACCCTGACAGATACCAGCATTTAGACAAGAAGAAGAAAACAAACAAACAAGACTTGCTCAGAAGTGGGTTTAGTCACCAGAATTCGCTGTACTGGCTGAAGGTTGTATACGGAAGTGGGATTCTTGGTAATTTTCAGTAGGACACGACACACTTCGTTGTTTCAGATGCATATTTGTAGCGACTTTGTGTTAGGTTTGGTTTATTATTTTCTCACTTGTCTCTTGCTACGAAAGATAGTCCCTAACAAGATACAATACTTACGAAATGTTGAAATTATATTCTTCAATTTTGTATGTTAGAACCAAAGGAGATGCATTTGATCCCAAAGAAAATGGAGAAAGGGGAAAAGAAGGCCAAGAGAAATCATCATGATTAACTTTGAATATATTTGAAACGGACGATGGAGCGCTTTGCAGAAATCAATTTCTTCGTCTTGTGAAATCTTGTATGCCGATTTGGAACTTTGATTTTCTTATGCGGTGACAAAGAAAGAATAAGAATATCTGATTGATTAATAGTTTAGCTAAGGGGGGTCCTGAAATTCTCCACCTTATCTTGCCTTTCACAAGATAAAGCATAAAGATAATGCGTGTAGTTATTTGTAAAACCATTGAAATTTGTTGAGAGCATCTCTCATCAAGTGGTGGGCACTCATTTGCAATTGCACTCCTCCGCTCATTGATTTGTTTCGCCTACTTTCTTACACTCCCTTGTTTATCTTGTTTATATCATTGAGCTATTTTTGGTGGTAGCCACTCAATTGGAATTGCACTCTTTCCACTCATTGCTTTCTTTAGCCTAAAATGGCTTGGCCGATTATGTGTTTAGTGATGTAAACAAGACGGATCGTGTGCTAACATTATTTTTTCTCGAGCTCAGGTTGTGATTAGTGTGAATGTGAAGTCGAGCTTTTACTTATAGGCTTGTCAATCTCTAGGGTTTATTACAAGAAAACAATATGCACACATTATATATGGTTTTGAACCATTTATGTGATCTGACAAAGCACTATATAAGCATATCGTAATAAATCATTCTTCAATAGTTTAAGGTCAAATTGGTCCTTCGACAAGAGATAACCAAATAATTTCAAGGATTGGGATAGTAAGTGAAGTTTGGGACTTAAGGGTTTGCTTTGTTTGAGGTTCTGACCAGTCGATCATCAACAATCTTTCGGATCAATATAGATCGACCAATCTTCTTTCGGATCAATGTGGATTGAACTGACTTTTGTATGGCCTGTAGAATAGTCAAGTGCACAAAATCAGTCCCGGAAACCACTGTTAAGAAAAGGACATCGACCAAAAGTCTTGAGCCAATGACTATAAATAAAGCAATTAGTTCGGTGACAATTTGTATCATTCGTAACGTCAAAGTTTTGCATATTTGTCACTTGGGAAAATAAAGAGACACCAAAGAGTGGAAATCGACTAGTAAAACGACCTTTCGTGTTTTCATACTAGCATGTTGAACAATTCAGACCTAATTATTTCTACTTTGTCTCTCTAATGACGAATCTCTTGCCGTATTCAACTTGATAATTTACCTAAACTAGAAAATGATTGATCCGTTGGATTACCTGCCCTGTGTTTTCATTTGCTCTCAGTCTTCTATCTTCTTCCACATTCATCTCTGGAAAAAACTGGAAATCTGCCGGCCAGAAAAACCAACCACTTTGTCTGGCATGTTAACCCCGTTGTGACCGCAACTTTCAGATTCGTAACAAAGTTCTTGAGGCATCAAAACATGCTATAACTAACTTGATACAAACTTGGTTCGAAACGATCCGACTAGTCAAATGTAAAAAAGAAAAAGCTAACTGCACAAATGCCTCAAAACTGTAAAACCATGAAATTCAATGACTATTAAGCGTAACTTGGTGTTGTATATTGAGGTGAATTGTTCATTGCTCGGCTAAGGGTCGATTTCATGAACCATCATTAGTTAAAGTGGCGTACAATTTTTCATGAATTGAGGTGAAAGGTTGGTTAATTTCTTGATCAAAGTAGCGTGTCTGTTTCATGAACCATTATGAGTCTAAATTCCAAACAACCAATGCGTGTCATCCGATGTAGGAAGCCATTTCGGTTTTGGGAATGAAAAATATGGGATGAACAAATGAAACTAGCATGAATCGGAACTAACATGCCATCGATGATGATGTAAGACCGATTCAATACCAACCTCTGCATCTAATTGAGATCTGATCCAAAACTTGATTGTAAACTTCGTCCAAGTTTGGATTTCTCCTTCATCCAAGTTCTGATTTCTCGTTTAGGTTAAGCGACTGCAGATCATATGGCGTTCGAGGCTAAGTTCACTAAAATTGTTCAAATTTTTGGTAGAAATACTTCAGAAACTATCATACACAATGCACAGAACAACATGAAAGTAGTGTACATACTAATACATAAACAACCTTATTGAAGCAGAGAGATCTTACAACAAAATATAAAACCTTAGGTTGGTCAAAGCATGGATCAAAAAAGCACCAGCTGACCAAGATCTAACCAGAGAGACAGAACCCCTCTTTACATATATTTTCACCTCTGCAAATGTCAAAAAACCCATTTGCAGAAGCTACTCTTCTTCTTCTAGACACAAAACTAAAACCCTATAAACCATAAAAACATAGCTTTAAATACACTACTACATAACGTAACCCCTATAGAGCAGACCAATCAATCTCCACAGACGGAAACTTCTCCAACAGGAAGCTCTCCGATTCGTCCAACGCTGGATCCGTAAAGTCAATGAACGTGATTCCTGATTCCGGCGAAGACCCACCGGAAACCTCGCCGGCCGTCGACGGCTCCGGCGATGGCGACGGTGAGGGTTCCACCTTGACAACATCTGCGGCGGCTTTCTTCTTACGAGAACTCCCCTGTTTCTGCAAACTGGCCAAATTCTCGCAAATAGCTTGGAGCTTCGCATCGACTGAGGAATGAAGAGGCGTGAAGTCATCGAGTCGGTGCCGGAGATTGGGGAAATTGAGCCTAGCGAAGTCTCCCCGGAGCTTGTAAGCTGCTCTGTCATAAGCCATGGCTGCTTCCTCTGCAGTGTCGAATGTCCCCAACCAGAGACGCGTCCTGTTCCTTGGGAGCCTAATCTCGGCGACCCATTTCCCCCAATGTCGCTGCCTCACTCCCCGGTAAAGCTTCGTGGGCTTCGCCGGCGCCGGAGCTCCGATTTGCTTCATCAAGACCGGCTTGGGACCGAGAAAGCTAGAGATCTGACTCTGTTTCTGATTTAGCTGCAGTTGTCTGATGGTTTGGGTGTGGATTGATGAGACTGCAGCTAGAGAGGCCATGTACTGTTGTTGTTGGTTTTGGAATTGGATTTGGGATTGGATCTGGTAGATCTGGGATTGAGAGAGGGAATTGAACCCAATTGGATTTGGACCCTCTTGGTCAATACCCACTTGGTGAATTGAAGATGGGTATGAGCAAAAACCAGGATACAAATTGGGTGAAGGAGGATAGATAGGAGAAGAATTAGAGATAGAAGGTGAAGAAGGAGATGAGAGAGAAGATGAAGAGGTGGTGGGGGTGGTTGTGGTGGTTGATGAGGCACTTTTCATAAAAGGTTCAAGTGCTTTCATCAACTCCTCACTGAATGGATCTGAGAAAATTGAACTATTGAAGGTATCTACAGCTGTTGCCATGGTCTTACAAGAGAAAAAGGTCAAAGAAATTCACAAATGAAAAACAGAGAGATAGAAGAAAGAAAGACCTGTATCTTATGACAAAATTCAAGAAACAGGGGTGGGTGAAAGAGTTTTGAAAATAAGGAAAACTCTTTTTTGGTTGAAGATGATCACCAGAAATCAAAACAGGGTTATGAAAAAAAGAACCCTGTTTGTAGATCTGGGTGATGGTGATGAAACTAAAGAAAACTGGAACTAACCAAACCTGGATCACTATTCTGGAACACCTGGCCTTCAAAAAATACACCCTTTGATGGGGTTTGTTTGCTTCTTCGTCTTCTTCTTGGATCTGATCTGTGTGAAAACTTCAGAGAGAAACAAACCCTGCAAAAAAAGAAATTTTTCGAAAGGCAGACTATTACAGAAAGGGATTCAGAGAAGCGGGGAGCGTTAGAGAAGGGGGGAGAGAAGATGAACACTCAAATGTTGGGTGGTGAACTCACTTTGTGTATCGCTCTTGCATTTCAGAGTTTTCTACCCTCTGCTTTTATAGCCAGGGCTCCCCTGTTTTCTATCTCCATGTTCTCTCTCTACCCACTTCCTCTTGTTTTGAAATTCCGAAATCAACCCCTCCAAGTTTGAGTATACTATTAAGGGCTAGTTTGGGAATGCTGTGGCGGTGGTAGAAAGCTGTTGTGTGAAAACACAGTAGAAAGCTGCTGTGAGTTCTTGATAAAATGTTGTTTGGTAAATATTACGTAAAAGCTGCTGTGAAATATTGATATAGTAATTTTGTGTTTGGTAAAATCAACTGTGAAGTTGCTGTGAGAGGGTAAAATGACAAAAATATATGACACGGGTCATTTCCGGAAAGATAACTATTGATATTTTAAAAAATTGTAAGGTCAAAATCGGTTGTAGATAAATTAATCAAAAGCACTTTCTGGAAAAGCATCTCCCCCCTTGCTTCCTGAAAACTGTTGTGGGACAGCAGAAACTGTGCGGAAAAGCAGAAATTTTATTTTTACCAAACACACTAAAACCGCTTCTGCTGTCGGAAAGCAGCTGTGCTGGCAGCAGAAGCATTCCCAAACTCACCCTAAAATGATCATTGTAACAAATTCCATTATTTTTTTCTTTTTTTTCTTTTGAGAAATACAGTCCGTCCGTCCCAGCTCTTTCTTCCCATCTGACTTTTTTGACTCGTATCTAGGTCAATTTGACCGGGTGATTTGGATAGCAAAATAATACGATTTTTTGATAATTTTTTCACCATATTATAGAGCACCTTTTACTCTATAACACCATGAAAAAATTATCAAAAAATTACATCGATTTGCTATTCAAATCACCGGGTCAAAGTGACGCAGTGAATAGTGACAAAAGTCAAATTGGGAAGAAAGAGCTGGGACAGACTGGTAGGAATTTGTCATTAACTTGGATTAATCATACGACAATCATTCACCCTACCAGGTACAGAGCCAATCCAAAGTTTTGCTGCATCTAAACTAAGACCAAACTTAGGCACTTGGCTAGTCGGTACGCTCGTAGATTAAGCACTCTTGGACACCAACTACACCTAGCCTCTCGAAATTGTTGCATCAAATTTTTGCATTCCAGCATGATGGAGCCAAAATGGCTTCGACCCTCCGTCACTTATTTGCATCGTTCCGCCACAAGGTAGTCCCTGTAACATAGCAAAACATTTGGTACTTCTACTCGTTGAAAGTTCAATCGCCAAGCAAGTTGAAGTCCCTCTCGTATGGCCAAGCCTTCGGCAATCTTTGGATCATCATAGCAGATATTGATGCTGACATAGCAGCGTTGTGGAACCCCTGGTGGTCTCTTATACAGATTCCTACCACTGACCTGTCTTTCACCACACAAGCACCGTCCGTGTTTATTCTTACCCAGTCCATCGGCGGCGGCTCCCACATAACCGGACCACCTTGCTGTTGCTGCACTTCCATTCCTTTGTATAGTGGAAAAGAAATCTATTGTCAAAGATTATTCACGACATCTTCTTTCTGTTTTATTTTTCTAAGTATACGCCATCTTGTTTCCTTTTTTCAAGAAAAATAACTGCTTTTATATAAACGGGGAGAACCAGTTACATCTTCTTGAACGATTGATGAGGCCCATTGGGTCTCATAGTGAAGCCAAATACACTTGGAATCTATACTCAGTTCGTGCTTGGCAAATCTGTTGGCGACTTTGATGTTTGAGCGTCCTGAATGTTGGAATTTAACTGATGTCAGCTTTATGGATTTCCTGATAGTCTTGAATAATTTGATCCAAATCAGAGACGAAATTGCTGCAAAACTCCCTTCCTGAGTTGAGTTTGTTGAAGATGTTTAGCGCATCTAATATAATTATAATCTGTTTGTACTCTTGTCGGGTTGCAAGTTTCAGAGCTTTGAAGACGGCCAAAGCTTCCACTTCTCTAACAGTTGAGGCTGCCGGAAGTGGAGTTGCCAAACCGGTGAGAAACTTCCTGAAGAGTCATGGTATACTGCTCCATTTTTTTATGTCCGAGCACCACTACTCCAAGCGCCATTCGTATTACATTTCGTCCAGTTTGGAGCTGGAGGAATCCACCCCTCGACTGGCGTTGATGATACTCTTGTCGCAGTCCTGATGGGCTGAGCGTGGTTGAGCTCTTGGATGTAACTGGAAACTTGTGCCGCTATTTTGGCTAGGGTCTTGCACCGATTGTGAAAAAGTTTTTGGTTGCGATTTCCCCATGGCATCCACACACCCACACAAAAACTTCTTCTCCCTTCGTTGTCCATGTCAGTGAAAGCGAGGGGGATCCACTGTTGTATGTTTCCAGACCTCTGCTGAAGGAATTGAGATCCGAAAACTACCTCTCAAGTCTTCACCGAGTGAGGGAACTCCATAAGAAAGTGAGTGGAGGAGTCCGTGGCGGAGTAGCATAATGGGCATAAAGTACTCGTATCCTTTTGAAATTTGCTAATCTTCTCCTTGATGGCTAGAGAATCATGCCAAGCCCGCCAAATAGTATAGATGCACTTCTTCAGGATCTTCGTCTTCCATAAAAGTTTCATCCATGCACCCATGGAATTGCAGCTCGTTCCTTGGTGCGTAGGAGACTTCTGCTTCAAATATTTAAGAGGGACATATCCTAATTTTAATGAATATTTCACATCCTCAATGTAGCGCCATATTAAATGATCAGGAGTTGTGAGAAGAGGGATAGATGCCCTTGGACTTCTTTTACATCCACATCAAGCAACATAGTTCCCGCTTTTTTGGTGTCCCAATACCGTTCAAGAGTGCTGGACTATTAGTGATATGATTGATAGTACTGAGTGGAATGGGCTTGTTTGGATGAGAGGAGGTAGAGAGGAAAGGAAAATTCAAAAATCCGGAAAAAAATTGGTCAAACCTCTCCAAACTCCTAAAAATCCGAAAATCCGCACAAAATTCCGGAATTTCAGCTAAAAATCCGGAATTCCGGATTTCAAGCCGGAAATCCGGATTTTTGGGGTAAAATCCGAAAATTTTTGGTAACTTCCGGACATATTTAGTTGATTTATGGTTTTTTAATTGAAATGTTTGTTAGCTTAGTGGTAAAGTGTCTGAAACTTTTGCATGAGATCTTTAGTTCGAACCTTGCTATCTAAAAAAAATTATCAATAGTCTACAATAATATATCGCATCCAAACACTACAGATTAAATGAGCTTTTAAGCTCAACCTCTCACTTATTTTAAGCCCACTCCATCGGCGGCGGCTCCCACATAACCGGACCACCTTGCTATTGTTTCACTTTCATTCCTTGTATAGTGGAAAAGAAATCTGTTGTCAAAGATTATTCACGACATCTTATTTCTGTTTTTTTTTTTAAGTATACGCCATCTTGTTTCCTTTTTTCAAGAAAAATAACTGCCTTTATATTAACGCGGAGAACCGGTTACATCTTCTTGAACGATAGATGAGGCCCATTGGGGCTCATAGTGAAGCCAAATACACATGGAATCTATACTCAGTTCGTGCTTGGAAAATCTGTTGGCGACTTTGATGTTTGAGCGTCCTGAATGTTGGAATTTGACTGATGTCAGCTTTCTGGATTTCCCGATAGTCTTGAATAATTTGATTCAAATAAGACACGAAATTCCTGCAAAACTCCCTTCATGAGTTGAGTTTGTTGAAGATATTTAGCGCATCTTATTCAATAATAATCTGGTTGTACTCTTGTCGGGTTGCAAGTTTCAGAGCTTCGAGGACGGCCAAAGCTTCCACTTCTCTGGCAGTTGAGGCTGCCGGAAATGGCGTTGCAAAACCGGTGAGAAACTTCCTGAAGAGTCATGGTATACTGCTCCATTTTTTGATGTCCGAGCACCACTACTCCAAGCGCCATTCGTATTACATTCCGTCCTGTTTGGAGCTGGAGGAATCCACCCCTCGACTGGCGTCGATGATACTCTCGTCGCAGTCCTGATTGCCTGAGCGTGGTTGAGCTCTTGGATGTAACTGGAAACTTGTGCCGCTATTTTGGCTAGGTTCTTGCACCGATTGTGAAAAAGTTTTTGGTTGCGATTTCCCCATAGCATCTAGACACCCACACAAAAACTTCTTCTCCCTTCATTTTCCATGTCAGTGAAAGCAAGGGGGATCCAGTGTTGTATGTTTCCAGACCTCTGCTGGAGGAATTAAGATCCGAAAACTACCTCTCAATTCCTCACCGAGTGAGGGCACTCCATAAGCAAGTGAGTGGAGGATTCCGTGGCGGAGTGGCATAATGGGTATAAAGTACTCATATTCTTTTGAAATTTCTAATCTTCTCCTTGATGGCTAGAGAATCATGCCAAGCCCGCCAAATAGTATAGATGCACTTCTTCGGGATCCTCGTCTTCCATAAAAGTTTTAGCCATGCACCCAAGGAATTGCAGCTCGTTCCTTGGTGCGTAGGAGAATTCTGCTTCAAATCTTTAAGAGGGCCATATCCTAATTTAATGAATAGTTCACACCCTCAATGTAGCACCATATTAAACGATCCCGAGTTGGGAGAAGAGGGATAGATGCCACCATAGTGTCCCACAAAATTCATCCAACTCCAACTCCCGAACTTGAATACCCATCATAATGACCTCACTCAAACCCACAACCCATTTTCTCCTCCTACATGTATCATCTATGTCGATTGCCTGCCTTAATCAACCCTCAAATCATAGCTCAAGAAACTATTCAAAACTAACTGTGGATCGAAATGTCTCGACCAATTACAAAGAGATAATGGAGTGAGAAAGTTAAGAAGTTCTTCGTAATCGTCGGTATCTTTTTCCCTGTATGATGTATCCTGCAAAAAAATGTGTAGCTTCCGTAATTTTGATCAGCATCAGTTGTGTGTCAAGGACTAATTTGTATTTTCAATTGACCCATGACTAAGACTTATCTATGTAGGTTTTTGATCATGGATACGCAGCGGAAAAAGATAAGTTATCCATTCAATACCCTCCAAGGATCACAGGAAGAGAATCATAACGATTGTAAAGGAAGAATCATGTTACACACCTTAGGGTTTTCCCAGTAATGAATTGTAACGTGAATTGTGTCACGTCTCTACGGTTGATCCACGCCTAGAGTTGAGATCTAGATATTCCTTCTCCTTTGTGCTAGCTTGGATCGGAGGAAGAGGAGGAAGAAATCACACAACACGAGGTAACAAGGAGGTTTCGGCCTCCTTTGTTGGACGACGGGTAAGGGGCGGCGCAAGGGGGTCGGGTTCGGCCCTCTTGTTGCTTGCTCTCTCTCCTTTTGTTCTCTCCCACTCAAGTTGTGAACAATAGAGTCATAAGTGTGGGAAATAAGGAAGGAGCATCCTTTATATAGTCCAAAAATCCTTGTCAACTACCTAAAGGCCCTCTTCTAGTCCTACTAGAATTCGGTTTAGTCCCTTCCTTGCAAATTAGTCCTACTAAGTTTGCAAGGTGTTGCAAAGTGATCCTTCTTATTAATTAATCATATTAATTAATTCTCAAATCTAGTTCAACTCTATCTAGCGTGTGACCCCATAGGTTCTATCTAGTTGGTAGCAACAATTTGCTAATATGGAGCGGTCTCTAACAAGACATCCATTCTAGCCAACTAATAGAATAGTCATCCGACAAACCTTGTGCAAGTAATTTTCACATCCATTTGTCTCCATATCAGGATTGGACACGAGGCATACACGTCACACTCGTACATCCAATCCATAGTTTCTTGATCGTGGGAATAGCCTTATTCGTGCAAATAACATCAATATCCTATATGAATTTATTTGAGTCTGGTCAGACATTCCATAAGCACTATCCCGCGAGTGGCCTCAGATATTTTCTCCCGTTATGTGGGAGGGACAAATTATATCTATGTATACTACGATTTCTAAGCTTGATTCTTATTGTATCCGCTACATGCCTTTATAGCTACCCAGTTACGGTGTAGCATTTGACGCTACCAAAATCACAATAATCCACAACTAGACAAATCCAGTGACTTCAAGTCTAAGGATGACAATACCGTTGTCACCACGAGAGGCGCTTGTGACTCATAACATGTATGTAGCCTTCTCGGAGATGGGTCAATCCAGTGCGCCATTACCCTTAATGCACACCCATGTGTTGGATCATGATATCTCCATATGCGCCATTAACCTTGCAACATGAGCAAAATTCTCCTCATTATCAAACCTTCGTCCTGGTTGTAGCCTTGAGCTACCAGTCTTGCTTTGTTTCTGATTACCTTACCATTCTCATCTAACTTGTTTCTGAAGCCCATCTGGTACCAATGACAGACTGATCTTTAGGAGGTGGAACCACATTCCATACCTTGTTCCTCTCAAATTCATTGAGTTCACTTTGAATTGAAATGATCCAGTCTGTTTCTTGTAATGCTTCTTTCACATTCTTAGGCTCCATAAGAGAGACAAAAGCATTGAAAGCACATAGGTTCTTCAACTGTAATCATGCTTGTGTACCAGTAGATGGATCAGATATAATGTTGTCAATTGGATGAGATGAAAGATATTTGAATCTCTTTCTTGGTGCCCATGGTTCAGGTTATCTAGGAAAAGGGCCGGCCCATCTGCTAGACAGATTAGGTGTTCGCCTAGGGCCCCCAATTTTAAGGGGCCCCGTAGTATTTTTCCAAGCGTAGGGGTAATATCGTAAACTTATAATACAGTTAAATTAAAAAAAAAAAAACGGTAGATAACATTTTGAAGGAAACTAAAAGATTTAGAAGATAAGATTGCGCAAGAATGATAACTGGTTTGCGGTCAACCATGTCACAAGAACGACTAAGTGATTTGGGTCTCTTGTCTATCGAAAGAGATATGTTAGAACATCTTAAGTACGACGATTTGATCAGTAATTTTGCATCTATGAAAATAAGAAGGGTAGTTTTTTATAAATACTGTAACTTTTTTTGTAGTGGGTAAGGTATTATGTCCCCCCACATTTTTCTACGGGTTAAAAACCCGAATTATTAGTAAAACACTAGGTATATACCTTCCTACTGTTGAGTAGACTTTTTTATTCACAATTATATTTATGATAAAAGGGGCCTCACTTTTAACCCTCGCCTAGGGCCCATATAAGTCTAGGGCCGGCCCTGTCTAGGAAGCTTCTCAGCTCTTTGAGATCTTGAAATAGTAGCTTGTTCACGTTTATTCTCTTGAGGTTTCTTTTCAAGGCTTTGAGACTCATTTTCAAGGCCTTGAAAATTCTTCTTTTTTTCCTGCAAGCTTTCCTTAGAACCATTTGAAGGATCTGCTTCATCTTCTGACTCGTGCTTGTTTAAATTCAAGTCTGCAAAACTTTCACTCAAAGAACCATCATAGCTTTCATCAAAAATAACATTAATGCTTTATTCAACAAGCTTTGTTCTCTTGTTATAGATTCTATAAGCTTTGATATTCAGTGAATGACCAAGAAAAATACCTTCATCACTTCTGGCATCAAACTTACCAAGATGTTCCTTACCATTGCTTTGACATAATAAGTGCAAACAAAATGTCTGAAGTAAGAGATGTTTGGCTTTCTTCCTTTGAAAATCTCATAAGGAGTCTTCGTTAGATAGGCCTAATCAAGCACCTGTTAAATATATAATTGGCAGTGTTCACACCTTCTGCCCAAAATAATTTGGCAGCTTGTTCTTTAAAAGCACTGTCCTTAACATGTCTTCAAGAGTCATGTTCTTTCTTTCAACAACACCATTCCGCTGAGGAGTTCTAGGAGCAGAGAAGTTGTGAGAGATGCCATGGGTAGCACAAAATAAATCAAACTCAAGTTGATCAAATTCTCTACCATTATCACTTCTAATGGAAGCAATAGGCAGGTTTTTAAATGTTTGAAGTTCTTTACAAAGCTTTGAAAATTCAGAAAGAGCTTCTGATTTGTCTCTAAGAAACACCACTCAAGTAAATCTAGAGAAATCATCTACAATAACTAACATGTACTTCTTACCCTTTGGAGTTGGATTTATCATTGGACCACAGAGATCCATATGCAATAATTCAATGGGTCTATTAGTACTTACAAAGTTCTTTGGCTTGATGAACTTCTTGTCTGTTTACCTTGAGCACAGGCTTTGCATACTTCATCATCTTTGAACTTGATAGGGGTAGACCTCTTACTAGGTATTTAGCAACTAACTTGTTCAAAGTGTGCAAGCTAATGTGTCGAAGCTTTATGTGTCAAAGCTTTGAATCCTCTTCAAGGCCTTGAGACACTTCATACTTTCTCCTGCAACTTTGTTAGTGTACAAAGTATAGACATTGTTTGACCTTGAGGCAGTGAGGATGCAAACTCCAGATTTCTCATTTTGCACCACACATTTCTCTCTGTCAAAAATAACTTTGTTACCATTGTCACATAACTGAGATACACTAAGCAAACTGAATTTCAAGCCATCAACTAAATAAACGTCAGAAATAGAATTTTCAGAATCTGTACCACTTTACCAATACCCAATATGTTGCATTTGTCTTGTCACCAAGTGTGATTGATCCTTCAGATTGCTCTTTCAGTTCTTAAAATAAAGATCTCTTGCCACTCATATGTCTGGAGAAACCACTATCCATAAACTATTATGTTCTTTGCTCTTGGTGACAGCCTGCAAACACCATTCAATGCCTTAACCAACTATTAGACCAAGTGTGGAATTTAGATTCATATTCAGGGTCAAACATGTTAGGTGGTCTAACCCCTTTATGAACCCAAATCTGTCTGACTTGTCCTTTAAGTTAAACTGGAAAAGTATTCTTCATTATGTGAGGGTCTCTTCTTCTAAAAGGACAAGTCATCTTAGCATGACCAATTCTGTTACAGTAGTGGCACTTAGGAGAAGTTTTGCCTCCAGCCTTCACAAATCTGGTATTGTTCTTTCTAAAAAAATTTGGATTGAATCCAATACTAGTTGTGTGAACAGACTTTAAGCTTCCTCCAAGAATCAGGTTTAGATTGTGTTCTGAGCCAAAAAGTTTGGTAATAATTTCCTTGGATTCTTGAAGTTTCTCAGCTAGAGTAGTCCTTTGTTCCTTTAATTCATAAGACTGATGTTTTAGAGAAACAATGATGTCACTCAAAAGTGAGTTCTCAGTGACTACTTCCTTTACTTGCGTTTTCAAGGCTTTGAAATTGGTTTCCAAGGCCATGAAATCCCTGTTAGATTTCTTCTGAGAAATTTCAAGATTCTGATTTTGGCAAACAAGATGCAAATTCTCTTTTGCTTGCTCATGAATATTTTCCTTTAATTTCCTGATTACTTTCAGATAGTCATCTTCATTTAAAAGCAATGTTCTAAGATAATAAGATAGGACATCTGTTGGTTTTGAAATCAAACAGTTTACCATTACCTCAATGTTATTTTCATAACTTTCATCATGCTTGGCCATAAGGTAGAGGTTGGCCTGTTCTTCTTCAAATTCAGAATCACTTGAGGAGTCTGCGTCACTCCAAGATGCTATCATAGCCCTCTTTCTCCAGTCATGGTATTTCTTCTGAAAGTGTTTTCTTTTCTTGCGTGGACAGTCTCTAATTAAATTTCTTGCATCACCACACTCAAAGCAATTCATTAATTTAGGCTTCTTACCACGGGAAGAAGATTTACCTTTGTAGTCTTTGCTACTGGAGGATTTGTTTTTATCCCTGCTGAAGTTTTTGTTTCCAAAGTTCTTCTTCATCTTTAGAATTCTGGTCAAGGCTTTGGAAATTAAAGCAAAGGGAACTTCATCATCTTCTTCTTCATTTTCAAGGCTTTGAGAGGCATATTCTCCTTGGCCTTGATAGCTTGATTCTTGACATTTTTTTGGCAGTTCTCCATCAACTTCATTCATGGAAGTTTCATATGTGAGCAGCTTTCCCTGCAAGTCATCAAGTTGAAGTGATAATAGATCTTGAGCCTCTTCAATATCAGTATTCTTTGTTTCCCATTTGGCTTTGGGAAGGCTTCTCAAAATCTTCTTGAATTTCTCTTCATTGAAAAAATATTTTTCCAAAGAGCCCAGATTGTTAACAATGTCAGTGAACCTCTTGAACATGTCCCATCTTCATTCATTTTAAACAGCTCATACTGTTTACGAAATTTGTTGATCTTTGTCTGATTGAATTGACTTGTTCCTTCAAAGGTTACCATCAACTTGTCCCATATTTCTTTAGCAGTCTTGCAGCCTGGAATACTGTTGAATTCATCTGCACTCAAAGCACAATTAGATCTTCATGGCTCTGTAATTTTTTAATTTTTTTTTAACTTAGAAGCAGAATGTGAATCCTCTGTCTTGGGAATTCTAATCCCATCTTTCTCTGTGTAGAATGTGTGAGGACCATTCTGAATGATAGTCCATAACTCAATATATTGATCAATGATGAACATTTTCATCAGGGCTTTCCAGTGCACAAAGTTGTCACCACAGATAAAGGAGGTCTGTTAGCAGCTCTTCCCTGAGAAAAGCCACCATCAGCTACAGTAATCATAATCACCAGATGGTAAAATCTATGTAATGATACAAGCTCTGATACCAATTGAAATACGGTGATGTAGGTAGTAAAGCAAGATCAATACTCTAGAAGGGGGGTGAACAGAGTATGACAACTTTTTACAACTTGTGCTAAAAGAGTGATTTCAAAGAAGTTTATAGAAAGCAGTGAGTATTTCAAGGCCTTGAAATAAGTTCAAGTCCTTGGAATCAAAACAGATAACAAAGAAAAAGATGAGAGTTTTCAAGGCCTTGAAAAGCCTTTCATACCCTTGAACTGAAAACCTGTTTTGTGCTGCAGATAAGCTAAGTATAGAAAAGCAAAATAAATGCAAGAGACATAGAGATTTATAGAGTTCAGTCCACTTGGACCTACGTCTCTACCTCAGGTATTTGATCTCTGCAGAATTTCCAACTCAATTCTTATTAATCAAAAGTTAAGCCCTAGATATCAAGCACATAGAGTTCCCTGACTCTGTTACAGCTTGTGGTTCTCACTAACCTATCTAGTGCTCTAGCTAACTGATTCAACAAGAATTCTCTGCTGTTCACTTGAACAACTCACGAGAATAAGAAGTAGCAAGTATTATCTAAATGATATACAAATATAGATCAGAAAGAAGAACACTGAGAACTGATGAAGCAGTTGAGTGAGCAGTGATCTTCTGAAGAATGGATTGAGTGAAATAAATCTCCATATGTGTTACTTGTCAATCCTGAAAATGTTCTGAGTCTCTGTGTTCGTGTCTCTAGGAAAATCTTCAGTCATTTTCTCTTATGCAGCTTGTTTGAATAACAGATCTTCAAGATCTTTTCATAACAAACTTTCCTAAAAATTAGTTGCAAATCTTGACTTGTCTAACAGCTCTTCCCAACGGCTAGTTGCTCAATATCTTCAACGATATTGACTTGATCTTGTAGCTGAGTATGTTAGGAAGGTCCATACATGTTTGCATAAGCAAAAAATCAATCTATCAATCCAGTTTCATTTTCTGCAACAACATAGTTTAGGCAAGTGACCCTGCAAAACATGTAATAACTTTTCCCTGCAAAAACTTGTTCAGACAGATGGATTAACAACAGTTTAGAGCATCAAAATGATTTGTCTTTGATCTTCAAAATACATATAATCAAGCATAGGGGATTGGGAATCAGATTAGGAACATAAGCTCCCCCTAAATTCATGTTGTATACTACACTGTGTGTTTCGGACGTTTGAAAACAGTTTCAAGTCCTTGAGGTTTCAAGCCTTTGAAACAGGCTGAACTTACAAAGTTACTATTGTATTCTTCTTGGAAGTGTAACTTGGGAGGTAATAGGGGTATATTTGTAAAGCACACATATACGTCGGATCGGATCAGGTCGGAACCCAGTGGATCTGCCCTGTGATCCAAATACATATCCAAATCTGATCGGTTCTGGCTTTCGGGATCCAGATCTGATCCATTTTCAATTGGATCGGATTCGGATCTGATCTATTCGGCTCAGATCTCATATAGGATCGGACCATCCCTACTCACATGTTGGTATTAGACGATAGATGTTTAGTACTTTTAGTGTGTGCATTAGTGTGGTTGTAATCGGGTTTTTTCTCTCTAATAAATTGGGTTTCGGGTCGTGGATGTAGCTAGTTTCACAACTAGTGAACCATGTTTAATTTTCATGTCTCGTTCTTTATTACCGTTCATCGTTCTTGCTTGATACTCAAGTTTTAACATAAGGTATAGACCAAAAGCTTTAGTCATGTATTCAGCATTATTATCAGTTCTAAATACAAGAACTACACACAGTTCAATCGATGAGAAACCATAGCAGATAAGCGTAGATATGCAACATATGCATCATTGTTTCTCTTGAGTGGATACAACCATCAAAATTTAGAATAATCATCTGCGAATGTAGTAGGCATAATTTTGAATTGATTGGAAATGACCAAGACCACATACAAGTTTTTAAGAAATATAGTAGAACTTCTATAAATTAATACTCGATAAATTAATAACCTCGATAAAATTAATAATATGTCCAGTCCCAACTACGAACTAGTACAAAATTGGACCCCAAAATACATATATTAGTTTCAACAAAGCAATAAAATAATAATTACTGCGAAAGAGAATAGAAAACCAACACTTTTTGGAAAGTTCTCATTTTTGATTGGTTATGGTTGATTTTTAAACACCTTATAGTTTAGGAGCCATACTTGATGTGATTTTAGAAAAAATAAATAGACATTTTATAGTGATCAATTTCTAACCATGTTTAATATACTGCGTTGATACCATATACTGGCTTTTTAGTACCATGAACTAACTTTTTACTCGTTGAAAAACAATGAATTTTATAAATTCAATTAATTTGTGTGTATATTCATGGAATGTGCTTTGAATTTGTTTTTGCAATTTATTTTTCATATCAATTTAAAGGCCATACTTGATTTGAAGTTAGTACCATGAACTAACTTTTTACTTGTTGAAAAGCAATGAAATTTATAAATTCAATTAATTTGTGTGTATATTCATAGAATGTGCTTTGAACATGTTTTTGCAATTTATTACTTTATCGATATAATAATATCTCGTTGAATTAATAAAATATCTCAATCTCAATATTATTAATTTATAGATGTTTTACCGTAGACCACAAAAATCTAAATGCACAAACCAAAAATGTCGCATGAAAACACTATTCGACACCGAGATGTTTAATTATGAGACTGCTACTACGAAAAAGTATGGAGTTTTGCGAGAAATATCTCCCGCCTTCCTCATAGATGCCCTTATTTCCCATGATGAATGATATTTTACTTCCTTTTATCTCAATATTTTTGGTTATCTATTCTACTTTTTCTGTCTCAAAATCTTCATCAATTTTTTTAAACTCATAATATCATGATTGTTTTAATTTATCCCAAATAAATGGTATCATAAAGGATTAAAAAAATACGAGTTTTAAATTTACGACATATTAAAAGGTTAGTAAAAATGTAGTTGCTCTGTTTTTTCTTAATCAGCTTACGTATCTTATTAGATTGTTCACTCTCTTTCAGTCTACTTTTCTTATTTAGTAAAATTTTGTTGTGAAGTAACTATTCTGCTCTCATAATTTATTGTGTTAACACCAATTTTAAATTTAATAAGTCATGAATTTTTAGGTGTTCACTTTTATGAATAAAATTACAATTATAAATGTGATTATTTTAAAATCCGCATTATTTTTTTATAAACTAATTGAGAAAGGGGATTGAATTTTACAAAACATAAAATTATTCTTACAAAATCACTAACATTATTTATGCATCTAAAGACAAATGAAATTGCACAAATGATGTTACCGGTTTTGTAAGAATTATTTTATGCTTTGTAAGAATCATTACCCATTAAAAAAAAATAGAGGTAATAATAATCACGTGTCACTTAAAAAGGTATAGTGACGAGATTTGAGAGGTAAATTTAGAAGAGGACTAAAGAAAAACATTTCAAAAACAAACGAAATGTTTTGGAAAACACAGAATCTTGGAGGGCAACTTAAAAATTACGGCTGAAAGTTTTACTTGCTTCAAGACACCACGGACACCTATCGTTTCGAAGTGGAGAAAAACGCGTGGCGGATGGTTATTGGTGGATTAATGGTAACTCCATTCAAAGTGTTTGACATTTTTTTCTTTATATTATTAATGCTTGTTTTGTCGCTTCTGTTGTAATTATTAGCGCACTCTGACCGTGACAACACAATTGTTGGCGATTCCGAGTTGCTATTCCATGCTCGTGGACCACTGGCATGTCGTGGACAAACATATTACGGATAAGAGCCCGCAACTTTTATTTAATTACGTGGGCATCCACTCAGCATAACTGAATAGCCTAAACCTACCTCCTTGCATTCCTAAGAAGCTCAAAACATGTCTATCCGTGCCATCTATCTAGGCATCAAGATGTCAACGGTGCGGGCCGTATTGGAGGGGGCCTGATGAGTGGGGGCGGGCGGGGTTGACTGGGAGGGGGCGGAAAACTTGAACCCCACCGGTCTCGATCCCTAAACCCGTTTAGGGGTTGAGGGAGGCGGGGAGTCTGGCTCTGGCCAACATATATTATTAATATATTAAATCATATATTTTTAATATTAATATATATATATAATATCTTAATAAACGATGCCATTTTGGTAGGGGCCAAATCGACGCCGGGTCTAGCCTGGTGTAGATACTGCTTTATGACATGGCAGATCTAGGCCACGTGGCGACCATCCAGCACACCATATTGTGCTCCACACACACAGGATCACCAGCCGAGCTGATCCATGTGGGGGCTGCGAGACAGAGCCCTCGCATACCACTGCACGGGACTTGTAGGGACTTGTGGTTTGGAGGCTAGGGTAAGCCCTGTCGCGTGCGAGCCAAGCCCGCGCGCGACCTTTAGTAACTGTTTTGAGAGATCTATGGCACGAGCTCCCTAGACCCGGTCAATCCGGTCAAACCCGGTCAACCTCGTAACGGTTCCGGTACTCGCGCACCACGTGCTCTAACGGTTCCTATATACTCGGACGAACGTGCCGTTATGGTTAAGCTAATTAAGCCGCCATTAATGGGCGCATTAACCACACTACAACGGTCACGTTCTCCAGTATATATATCGTTAACCTTTCCATACAAAGAAGAACAACACTGCCATACGCGGAAGCTCTGCCGAACCTCTGTCTCTCTCTCAGACATTGCTACTGACTTACTCTCTCCCTACACACACCCCTATTCTTCCTGTGCGATCCCTGATCCACTACGTACGGTGTACACGGAGGTCTCCCCGCCGGAATCTCGTGCACACATTTTGGTGAACCCGACGTGAAACTTACCAGCAAAAGCAACCATGTCTCAGGAGGATGATGTCAGCAACCGGTCGCCTTCCACCGAAAATCCCTCGGGAGACGAAGTCCGCCGTACTCCGACGACTCCCGGCGAGGCACCAACTTTGGAGTCTTTGGACGCCACTGTCCAAAGTCAGGCAAAAGCTCTCAAGTCTCAATCTGCGCAGTTGGAACGGATCTTGGCCGTTCTGGGCACCCTTGCACCGAATCCTCCACCAGTTACCGCTATCCCTCAAGGAGGAGGAACCCCTACTGCTCCAGGATTGGGAGTGTCAGCCACGCCTCCCAACCCTCACCTGCAAACTCCACCGTCAGCCGCGCAGCTGCCTTCGGTCCAAGGGTCAACGGCGCAAATGCTACCCCCTGCTGCTCACGCCTCTCAGCCCACGGCTTTGGCGTCTAACCCAACTTTGCAGTACACTCTGCCTCCACCAGCGACGATTTGGGGAAACGCGGGCAGTCAATACACTCCCAATCCTCCGGCGACATATGTGTCGCCACCGCCTACGGCAACCCCTCCGACAGTTACCGAGGGGAGCATTCCAGAGTGCATGACGTCTTTGCAGAAGCGCGTGGACTCCATCCTAGCTCATCAGTCGCTCGCGGATACCATCATCCCGAAGCTAGACAACGATCCACCCATTCCACGAGAGATCTATCTCATGCCTAACCCGGCGGGGTACAAGGCTCCCAAATGGGATAAGTTCGAGGACGTCAACGGGAACGCTCATGAGCATGTCATGCGTTTCATTGACGTCATGGGTCCATACGGAGCTGATCCCAAATTGCTGATGCGAGAGTTCCCAAAGACTCTTGGGAATGTAGCATACAAATGGTACCGGACGTTGGAGGCCGGATCTGTGAAGACTTGGGACGACATGGTCCAGAAGTTCTATACCAAGTTCTTCCAAATGGAAGAGAAGGTGACGATGATCCATCTCTCGCGGATGTATCAGAAACGCGAGGAAGACGGGATCACTTTCATCAAGAAATTCAGAGCGAAATCCTTGGAATGCAAGGACCCCATGCTCGAAAGCCGGCTCGTAGAGATATGCTTGCAGTGCATGCGAGATGAATACAAGAGCATGCTAATCAATTTGCAAACACCCACGTTTTCAAAGCTCATCGAGTGCACGATGAACATCGAGCCCATCGTCGAGAGACAGAGAAAGAAGAGCGCTCCAGAACGACCTGCGAGCGGCACCACCTACAAGATCGGCAGATTCGGCTACAAGCGAGGACGCGAAGCTGAGGTCAATGCAGTTTCGCCCCAGAAGCAAGCAAAAGTTACAAACTTCGACGCACCGCCTCTGCCATGCTCGGTGGAGGAAGCGAGCGATCTCTGCAGACAGTGGCGCAAGGACGGCGTCCTGCCACCGCTCGAGAAAGCACCCTCCAAGGAGATGACGAGAGACCCTAAGTGGTGCGAATACCACGGCAAGGTCATGCACCCTACGGCCGAGTGCAAGAAGCTCAGATTCGCGTTCGACCAGAAGATGAAGAACGGCGAACTCATCGTCAGCGACCACCGGAAGGACGTGCGCAGCAACCCGCTGCCTGCCCATACAGATTCGGGCTCAAAGGGCAAAGAGGTCGCCATGATCTCGATAGTAGACTTGGAAGAAGTCGCAGAGGATGGTCTACCGATCATCGCTGAAGTCCATGAAGAGGAAGACTACAGCATGGACACAGAGGATGAGCGTGCCGACCGCATGAAAGGGTCGCACGGCTTCAGCAAATTCTTCGATGAGATGAACTTCTCAGAAAAATGCCGATCGGATATGACAAAAGCAATCTTAAGGATAGCGGAGGACTACGAAGAGGAGCTCGTGGTCTCCAACGGGAAAGTCATCAGGGCGTCCCGTTCCACAGAAAAGATTATGACCTTTTCTGCCAGCGACAAGAAGACAGATGCGAGCCACCAGAGGCCCCTGTACGTGACCGCCATTATCAACGGCGTCGAATTCAAGCGAGCGTTCGTCGATGGAGGAGCAGCGGTCAATGTTGTTCCCCTCCACACACTGAAGCTAGCAGGAATCCCCGAGCACAAGGTGGTCAAGCGTCCATCCCCGCTGGTGGGATTCGGAAGCGACTCTAGAATGACGATCGGATGGATCCGCCTAGGCGTTCAGATTGGTAAGATCAAGTGTTCGGCGAAGTTCTATGTCATAGATGCGAACACCACATATCACATGATCATCGGTCGAGCCTGGATTCATCGCTTCGACGCAATCCCTTCCACGGCTCACCAGATGATGAAAGCTATCTGGAACGACAGGATTGTCGAAATACCGGCCTCAACCAACCCATTCAACTTGGACGAAGCGCATCTCAGCGAGGCGGTGTGGTTCACCGAGATGGCCGACGAGCAAACACCTGGACCATTCAACCCTACTCCTTTACCTCTTTGGGAGGACATCAAGGACCAGTCACCTGCAGGCGTGATGGTAACAAGGGGAGATGCAAACGAAAAGCCGCCTACATACGAAGAGGCGCCGCGTATCGCATATCATCGGAAAAATGTGTATACCCTGAAGAGGATTGCAAAGCATGACCCCGAGGGTAAGGAGATAGAGAGCTTCTACGCTAACGGGAAGAAATGTTATCGCATATGAAGGTGCGCGGGGACGTCCTCACACGGGCATGGGGGTGTCCCTGGGCAAATCAATCGAATCAAACAAGTTGCGCTGACAGAAGAGCCAACACAGATCGTTTCAGACGAGAAACTCAAAGAAGCGCCCGAATGCATGGAAGACAGGCCAAGACCACAAAAGCAAGAGCTAAAGGAAGTGTTCCTC
Organism: Linanthus parryae; assembly: GCA_023055425.1. NCBI lineage: Eukaryota > Viridiplantae > Streptophyta > Magnoliopsida > Ericales > Polemoniaceae > Linanthus > Linanthus parryae. The sequence goes on along the minus strand of JALGPY010000001.1, from coordinate 39,424,051 downwards.
AGCCCGAACGAGGAAAAGAAAAGGCCAGTCTTCCTAAGTGCGGACCTCACAAGCGAAGAGGAACAAGGGCTGCTGCAGCTCCTAACTGAGTACAAGGATGTATTCGCATGGGAATACGATGAGATGCCAGGTCTGGACACGAGCATCACCATGCACCGTTTAGACATCATCCCAGGGTCTAAACCGGTCAAGCAAAGCACCAGAAGCTTCAGGCCAGAGCTCAACGTGAAGATCAAACAGGAGATTGTCAAACTCCTAGACGCCAAATTCATAGAGCCAAATCACCATCCCACGTGGTTGGCCAACATCGTGCCGGTGGTGAAGAAGAACGGACAGCTCCGCATCTGCGTGGACTTCCGCGATCTCAACCGCTTCTGCCCTAAGGACGATTTCCCACTGCCTAACATCGATTTACTCATCGATTCGACGGCAGGCCATCGCATGTTCAGCTTCATGGACGGTTTCAGTGGGTACAATCAAATCAAAATGGATCCCGAAGATGCACAGAAAACTGCATTCATCACCCCCGTGGGGGTATTCAACTACACGGTAATGCCGTTCGGTCTTAAGAACGCAGGTGCAACCTATCAGCGGGCCATGATGGCTCTATTCCACGACATGATGCACAAAGAGGTGGAATTCTATGTGGATGACCTGGTAGTCAAATCCAAGCACGAAGCAGATCACCTTGCAGACCTGCGAAAGGTGTTCAACAGATGCAGAAGCTTTCAACTGAAAATGAACCCCATGAAATGCGCATTCGGCGTGACCTCGGGGAAGTTTTTGGGGTGCGTGGTCCATCGTCAAGGGATCGAGCCTGACCCTGCGAAAGTGTCAGCCATCACCAGCATGACGCCACCTCACAACCAAAGTGCCTTGAAAACATTCTTGGGAAAATTATCATATTTGCGGAGATTCATCCCAGCAATCGCCGAAATCACATGCTGTTTCAGCACTCTTCTCAAGAAGGACGCCGCGTACAACTGGGCTCCTGACCACGAAGCCGCATTTGAAAAACTAAAGGAGATACTTACATCCCCAAAGATTATGATCGCGCCTCAACTGGGATCACCGCTGCTGCTATATCTTACATCAACAAGGAGATCTATAGGAGCACTCTTGGCTCAGGTGTATGAGGGCCAAGAGAGGCCTATCTATTACATCTCTCGCATCGTGCAGCCTGCTGAATCAAGGTACACAGACATCGAACGTCATTGCCTTGCCTTATTCTTTGTGATAGAGAAGTTGAGACACTATTTTGCATCGCACAAAGTAGTGGTGGTCACCAAAAGCGACCCCATAAGATACTTGCTAACTCACACTACTCCGGGCGGGAGATTGGCGAAATGGTATATGACCATCTCTCAATACGACATCACATGCGTGAAGCCAAGAGCGACCAAGTCGCAGGCGGTAGCAGATCTGTTGGCACAGTTTCCCGACAACAGTCACGAACCCGTGATCGAAGAAGAGCTCGAAGGTCCTGAGATCTACGCGATTGACGTACCCTATTGGACCCTCCACTTTGATGGATCGTCAACCAGAAAAGGCGGAGGCATTGGGATAGTCTTGACAAAGCCCGACGGGGAAGTCATACAAATGTCCGCAAAACTCAACTTCGCAGTCACGAACAACGAGGCGGAATACGAGGCTCTTATCGCGGGACTTCGTGCAGCGAAAGCTTTGGAAGTGAGCAACATAACGGTCATGGGAGATTCCAAGCTGATTGTTAAGCAAGCCTCGGGCGAATATGGTTTGAAGGAGATTAACCTCCTGTCATACCGCACCTTAGTACAAAAGCTGATGCAGCAATTCTGCGACGTGAAATACGAGCACAAGCCCCGAGCGGACAACAGGCATGCAGACGCCTTAGCAACTCTAGGATCTAAGGTCAGCATAGACAAATGCCCCGCAAGGATTTCCATCGAAGTGCGAACATCGTCGGCATTAACAGAAGATGCGTGCGACGACGAACACATAGATGACGCAGACTGGCGAAAAGCAATCCTGCAAGCTATTGCGAAAGGCACCAGCAGCGAAAGCTGGGCACTCACGAAAGGATACTGCATCCACGACAACACCCTTTATTACAAGGGTCCTGGAGGAATACTCATGCGATGTGTCTCCGAGCAAGAGGGACAACAACTGTTAGAAAAGATTCACCAACACGCTTGCGGAGAAAGCGAGGTGTCAATCTACAGGAAAGCTCAAAGATATGGCATCCATTGGTCAAGCATGTCTACAGCCGCAGCCCTGATACAAGGGAAGTGCGAAAGTTGCGCACTAATCAAGGATTCTCTACTTGTCGCTCTAATCGATGACGACACAGACTGGAGAAAGCCATTGTTTGAATTCCTCACCAAGGGCACTGTACCCGAATCAAGAAAAGAGGCAGACAAATTGAAGAGGAAAGCTTCTCGATATGTGGTTCAAGAAAACCTGCTTTGGCGAAAAGGTCACGAGGGCAACTTGCTGCGATGCCTAGACGATAGGGAAGCACAAGAAGTCATGGATCTCTCTCATCAGGTGGAACACCAGGGAGGTGCGAAATTATGCAGACAGCTCCTCTCAATCGGATACTTCTGGCCCACGATGGAAGTCGATTGCCGCACCAAAGTGCGACGCTGCCAAGAATGTCAATTCAAAGGGAACCTAGTGCACGCTCCTGCTGTGGATCTACATGCATTAGGAACGCCATGGCCATTTCACACATGGGCTTTGGACTTCATCGGCCCCATCCGACCAACGTCACATGGGAACCATTTCATTCTCACCGCAACTGAGCTGTTCACCAAATGGGTGGAAGCAATACCACTGAAGATGGCAAACGCGCTGGCTGTGGTTAACTTCATCCAGGAAAACATCGTATGCAGGTTCGGAATCCCGAATACTATTCTTTCAGATAACGGTACTCCTTTTGTTAATCGTCAGGTAGCTACGAAGCTTGCGGAGTACAATATCAGGCAGATATGCTCTACCCCCTATTATCCAAAGGGAAACGGACAAGCCGAGGCGACTAACAAAACGCTGCTGAGAATTCTGAGCAAGATGGTCGCAGATGACCACAAGAAGTGGTCCGACTCTCTTAACATAGCTCTGTGGGCCTACAGAACTTCTCCAAGGACACCCACAGGGGCCTCGCCATTTCTACTATGTTATGGGGCCGAAGCTGTGGTACCTGCGGAGGTCAGAGTCAATTCGGCAAGGCTGGCCTTCCACGCACTCTACGAAAACCAACGCGATCATGATTTAGTCTTGCTGGAAGAAAAGCGAGAACAAGCCAAAAGGACTAACAAGCGGTACCAAGAAAGAATCGCTCGCGCCTACAACAAGACAGTCCAGCGGCGGGATTTCGCAGTTGGCGATCTGGTCTTGCGCGCATCTGATCACTGCATGCGAGAAGCAACTCACCCGAAGTTCGCAGCCAATTGGGAAGGACCCTTCGAAGTCACAGAAGTCTTCGATAGTGGCTACTGCAGCATACGAAGGTTGCACGGCACAACCTCAACTCCAAGCTCAGTCAACATGCGTTGGATCAAGAAGTACTATCCTTGACCTCTCTTATTTCATACGTTTTATGATAACGTTGCTTAATATCTCATGTGGCTACGATTGACACAATCTCCCCTCCCATATGAGAGGATTGTAATCCTATCTCTTCCATATGAAGGCATTATAATAAAAGAATTCTCCCAAATGAGAAGTTCATATTTCTAGCCGCATATATCGCTCTATTTTATTTGGTATCACTGTTAACAATGATTTATTCGCTGCAATAGCAATTTATATAAATGCGATCTTAATTGATCATCAAAGCCTATCTCTACGATAGCAGCAAACACAAATGCGATCTTAATTGGTCATCAAAGCCTATCTTTACGATAGCAACAAACACAAATGCGATCTTAATTGATCATCAAAGCCTATCTCTACGATAGCAGCAAACACAAATGCGATCTTAATTGATCATCAAAGCCTATCTCTACGATAGCAGCAAATGCAAACACGATCTTAACTGATCATCAAAGCCTATCTCTACGATAGCAGCAAATGCAAACACGATCTTAACTGATCATCAAAGCCTATCTCTACGATAGCAGCAAATGCAAACACGATCTTAACTGATCATCAAAGCCTATCTCTACGATAGCAGCAAATACAACCACGATCTTAACTGATCATCAAAGCCTATCACTACGATAGCAGCAAACGCAAACACGATCTTAACTGATCATCAAAGCCTATCTCTACGATAGCAGCAAACGCAAACACGATCTTAATTGATCATCAAAGCCTATCTCCACGATAGCAGCAAATGCAAACGCGATCTTAATTGATCATCAAAGCCTATCTTTTACGATAGCAGCCAAATACAGATTCGATCTTAATTGATCACTAAAGCCTATCTCTTACGATAGCAGCCAAATACAGATTCGATCTTAATTGATCACTAAAGCCTATCTCTTACGATAGCAGCCAGATACAGATGCCATCTTAATTGATCACTAAAGCCTATCTCTTACGATAGCAGCCAAATGCGAATGTGATCTTAATTGATCATCTAAAGTCTATCTCTTACGGTAGCAATCAAATGCAAATGCGATCTTAAGTGATCATGCAAAGCCTATCTTTTACGATAGCAGCCAAGCGCAAATGCGATCTTGAGTGACTATTGAAGCCTATCTCTCGCGATAGCAGTCCACACGAATACGATCTTAAGTGATCATCTGAAGCCTATCCCCTACAATAGCAACCAAACGCAAATGCGATCTTAAATGATCGTCCAAAGCCTATCTTTTACGATAGCAGCAAAATACAAAAACGATCTCAATCGATCATCTAACGCCTATCTCCTGAGATAGTGGGTTATACAGATGCGATCTTATAATGATCTTCTTAAGCCTATCTGTTACGATAGCAATTTATACGCAAAGTAATTTTGGTTAATCACCCAAACCCATCTGTCATGATGGCAACGCAAGTGCAGAATCATCTTATTAGATCTTCTAAGGATCTATCTGCTGTGACAGCAGTTTATGCGAGAGACGATCTCAAACAATTCTCTAATAAAGCCTATCTTCTATGATAGCAATTCGCACAGCTCAACGATCTTAATTGATCTCTGGAAAATTATCTGGAACAATAGCAATGTTGTGAACGTGATCTCATGCGATTTACAACGACCAACTACAAGCCCATCCGTCAAGATGGCACAGCTGCGAAATTATGATCTCGAATGATCTAGCGAAATATCTGTGAATCGACATCGCATATGTGAAATCATTACATGTCATTATGCAAGGCAAAACAAGCCGAAACGCATGCGAAATTGTATTTTGTTGCAAAGAACAGATAATACAAAAGCTATTTATCATTATGAGTCAAATGACTTACAATTTATCTATCTAGATAGCAGCTTACAAGCGAAAAGCTCGCATCTAACTACACAGCCAATGTGGCTTACAATACGTTCGAAAAATGGCTGATCAGCCAGCAGAGACACGGTACGGAAACCCGGACTGCAAAGAATGAACCGCCCTGGCTTCAAGCGCCGGCTACATGATGCCCAAATCTGTGGGTGACATCTGTAGCAAAGGGGATCTCGCTCTAAAAAGAGCCACATGAAACCATACGCTCGACATTCTGCTATCCGACAAGACCGTTGTCAGATATGCTCCCCATAACATTTGCCCAAGGAACCACCGGTTCCAGCGATCAAACTGCAAGCAGAAGCTCCAACGGGCAAGGGCTCCTTGTAGACGGGGATGAACACAGCGGTTTACAACCCTGAGTTCAAGAACGTGGGGGCAATGAGTTCTCCTCCAGGGATGCTGGAGGAGAATTCCGCCGTTCATTACGAGACGGTAGCACGGTCACTTCGGCGCTGCACCTCGCCACGAGGCGGCCGGAAACATGACCTGCACACATAATACACGAAGAAATTTCTTCGAACACACATGAGGTATTATCTGCATCCTCTTTATGACGGTTATAAACAGCAATAAGCCTCATAAAGTGGATCTTGGAAACTATTTCTATAGCACAAAGCGCAAACTCAGGATTCAAAACTTGAAGTTGCCATGAATCAACGAAAAGCAAGCGTTGAGGCCAGCAGTCGCAAGGACTCACGGCAAAGCACATGTTTGGGATGAAAGAGCCCAAATGGCAAAGACGGGGTTTATATAGGCCCTGTGGAGACTCTTCGGTTGCTTAAGATGAGTCAGCAAATTCAAAAAGAGGGTAAGTTCAATCACTTACGCCTTGAAAAGCGGTAACAATCAATTACCCTACTAAAGGCTACGACGATTCGGTTGCGTATCCTAATAAATGACGGATAGTCATGATTCGGATGGACTTCCCAACGGAAGCGTGCTGATCTGCCGAGAAATTAGCGCGAAAATCAAGCAAAGAATCAATTGCTGATGTCATAATTGGATATGCACAGAAATGTCCAATCAAATCCCGAAAGGGGCAAAACGGGCAAACTCATTGTTTGTTGTTAAAAAAGAAGGGGGAGAAACCCTAGCAACATTACATTAATGTTTCAAAATATTACATTAATGTCTCAACCATTTTCCTGTTTTCTTTTCAAAATTCGAAAAGTCAAAACAAATTTTTGACTAAGGAGTCCTGGGGCTCGAACTGCTCGATCAGCCTCTCCACTTGTTGCACTTCTTGCTTTAGTTGCTCGCACTTGGCATTCATTTCGTGATACAGCTTCAAAGCTTCATCAACCTTTTGCTTCTGCTGCTCCACCTTCTGCATCTCAGCTGCGAGATTTTGGTGCCCGAGATTCAAAGTTACAGCTGCGCGAATCAGTGTAACTCTGTCCTTGAGGAATTTGAAACCAAGTCTGCCTTGGACTTTGAGCACGAGATTTTGGCACATGCCACACAGCAATTCGGCACTCTGGGCCGAAATGGTCGCAGGTGTAGCCGCACACAGCTGCTCTAGTATCCAGATGGCTTCAGTAAGGAATAGCCTCCTGTCAAAAGGACTGATCTCCAGACACCTCATAAACGATCGGGGGTATCTGAGGCGCATTCGAACCACCCAGTCTACATCGGTTTGCTTCAAACCTGAGACATCAAAAACAAGTCATGATGTCAAAACTCGCAAGCAAATAATGCGACGTGCGAATGGTAAATCTCTGCTTACCAGTGCCTTCCAGAATTTCATGAATAGAGGGAATGCGAGCCACCGGGTTGTTCGAAGACTGCCCTCGCTCCATGGCTCTCCTATCAGCTGCGAGCTCCAAACTCTCATATTCAGGAGGAAGAGTGTAGGCTGCACCAGCTGCGATTACATTCCCAACCTGCGAGCCCCAAATGCTCCACGCAGGAATAGGTGCTTCTGGCTCAGTCATCGCCGGAGGCGCAGGGACAGCTGAAGTCGCTGGGCGAAGGACATTCTCAGATGCGAAAACATTAGCATCACTTGTCCCTTCTTCCCCACCACCGGTACGGACACCTTCGTCCATCGGCACAGCATCAGCTTCGACATCATCGGAGAGTTCAATGACATCCTCGAGATGCTCACTTGCGTGTCTAGCAGCTGCGACGGGCTTCTCAGTATGGGAGCTCGAAATTGGAACATGGGATGCAGAAGTCTGGCTTCTCTGCTCCAGCTCAGGTTCCTCAGCATGACCTGCGATACCAAACGCGATAATATGAGGTAACTTGTGTTAAAAGTTATTTCGCTATCTTCACCAAAGCTAAGAATAAGCACCTCCACGCGAAGGTGGGATTGAGGTATCCTCATCATACACTAGGGACGTGGAACCGTGCCCTATCAGTGTGTCTTCACTAAGCAAATCTTTAAGAGAGGCGTGACCTGGGATGCGAGCAAACCAGTCATGATCTTGTCTCAAATGGTTACAGCCTAGTACGTGCATATCACTCAAAATGATTACCTGAGGGTTCTCCGCATTTGCTTACCAACCAACGGCGAATGTCAGGCTTTGACACACCGTGCTTCAACGCACCCACAATTACATCTCTATAAGTAACTGCGAGATTGAAGATCTCACCTTTATCGCCACCTGCGATCTCTGCGAAGTCCGCTTGGACTTGCTCTAGTTCTGCTGCATCCTCTCCGGGAACTTCATCTTCCTCCTCCACATGAGGAGCAACTTCTTCGGGAAGCTCGTCTTCCTCGCCAACTGGACGCACTAAGTCGTCGACATGCTGCTCTTCGAGGCTCCGTTGCTTCACACGCTCGAGCTCCTCTTCCTCTCGCTGCCTTCTCCTTTCAGCAGCCTCCGCGGCTGTCCTCCGGGACTCAGCAAGAACATCCTCGCTTATAGGATCATCTGAAACGCCAGAATGGGCATCTCTCTTTTGCCTCTTGGCCACGAGGCCACCAACGGCTTCATCATCATCATCTGCGAATATACAATTGGTTCAAAGAAAAGAACTGCATAGAAGTCATGATAAAGGACAAGGAGAGGCGACGGAGGTACCTCCTGACTCTTCCTCGCGCATCACGACTGTTCTTCCTTCTTCTTCTTCATTACTTGCCTGGGGCTCCTGCCTCTCTTCCTCTTCCTCTTGGTTGAATGGAACGAAGGTTTCAACTGCGAGATCTTTTCGCACCTTGCTGGGCATACGACCCTTGCCTTTGTCCTTGACAGAAAGGGACCTCACTGGGGGCGAAGCTGGAGCGCTCCTAGGGGAAGAAATCGTAATTCCCTTTTGCCTAGGTCTTTTCACTCTCGGCGCCGCAGTCGCTGGAGGGGACGGGTCATCTCTAGGAGGAGACGGAGCCGGAGGGTTGTCTATCAGCGAGTCAGCAAAAGTATTCATGACTGCGCGAACCCTTGTCTCGACCTCGGCATCCATCCTCCATGCTAGCCGGTACGATTCTCCCCTCTTTCTGGTGGCAACAATAGTGTCCACCAGCGATTTGGAGCGGTCACCAGCTGCGAACCTCCGCACATGACACTGAACAATACAGGACGAAAAGCATCAGTGCAAGCAAATCAAAGAGCTTAAAAGCATACAAGGAAACTGCTTACCCCAGCAAACGCCTTGCTATATTTGATGACCTGTGTGTCACCTTTCTTGATGGCATCGACTTGCTCCTTCAAAATGAAATCGGGGCACAAATGATTCTCGCGGTCCAACAACGAGTAGCAACCGTACTCAGACTCGCTCAAACTGCAATTGGGGCGAAACGGAAAAGAGTTTCTCTTGATCAAGGGGGCCCTTCCTGGCTGCGCCGCCGCCTCCGTCTCCATCCTCGTCTGCTGGGCAATCCAGTATGCGATCCAGTTCTGGGAACAACCACCCTTGCGAGTTCCCGCAGGCTGCTCGAAGGGAAGATTGCTCATGAGGACCGTCTTGCACTCCTTTGTCAGCAAACGCTTGTAGCACCCTCTGATGATAGACTGGGGCCAGATTGATGGGGCCACCGCATCGAAACCAAACTGAGGAGAGACCCGAGTGGGGTCAACATCCACTGTAAGCCTTTCATATCGTGGCGCGAGCTCACGAATATGCTCTGCAAGTGCAGGAAGAGAACCTCGCAGACACCAGCAAAAGAACTCACGATAGCGCTCGTGGAAATGCGGCCCCTTTTCAAAAAGAAGGTCTTCTGACAAGACCATGCCTTTGGAAGGGTATAGCTTTGGAAACCACCGCACATTCTCGACACGTGTGGCGTAGGGCCTGGCAGTGAACTCCCTTCGCTTGTCGCATATCAAGCTCCAGGTACACTTGGTGTTGCTTGCTCCAAACCATCTCGCAGCTCTTCCACTGTTGCGCGCTTCTGTCTCGCCTGGGGGACACCACTTCTCGAGTAGGAGGGGAGTTGGAGCATAAGACGGCCAACGCTCGAAAACCCACATTGTCAAAAAGCTAATATTGACAAAGGTCAGAACATCGAGGCGGCCACGCGATTCCCTCATCGCCAGAACCAGCTGATCCAGCCTATAATATAGCGTACCCAAGACCAAGGGTCCAAGTGCGACTCTCTGGCCAAGAGCGAGCCTCACCGCAAGTGGCAGCACATGGTAGAAGACCCCGTCATGGGGGTGACCATCAATCAGATATCTCGACAGCCAAGCGCAGAGAAAGGCACAAAGGGTCAGGTGATAACCCTTGCCCTCTACGTAATTCTCGGCCTTCGGGTTCTCGCTCAAAAGCTTTTTAGTAATGCTGCTGCTCGCATAGTCTCGGAAGAAGTACTGCAACCACTTGTTCCAGGTATTCTTCGCAGACGTATCCACCAGCTGCCAGTTCGGAAGAGGCTTCGTACTGGTCCACCGAGTGGAGATTTTCTTTACCTCTGCTAGGCACTCCTCCATCTGCGCGTACAAGGCCATTTCCGCAGATGTCCTTAAGTGACTCAAGGGGTCCACCTCGCCCATGGGGGAAAGCTCATACAACATTTGAACGTCCTCGAGCGTGGGGGCAGCCTCGAACTCAGCAAAGTGAAACGTATGAGTCGCAGGCGAGTAGCGGGACAGAAGGTCTAGAAGCATGGACTGATCCAACTTCACGGCAGCACCCTTCATAGCACGAACAGCGAAGAAAATGCCGGCTTCATCGAGAGTTTCGGCGTAATTATCCAACACGTGGTCAGTCCACTCATCCATATAGTCCAACTTCTGGACAAACGCCTGAGTAGAAATCGCAGTGTATGGGAAGTGCCCATTCTCGATTCCTAATCGAACCACATCCTCAGTGCCAACTAACTCGAGCAAGGTTGAGTTAACTGGGCGAGTCAGTGTCAACAACCGCTCAACTGGAATAGGATCCGGCATCCTCTTCGTCTTCACCCTTGCGTGATAAAAATCCTTCCCACCCAGAAAGGGGGCTTTTCGCCACAGAGCCTGCGGAAGCTCCGGCATCTCTTCGTCTTCCTTGACGGGTCTGGTTACTCTTGTTTTGGCCATTCCTGCGAAAGGGCAAAAAAAAGGGGGGGGGGAGAAATACCACACTTCAGTTTGAATTTTGAATTCGAGATTTATGCAAAGGAATGCAAACAGTTCCGGTGCCGATTTCAGAAATTGGGTAGTTGCAAGATCCAATATCGTCGAAAGAGTAAAGCGAAGCGGGTTTAAAGATCAAAGCCTCTTCACAGATTTCATGAGTTTACAGATTCAACGCAGTTCAAGGCAAACGCCGGTATTTTAAAATCAAAAAAGTAAACGAGGCCAACCTTGTTTCCTTGAAGCCTGCTTGGATATGCACAATTGAAGAATACGATTTGCAGTTCTGAACTGGTGATTGATTATCTGGATCTGCTCTCGAAGATCTCCGGGTACCATCCACTTTAAGAGAAAGAAGTGATGCTTTGCAATAATGGGATACAAGGTATTTATCCAAAAGAATGAGGGGTTGCGTCCCTTCAGTAGTCGAATCGCAACCGTCACCGTCGTATCGCGCAATCACAGGACGGGCTGACGTCACACCTAAAACCCTAAAGGTCAGACGGCACGACTCTAGGGGTTTTAGGTCATAATGACACGCACGGGGGCTGAACTTACCCGTATTTGAATTGGTGCGTGGCGACGACGCGCATGTTGGTTTCCGCGCATGGAAGCCTATACAGCTACGAGCCTTCACGCGCAGAAAGGGGGCTAATGTAGATACTGCTTTATGACATGGCAGATCTAGGCCACGTGGCGACCATCCAGCACACCATATTGTGCTCCACACACACAGGATCACCAGCCGAGCTGATCCATGTGGGGGCTGCGAGACAGAGCCCTCGCATACCACTGCACGGGACTTGTAGGGACTTGTGGTTTGGAGGCTAGGGTAAGCCCTGTCGCGTGCGAGCCAAGCCCGCGCGCGACCTTTAGTAACTGTTTTGAGAGATCTATGGCACGAGCTCCCTAGACCCGGTCAATCCGGTCAAACCCGGTCAACCTCGTAACGGTTCCGGTACTCGCGCACCACGTGCTCTAACGGTTCCTATATACTCGGACGAACGTGCCGTTATGGTTAAGCTAATTAAGCCGCCATTAATGGGCGCATTAACCACACTACAACGGTCACGTTCTCCAGTATATATATCGTTAACCTTTCCATACAAAGAAGAACAACACTGCCATACGCGGAAGCTCTGCCGAACCTCTGTCTCTCTCTCAGACATTGCTACTGACTTACTCTCTCCCTACACACACCCCTATTCTTCCTGTGCGATCCCTGATCCACTACGTACGGTGTACACGGAGGTCTCCCCGCCGGAATCTCGTGCACACACCTGGTCACTGTGTGTAGGAGGCGAACCACACCGAGTTGGGAGCCAAAGAAGGTTTTGGGGGCTGGGTCGATTAGGGTGCTGGATGTGGCCGATGTGGGACCGATTTTGGGTCGTTATGGTGCGGGCCAGTCCAATTTCAAGCATGGTTCAATCCCTGTGACACCTCGAGGCACCACCGCAATACAGTCAGAACACAAAAATCATAATCTATGTTCCAAGTAGGTTCGAGTGTCTAAGCACAATCTAAGCTCTCATAGGTACCAAAAGTCGTATTTCACCGAGTTCTTTTATGATTCATCTATGCCAAAAAAATTGGAATACCCCCTATAACTATTAGTGTGCTTTTCACATGCTCAACGAGTGGAACACGTGTATCACTAGCAGATAAACAATGTCACCACAAATCCCTAATAGATGAGAAAGCTCTTATGATATTTTTTAATATTCCAAATGATGGTCCGGCTCTGCAACCACATGGGCCAATTAGCAGCCGACAGCTAGCTAATTCGCATGCGCCATGTGCACCATACTATGTCATCTTATCATATAGGGACCTCGAGACAAAATCCCTCGCAGATTGTATCTCGCACGGGAACCAGGGATCATGTGGGTTGGGGCTGGAATAAAGTTCGTCGCATGTGGTTGTTGTCCCGCCTACGACCCTTGTGGGTCATAAGGGAGACTTGGTCAAGTCATATATGTGCGCATCTAGTAACGGTTGCCCCGAAATCTGTCGTAATATCCACAACGAGCAAATTAATGACCTTAATGGGAGCATGACTAACGCCGTAACATCCCTATGACGGTTGCCATCGGATGTGTATATTTCGTTGTAATCTATAAACGCTGGTTAATCTAAGAAGGATAACAAGAAACAAAATTTAAATAGTAACAAAACAAGTAAAGCAGTACTTACAGAGTCTAGAAAATCGCTGCAAGAAGTCATATAAATCAAACACAATCTCGAATATATGCTCGATTTCCTTAAGGGATGTGTCGTTTGATCCGGAGCGAAGGCCTCCTAGGATAATTTTCTCTCAGTGTTTAATCGGGTAGCACCGTCATATTACACCATACGAACTCTCAAATGGAATGATAGCACTCAGATTGATTGGAAGATCTGGAAATTGAAATTTTTGGAATGAATAAAACTGGTAATGTAATAACCCGTATAAATAACAAGGGCAAAATAGTAATTTTAAAGATCTAAATAAAGAATTTAATTGTGAAAAATAAAGTTCGTTAAATTATAGTATTTTATAGGCAAGAAACTCGCGTAGGATTTTAGAAATATTAAGTTAGTATTCGTAGATAAAAACGTAATGTTTTATTTGTCTTTATTATTTTTTTCTTTAACGCGTGTTCGACCACCGCAGAATTAGTGTGTGAGACACACCCAATCACCCTACCTACCGGTGTGTCAACCACACCATATTATTTTCTCTAAGAACTCATCTTCTTCACAACTTCTCCTTCGGCTAATTTTTTTCACCGCCACCATCACAATCATCATCATCACCTTCTCATCTTTTGTCCCCTATAAAACCAACTCATCACCTCAATTATAGGCAGACTCAATCTTCACCTTCATCTCCTTCTTGTTCTTCTTCTCCTTCCCCGACCACACCAACGCCACCACCATCACCACCATCGAGAGACCCACCACCTCCATCACTCTCTTTCTCTAAATCTCTGTTCTATCTCTCTCTGTCTCACTCTCTGTTCTGTCCAGAACAGAGCACAGCAGCGGCAGCGGCAAAAGCCGTCACCACCACCGCCCCTGTTTCCCGACGGGAAAAACAACCCCAGCCCTTCGTCTTGCTTTTCCCCTGTTTCAATCTCTCTCTCTCTCTCGCTCTCCCTCTATTTCAATCCAGTAGAAAGAGAAGCAGTAGTAGCCAACGCCCCTGCAAAAACGGAGCAACGAAACAACACCACCATCGGCCACCATTCTTGCCGGCGGGAAGGTGGAGCCGAGCAACCCAACGACACCCCATCTCTCCAAATCGATAACAAACTAATCCTAGAGGTCCAGGGAGATCGAATCAGCTCCTAACCGAAGCTAGGAGACCAATTGTTACCGGAGTCGAGCTCCACCTCCGACCAACGCCGACGGGAATTCAACCCGCTTCGTCTCATGATCGATTCCGGCCATTCTTGGCCTAGGTATGCTCTAAATCTCGTTGTGATTTCATTTCGATAGTCAAAATCATATCTTGCTAGCTCAAATCCATGTTTAGATTGATGAATTTGATGTTCATGTCAAGGGGGTTGAAGTGTCTTTTCCCTATACTGGTTATAGAGTAATATGAGGGGTAACTGTTTGTATTTATGAGAATCTGGTGGGTAGTTGCGGTTTTTTAATGTCTCTGCCATGTGAATAGGTGGGGGGTCCTGCTGCCTTTTGATATAACTTGTGGGGATTTAAGTGTAGTTTACATAAATGTTATATATATACGTAAAAATAAAAATTTTATTTTTGGATTAAAAATATTTTCTAAAAATAGTAGTTTTCGTCTCGGTTGCGGAAAAGTGATTCGGGCATCGAAATAGTCTACGAGTCATTCGTTTAAAATTTAAACAATGAACGTTTTATTAAAATTTAGATAAACTTTGTTTTAATCACTTAGTTTTCAAGTTAATTTGTTCAATACTTGTACATTGATATTAGCTAGTTTATAAATGTTGTAGTGTCGTGTTTGGAAGGAGTTTTGTTGACAACGTAATATTTTAAACATCGTTTAAATCGTTATAGCTACAATATGTCTTTTTCATAAATATAACTAGTATTCGTTTTACTATTATTTCATGTCTTTTAATACCAACAACGTCTCTACGCAAATAACCGGTTTGCGAAAATAATGATGTGTTCATACAATTATGAGCAATCCATTAGTTTTTTTTTAGGGAATAATCCATTAGTTTGTGTTCTCTTACATTTATGAATACACCATTTTAGAGTTCTAGTGTATTTGAACTTGTTCTAAATTATTTATTCTAAGATATTAAAAATTATGAACACGTACACTTTACTTTGTTTTTGTAATATTGACAAAATATAACAGTTGCTAATTTCAAAATATTTAAGCAAATATAAAAAAACCAATAGAGAAATTAAATATATACAATTTGTAGCACACTTTATAGATTGTCATGAACGATGACACCAAGAAGGATGAATGCTTTGACAAACTACGAAAAAAAAATTAATTATTTTGACGAATTAGTCACATTTTACTCGTACTTTTATTTTTTCAATATATCAACTATTGAGATAAAATTTTACATATGTATTTTATAACTTGATTGAGATGCAATTTTTTTAACATTTTATATGAAAATTAATTTAACATTCATCTATGATGGTGAGTTGTCTGGGCCCTGAAAAAGCTAAAGACGGCTCTGGGTATACCATAAAAAGAAATGGCGTACTTCCTGCAGGGTGTACAACTATGCGACTACTAGGGCCAGATCTATTCAAATGCAATTAACTATCACTATGCCTCAATTATTTCTTCCCAATATGACTTGTATCACTACTCATTGGGTCGATTTGACTCGGTGATTTGGACAGTAAAATGATTCAACTTTTTTGATAATCTTTTAATAGTGTTGTAAAGTAAAAGTTGCTCTTTAACAAAATAAAAAAATTATCAAAAATTTGATTCATTTTATTATTTAAATTACTTGATCAAAGTGATCTAAATATGAGTCAACAAGCCAATTTGAGTGAAACAGTTGAGACCGCGTGGTACTTATCAAGGATGAGTGCTAAATTCAATCCTAAGGATGGCAATGCGGTCCGCTCCGATCCGAGATCCGGATTGATCCGACCCTAATGGAGCGGTCCGAATCCGATCCATTTGCCTTTGGATCGGATTTGGATCACAAGTATGCGATCCGTTCGGATTTCGGATCGGATTCGGATCATATCTGTAAATATCCGATGATCCGATCCGACCCGATCTGATATATACATAAAATATCCGATAATCCGACCCGATCCGATCCGAACTACATATAATATATGTATAACTATATAATACAATTATAATTATATAATCTAATCATATATTATATATATAATTATATAATAATATATAATTCGACTCGATCCGATTCGTGATCCGTTCTTGTGATCCGTGATCCGTTTTTCTTATGGATCGGATTCGGACTTTTTGAGTGATCCATTATATGATCCGATCCGAATCCGATCCGGACCCGAACGGATCCGAATCCGATCCGGACCCGAACTGATTCGGATCGGATTCGGATCAGGAGGTATCATTTTTGGATCAGATCGGATTATAGACAGATCCGATCCAAATCCGATCCGTTGCCATCCCTATTCAATCCGGCAACCTCTTTAATTTATGAAAACATGAGGGGGGGGGGGGGTTAGAGTATGAAAGAAGGTCATGACGTAAGGATGACAAAACTTCCAGCTCATTAGAATCTGTTTGGGACTGCCCCTTTAAGCCAGACCTGCCAAACAAATGAACAGTGTGTGAAATCCCGAAATAATAAGCCCAGCCAAAATAGAGACTTGCGATACGTTACTTTTTTGATATTTTTTTTGTTTCTTTTTATGTTTATTCAAGAGACTACCAGCTCTCGTAAAGTGAACTACGGTAGGTACCGCCTAAATTCAGAGACAAACTAGTAATGGTGGGACCTAGAATTTTGAAAACTTCAGGAAACGGTCAGTTTAACCATGGTTAATTAGGAGCGCGTTACCAAAAGTTAAGTGCAGTAGGACAAGAATCATGTGACCATCGCCTAACTGGTCCCCCGTTGGACACGCCCGTCATGAATTGCGGCGCCGGACTCTCTACAGCGTGTGAGATTCCATATAAACATGTAATCCTCCAATACATTGAGTCATTGACCATGTTTTGAGTACAGACTACAAATGCAGATAAAGTGGTAGCTCAAGTGAATTGGAAGCCCGTTCGCAATACTCCGAATTCGAATTCAAATTGAAATAATTCTTTTCTAAAAAGACAGACTACAAATACTCCGTTCTTAATTTTCAGAATTTAATTTTTCTACCATATGGTATGTATGAAATATAATTGTTTCTCTCTTTATCTAAATCACTAAAATTTTCAATTCCGTAAATTTGAGATAGCGTTGATGTAGTTGAAACGCATGTAAGTTGACCCTGATCTTATGGTCAGCAAAACTAAATAGTTAGAAGACAACTCATTTAGATGAAGACATAACGGGGTTGTTTGGTTAGCCGGGTTTGGCTAACCCCAACCTCAACCCAACTCAGTTTATTGTCCGGTGCACGGTGACATGGTGCGGTGCCCGGCAAAATTAATTTCCGGTGGACGGTATTGGAAATGAAGGGCACGGGATAAATTGGCTTGTAGTGGTGAGGAGAATGGTAAATGCCGGGAATGGCATTTAATAACCGGTGGACGACATTTAATAACCGGTGGACGGCATTTTCAAAGCCGGTGGATGAAAAAAATCGATTCTTCTTTAAAAAGAACACCGGTGACCGGCTTTTATATTTGCCGGCCACCGGACCGTTTCCCAATCCCAACCCCCAATCCAAACACAACTGAGGTTTTGAAACCCAACCTCCCCAACCTTCGAATCCAAACAAGGCCAACATCATTAAATATTGGCTGGCAGAAACCTTTTTATTAGGCGCGAAATGAATTTTCAAGTTTTTGAGAATTACATCATACGCTTAGGTTTGAACTCTTAACTTTGTGCATGGGCTTCAAAATCTATATCACTCATTTTGCACGAACTTTTAAGGTGTTTTTCTATTTTTTTTTCAAGTTGCGTTTCTTTGGAATAAGTTTAAAAGCAACAAAAATAGATGTATAATTATACGAAAAAACTGGAACACAACACTAAACGAGTGTCCATTCATTTTTTTTTTATGAAGAAATGTCTTTTGATTTGAAGAAGAGTAGAAGTATTTTTGCTATTACTCCGTGATCATACGGTGCTTAAAAATCTCAATCATTTGAGAGAGACATCTAGGTACCTTCTAGAGTTTGCCAAACGCTGAAATACATTTTGGGTTTTTTACGCAAAGGAATAAGCATGTGCGATGACCAAATTACAAACTCAAGTTGGGTAATCATTCAACCATGGTTGGTGACGGTGGAACGGGTGTGACGCACTGAAGAAGTTGTTACGGACTCTAGAATAAATGACATGTCTGTACTCCAATTCGTACAGCACATGACGTATAATAATTTCATATCATGTGTCATTTGTTATATAGATTAGAATACGAACGCATCACTTAACTGAGAATCACAATCTGTTTGGTTGAGCTGAAATTATAGATAACTAACTTTATATATTTAACAAAAATTAAAGAGCTCCAAATTTAAGTAATTGAATACACCTATTTATAAATGAATTGTTATCATGCTAATGTAAAAAATATCAAAATTAAATTTTTAAAAATTTTCAGCTGAATAATCCTCAATTTCGGAGATTCTACAATTACACAAAGATTATTTTACTCTGCAAATTATCAGATTAAAATTCGCAAGCACAACAAACAGAATTGTTGGAAATAGATCGATTTTAATCCAATTAGATTAAAAACTTGGATACCAAACATGCACTTATTCCATTACTAATTAGGCGACACACTGACTGTACCAGGTATTGAAGTCAAAGCGTTGATTATGAGAAAAGTGTTTTTTGTTTTTTGTTTTTTTTTTTTTTGAGAAGATTTCATTTTGAACCCGTTGGGCAGGAAAAGTAGCTTGAGAATGAAGCGAGGGATCACATATTGGAGTGAGGAATGGGGCCCACTTCTGAGGACTCCCTGGTGTTCACACTACATAAGAGCATGTTTAGTTGCAGATTCAAATTTCAACAATTATATGAAAATAATTTGATTTAAATTATAATTTTAAAACTTTTTAGATATGCACTGAAAATTTATATTAAATTTAATGGCATTGTGAAATTATTGTTTTTACAACTACATTCACGATAAATATTATTATTTGAGCTTATATCACATTTAAAATATTTTTTGTTTGAAAAATTTACAATTTATACATCACCAATAGGGTAAATATGATATTTCAGCAATCCATGACTACTTCCATGACTAAAAAATCTCCTTGATAAAAAAAATCTCCAATTTCAGAAATTGTATAATCTACATAGCTTACTTAAATTAAAATGCTGATTAAAAATTTACGAAACAAACGACATTAAATTATATAACATACTTTAATCTCAAACAAGTTCAAAATTCCGAACCAAACATGCACTTACTAGAATGATACTTTCTATGTTTCTTCTATTGCTTCATAGTTTGACTTTTGCGGGTCACTTTGACAGCGGATTTGATTAACAAAATAATGCAATAATTTGGTAATCTTTTCATAGTGTTGTTAATAAAACGTTACTCTTCAACAACATGAAAATATTACAAAATTCTTGTATCGTTTTGCTAACCGGATCACCGGATCAAATGAGCGGATAAACAATACACTAGGAAGCAAGAGAATAAACATAGAAATCTTTCATATTCTCCACAATAGTTATTTTTATTATGTGCTTCTACCACATAATCTTCCCCTCATTAGTTACCACCACAATTAGCCGCAACTGCAGTAACCCTCATGTTTATGTTCATGTTTAACTTTTAAGTGATATTAGTATTATCTCAATGAGTGTGTTAAGATAAATGTCATGTTAGTTGTGCTAGAATTTAGTTAAGGAAAATTATAGAAGGTAAAGAAGAGATCAAATTGTATGTATGTTTTATTTGGTAACTATAATGTATTTTAAATAATATTTAAGGCTCTTTGTGTAATATTTGTATGACAAATAAAATATAGCATTCTAGTTTTAGTTGAATATTTTGGATACACCAAGTACTTGCATCAATATGAAAATGGATAGTATGCATAATATGATTTCTAACTTACTTGTTTTCACTTATTTTGGTGTGACCACCACACTCAATTACTTTGGGTCTATATAAGCCACATGTGCATCTTTTCCATCATTTTTTCTCCATATTTTTTCTCTCTAGAAAGCCACAAAGCTCTCATTTCTCTCCCCTTAGCTTCATAACCGGTTTTGTTCTTCACCCTCCACAAACATGGTCTAAAAATCAAATTTTGAGGTTCTCAGTGTTGGAAACGACATCTTCGGTGTTAGTATATCAAAGGAGTAGCAAGTTTAGAGCATTTTCATCAAGATGAAAGCCCCTAGGAGCCATTATTCATCACATCTCCATAACCCACATCAAGATCACCGCGAAAGTGAGGAGTAAGGTCTACATCTTTGCATCTACATTATGATTTTGGTCATTCACTCCACATTCTTATGATTCCATGAAAAAATTATACTTACATGTTACGATTCATCAGTATTAAGACAATCTTTTGTCATTGACCATCTCATTTGTAAGATAGCACGGTGAATTTATGATTTCATGTTCTTGATTCATCATCATCTTCATGATCTTGACACATGCATGCACAAAAATGAGTTGTTGGGTATATATGTATATGTTTTAGATCTTTTGATAGTCTAATTTCAGATCCTGGTAGAGTATTTCTTGCATGCAGCAATTTTTCAAGTAGAAAAAACCATGAAGTTCATGTTTTGAGCCTATTTTTACGAAATTGAGAAAAATATGTAAATATTTTCGAAACTTATGAACAATTCATGGTTTGCGTATTTTCACATGCTAGTTACAGTACAAAATTTAGAGCCACTTACCTTATATTTAATTTTTAAATGGACAAAAACTGGAGCTGTTTTGTGAATATATCCAACCCAAGACCAGAGCACCATTTCATCAATTTCATGTACTTGTTCTTGTTCAAAACTTACCAAATTTGGATATATTGTTCTCAGGGGTGTTATCTATCTGCAGTTAAAATTTCAGAATTTTCGGGGGTTTTATGAATATTTTATGAATTTAATGCTGCGACCAGCCTCTGTACTTACTTTGATCTATTTTTTTTTATATGTTATGTGTACATATTTTTATCCTTTTTATCTATGTTATGTCACAATTTTGGGTCCCAAATAATTATGTTGATCCACCTATGAATTTTTGTAGTAGCGATAGTTACACTTTTCATATGAGCAGAATTTAGAATTCTTAATGTTATTCTTAATTCTTATATGCTATTTTAGTTCATTATATGTCATATTGATTTTATGTGCTGCAATGGACATTTCATATGCATCTAATATGACATTTAAGGCTCCAGAAGTATACGAATATGTGAGAAGTTATGAAACAACCCGGGATCTCGGTTCAGGGTTAAAGAGACAATCGAGAACCAAAAGTAGAAATAAGTTCACAAATATTACAATTTGGCTAATAAATAAAACAATTTTGAGAAGATAAGTTTACAATTGAAATGTGTGAAATAAGGTATGTGATCTACTAAGTGGTCTAAACGTCTTCGTCTCGATATGCGTTCCCAACCCCACCTTGCTTGATGACCTGCGGTTTTAAAATAGCAAAAGCCGATGCAGTTTTGAAGAAAAATGATCAGTAAAAACTGAGTAAATACACACTACGACATGTAAAGCAACGAGTGGCACAGAAGCATGAATTGAAATAGGTCAAGAGATTTGAAACATTAGTAAGTAATGATGTGAGAACTTTTGAACAAGTATATGGAGTCGCATATCAAGTACTTCTCATCTTTAAAATATCAGTAAACCATTCAACATATTCTTAAACAAGAAAGATCAACAGTAAACAAGTTCATTTGAACTGATAATGATATTAAATCACGAGTACTCAATGCTTTCAATTTATTTCATTAGATTAGGCAATCAAGAGCCACAAAAACATCAACAGCGTAATCAAACTTTCTTTCAATTCCAATTTAACCGTTAAGTTTAGCTGAGGCATGTCTAGAGCCACCAGCAGGATCGATGTAGACAGAGGGATCACGAAATAATCACTAAGGGTTCCTTCTAGGGTCTATCGAACCCTATTTCACCCGAGCGTTAAGGGATCCCATTCGTCAACCCCGCTCACAACATTAGCTAAAAGGCCTTAAGTGTCGACACCCCTATACCGTAGTGACCCTTACAAGTATAAGTAGCACTCTATAGCTCTATAAACCCCTTGGCCTCAATATCTTGATACCTTTTGGCTCATCGGGGGCGGATTTGTGAACATTAACGTTCTATCCAATAATAAGAAGCATTGCTTCAATGGTCTTAGCCATAAGAAAATGGAGGATCGCTTGACGCCTCTCATTAATAACAGTACTCTGTACATCGTCCTAAGTCTATTAGAGGTATTTTATTTCTTCTCTTTCACATAACCAGAATCAGAATATCAACATTTCACAAGTAATTTCCGAGAGTTCTCAAAGGAGACGAATAGAATAGTTTAACAACATTCGAGTAAAAAAAAACATGCATTCTCATACTTTTTCATATAACAAGCATTCATTTGAAAGATCTAACGCATACGCACATTTTGATATGAAAAGGTCGTACATATGTACTTACCACTGAGATGAAGCACAATCAAAAGAAAGAAACTAAGCCTAGCACTCCGACGACAACCGCTCTCTCATATGGGGTCGATGTCTACAATCACACGTATGACGTACTCGTTATAACCAATTTACACATTTATAATAGAAATGCAAAACTACATGTAACATAGTCCTAAATGTCACTAATTAACATATAATGATGTTTATTTATCAAAAAAATTCCAACAAAACACCTAGAAGTTCAAAAATTCAAGTTTTCTAAAAAATGTGAAACTACAATTCTGGACAGAATTGTAGCTCTGACTTTGGAGACATATTTACCATATCAAATCATCTCCTAAAATTTTTAAATTAATGTATGATGAACCTATATGTGTCTACTTTCAGAAACATCAAGAAAATCATGCATAGCTATTATAAAACTCAAGTTACAAAAATAACAAACACTGCTATGCAGAGACAAGTTTGGAAGAAAGTTTCAACTTTGAAGAACAATTACTACTACTTGGAGAATAGGAAAAATGCCCATATTCTCCAGACTGAATCCCTTATGTGTCTAGTTTCATCATAAGAAAGATTTGGTGCCATAAGTTTCTGGAAATGAGATTTTTAACAAAAAAGGTAAAACTTGTCCAAAAACAGAGTTTCAGAAAACATGAAACTTAGAATGAGCATATCTCCCTAACCAAAAAGGCTATGGAGTTTAATTTTCTTTCAAAATGACCCTCTATGAGTCTAGTTTCAGAATATGAAAGAGTTAAAAATTCTACAGAAACAAAATTTAGAGATAATATACGTTTTTCACAAACTGGTCAGATTGTAAAAATGTGCAATTTTCACCTAGAGCACTCAAAACATGATCAAATCAATTATATGACACATGCAACTTATGTAGACTTGATTTTCACCCAAATTAAATCATTTTAGGCATTAAGTAAGACTTTACATGCTCTTGACACAAATGATCAAATTTTTTGTTGACATGCAAGTGCAACTACCAAGAAATTTACAAAGTGCATATGGATTTTAGTGTGAGTTTCATGAAATAGTCAAAATATGGAGTCAATCATATTATCTAACCATGGAAATTAAGAATCAAGCATGGATATCAAGAAAACTAAGATGAAATTTCATCAATCAAAGCAAAAGATGGACATGCATGAATGAATTGAAGACTAGAAGAAATGTTACCCCAACATTCAAGATGATGGTGAGGAAAAGAGTGAAATGGGTCTTCAATTCATGAGTACAATGGTGAAATGACTCCCCTCCATAGTTGTATAAAGCTTGGAATCAAGTTTTTCATGCTTTGGAGACCATAAAAATGAGTTTTGATGAAGTTTTGTTGAGGTCAACACCCAAAATCGGGTTTGAAGTTTGGAGAGAAGGAAGAAGAAGCTTGCATGAGTGTTCTTGAGGGAAATGATGGAAAGAAATGAAATGATAGAGAAGGGGTAGGATGGACTTGATGGACATGGTAGTGTTGGTGGTTCATTGAGTGTAATGAGGATGTTGTGGTGTTATTTTAATAGGAGTAGAAATGAAAATGAATTATTTTATTGGTGTTGACCAAAGTGATGGAGGGGGTAGTTGGTTGTAATTAGAAAAAAATTAGAAGAGTTGTAGATGGGGCTAAAGAATTGATAGCCAGAAATTAAGGGGTAAAAGAAATGCAATTAAAAAGTCTCCCAACACCATAGTTGGGGTAGGAATTGGATTACCAAGAGATTGAGGGTTGACATGCAAATACAAGAAAGTTAAGATAACTACAAAATTCCATATGCAAGAGGGGTATAAATGAGAAGTGCCAAAAATTGAGGGGTGAAAATATAATTTCTAACTAATAGCTAACCCACATATAAGTTTCATAGATAATAAAAAAAATGTCCAAATAATTTTAAATACAACACTTTGTATATAAATGTCAAAATCCACCTTTAGAAAACTACAAGTATTTCCCAAGTATACAAAATAAGTTCCATATAGTATTATCCAAGTTTCAAAAATTACAAAATAGCCTCAAAATGAAATTTTATATAACAATAGATGTCCAATGGTACATTTATACTCTGAAACTAAGAACAAGTTTGAAATATAAGTTTTCTGAAATTCTCAAGTACTTTTGAAAAATTACTAAATAACCCTTAATTAAAATACGGGGTATTACATTATATCCCCCTTAAAACAAAGCTTCGTCCCCGAAGCTCAAGAAAACTTTTGAGTGAAACTACGAACATACTTCACTAGAATGCAACTAATACACATGGGAGTTGTATGCAATGCTAATGTACACGCAAATTGAATGCAAGACTAATGTATATGCAACACTTATATTAACGGGAACAAGCTCTCGGTCGGTAAAGTCTCTTCTCACTTGTATCTTAGTAGAGGTTCAAATACAATTAGCTCAAGTAAAAAGGTCGACACCAAATCCGGAAAGGTCTAAAGCAACATACAAGTTCTCACGTTTAGAAAGCGTTTCGAAAGTTTTAGATACAAAATACTTTGATCGCAACTAACATGTCATTTTACTTGACTCATCCGCATGAAAAAAAATATTGTCTTACCTGTGTAGGATTGGATAAACCAATAGCCTCAAGTGTTCCACGCATACGAGGGAGAAAAGAACACTATGTGTCGTCACACAATGTGTCTCTCCATCACAACTCGAATGTGTTTCTAATGTTCCAACTTCGTCTACACAGCGGGTACAACTCATAGTACCGTCGTACTAAGAGTCACGCCAGCGGACTGCTAAACAAAGTGGTCCATATCACTCGGCATTTGGTAGCTCCACACCCATTTTTTTTTGAAATAGTTTTTTTTAAAGAATACTTTTTTTTGTCAAAACTATCCAATTTTGAAAACGATCATGTCAAATTAACTCAACATGAGATAAAATAAAGTATTATCTTAAACTTCGCACTCATAGGTAGGAAAATAATGGTCTCATGTTCTTCTAAGTCAAAGCGTCGTTACTCTCTCGTCGACAAAATAACATAATCAAACAAGGGAACGCGGATACGCATCACACGACAATGAAAAATCATTTCTATATAGCAACTAAACATGCCCATAGAATAACAAACATATAAATACGCATGTAGTTTTGGCATAGATCACATACATAAGCAGCTAACAGTTAATTAAAAAGTAAGGTACAAATCGAGTTTAACTATACGTAAGTACCCAAATTTCCCCGACGGCTTGTTTACTTCATTTATTATAAAATTGGGTATCCTAATCAATTTTAAATTCAAAAACATGTTCAATTTCTTAACTATCTACTTAAGGAAATCGAAAATTCTCATTAACCGGAGAACCGATGCTCTGATACCATCTGAAACAACCCGGGATCTCGGTTTAGGGTTAAAGAGACAATCGAGAACCAAAAGTAGAAATAAGTTCACAAATATTACAATTTGGCTAATAAATAAAACAATTTTGAGAAGATAAGTTTACAATTGAAATGTGTGAAATAAGGTATTTGATCTACTAAGTGGTCTAAACGTCTTCGTCTCGATATGCGTTCCCAACCCCACCTTGCTTGATGACCTGCGGTTTTAAAATAGCAAAAGCCGACGCAGTTTTGAAGAAAAATGATCAGTAAAAACTGAGTAAATACACACTACGACATGTAAAGCAACGAGTGGCACGGAAGCATGAATTGAAATAGGTCAAGAGATTTGAAACATTAGTAAGTAATGATGTGAGAACTTTTGAACAAGTATAAGGAGTCGCATATCAAGTACTTCTCATCTTTAAAATATCAGTAAACCATTCAACATATTCTTAAACAAGAAAGATCAACAGTAAACAAGTTCATTTGAACTGATAATGATATTAAATCACGAGTACTCAATGCTTTTCAATTTATTTCATTAGATTAGGCAATCAAGAGCCACAAAAACATCAACAGAGTAATCAAACTTTCTTTCAATTCCAATTTAACCGTTAAGTTTAGCTGAGGCATGTCTAGAGCCACCAGCAGGATCGATGTAGACAGAGGGATCACGAAATAATCACTAAGGGTTCCTTCTAGGGTCTATCGAACCCTATTTCACCCGAGCGTTAAGGGAGCCAATTCGTCAACCCCGCTCACAACATTAGCTAAAAGGCCTTAAGTGTCGACACCCCTATACCGTAGTGACCCTTACAAGTATAAGTAGCACTCTATAGCTCTATAAACCCCTTGGACTCAATATCTTGATACCTTTTGGCTCATCGGGGGCGGATTTGTGAACATTAACGTTCTATCCAATAATAAGAAGCATTGCTTCAATGGTCTTAGCCATAAGAAAATGGAGGATCGCTTGACGCCTCTCATTAATAACAGTACTCTGTACATCGTCCTAAGTCTATTAGAGGTATTTTATTTCTTCTCTTTCACATAACCAGAATCAGAATATCAACATTTCACAAGTAATTTCCGAGAGTTATCAAAGGAGACGAATAGAATAGTTTAACAACATTCGAGTGAAAAAAAACATGCATTCTCATACTTTTTCATATAACAAGCATTCATTTGAAAGATCTAACGCATACGCACATTTTGATATGAAAAGGTCGTACATATGTACTTACCACTGAGATGAAGCACAATCAAAAGAAAGAAACTAAGCCTAGCACTCCGACGACAACCGCTCTCTCATATGGGGTCGATGTCTACAATCACACGTATGACGTACTCGTTATAACCAATTTACACATTTATAATAGAAATGCAAAACTACATGTAACATAGTCCTAAATGTCACTAATTAACATATAATGATGTTTATTTATCAAAAAAATTCCAACAAAACACCTAGAAGTTCAAAAATTCAAGTTTTCTAAAAAATGTGAAACTAAAATTCTGGACAGAATTGTAGCTCTGACTTTGGAGACATATTTACCATATCAAATCATCTCCTAAAATTTTTAAATTAATGTATGATGAACCTATATGTGTCTACTTTCAGAAACATCAAGAAAATCATGCATAGATATTATAAAACTCAAGTTACAAAAATAACAAACACTGCTATGCAGAGACAAGTTTGGAAGAAAGTTTCAACTTTGAAGAACAATTACTACTACTTGGAGAATAGGAAAAATGCCCATATTCTCCAGACTGAATCGCTTATGTGTCTAGTTTCATCATAAGAAAGATTTGGTGCCATAAGTTTCTGGAAATGAGATTTTTAACAAAAAAGGTAAAACTTGTCCAAAAACAGAGTTTCAGAAAACATGCAACTTAGAATGAGCATATCTCCCTAACCAAAAAGGCTATGGAGTTTAATTTTCTTTCAAAATGACCCTCTATGAGTCTAGTTTCAGAATATGAAAGAGTTAAAAATTCTACAGAAACAAAATTTAGAGATAATATACGTTTTTCACAAACTGGTCAGATTGTAAAAATGTGCAATTTTCACCTAGAGCACTCAAAACATGATCAAATCAATTATATGACACATGCAACTTATGTAGACTTGATTTTCACCCAAATTAAATCATTTTAGGCATTAAGTAAGACTTTACATGCTCTTGACACAAATGATCAAATTTTTTTTTGACATGCAAGTGCAACTACCAAGAAATTTACAAAGTGCATATGGATTTTAGTGTGAGTTTCATGAAATAGTCAAAATTTGGAGTCAATCATATGATCTAACCATGGAAATTAAGAATCAAGCATGGATATCAAGAAAACTAAGATGAAATTTCATCAATCAAAGCAAAAGATGGACATGCATGAATGAATTGAAGACTAGAAGAAATGTTACCCCAACATTCAAGATGATGGTGAGGAAAAGAGTGAAATGGGTCTTCAATTCATGAGTACAATGGTGAAATGACTCCCCTCCATAGTTGTATAAAGCTTGGAATCAAGTTTTTCATGCTTTGGAGACCATAAAAATGAGTTTTGATGAAGTTTTGTTGAGGTCAACACCCAAAATCGGGTTTGAAGTTTGGAGAGAAGGAAGAAGAAGCTTGCATGAGTGTTCTTGAGGGAAATGATGGAAAGAAATGAAATGATAGAGAAGGGGTAGGATGGACTTGATGGACATGGTAGTGTTGGTGGTTCATTGAGTGTAATGAGGATGTAGTGGTGTTATTTTAATAGGAGTAGAAATGAAAATGAATTATCTTATTGGTGTTGACCAAAGTGATGGAGGGGGTAGTTGGTTGTAATTAGAAAAAAATTAGAAGAGTTGTATATGGGGCTAAAGAATTGATAGCCAAAAATTAAGGGGTAAAAGAAATGCAATTAAAAAGTCTCCCAACACCATAGTTGGGGTAGGAATTGGATTACCAAGAGATTGAGGGTTGACATGCAAATACAAGAAAGTTAAGATAACTACAAAATTCCATATGCAAGAGGGGTATAAATGAGAAGTGCCAAAAATTGAGGGGTGAAAATATAATTTCTAATTAATAGCTAACCCACATATAAGTTTCATAGATAATAAAAAAATGTCCAAATAATTTTAAATACAACACTTTGTATATAAATGTCAAAATCCACCTTTAGAAAACTACAAGTATTTCCCAAGTATACAAAATAAGTTCCATATAGTATTATCCAAGTTTCAAAAATTACAAAATAGCCTCAAAATGAAATTTTATATAACAATAGATGTCCAATGGTACATTTATACTCTGAAACTAAGAACAAGTTTGAAATATAAGTTTTTTGAAATTCTCAAGTACTTTTGAAAAATTACTAAATAACCCTTAATTAAAATACGGGGTATTACAAGTTAGCTATCTTGCATTGATAAGATTAGTGTCGTTTAGCTTATAAGTGATTATGTGCTATGTTTGGAATGATTTCGTGCGAAGTGATTATATGTTTGATTTGTATCATTCTTTACTATTTATGTGACAATCGAGTTGATGCTCATATGCTTAAAGATGAATCAGTCAAGTCTTTTTCAAGGCCTTGAAAAGAGTTTCAAACCCGTGAAAAACAGACAAGTTTGAATGCTGTAGAAACTGAGTGAGTAAAGAAACTGTAATGCAAGAGACAAATGATTTATAGAGTTCGGTCCACTTGGACCTAATATCTACCTCAGAGATCTGATCCCTGCAGGATTTTCAACACAATTCTTATTAATCAAAAGCTAAGCCCTAGATCTCAAGCACAGAGAGATGCCTTACTCTGTTACAACTTGGGGTTCTCCCTAACCTATCTAGTACCTGCTCCAGATAACTGATTAACTAACAATTCTCTATTGTTCACTTTGAACAATCCTCGAGAATAAAGATAGAAATAATACAGAAATGATCTACCAGTGAAGCACAATACAGAAGAACACTAGAGTGTGGAAACTGCAGTGAAGTATGCAGTGAACTTCTGTGAAAATGGATTGTGAGATTGATGATCTTCTTTGATGCTTGTCAATCCAGACCTGTCTCTCTCTTTTTTCCCGTTGAGTGTTGTGTGTGTTGCTTCAGAAATGAGCTCTATTTAAACTTCAAACAGCTCTGCAAATTTTCCCAAATTTTCAGCTACAAATCTCCTATTTTGTAGGAAACATACTTTGACTCTTTGACAATCTTCTCCAACGGTTAAGTGATCACAATCTCCAGAGATAATGTTGTGATCTTGCATTTGAATAGATTGAGAAGCTGTCATACCAGTCAGATTAAACACAAAATCATATTCTCAATTATTTCCTTCCCTGCACAAGTCAGATTAGGAAATAATCCCTGCAAACTAGGAAATAAAATCCCCTGCAAAAACATAGTCAAAAAGATGATTTTTTCTAGTTTAAACATGTTAGAATTATTTGTCTTTCATCATCAAACAAAAGTAAATATCATCCGAATGAGGGATATGAAATAAACTTAGAAGAGTTTACAGAAAACTCCCCCTGAGAATGTTCATGCAGGTTAAACAGTTTCAAGGCTTTGAATCCAGTTTCAAGGCCTTGAAAATAGCTATTTTCAAGCCTGTGATAACTGATTCAAGGCTTTGAAAGATGATTCAAGGCCTTGAAATAGTTAAGCTATTTCAAGCCTTGCACAACCTGATCTTACAATCTCCCCCTTGATGAAAGACAAAACCAAACTCTGTTTGATCCTTAGTCTCTGTAAAAAATACTGATTAGTTCACAATTCATAATAACATAGTAATTCCAAAAAGATCCAACTTATTCAATTCAGCAACAGAAGATAAAAAAGTTCATCAAATAATTCCTAAGAATAAAAACCTAAAAACCCTAGAGTTTCTCCCCCTTTTTGACTTTCATCAAAAAGATAGAGAGGATGTTGGATCAAGTGTCTGAATTTTTTTGAAAAGAAAATTAAAAACTTAAAGAAAAAGAGATAATGGGGAAGAAAGAGTAGGCAAGATTACAGGTTTGGGTCTTCATCTCCATCTTGATCTCCTTCTTCTTCCTCACTGTCTTCAACATCAGTATTATCCTGCGCTTCCTATTCCTCTTCATTCTCACCAGCAACAGTCAGTTCTTCAGTCTTGTCCTTTGTAGTAGCCTTTTGAGATTTATTATTTTTCTTCAAAGTAATCAGCAGATCATCTGAGTCAGGACTGTTGACTTTATCTCTTTTCTGAGCAGCTTGTTCTACCAATTGCTTTCCCTTATCTTTGAATGGAGCAGCCTCTTCCTGGTTGGAGTATTCACTAGGCAGATTCTTGTCACAGTCACCTTCCTTTGTACCTTCTTCATCCTCAGGAACATCAAGCAAAGTCATGCTCCTGAAGATGCTTTCCACCATATACTTCACTTGCCCCATATCAGTTCCAAGTCCATAAACAGTTTCTTTGATCTCTTCCAAATCCAAATCCAAACCATCAAGTCTTTGATTGTCTGTAGGCTGAGAAGTCTGAATTGAAGTGGGAGTCAAGGTCTTGGGCTTAAGAAAATTCTTTGAACCCAGTTCTTCTTCAGTCAAATCTGAGTACAACTTCCAAATTGTTGCTTTAGTCTTCACCAATCCAATGTTCTCAAAGGCTATCTCATTAAGCATTCCCATTCCAGAAGTGACTGATTCCTCTCCACCAATTGGAATCTCAAAGTGTTCAAAGAACAATGTGAGTAAATTTTCATAGGGCAGAGGATGTTTCCTTTGATTGGAATGGCTAAAGAGAATATGTTCAATCACTAACTTTGGAAGATCAATCTCATAGCCATGCATGATCAGATACATGATGTGCAACATTCTCTTAGTCACCAACTCTCTAGAGTGCTCTCTGGAAAAGATACACCTTACCAGAATAGTGTGAAGGACTTTGGCTTCAACATTAACACATAGTGTGTTAATTGTTTGGCTGTGGTGGGAGTGTTTGGTAGGTAGAACTCTTCTCTGGCTAGTTTCAGTACTTCTGTCTTTTGTGGGTGATTGTTTGTGTCATACCTCTTGGGACAGCCTAGCACATTGAAAAACTCATAATGGTCCAATTCAATCTCTATACAAGCAACTCTAGATTGAATTACCAGGTGTGCTTATCTCTTAACTTGTTTCAAGTTCAGATAGAAGAGTCTGGTGAGTCTTAGGTAGGCTAACTCTTTAGGGTTCAGCATAAACCACATATAACTATTCTTTAACATAGAGATGCACTTAAGATTTATGTGTTCCACCATATGCATGTTGATCATACTACAGAAAGCAATAGATCAGGAAGCAAAACCATCTAACCACTGACCTTTGGAGGTGTTTGAGACAAACCAAGTTTCATCAGGGGTTGAGGTCTTTGAGTAGATTTGCAAGGCCTTCTCCATATGATCTTCTGGCAGGTCTTGAAGTAGTGGCTTTGTCACTTGTAACCTTCTGATCATATTTTTCAAGGCTTTGAGGCTTATTTTCAAGGCCTTGAGTACCATTTTCAAGGTCTTGAAAATGTCTTCTTTTTTCTTCTGAGCCTTTCTTGAATCCCAGTGGATTCTCAGTCTCTTCCTCTGATTCATGCTTGTTCAAATTCAAGTCTGCAAAACTTTCACTCAAAGAACCATCATAGCTTTCATCAAAAATAACATGAATGCTCTCTTCAACCAGTTTGGTTCTTTTATTGTAAACTCTATAAGCTTTGCTATTCAGAGAGTAACCATGAAAAATGCATTCATCACTTCTTGCATCAAACTTACCAAGATTGTCTTTTCCATTGTTATGGATAAAACATGTGCATCCAAAGGGCTTGAAGTATGAAATGTTTGGCTTCCTCCCTTTGAATAGTTCATAGGGGGTCTTCTTCATGATAGGTCTAATCAAGCACTTGTTCAGTATATAGTTTGCTGTATTCACAGCTTCTTCCCAATAATGTTTTGGCAACTTGTTTTCAAGAAGCATTGTCCTTGACATATCTTCAAGAGTCATGTTCTTTCTTTCAACAACACCATTCTGTTGAGGAGTTCTTGGAGAAGAAAATTTGTGAGAGATAGCATGCTTATCACTGAATAAATAAAATTCTAACTGATCAAATTCTCTACCATGATCACTTCTGATTGAAGCTACAGGTAGGTTTTTCAAGTTTTGAAGTTATCTACAAAGCTTTGAAAATTCAGAGAGTGCTTCAGATTTTTCTTTGAGAAACATAACCCAAGTAAATCTAGAAAAATCATCTACAACAACTAGCATATACCTTTCACCTTTTGGAGTAGGAGTTCTCATAGGACCACAATGATCCATATGAAGCAGTTCAATGGGTGTAGTTGTACTACAAACTTCTTTGTCTTGAAAGAACTTCTGGTCTGCTTGCTCTGAGCACAAGCTTTGCACAATTCATCTTCTTTGAACTTAATGGATGGCAATCCTCTTACCAAGTCTTTGGAAATCAACTTGTTCAAAGTATGCAAACTAATATGACCAAGCTTCATGTGCCAAACCGTTGAATCATCTTTCAAGGCCTTGAGGCACTTCAAACTTTCACCTGCAACTTTGTTAGTCTGAAAAGTATAAACATTGTTTGATCTAGAGGTTGTGATAATTTAATTTCCTGTTTTCTCATTTTGCACCACACACTTCTCTTTATCAAAAATAACCTTATTACCATTATCACAAAGCTGAGAAACACTAAGCAGGTTAAATTTCAAAACCATCAACTAGATACACATCAGAAATAGAGTTTTCACAATTTGCACCAACTTTTCCAACAAGAATATTGCATTTGCCTTTGTCACCAAGAGTAATTGAACTTTCTGATTGCTCTTTCATTTCTGAGAATAAAGATCTCTTTTCACTCATGTGTCTTGAGCAACCACTGTCCATAAACCACTTCTATTCTTTGATGTTGGGGACAACCTGCAAACACCAGTCACTGCCTTACCCAGCTGTTAGACCAAGTGTGGAATTCGGATTCATACTCAGGATCAACCATGTTAGGTGGTCTAACCCCTTTAGGAAACCAAATATGTTTAACTTGTCCTTTGAGTTGAAATGGTAAAGTATTCCTCATTATGTGAGGGTCTATTCTTCTGAAAGGACAAGTCTTTTTAATGTGGCCAATTTTGCAGCAGTAATGACATTTAGGAGAAGTTTTGTTTACAGCTTTCACAAATCTGGTATTGTTCTTTCTTGGAAAGTTTGGATTAAATCCAATACCAGCTTTGTGAACAGGCTGTGAGCTTTCTCCAAGAGCTTCTTTTTCTCAAATCCCCAACCCGCTCTCGCTCGCCGCTACTAACGGGGTCTCATTTTTTTACTTCCATCGCTGTCCCTTGTCTTCGCACTACCTTTGTAGCTGTGGGTAGGCCTTTCGTTCTTTTCGCTCCGGGTTTCGATACTTTCTGATCTCCTTTCTGATTGACTAAGCTTTAAAAAAAGGATCGAGTCTCTATCCTTACGTTCAACTTGTGTTCTGATCCAGCAAGCTTAACTTTGACCAATTCAGATTCTTGAAGTTTCTCAGTAAGAGTAGTCTTTTGTTTATCTAATTCATCAACTTGATGTTTTAGATTAACAATCCTGTTACTCATCAAAGAGTTCTCAGTGACTACTTCCTTGACTTGTGTTTTCAAGGCTTTGAAACTGGTTTTCTAGGCCTTGAAATCACTGTCAGTTTTCTTCTGAGAAATTTCAAGATTCTGATTTTGACAAACAAACTGTAAGTTCTCTTTTGCTTGCTCATGAAATTTTTCTTTCAAAAGTCTGATCTCTTTCATATAATCTTCTTCCTTTAAAAGCATTGTCCTGAGATAATCTGAAAGAGCATCTTTTGGTTTTGAAATCAGACAGTTTACCATTACCTCAATGTTCTTTTCAGAACTTTCATCACGCTTGGCCATGAATCATAGGTTGGCATGTTCTTCTTCAGATTCTGATTCACCTATCTGAATCACTCCATGAAGCTATCATAACTTTCTTTCTTCTATCATGGTCTTTCTTTTGAAAGCTCTTGCTTTTATTGTGTGGACAATTGATAACTCCGTTTTCGGAGTTATTTTATTGCTTATTTTGCTACATTTTGTGTGCTCATAATGGAGAATGTTGCGTCTTTTCGAGTAAATCATGTGTTTATTTGAGAAAATGAGTTCGTATGCTAAAATGTGAAGTCCGGGCGTTTCTAACATTGTTTTACGCACTATTTATCTTATTTTGTCACATTTGATCTTCGCGGGGTGTTCGTGTTGTGATTTTCAGGGCCGGAGCACGCGAGAAT
Source organism: Linanthus parryae (assembly GCA_023055425.1). NCBI lineage: Eukaryota > Viridiplantae > Streptophyta > Magnoliopsida > Ericales > Polemoniaceae > Linanthus > Linanthus parryae. The sequence continues at coordinate 39,388,747 of JALGPY010000001.1, read as the reverse complement.
CAAGTGGATAGAGGAAACGAACTTCGGAAGTAATGCGAGCTCGAGATTTGGGAAGGAAAGCGAAAGTTGATGGATCAAGTGCTAGAGAGGCTCAAGAGAAGATGATACGAGTATTGAGGCATAAGGAGAGCTCAAAATGGAGGATTGAATGAAGAAACGATGCCCGGGAAGTGATTCGGAAGCAAGAGGAACAAGTGGGAAGAAGATGGAAAAATTTGATGAAGTAACTAGGTCGCACGACCTAATAGTAGGTTGCAGGACCTAGTTGGAGATTTCAGCGAGTTTCAGTAGGTCACACGACCTACTATACAGGTCGCACGACCTGTTCTGGGCAGCACAGTAGGTCGCACGACCTACTTAACTAGGTCACACGACCTAGTTCGGGCAGAATTGTTTTGTAAATTTTTGGGGTTGCTTTGTAATTACTCCTAACTTGTTCTAAACATTGGGAGAACGTATTAGACTTGGTTAGGGCATGTTTTTGGGGATTATCACGTCCTCTATCACGTTGAAGAGAGCTTGGAGCTTAGGAGACAATTAAGAAAGCTAGGAATCATTCGTTTGACCTCTAAACCTCCGTTTCTTCTCTATTTTTGTTATTTGATCACAAAACTTTGTACGTGAATCTTGTTTTTGAGTAGCTAAACACTTTTCTCAGGGTATCTCGTAGGGATCTGTGGTTTAATCACGATCTTTGTGATTTATGGATTTGATTTCATGCTATTATGCTTAATTGATGAACTTTTTATCTAGCTATGTGTATTTTATGTGTTTAATTCATCTTTGCTATCAATAGACGTATTGATAGGATAGAGCTAGGTTATGAATGTTAGAGACATCGATATTCATTGCCCGGAAAATTGAAATACACACTAGCCGTATCTAGGGTTGAGAAATCTTGCTAGTTAGCTAAGAACAAAGAGTAGATTAATGATCTTAATGCATACTTGAACTTGTTTAGGCTAGAGACATCGGCTTTGCTAGTTTAAGTATTGGTGTTGGTTGAGACATCTTCAACACATTCATGCTCGTTTAGCTAGAATAATAAATCATCGTGTTAACAAAACATAAATCCGAATTCGCGAGAACTGCCTAGTGACCCGTAGAGATATCCTGATTTTGTCAACTTATTTAGAAACTCCTAAAAATCAATCTTTATTAATCGTGAATTAATTCATCGAATTAATTGGGATAATTGTACTTTTTCAATTTTAGTAGAATTTAGGAAAACAAACAACGCGCTTAGCCCACATAAAGTTAATCATACTAATTAGTTCACGACAAGTCCTTTGGGTTCGATAAACCCGGATTTCCGGATATTACTACACACGACGGCCATACACTTGTGGTTATATTGTGTCAAGTTTTTGGCGCCGTTGACGGGACTTCGGTTGAATTAGTTAGAATTATTAGCTTTAGGGAATTTTAATTTTTTTGTTATTCTCTGTTCTTATTACCTCACGGTATTACTTGAGATTTTATGTGTGCAGACATTCAACTCTAAGCATGGAGGATGAGAAATATCGCCGTTTTGCGAGCATATTTGAAGCATGCAACCTTGCATATGAGCAATTCGTGAAGGAGTGCCATGTGAATGGCATTAGAGAGAGGGTAGCCATGGAAATACAACGTTATACCTTTTGTCCTAATGACTCAACCCCTCCCACTAAGTTACTCTTCTTCCTTGGTTGCATGCTTGAGGAGATGATTCCTAATGTGGAAGAATGGCGACAACGAGCAACAAGAATGGGAATGGAGACAACACACATGGACGCGCAACGCGTTCTCCATTCAAATCAAGAGGATGCTCCAACCTTTCCAACGCTTAAAGAAGAGGATGATGAGCCATTGTGCATTCCCAGTTGTCCAAACATTGAATCATGGCTCGAGTCAAATATGAGGGTCAAGCATGATGAAATTTTCGGTGAGCTTGATGGCATTCTTCATGAAATTAATATTGATGATCTTAACTTTCCGGTTGCAAATTTGTTGGAGCCTCTCATGTTTGAGCTCATTGAAGATACAAAAAATGCTGAGATTGAAATTGTTGATGATTCGGGTGTTTCAAACGAAGGTGATGAAGATACTCAAACTTTCATATTTTATGTTTTGCCGTTTGAAATTTCAATGAAGATATCGCAAATTGAGAAAACGGGTAAAGAAGACATTCATAGATTTCCACCACATGAGAGACTTGAGCTTATTGTTGAAATCGTTATGATGACGGTTTTCATGAATTGGAAGAAGAAGAAGAAAACGTTTACGAAGATCTTTCACTTTTGCAACCCGGGTCCATCATTATTGAGATTTGCGCGTCTTGTGAGAATTTATTCTTGTTCACTTGAGAAGAGAAAGATCGAGAAGAGATGGTGGAAGAAGAAAAAGTGGAGAGAAAAATCTCCTTAAACATCTTTTGAGTGACATATTTGAGCAGGATATGGGAGAGTCTACCCCGGTGTGCCATGGCACACACGACCTTTATGGGGACTCGTGTATGCGAGTTGGGGATTCTCCAAGACACAAATTTTAGCAGAGGATGGCAGTCTACCCCGGTGTGCGAGAACACACTGACCGTTGGGAGCATGGTGGCACCACTACTGTGCTTGGGGACTACTTGGCGTGATTTCGTCCCCACTCTTGAGGTGGTTGTGAGTATCTTTTTCTTTTGCTGAATTATGTGTTTCTTTTATTTAGTATATGTCATGGTCCATCTCATCTACTGGCCTACACATTGATTGCTGAGTCTTCTTGCATACTCTCTAAATTCGTTGAGGACAACGAAGCATTCAGTGTGGGGGTGATTTTTCTGAATATTAGCCAAGTCAGTGTCTGCATGAACCAATTGTATATAGGATGTTTGTGTCGTAGTGTGTTTCGTAGACTTTGTCGTAGAGTGTGTTTGTGTCATAGTGTCTTGTGATATATATGTGTTCGTATTATATGATTGCATGTTTTCTTGCTTTGAGTCTCCCTACCATCAAGTAGTATTGAGTCTTCTTTCGAATGGCCTTGCATGTAGAGTAAAAAAAATTAAAAATTTTAAAAATTTGAGAAAGGGAAATAAAAAAGATCTTAGTATTGGTAGAATCGAGGAGTGTGAGAAATTTAGGCATAGGGCGTGACTTGCGACCGAGATAGACAATGTGAGTTCCCCTTAGTACGTATTTAGAGACTTTCATTACGGGAGTGCCTACCTATTTTTATGCACTTACTTGATTTTCAACTCTAAAAGTGTGTGCCTAGTTTTCTTACAAGATTTGAGCTAGGTGTGAGCTAAACGAGCCGAACATTCATGTGTGCGTCTTAGGTAGTCTCCAACCCGCCTCGTAGTGGCACACAGAACAGCTGTGCGAGGTGTGTATTAGAGCACTCACTGCTTATAGAACTTACCTTGTAGGACCACTAGTAAACCCTGTTTCGAACCTTGGATTCTTTGATAACCTCTGGACTTAGGGTGACGATTCTTGGCATTCATCATTGATTGGTTAGAATCACCGCTTTAGTGCGTCACGAGGGTGTTTGTAGTTGAGGGGGTTCGATGAGGGAGTACGTCATGATATATTTGTGTGAGTCCTACAATATCGCTTATGCTTCATTTGTGATTTACGAGGGGATGCGAGGGTGAGTGAGAGTAGGCTTGCGCACTTAGGTGTGGTCGTGTTCCATTTCGTTACACCATGGACACAGTTGTGGAGAGCCGTGAGTGCGTGACATCTAATACGCACAAATTGGGTTGGGTGATTTAATTGGTGGATCGTGCTAGGTACCGGATCTCATTCATCGTGGTGTAGGAGGTTTGGTTGGATTAGGCACGAGACTTACACTGTTTTGACTACTTGAGAGGGGACGTGACTACATTCGAGTGTGGGGGTGTCGACTTTGACCAAGGACATCGAGATCGAGCTTGCGACGACTCCATCCCCACACATGTGATTTGATTTGTTTGCGGTTTTGTTTAGTGGCACCATGTACTTCATAGAGTTAGGGGAAGATGAATTTTATATGTGATACTCATTCATTGGATTGTTTGTTTTCTTCCCCTAACATATTCGTTTGACTACTCTTGGAAGACCACTCGTACATTTGAAAGGATTGTGTTGACTGTGGAATTTTATTTGAAACAAAAAAGAAATGAGAAAAAAAAAGAAATGAGAAAAAAAAAGAAAATGAAGAAAAAAAATAAAAAAAAAAAGATAGAGAAAAAAGGAGAGATGGAATAAAGGAAAGAGATTGAGCTTAACGGAACTCGAGTGGAGGAAGCAACTATTTCGGTAACGACGGCTTGAAGTTCGTGCACGACTCACGACGGTGGCCACGGGATCGTAATTGTACGGGGTTTTGAGGGAATCGAGGGCCGGAGACGGTGAGTTTCGGGTTGCGGTTTCTATCATCGTGGTGAGGGTGTGTGAGATGTGGGTTATAATGTGAGAATGTGACGCTTTAGGACGTGTTTCATCATGATTATCCTTATGTCCCTAAGCCTCAACATTCTAAAACCGTTAGCGGATTAGGAGCTCGTACCTTGGATGTGGCTTAGCCTAGCGTAGCCTCTTATTTATCGGCACACGCGAAGAGGTAGTATACTCTTGTACTTAGTAAGGTTAGGTTCTCTATACGATCTAAGGGAAATTCTTGTTGTCAAGTTTAGTTTCAATTCACGCCTTGTATCTAAATTGATCATCACTCCATGAGAACTGGTTTAAGGATTTGAGATTGCCCGATCTCGCCAACAAGACAAAAAGTTCAGTTTTGTGTGTGTGTGTAAATATATGTGATTAGGATCGAGTCTAATTTGCATTGCATCATATTGTTGCATGAATCGAGTTGTGAATTGAGTCTTGTTTGCGTCAAGTCGGCTAATATTTGGTTATGTATGCAATATGGTGGGTTGAAAGCTAGTTGATTTTGTGGATTGGACATGATGTGAAAGTTGGGATTTGCTCGGGACGAGCAAAATGTAGTGTGGGGGTAGTTGATAACTCCGTTTTTGGAGTTATTTTATTGCTTATTTTGCTACATTTTGTGTGCTCATAATGGAGAATGTTGCGTCTTTTCGAGTAAATCATGTGTTTATTTGAGAAAATGAGTTCGTATGCTAAAATGTGAAGTCCGGGCATTTCTTACATTGTTTTACGCACTATTTATCTTATTTTGTCACATTTGATCTTCGCGCGGTGTTCGTGTTGTGATTTTCAGGGCCGGAGCACGCGAGAATCAAGTGGATAGAGGAAATGAACTTCGGAAGTAATGCGAGCTCGAGATTTGGGAAGGAAAGCGAAAGTTGATGGATCAAGTGCTAGAGAGGCTCAAGAGAAGATGATACGAGTTTTGAGGCATGAGGAGAGCTCAAAATGGAGGATTGAATGAAGAAACGATGCCCGGGAAGTGATTCGGAAGCAAGAGGAACAAGTGAGAAGAAGATGGAAAAATTTGATGAAGTAACTAGGTCGCACGACCTAATAGTAGGTCGCAGGACCTAGTTGGAGATTTCAGCGAGTTTCAGTAGGTCACACGACCTACTATACAGGTCGCACGACCTGTTCTGGGCAGCACAGTAGGTCGCACGACCTACTTAACTAGGTCACACGACCTAGTTCGGGCAGAATTGTTTTGTAACTTTTTGGGGTTGCTTTGTAATTACTCCTAACTTGTTCTAAACATTGGGAGAGCGTATTAGACTTGGTTAGGGCATGTTTTTGGGGAATATCACGTCCTATATCACGTTGAAGAGAGCTTGGAGCTTAGGAGACGATCAAGAAAGCTTGGAATCATTCGTTTGACCTCTAAAACTCCGTTTCTTCTCTATTTTTGTTATTTGATCACGAAACTTTGTACATGAATCATGTTTTTGAGTAGCTAAACACTTTTCTCAGGGTATCTCGTAGGGATCTGTGGTTTAATCACGATCTTTGTGATTTATGGATTTGATTTCATGCTATTATGCTTAATTGATGAACTTTTTATCTAGCTATGTGTATTTTATGTGTTTAATTCATCTTTGCTATCAATAGACGTATTGATAGGATAGAGCTAGGTTATGAATGTTAGAGACATCGATATTCATTGCCCGGAAAATTGAAATACACACTAGCCGTATCTAGGGTTGAGAAATCTTGCTAGTTAGCTAAGAACAAAGAGTAGATTAATGATCTTAATGCATACTTGAACTTGTTTAGGCTAGAGACATCGGCTTTGCTAGTTTAAGTATTGGTGTTGGTTGAGACATCTTCAACACATTCATGCTCGTTTAGCTAGAATAATAAATCATCGTGTTAACAAAACATAAATCCAAATTCGCGAGAACTGCCTAGTGACCCGTAGAGATATCCCGATTTTGTCAACTTATTGAGAAACTCCTAAAAATCAATCTTTATTAATCGTGAATTAATTCATCGAATTAATTGGGATAATTATACTTTTTCAATTTTAGTAGAATTTAGGAAAACAAACAACGCGCTTAGCCCACATAAAGTTAATCATACTAATTAGTTCACGACAAGTCCTTTGGGTTCGATAAACCCGGATTTCCGGATATTACTACACACGACGGCCATACACTTGTGGTTAGATTGTGTCAACAATCTCTTATCAAATGTCCTGCATCACCACATTCAAAGCAGTTCATGATCTTTGATTTATTTTGTGAAGAAGACTTACCTCTGTAGTCCTTGCTACTGGATGGTCTATGTCTTTCTCTGTTGGAGTCTTTGTTTCCAAAGTTTTTCTTCATTTTGAGAATCCTTGTCAAGGCTTTGGAAATTAAAGCAAATGGATCTTCATCATCACCATCCTCGGTTTAAAGGCTTTGACTTCTCTCATTCTCTTTGGCTTTGAGAGCTAACTTCTTGACACTTTGTGGGAGCTCTCCATCAGCTTCATTCATAGATATTTCATGTGTCAGAAGCTTCCCTTGTAGGTCATCAAGTTGTAGAGTTGAGAGATTCTGAGATTCTTCAATAGCTGTGGTATTTGGTTCCCACTTTGCCTTTGGAAGACTTCTTAGAATCTTCCTCACCCTTTCTTCATTGAAAAAATATATTCCCAGTGAATCAAGGTTGTTGACAATGTCTGTGAACCTCTTGAACATGTATCTGATAGATTCATCTGCATTCATCTTAAACATCTCATATTGCCTGAGATAGATGTTGATCTTGGTTTGCTTGACTTGACTAGTTCCTTCAAAAGTTACCACAAGCTTATCCCATATTTCTTTGGCAGTTGTGCAGCCTGAAATCTTGTTGAATTCATCTGTACTCAAAGCACAATATAAGATGTTAATAGCTTTGTAATTCTTAGATAATTGCTCTAATTCAGAAGAGGAGAGTGAGTCTTCAGATTTGGGAATTCTAATCCCATCTTTCTCTGTGTAGAAAGTGTGAGGTCCATTATGAATAATGGTCCAAAGCTCTATATCTTAATCAATGATGAACATTTTCATTAAGGCTTTTCCAGTGAGCAAAATTTTCTCCACAAAATAGAGGAGGTCTGTTAGAATCTCTTCCCTGTGAGAAACCACCATCACCTGCAGTACTCCTGATCACCAGATGGTTAAATCTATACAGTGATACAAGCTCTGATACCAATTGAAAGTGTGAGTGTGCAGGTGGTAATGCAGCTAAGATAATCTAGAAGGGGGGGGGGGGGGGTGGGTGAATAGAGTATGCCAACTTTTTGCAAAACTTGTTGAGATACTAAGATCTTGTGAAAGCTAGTAAAGTTCAAGACCTTGAAAACAAGTTCAAGCCTTTGGAATGAAATTCAGTTTGAAATGGATCAGTCAAGTCTTTTTCAAGGCCTTGAAAAGAGTTTCAAACCCGTGAAAAACAGACAAGTTTGAATGCTGTAGAAACTGAGTGAGTAAAGAAACTGTAAATGCAATAGACAAATGATTTATAGAGTTCACTCCACTTGGACCTAATCTATACCTCAGGGATCTGATCCCTGCATGATTTTCAACACAATTCTTATTAATCAAAAGCTAAGCCCTAGATCTCAAGCATAGAGAGATGCCTTACTCTGTTACAGCTTGTGGTTCTCCCTAACCTATCTAGTACCTGCTCTAGCTAACTGATTAAATAATAATTCTCTATTGTTAAATTTGAACAATACTCGAGAATAAAGATAGAAATAATACAGAAATTATCTACCAATGAAGCACAATACAGAAGAACACTAGAGTGTGGAAACTGCAGTGAAGTATGCAGTGAACTTCTGTGAAAATGGATTGTGAGATTGATGATCTTCTTTGATGGTTGTCAATCCAGACTTGTCTCTCTCTTTTTGCCCGTTGAGTGTTGTGTGTGTTACTTCAGAAATGAGCTCTATTTTTAAACTTCAAATAGCTCTGCCAATCTTCCCAGATTTTCTGCAACAAATCTCCTATTTTGTAGGCAATAGACTTTGACTCTTTGACAATCTTCTCCAACGGTTAAGTGATCAAAATCTCTAGAGATAATGTTGTTATCTTGCATTTGAATTGATTGAGAAGCTTTCATACCACTCAGATTAAACACATAATCATCTTCTCAGTTATTTCCTTCCCTGCACAAGTCAGATTAGGAAATAATCCCTGCAAACGAGGAAATAAAATCCCCTGCAAAAACATAGTCAATTAGATGATATTTTCTGTTCAAACATGTTACAATAATTTTTATTTCATCATCAAACAAAAGTAAATCAATCATATGAATGAGGGCTATAAAATCAACTTAGAAGAGTTTACATAAAACTCCCCCTGCGAATGTTCATTCAGGTTAAACAGTTTCAAGGCTTTGAATCCAGTTTCAAGGCCTTGAAAATAGCTATACTATTTTCAAGCCTATGATAACTGATTAAAGGATTTGAAAGCTGATTCAAGGCCTTGAAATAGTTAAGCTATTTCAAGCCTTGCACAACCCGATCTTAAGCATGTTCAAGTATGATAAGGTCTCTAAGTGAGACAAAACAAAATTCCCACTTGGAACAATATGATTTCTCATGACTCAAGTTATGCTATACGTTATGCTTTCGCTATGATACAAGTTCTGTTTTATGAAGGTCATACTCTTTCAAGTTTCACAAGTATATGTATGTATGACTATGGCTTATGTTCATGACGCTCCATGGAAAAGTTAACTCTTTTTAGTTTTCCAAACCTACCGAGGGGCGTAGATATAACTTACTGAGCTAGTTGAGCTCACCCTTTCAAATTAATTTTTTTTCAGTTTTTAATGACACGTAAGAAGCAAGAAGTAATAATGTGTTAAGTTCATATGTGTTGGCTCGTTGGATCGATGATGCTTATGTTCTCATATCTTGAAAATATGTTAGGCGACTTGTAGCTGTTGGTGATTTATTTTAAGAATGTAAAGTTGTGTAATTATGTATATAAGACCTTATAGGAGCCCTTGTATGATACCTTGAACATTTTCCGAGTTATGCTCTGTTTACGTTATGCGTCGAGAGGGCTAAATGTAATTAATTTCCAAGTTATAACTTTCTTTTCTTGCCAATATTTTCATTTATGTTACAAGTCAATTTGTTTTTCATAACAACTCCAAGTGAATTTGTCAATTACGCTTCCGCAAAGCTTTTGGAAAAAAAAATTTAATCAAGACTTTTAAAATTAACTTGTTTAGCCTCTCGATGAGTCAAGACCTCACTGTCACGTCGCACTCTCCTCCCGTTAATGCAAATTTTTTATCGTTGTTAATCGGGGTCGGCGAGAGTGGGGATGTGACAACAGTGACAATGGAAATTAGCAGACATTTATCACGAGCACCGTTATCATCTACTTTATTAGATTGATTCCACTGATCCCCAACATTAAAACTTACTACCACTCCGATTCTTCTCTTTCTCCCTAATTTCACTTTTGGGACAACTCTTCTCTTTCTCCCCATTTCCTTACTTGACAAGTTTAACAAAGACACATTACATATTAAGCCTCACCAAAAAAACTCCACACATATACCGTTAACCCTAACCATTAACCCATACCCGCGTTATTCCCTCCCAATTATGCCTATTGACAAAGAGTGATAGAGACTAAGAGAGAGTGTATGAGAGAGAAGAGAGAGATGATGGAGATAAGAGATGATGGAGCTGATGTCGGGGAGATGCCAGAGCTGTCGAGGACGGTGACGAACCAAGCGGTGGGATGACGTCGAGGAGGAAGACGGTATTGGTGGCGGTGGAAGATGATGACGATGGAAGTGGAAATGGAAGAAGAGGAAGAGGACAATGTCGGTGTAGGCAGTCAGACGGCAACAGAGGCAACCCATGTATAAAATATATTTCTTCTTTTTTGTTCAACTCTGCTTTTTTTTAGTAGATCTAATTTTTGTTCAAGATTGAATTCTATTTTGCAGAAAGAGGCAGAAGACATGGCGGAGGTGAGGCAGTGCTGATGGTGTTTTCCGGATCAGCTTCAGATTCTTCTTCACTATGTTCTGCTCCTCTTTTGTTTTTCTTCTTCTCTTCTTCTCCTCTTTAGGTCTTCTTATTCTTTTTCTACTCCCTCTAATATTTTTTTTGCTAAGATCTCCAATTATTTTCATTGATCTGTAATTTTTTTTAGCCTAGATCTGTTAGTTTTGTAACTGCTTTGTTAAATTGGCAGTGTTCTTGTTTATGGTGTTGGTGGCAAACTGTCTGTGCTGTGGCGGACTTACAGTGGTAGTGGCGAACTTGTTGTGTTTTAATTTAGACGTGTTTTTGTTTTTGGTCTAAACCAAAGAGAGGGGGACGTCTGAGAGAGAGAGAGAGAGAGAGAGAGAGAGAGAGAGAGAGAGAGAGAGAGAGAAGGACATGGGGTATTTTTTCAAATTGGGAGGGACAAAATTGTTTTTTGAACATGTTTCATAATACACGGGCCACTTCTCCATGGCAGAAATAAAAGAACCAGACTGGTACTATATATGGTCTAAGTTGAGTCTAGAAAACATTAATGTGGTTTAGGTTTGATAAATAAATAATGTTATACATGTGCCACATGACTAATTCTTCCGTTTCTTCTATTGCTTCTTACTTTTTTAAAAACTATGTTTCTTCCCTTGCTTCTTACTTTTTTTTTGAGAATCCCTTGCTTCTTACTCGGGTAAAAGACATTGACCACCCCTGAATTTAGGATTAATTCCACCCCGCTACCCTGACTTTTAGAAAAAGACACTAAGTACCTTTTTCTAGATGGAGGCTAACAGTTGACTAACAACACGGAGAAAAAGACAATTTTACCCCTAAAATGTTATAAAACTACAACCTATATATCACCCTACCCTATCTCCCTACCTCATTCAGAAGACTTTTCTTCCCATTCCTCTCCTCTCCTCTCCTCCTTCACGCCTAACCCTAGCCGCCTCCCCCATTCGAAATACCTCCGCCTCCTCTCCTTTCATACGACCGCCTCTCATCAATACCTCGTGAAAGTTTGTAATGTAGACTAATTACAGGATCAAAATACTCTAGAAGGGGAGGGGGTTGAATAGAGTATGGGAAATTTTTGCTAAAAACACAGAATTTAACTTAGTAATGCAAGTAAAAGACAGAAATCTCAAGGCCTTGATATTTTGTAAGATTAGTCAGAAACTTCCTAAGAATAAAAGAAAGCTTCAAGACCTTGAACTAGCACAAGTTCAAAATAGTTTGTAAACCCTAGTTTGATTTAGATCACTTGCAAGAATAAATAGCTAAACTGTAAAGTAAAGAACACAAGGAAATTTACAGAGTTTAGTCCCAATGGACCTAATCTCTGCCTGAGGGATCTAACCCCTCCAGGATTGGGCAAACACTTCTTATTACTCACACAAAAACAGCCCTAGATCTTCAAGCATAAGTGAAACACCCTTACACCTATACAGCTTGTGGTTCCAAACCTATCTAGTATCAGCTACTAACTGTTGAGCTAACAAGAACCTCTTGTTGTTCACTTGAAAAACTAACCACTAGGTATTTTGAGGTATAAGATATACAAAATATAAACAGATTATGGAACAATATAGAAGAACACAATAGATGAATAGGATGAGAAAGCCTGGATGTGTTCTTCAAGAAAACTGGAATGAATGATCTTCTGAAAGCATTGATTGAAGCTTGAAGTTGTTAGGATTGATTATCTGATCTTCCACGAATGTAACTCTCCTTCTTTTCACTTGATTTCTGTTCTCTGTAAGCTTCTCTTCTTCTTTCAAATTAAAACCAGTCTTTTATCTACTTCCAGCAATTGAATGAGAGATTTTAGGATCTCTGTTCCTTCAAATCCTTATCCTATTTAACTGCATTTCTCAACAGCTCTGAGTAGATATCCGTTGGAGTTTGTTGTGATAATATTGCACGTTTGAAAACCCTGCAACAACATTAAGCATAGAAACAAACAAAATCCAAATATATATAACAACACTAAGTCTGTTTAGACATTCAGTTACGAATAAAACTGAATCAAATAGATAAGCTATTAACCTGATTACCAATCAATCATATAAACCAACACCATTCAACTTAAGAATTGTAAAAGTCATTAAACCAACATAATAATAATGATGAAATCCTGCAAGAAAGAATCAAGTTAAGTTTGTGAAAACTGTTGGCAGCTCAAGGCATATCTAATGGCCTTGGAGCTCTGAACATTCTTCACAGTTTTTTCAATTGTATCACCAAAGTTCTTTGATGCAATCTAATTCTGATATCTGAAATATGTTAGACATATGAAGAATAGATAACTATAATATTTACAACAAGTATCTGATCTTAAGCATCAGATTGAAAACCTGCAACACAAGATTGTCAAATCATAGTTCATAAAAAAGCAGTTGTCAAAGCTTTGAGGCTTTGAAAAATATCTCAAGGCCTTGGAGCCTTGATGAACAAGAGATACTTTGTCTTTCATTACTCTAAATGATTACTTCCCAAATCACACTTAGAATTCTTGAATCAACAATCTCCCCCTTGATGAAAGAAAAAACACATAATCTTGTGTAAATATCCCTGCAACTAGTTTTGTAAGAATTAGATACCATAGAAAACATAACCAGAATTTAAAGAATCTGATTATGAACATGAACACATATAAACATATCATCACAGCATGATAATTAATACTAAAAAGAAACACAAAACACTAACACAAAACACATCACATTAAACCTTCTCCCTTTTTTTGACTTTCATCAAATAAAGGTGAAGGAATGTTGGATCATTACTCAGATTTTTTCTTTTTTTTAGAAAAAAAACTTGTAATAAAAAGACTCAGTTCCTACTGAATGTCAAGGCCTTGAGATCAGAAAGAAGAGAAGAAAAGAAAGATAGAAAAGATCTAGGATTTGGCTTTCACAAGTCTTCACTTCTTCTCTGATGCTTGGCCTTTCTCTGAGACTTCTCCAACATCCTCATCAGTTTCAGCTTCATCCGCAGAATGATACTCTTCCTTTTCAGCATCCACTTCAGCAATAACTTCATCAATGATTTCATCAACTTTCTTGTCCTTTACTTGCACAGAATCTCCCCCCTGTAGCTGCATCAACACTTGTGTCTTCTTCAATTTCCTCATCATCAGTTTGATCAAATAGATCCTTTGATGTGAGCACAACTGGAATAGGCTTCTTCTTATTTTTCAAGAAACCTCCTAGCCTCTCATCTGAATCAACACTAGTGTCATGACTAGTAGCATAAGGGATCTTCTCCAGATTCAAAACTCTGATGACTACATCCATCTTGCCATTCATCACACCCATCAAGGCTTTGAACTGACCAAAATCAGAAGACAAGTCAAATAGCCTCTGTCTAAGATCCTCAACCTCAACTTCCTGTTCTTCAAACTTATCAAGCAACTGGGAATTATCAACATTAGCTTGTACCCTTGAAGTTGTAGCCACCTTAGGTTTGATAAAAAATTTCTCCTCAAGCTCAGCTTTAGACAACTCTGAATAAAACTTCCAATGTCCCTTTCCTGTCTGAACCACACCAATTCTTTGCAAAGCAGACTCATCAATCAAGCCAAAACCACCTGTTATCTTCTCCTCTTCTTTCACAGGTACCTCAAAATGCTCAAAGAAAAGTAGTAGCATATTGGCATATGGAAGAGGGTGGTTTCTGATTCTGGTAGCACAGTAGATCATGTGCTCCATAATCACAGTTTGTAGATCAATCTCAAACCATTGACATATCAAGTACATCAGGATGAGAACCTTATCTGTTACCAACTCTCTTGAGTTTTCTCTAGGGACAACACTTCTCATCAGAATAGTGAATAAGATTTTAGCTTCACAGTTGAGCACAGAGTGTGTCAACTGTTTGGGACCAGTAGGAATACCATCTATGAAGAACATGGCTTTGGCTTTGTCTAGACATTCCTTCCTATCAGGGTGGTCAGCAACATTATACTTCCTAGGAATGCCCAAAACCTTGAAAAAAGCCCTATGGTCTAGCCTTAAATCTATCCCCCTACCTTAGAATTTAACACAAACTTCTCTTCTCCTTCTTGAACCAAATTCAGATAAAAAAATCTAGTTAGCCTAGGATAAGCTTTAGTACTAGGGTTTAAAACCTTCCAAACAGCAGATTCTCTTAACTTCCTCATACAGTAAATATCCAACTTGTCTAGTAACTCCTCAGAAATGAAACTACAGAAAGCAACCTTAGATGATGCATACCCTTGCATCCAAACTCTCGTAACATCTGAACTAATGAACCAATTAGAAGGCAGTGCATTCTTACCTTGAAAACCCTTTTTGGTTGCAACAGCAATATGCTTGATCTTTAATTTCTTCTCAGCAAGCTTATCCTTCTCTGTTTCCTCTTCAGCAGATTTCTTCTTCTCAAAATCAACATAATTCTTTTTGTCTTACTTAGCAGACTTCCCCTTTTCTCCTTCATCTCGCTTTTTCTTGTCTCCCCCTTTCTTCTTGTTTGACCTAGACTGATCATAACCCTGTACTACTGCCTCCTTCTGTGGATCAACACTTGAACCTTCATCACCTTTCTCTTTTATGATCTTCTGTGCAGGAGGTAAAGCTTCATGCAGACTCTGTGTCCCTTCTGAATCTGATTCAGAAATTGTGATCTTCTCCTTCTTGTTGGCCCTCTTCTTAGATCTAGCAGAAGGCTTACCCTGTTGTTGAATCCTGGCTGATTTGCGCTCCATTGTGAAATTAGGGTTTTGGGAGAAGATTGGGATTGGCAGAGAGAGAGCAGAGATACGTAAAAGATTGAGAGAGAATGAAGAAAATAGAGAGAAAAGCCCTGACTTTCAGCTTAAATAGGTTGAGATAAAGAGTTTAAAAAGGACACTTCTAAAATCTACATGCAAAACATATCTAGAAGATATATTAAGATATTTTAGAAAATTCTCTCAGTAATTCAAACATTATACAATTATCTAAAAAGATAATATATAATATTTGGTGATCCATTTTTTTTAACAAGTAAACTACACAAATGTTTCAAGACCTTGGAGAACAATCTCAAGGCCTTGAGATTTTCTGCAGTTTTAGAAATTTCAAAGCTTTGAACTATAATTTCAAGGCTTTGGAAAGTATAATCTCAAGGCTTTGAGAATTCAATAAATAATCATAAGTAAGTAATAATACTCCCCCTAAACCAATGCATCCTTGTTTAACATACCCAGTTCAAGCCTTAGGGATGCAAACCTATCATCTGGCAAAGGTTTAGTGAAAATATCAGCAATCTTCATGGTAGTTTAGATAAAAGATAGAACAACATCACCTTTTTCTACATGATCTCTAAGAAAATGATGCCTTACATCTATGTGCTTGGTTCTTGAGTGCTGTACTGGATTCTTAGAGATTGAAATGGCACTTGTATTGTCACAATTGATAGGCACATTTCTGAAATCATATCCAAGATCTCTAAGGTGTTGAGCAATCCACAACACTTGTGAACTAAAAGATCCAGCTGCAATATACTCAGCTTCTGCAGTTGATAATGCTACAAAGTTTTGCTTCTTGGAATGCCAACTAATTAGTAATGAACCAAGAAACTGACAACATCCAGAAGTACTCTTCCTATCCACTTTGTATCCTGCAAAATCTGCATCTGAATATCCACTCAACATAAAGTTAGATCTCCTTGAATACCAAAGCCCCAAGTCATTGGTTCCATTCAAATATCTGAAAATCCTCTCAACATAAGTTAAATGACTTTCCTTAGGATCTGCTTGAAATCTTGCACACATGCAACCACTAAACATAATATCAAGTCTACTAGCAGTTAAGTACATAAGTGATCCAATCATACCTCTATACTCCTTTTGATTTACACTCTTACCATTTGAATCCTTGTCTAAGGTTAGTGATGAACTCATAGGAGTTTTGAGTGCCTTGGACTGTGTCATATTGTACTTGTTAGTACTCATAGCATAAAAATTATATGATCTAGGAGCAGTGAGTATGCAATTCCAGATTTCTCATCTTGCACAAAACATTTCTCCTTGTCAAATACAACTTTATAACCTTTATCACATAACTGGGAAATACTAAGCAGATTATATTTAAGTCCATCCACAAGATAAACATCATAGATAGAGTTGGTAGAACCATTACCAATACTACCTATGCCAATAATATTTCATTTCCCTTGTCACCAAGTGTAATTGTCCCTCCAGATTTCTCTGTGAGCTCAGTAAAAAGAGACTTCTTTCCACTCATATGTCTGGAACAACCATTATCTAATATCCATTTCTGATCTTTCAAGGCCTTGGTGACATCCAGCAAAAATGAATCATTGCCTCAATAAGCTGTTAGACCAAGTGCAGAATTTTGAGCCATACTCAGAATCAGCCATGTTTGGTGGTCTAATTCCTTTTGGGAACCAAATCTGCTTAACCTGTCCCTTAAGCAGATAAGGATAAGTGTTCCTCAGAATATGAGGTTCTAATCTTCTGGAGGGATAAGTTAATTTGATGTGACCAATTTTTCCACAGTAATGACATTTTGGAGAATGTCTGCTGCCAGATTTGACAAAGGTAGTTTGGCTTTTCTTTGGAAAATTTAGATTATAGCCAATTCCACTTTTATGCATTGATTTCAGACTTCCTCCAAGAATAAGATTCAGATTATGTTCTGAGCCTGTAAAACTGGTTAGGATCTTTTTAGACTCTTGAAGTTTCTTAGTCAAAGAGTATATTTGTTGTTCTAAATCTTTTGAATGAGCCTTTAGATCAACAAACCTTTCAGTTAAGAGAGTGTTTTGATCAACAATCTCCTTTATATGTGCCTTAAAGGCTTTGAATCTGCTGTACAAGTCCTTGAAGTCCTTTTCAATTTTTTCCTTAGAAACTTCAATAGTCTTGTTGGTAAAAACCAAGTCCAAGTTTTCTTTTACCTGCTCATGAACTTTAACCTTTAAAGAATCAATCTCATTTCTATAACTTTTCTCATTTAAAAACATGCTCTTGAGAATTTCAGGAAGTACATCTCAGAATCTTCCTGACCCTTTCCTCATTTGAGAAACTTTTTCCCAATGACTCCATATTTTTCACCACATCAGTGAATCTTTTGAACATTTCCCTGATAGTTTCATCTGAGTTAATCTTGAACAACTCATCTTACCTCAGAAGTATGTTGATATTGGTTTGTTCGGCTTGACTTGTTCCTTCATATGTCACAAGAAGTTTGTCCCATACTTCTTTGGCACTTTTGTAATTTGTCACTATGTTGAACTCATCTGCATTAAGAGCACAATATAACAAATTTATAGCCTTGTAATTTTGGGATATCTTTTCCGGTTCAGTAACTGAGAGATCTTCCTTAGACTTAATGCATCTAAATCCATCAATGGTAGTGAAACTTATGAGGACCATTCTGAATTATTGATTACAATTCCATGTCTTGTTCTATGATGAAAATCTTCATCAATGCCTTCCAGTTCATGAAGTTGTCACCACAGAATAATGGAGGTCTATTTGCTGCCCTTCCTTGAGAGAAGCCACCATCTCCTACATTACTCATAGTCACAAGATTGTTAGATCTCTAGTAGTGACCCAAACTCTGATACCAATTTAAAGTTTGTAATGTAGACTAATTACAGGATCAAAATACTCAAAAAGGGGGGGGGGGGTTGAATAGAGTATGGGAAATTTTTGATAAAAACATAGAATTTAACTAAGTAATGCAAGTAAAAGACAGAAATCTCAAGGCCTTGAGATTTTGTAAGATTAGTCAGGAACTTCCTAAGAATAAAAGAAAGCTTCAAGGCCTTGAACTAGCACAATTTCAAAATAGTTTGTAAACCTTAGTTTGATTTAGATCATTTGTAAGAATAAATAACTAAACTGTAAAGTAAAGAACACAAGGCAATTTACAGAGTTCATTCCCAATGGACCTAATCTCTGCCTGAGGGATCTAATCCCTCCAGGATTGGGCAAACACTTCTTATTACTCACACATAAATAGCCCTATATCTTCAAGCCTAAGTGAAACTCCCTTACACCTATACAACTTGTGGTTCCAAACCTATCTAGTATCAACTACTAACTTTTGAGCTAAAAATAACCTCTTGTTGTTCACTTTCACAACTAACCACTAGGTATTGTGAGGTATAATATATACAAAAGATAAGAAGATTATGTCACAATATAGAAGAACACAATAGATGAATAAACTGAGAAAGCCTGGATGTGTTCTTCTAAAAAACTGGAATGAATGGTCTTCTGAAAGCACTGATTGAAGCTTGAAGTTGTGAGGATTGATTATCTGATTCCACGAATGTAACTCTCATTATTTTCACTTGATTTATGTTCTCTGTAAGCTTCTCTTCTTATTTCAAATTCAAACCAGTATTTTATCTACTTCTACCAACTGAATGAGAGATTTTAGGATCTCTGTTCCTTCAAATCCTCATCCTATTTAACTGCAGTTCTCAATAGCTCTGAGTAGATATCCGTTGGAGTTTTTTGTGATAAGATTGCACGTTTGAAAAACCTGCAACAACATTAAGCATAGCAACAAACAAAATCCAAATATATATAACAGCACTAAGTATGTTTGGACATTCAGTTTATGAATAAAACTAAATCAAATAGATAAGCTATTAACCTGATTACCAATCAATCATATAAGAAAACACAAACCAGTTTAAGACTTGTAAAAGTCATTAAACCAACATAATAACAATGATCAAATCCTGCAAGAAAGAATCAAGTTAAGTTTTTGAAAACTGTTGGCAGCTCAGGGCATATCTCAAGGCCTTGGAGCAAATTCTTCACAGTTTTTTCAACTGTATCACCAAAGTTCTTTGATTCAATCTAATTCTGATATCTGCAATATGTTAGACATATGAAGAATAGATAACTAGAATAGTTGAAACAAGTATCTGATCTTAAGCATCAGATTGAACACCTGCAACACAAGATTGTCAAATCAGAGTTCATAAGAAAGCAGTTGTCAAAGCTTTGAGGCTTTGAACAATATCTCAAGGCCTTGGAGCCTTGATGAACTAGAGATACTTTGTCTTTCATCACTCTAAATGATTACTTCCAAAATCACACTTAGAAGTCTTGAATCAACACCTCGTGCTAACCTATCTCCCTCCCCCCTCTTTCTCTCACTCCGAGAGGCGTCGAACGACGCAGGCAAACGACTTGCAATGGGTCGCTGGTTTTGGTGCGGTGGTGAAGGCGTACGGTGAAGGCGGCGGTGGTCTGGGCAGCAGAAGAGAGACAGAGAGTGAAGTGTTCGTTTCGCTTTCTTCCACCATCGCCCACAGCGAAAAAAGGACTTAAGTTTTTTTTACAGTCGACGAGATAGATGAGTGTGTGAGGTGTGTGCAGGATAAGCAGAGAGAGATAGAGCAGCCGGAGTAGCGGTAGCAGCAAGCAGTAGATTCGTCGGTTGTGGCAGAGAATGGTTCACAATCACCTCTGATTTGAGGTTTGGAGAGTGTCCAAGTGAAGACGAGAAGGTCTTTGTTCTCAGCTGCCACTGGATACAACTCATATTAGCATGAGAGGTATGGTAGTAGCTGTTTTATCCTTCTGGTGTCTGATATTTTTGAGTTTCGCCGCCCGGTTACCTGACGGTTCAAGCCAAGAGCTTCAGGTCAACAAACAGAGGAAGAAAGGGCTCGGAGAATCCTCAATCTCCATTCGGTTTCCCCAAACTGTCAAATCCTCTCTCAGCTTAAGTATGACCAAATCGAAGTAGGGTCAGATTCGAACCCATACATAGACTGGGAAAGAGATTGATGATGGTAGTGGTTTTGATTTGGGGTTCAATTTAAGATATTGTGGGTTGTAGGGAAGAGGTCTGTGTGAAGGGAAGATGCCAGATTTCCATTGGATTTAAATGTTTTTTTACCTCAATCTCTTGCTTGCATATATTGGGTTGTTCCGAACCAGATTCATCTGGGTTAGTATTTTTCTTGAATAAAGTTGTTGAATTTTTTGTTTGATTTGGGATTTTTTCGTTTGAATTTTTGGTAACTACATCTCTGAAGTTGCAATTAGTGGTTTACGATTTTCAATGAGGGCATGCTTGGGAGGTATAGCTTCTGTCTTAGAAAGCCAGTCTGGTCAAAGAATTGGTAGAGTCTTGCAAAAGTTCAGTGGTTCACTCGCTATTCTGTTGAATAAACTGAGCGCGCAGCTGTAGAATATGCTCTCATTTCTGTTGCAACTATGGCAGATGGAGGAAAAATTGAGAGCTTGAAAACTGATGCTCTTCGGATCAGTCAAGGTATAATTATTCGCTATATTGAAAACGTGAATTAAGGCTAGAGCTCTCAGCCTAGAGACTACTTTGAGACAATACAACATTCAGATTCAGCACTGTCAAAGATAAAGAAATGGAGCCTCTTGCTACCTGGGAAAGACTTCATAGAGAAGCTAAGAATCTAAGTTTTGTAAGGATTCTCTGCTGGTTGGTGCTTAATGAAATCGAATTTATCAAAAAATAAATAATGAAAAGCTTCCTTCTTTTGGAGAAAAAAAAAAGATGGTTTTCATTTGTTTTTGGTGTTGTTGATGTTTGGATTCAAAATGAAAGATGTTTATGGTGTGTTGATATTTTTTGGTAGACATTCTTGGTGTTCTTGATGATAAAATAGACAGAAAAAATTTCAAAAAAGTACACAGGGGTAATACGGTCCAGAAAAATTCAATAACCCATTTCTCTAACGGAACTTGACAGAAGGGTGCTAAGTGTCCGAAGAATATTCCGTTAAATGGGTACAAAGTGTCCTTTTCATAAAGTCAGGGTAGTTGGGTGGAATTAATCCTAAAGTCAGGGTTGGTCAGTGTCTTTTACCCTTCTTACGTTCATTTTTCAGTTAGTTTTTTTTGTTAACTGTCCAAAATAACCTTCAGACGCTACACCTACACAACTACTCACATTTACACCAATCCCTCTCTCTACCTCTCTGTTGACCTAATCAATAATCTAGAAAATTGGGGCACTACCCGTCTGTCCAATTCGTCTTTCAAAAATATCCTCAATTGACTTACGTTCACTTGTTGACCTCACTTGAGGTTAACAAGTGTAACTAATTCAATTTTCACTTAATTAACCTCCTTTTTAAAACAAAACGCCACATTTTACACTTAACTCTCTCTCTTCTCTCTTCTTAACAACTGGGACGTGAGATTTATTTGCTCGTACCACTATATTGCTAGTCTCAGTTTATGCTTGTCCCAATTTTCATAGCATGTCTCAGTTTTCATTCCTCAATTGGTCTGGCAATACAAAGGGACGAGAGTCCATCTCGTATCAATATATTTCCATATTGAGACGGAGAGGAGCTATAAAGACTGGGATGATAAATTGCTCGTCTGACACAGAGACAGTGTTTTTTTCAAAGAACACGAAACACAGAACACAAAGCAGTTAAGATTGAACAAAAATGGAAAACAAGGCATTTCATTAAGAAAAAAAACTTAAAAACATTACAATTTTAAAATCATTCGAGTTTGACCTAGCTCCGAAACTTTCGGAGACACAAGGGAGGCGAAAAATTTCACAATATGGCGAATCAGAAGATCGGAGATCAGGCGGCCGGAGAAGCCAGTGCTTCGGCATCGGAGACCCTCACCAAGAAGTTTAGCATGCTCTCTGTGGAGGAAGAGGAGGATATAGCAATCGTTGATCCGGTAAGATGCATCGAGGCTCTGAAAAACTATCAGTTTTGTTTGATCGGATCCTTCGTAATCCCAGCAAAGACAAACACATGGGCTATGAAGTTACTTTTTCAAAAGATTTGGATTGGAGGGGAGGAGGTAACTATTACGGTATCTCGTCCAAACATGTACATCTTCAAGTTCCCAACCCTAGAGTCTATGGAGCGAGTTATGGCGGGTGGGCCGTGGATTTTCGACGGAAACATCCTACAAATTAAGCGTTGGACTGTTAGCGCAAACGTTGGAAAAGTTTCATTCGAAACCATTGACGTATGGCTGCAAATCTACAACCTTCCCCCTTTCATGTTCACGGAGGAGGATGCGAGAAGTGTTATTGGCAACTGGGGGCAAATCCTGGATTCAGACAAGCGGGTCCTGGCAGGAGAAGAAGGTGATTATATGAGGGTGGGAATAAGGATTGACGCCGGGAAACCACTTAGAAGGGGAAAATATCTCCAAGTGACTGACGAGAATGTGTGGCTGGATTTTAAGTATGAACGCATACCTCTTGTTTGTGCATGGTGAGGAAGAGTCAATCATTATAGTGATCAATGTTCCTTTGCCACAAGCGAAGAGAAGTTAACAATGGAGCCGGGGTTTGGCCACTAGCTGACTTTTAAACCTCCTCCCCGTAAGAAGAAATCCACCACAAACACTGGTAGGACCAGTCCAATGGGGGATCATAATGAAGTGAAAAAACGATCTCTGAAGTGGATCTTGATTCAGACAGTGGAAGCGTGAGTACACATGCTGTGATGGATCTTGATGATCCATGAGAAGTACAGACAAAGAGCAAAGGGGAAATCAATATTCGGGATAATCCTCTAGCAGAGCCAAACTCTTCTCACAAAACAGCAGCTACTACGGGAAAAGGGAAGGAGCCGGTCGATCTAGGTAGGGACAAAAAGACTCGGGCAAAGGGCGTAGCAGCGGAAAGTGTTACCCCAAGGAAGAAGAGTGAAAAGAGAAAAGAGTAGGGAGGCGACTGACAGCCCACAAGGGAGGCAAAAATCTGCTAGTGTGCTGAGCAAGAAGGAGGACAGCACAAAACTGGACAAACATAACAGAAGCAACCAGGTTTCCGACTCTCGGATTCCGCAACCGGAAAAGGGCGCCTTTAAAGACCCTATTGCGAGATTGGCTGTGGCTGCTGTGCAGCACTGCCAGGCACATTGAATATCCTAAGTTGGAACGTGCGGGGGCTTGGGAACCCCCGTAACGTCACATCTCTTCATGATTTAGTGAGGAGACAGAAGCCCAACGTGGTGTTCCTTATGGAAACCAGACTTTACAGGCGTGAGATGGAAAAAATTAAACTCAGGTGTGGGTATGCAAATGGTGTCTTCGCAGATTGTGATGATCGGCGAGGAGGTTTGGCACTTTTGTGGGATAGGGAAGTTGACTTTTCCCTAATTCACTTAACTAGACACTTCATCAAAAGAAAAATCTGTATGGAGGAAACCAATGTGGAGTGGATTTTTACGGGTTTCTACGGGGACCCAGTTAGGAGCAATCGACAGCAATCTTGGAAGTTATTATCGAGGCTTAAACCACATGGCCAGCCTTGGCTTGTGGTGGGGGATTTTAACGCAATATCGTCAAATGTCGAGAAAGAAGGTGGAAGAGAAGTCTCCTTGCGACATATTGAGGATTTTCGTAGAGTTCTCCAAAAACTTGATCTCAGAGATATGGAATTCAACGGTAACCTGTTTACTTGGACCAAGAATCAACCGGATGGAAGAGCAATTCGGGAAAGGATCGATAGATGCATTGCACCGCACGATTGGATTGACCTTTGTGGTTGGGCTCGGGTTAACCACTTGGTAGCCGACACCTCGGATCATGTACCCATCGAAGTCCTCATAAATGATACGGTACGGAATGAGCCGTGTCACTGGATATTTCATCTCGAAGCCATGTGGTTCGAGAATCCCACTTGTGTTCCGGCAATTACGAAGAGCTGGCAGGAGGAGCAGGGATCTGTCTCTGCTAAGCTTAATACGGGGGCTGACAGTTTGCAACATTGGGAAAGGGATGTGTTTGGCAGCGTTCGGAAACAGTTAAAGCACTTGAGAAAGGAACTACAGGTACTGGGATCTCGTAGTCAGACGGCTGCAAATCTCGAGGAGAGCCGAATGGTAAAAAAAAAAAAAAAAATCCAGCTTGTTGAGGCAAGAGGAAATTATGTGGAGGCAACGCTCTCGCGAGCTGTGGCTCAAACAGGGCGACAAGAACACGAAGTTCTTCCACAGGAAGTCAACCATTCGTAGAGCCCGAAACAGGATAAATGGTATAGAAGATGTTGGGGGACAGTGGGTGACTCAATCGGACCAGGTACACGCTGTTTTTGAGAACTAATTTTCCAATATTTTTTCTTCTAGTAATCCTACTCCTCTGGAGATGGAAGAAATGTTAGCTCCTATTGAGGGAGAGGAAGTGTTACAAGCAGTGAAGAATATGCCGAGCCAGAAATCGCCAGGGCTGGATGGCTTTCCAGCAATGTTTTTCCAAAAATTATGGCCAGTTGTAGGTGCAGAAGTCACCTTGGTGTGTATAAAAATCTAAACGAAGGAGGTGATGTCAGCGAGTTTAATCACACCCTTATCGCTTTGATACCAAAGATAAAGAAGGTACGCAAGGTACCAGATTTTAGACCCATTTCGTTATGTTCAACAATTTACAAAATTAACACCAAGAGTTTGGCAAATCGGCTGAAACTTGTCGTAGAAGACATTATATCTGAAAATCAGAGTTCCTTCGTCCCATGAAGGCTTTTTTGAGATAACATTTTAACGGCGGCCGAACTATTGCACTCGATGAAAAACCAAGAAGGGCAAGGAGGGTCTAGTTGCGCTTAAACTAGACATGATTAAAGCGTATGATCGAGTGGAATGGGATTTCCTGGAAGCAGTTATGGCCCGTATGGGTTTTGGAAGTCGCTGGATTTCAGTAGTGATGAAGTGTATTTCAACTACTTATAGCTTGATTATTAATGGAACTGTGCAAGGGAGAATCGTACCTGAGAGAGGACTAAGGAAGGGGTGCCCCTATCCCCGTACCTATTCCTGCTGATAAGTGAGACACTATCTCGCGGTTTATCCAGAGCCGTGGCAGATAACACAATTTCGGGAGCAAGGGCTTCTAGGGGTGGACTGGCTGTCTCCCATTTGTTCTTCGCAGATGACAGTCTATTTTTTACAAAAGCTAATTCAAATGAGCTTTCTGAATTATTACATTTATTACAGAAATACGAAAAAGCTTTAGGACAAGTACTGGATATGGAAAAATCAACTATGGTTTTTTCGGATAATGTCACAGCAGCTTGTCGCGAACAGCTGGGCAGCTTGTGTGGCCATCTAGTAGCGGAAAGGTACGACATTTATATGGGTTTACCTGTTGCATTTGGCAGAAAGAAGAAGTTAATGTTCCAGAAAATAATTGAGAGTATCATCAGCAAATTGAAGGGTTGGAAGGAGTAGACTTTATCTGTTGCGGGTAAGGAAATTCTGATTAAAGCAGTGGTACAGTCAATTCCTAACTACGCTATGAGCTGTTTTCTGTTGCCAGTCGGTACTTGCCGGTAAATCGAAAGATTAATTAGACAATTTTGGTGGGGAGACTCCAAGGAGAAGAAGATGTTGCATCTTATGAACTGGGAAAAGCTCAAGTTGGAGAAGGATTTGGGAGGAATGGGTTTTAAGGACTTCCAAAGTTCCAATATTTCGCTTCTTGCTAAACAATCCTGGAGGATTGTTCAAAAACCTCAAAGTCTTTTAAGCAAGGTTTTACGGGACAAGTATTTCAAAAATGGTGATTTCTTACACTGTAAACCAAAGTCCCAGATTTCGTATGCCTTTAGAAGTATCCTTGCAGGGAGGGAACTATTGAAGAAAGTCCTTGTTTGGGAGGTGGGCAATGGCCGACAGATCAACCTATTGAAGGATAAATGGATCCCCAGGGGTCATAAGTCAGCCACCATAACACCAAGCCCAGATTTTGCAACAATGAAGGTATCTCACTGTCTGCAAAATGGGGAATGGAACATAAACAGGCTTCGCACTTATTTATGGGATATGGATATGGAGGACATAATCTCAATCCCAGTTTCTAGCAACACAGAGCAAGGCAAGGCGAGTTGGGAGCACTCACAGACAGGGGTTTACACCACTAAATCGGGATACAAAATTCAGCAGAGTACCAATTTAAATTTGCTGGAATCATCTTCTGGAACAAACAAGTCTTGGTTTAAAAATATCTGGACTTTTAAGATACCATAAAAGATCGCTTACCCGATTTGGAAGCTCTGGCATGATGTACTTCCAGTAGCTACGAATTTGAGAGCTAGAGGAATTCAAGTGCTCATCCAGTGTTCAGCTTGCCAAAAAGCCCCTGAAACCAGCAACCACCTCTTCGTTCATTGCAAGGAAGCGATGAAATTTGGGAGCAAGTTCTTGAGATCCCGAATGAGGAGTTACGCAGACGAGATCTAAAAAATTGGATTGAATACATCTTTACATCAGAATCAAAAAATTACAGAGAGAAATGGGAAACCACTGTCTGGTGCATGTGGTCGCCCGAAATGATTCGAGATTTAACAATATAGAGTTCTCGGGAGGAAGAGTAATTGAGAGAATCAAACACTACCTGTCGGAGTTTAAGCTTTCCCACCAGCAAGAAGCTATGACCTCGGTAGAGGACCACCTGAGATGGAAAGCGCCGCCTGAAGGATGGATCAAGGTAAACACGGATTGTGCCAGGGATTCCGATTTAGCCATTGCCGAAACTGGGTGTGTTCTCCGAGACTCAGAGGGGTGTTTTGTTGCCGGCCGACACGAGAGAACTCTGTTCCACGAATCAGTGATGCATCTAGAACTAATGGGTATTCACAGAGGTCTCCAGTTGGCTAGAGATACGGGTCGTCGAAGAGCCATCTTGGAAACCGACTCGAAGATCAGTGTTGAACTTCTCGATAAATGGAGAGGAACAAGGCGAGAAGATGAGGTCAACGAGGAGACGACTTTAATTGCAGATAGATGCATTGAACAGATGGCTTGGTTTGATGAGATCCAAATCATACACGTGTCCCGAAGATTTAATGCGGTGGCAAGCACCTTTGCCAAGAGAGCACTTTTGATTCCACAATTCAGTTTATATACACGCCCCCCTTCTTGGGCGAGTCATGTACTAGAATCAGACAGTGTTTGCCTCTTGGCTGTTTAATGAAATTTGTTCCCTAAAAAAAACAAACATTACAGTTTTGGTTTTTTTTAGCATCCCAGGGAAAGACATCAGGGTCCTCATCAGTCTCATCTCTCATTCTCTTCTTTGCTCTGGCGGAGGATATGGCGTCTTCTCCGGCGAAGAAGAGCAAGCTATGTCCCACCTTCAGTCTTGGTCTTCTTTTTCATCTCAGAGTTCAGTGGTTTCCGAACCCTTTCGCGGTGCATATGCAGTTTCATCTGCATCTGCATCTTTTTTTTTTGCTCTTCACTTTCCTCTTCTACATCTGTCTCCTCCTTTTCATCTTCTTCACTCACTTCTCTCTCGACCTCCTTAGGTGGGCTGTTTTTGAACATTTTGAAGGGATAATTTTGGGGGAGATGATATGCGATCTTTTATAGATGTATAAATTGGGTACATGAAGGGATAGAGGGAGTTTTATAGGTTGTTGTGATGTACTACCTCTGTTTCCTTTGAATCAGCTGAGAGAAAGTTGGCACATGAACACGTGTCTTTGACAAATTTACCCCCATCAATTTATGTAATTACAGTCTCTATCCTTCCATCTCTCTCTCAAATTAACATCACCACCACCAGCAACACAACTAGCAGAAGCAACGACACCAACAACAACAGCAATAGCAATAAGTTTCAGAGATAAAAAATTATCCGATAAGAAATTATCTAATCTTAATAGATAAAAAATTGAGAAGAATAAGTAGATGTGGAACAGGTTACAAGGAGAATAAAAAGAAGAAGAAGAAGAAGGAGGAGGCTGACGCCATCGGCGACACGGACCATGTAGTCATCACCGGTCAAAATACCCCCCCCCCCCCCAAAGAAGCAAATCTACAAGAAGAAACAAGGGAAGGAAATCAGTTGACTCTTCTTGTCCAATAAAGAAGAAGAAGACGAAAACAAAGACAAAGCCGATCTGTTACCTGTATCGCTTCCGTCGATCTGGGTCGTCGGAGTGGTAGGGGTCGTGCTCTCTTGGTACTCGTCCCCACTTCCCCGTCGTTGTAATGTCATCTTCCACCGCAACATGACCTATTTCTCCCATCGAGGTGGTCGGGGGTCCTATGCCGTCGTCCGCTTCCCCTTCTTTCTCGCATTCTCTCTTATTTCTCTATTTCACTTTCTCTGTCCGCCTCTCTTGGTAGGGTTTGTGTGGAGTGAGAGAAAAAGTTGTAAAAGTGGTACAACTGGGAGTAATTTGGAGGTAAAGTGGGTGGGGTCTGTATTGGTTGATGAATGATAGGAGAAGGGTAATATGGTAAAATTAAGTTAAAGACTTATTAGAAAAAGAAAGTAGGCTGAAAGAGAAGAAACTTCCCTTTTAGGAAAATAGGCTGAAAGAGAAGAAACAGAGGGAGTACTTAAATTTTACATGTTTCCAAGATGTAATAATTTATATACATTTTCTAGAAAATGTGTCCAAATTCAAGATGTATTTTCTAGAAAATGTGTGTCCATATTCAAAAGTGTGGCATTTTTTAAATGAATTTAAACGGCGGCTTATCAGATTCCACTGGTTACATTTATATTTATTTTAATACTCACATTTTATTTATATAACATTTTCTAAGTAAAATAACTAATTTCCTAATTATTTATCTAACATTTACCCTCTTAATCTAAATTGTTAGGTAAAGTTAGAAACAAAAGATATATTGTCTGCGCAATCCTCGGAAGAAGTTGCAAGTTAGAGATTACAAAGAACGTACAACGAATTGTATAACAACGTCAATGTGGTAAATGAGGGCAACGCTTTTTGGTATTCCCTGTGACATGGCAATGGCTACATCAGTACGTTCCCGTTCCTTGCTTTCTTTTCACGCACGACTTCGACCATTAGCTTGTGTCTTTTCTCCTTGGCCCTCCCAACTTTCACCACTTTCTTCGGTGGAAGTGGCCGACAGTTTCTTATGTGTGGAGGTACTTCGCTTATGTCCCACGTTGCTGGGTTGGGAGGAGTGTGAGTTTCCCAACCTAGGCCTTTTTGTAGTTGTCCAGTGAATTGAACAAGCTGGTGTGATCGTACATGACCTCAAAATCATGCTTGACATTGTAACGGCCAAGTTTCTTGAGTTCTGCTGCACAAGCAAATGCATGTACACACGAGAACCGCATATGTTGGTATCAACTGCACGTGCAGGTTTCGAGGCAATCTCCTGGCTCGATGTCCACTAGGTGAGTTTTCAGGTCATTACCGCGGAATTCGTACTGATCCTGTGTAATTGCTTGCTCAAAAAAACCTATATACTTTTGAGAACGTCTCAACATTCTTTTCTCTATTTTTGATGTCAAGTAAGTGTTTCCCATTTCAATACCCTTGATTCGTTTTTCGAGAAGCCACACACACTGTTGGTCGCATATTTGTAAGAATATTGTAAGAGCTTTGTCAGATGGCGACGATAGCTGGGACGAGCTAATAGACTATGCTTGGTTGGATGCAAGCTGCTCAAATCGTGTTATTCAACAAAGTCACCTTCCCCATTTCTCTAGACCGGCATCCCGTAGGTAACCTTCGACGGTTTTGTTGTTAACACTGTTAACATGGTCGCACTCAACACCCATGTCCATCAGATGTGTCTCACAGGCCACCCTATCAAATGTATATGCCGCATGCCAAAAATGGGACACCCACTTTGTTGAATTGTAATGCGACATCGTGTTCATTTTTAAATGGTAGTAGAAGTGGACGTGGTTGTATAAGGGGTACACCGCCTTAATTGAATTGATGATAGCCTGGTGCCGATCTGAAACAACGTCAACTGATTGTGATCCTTGAAAATTAATCTCAGTTTGGTTGAGAACCAAGTCCACGCAGGGGTGTTCCCCTTGTCTACTAGTCCCCATGCAATGGGATAGCAGTGTTTCCCGCTATCAACCATTGTGCACACGACCAATTACAATGGTTCTTTCTTCATGTGCGCCATATAGATCACATTACGGATCGCATGTACGGTATCCCCTCAATTTGTGCGCCAAAAGCAAGGAAAGAGTACATGAAAACACCATCTCCGTCCACTCCCATATCCCATAATGTAGCAGGGTTCAAGACCCGGAAAAGATACATGAACGCGAGAAGATCGGCGTAATTTTGAGCACGAGTACCCTGGATCATCGATTTGGCCCTTTGACGTGCATACAACGCCCCCAGTACGATAATTTACTTCCCAGTTTTTTGGCGGCCTCCTGTACTTGAGTGATTGTGGGTGTCTTTTTTGTTTCGCCCATCAGTCCCAGCGATTCCTGCGCAACAACCGCGCTAGTAATTTTATGATCTTCAATCTATGCTACTTGCGCTACATGTGTGAATTGGGTTATGTTTCCTAACCTGATAGTGCACGACATCTTTATGCTTGTTCGCCCCAACCTTCCACTTGCATTCCTTATTCTCGCAGCGCAATATTATTCGAGTTTGGTCTCGCTTATGAACGTAAAAAGTCTGTTTCTTTGCATCAACATCCTTTCTGATATGGAGGGACAACACATTAGCGACATACAAACCTTTCATCTGTATATCTAGATCGTCAAACCTTCCATCACCAGTTAAACAACCCGGAATCTCGGTTCAAGGTTAAAGAGACAATCGATAACCAAAAGTAGAAGTATGTTCACGAATATTACGATTCAACTAATAAATAAAACAATCGTTGAGAAGACAAGTTTACAAGTACTATATGTTAAAAAAACTATGTGATCTAACTTAAGCTAAACGTCTTCGTCTCGATCCGCGTTCCCATACCCCACCATAATTTATGACCCGCGGTTTTAAAATGGCAAAAGCCGACGCAGTTTTGAAGAAAATTATCTGTAAAAACTGAGTAAATACACACTACGACATGTAAAGCATTGAGTCGCACACAAACATAAGTTGTAAAAATAAATATATTTAAAGGAATTATAAGTAATAGAGTTGGGAACAATTTGGAACAATTATAATGAATCGCCTAGTGAGAACTTTCAACTTTTAAACATTTATAACCCACACGTATTCGAGATATTCTTAGACAAGTAAAATATCAACAATAAACAAGTTACTTTGAAGTGATATCGATATTAACTCACGAGTAGCCAATGCTTTTAAAATCATTTCATTTGATTAGGGCATATCAAGAGCCACAAACAATATCAGTAGAGTATTCAACTTTCTTTCAAGTTCAGTTAACCGTTAAGTTTAGATGTGGCATGTAAAGAGCCACCAGCAGGATCGATGTAGACAGCGGGATCATGGAATAATCATAAAGGGTTCCTTCTAGGGTCTATAAAACCCTATTTCACCCGAGCGTTAAGGGAGCCCATACGTCAATCCCCGCTCAAAACATTACCTAAAAGGCCTTAAGTGTCGACACCCCTATACCGTAGTGACCCTTACAAGTATAAGCAGCACTCTATAGCTCTATAAACCCATTGGACTCAATACATTGGTACATTTTGGCTCGATGGGGGGAAGATTTGTGAACAATTAAGTTCTATCCTATAAAAGGAAGCATTGCTTCGATGGCCGTAGCCATAAGTAACAGGAGGATCGCTTGGCGCCTCCGGCCGGAGCCATAAATAAACATAATTCTGTACATTATCCTAAATCTATTAGCAGTGTTTTATTTCTTCTCTTTCACATAAGAATCGGAATATCAACAATTTCACAAGTAATTTTAAGAGTTCTCACAAAAGATTCTAAGGTATTGAAAATAAGACATGCTTCTCATACTTTCTTAATTAAGATAATATTCATTCAAGACGTCATACACATACACAAATTTCGATAAGGGTCGCACATATCTACTTACCGCTGAGATGAAGCACAACCAAAAGCAAGAAACTAATCCTAGCACTCCCACGACAACCGCTCTCTCCTACGAGGTCGATGTCTGCAATCACACCTATAACGTATTCATTACAACCACTTACACATCGATAATAAAAATGCAACCCTACGTGACACATAATCCTATATGTCACAATGCACATATAAGTATGTTCACTTATCAAAATAAATCCAACAAAGTACAAAACACTTAGAATTTCAAAAATTCAAGTTTTCTAAAAACGGTGAAACTACAATTCTGGACAGAATTGTAGATCTAATTTTAGAGGCATATTTATCATATCAAAACATCTCTTAAAATCATGAAATAAAATGAACCTACATGTGTCTACTTTAAGAAACATCAAGAAAATCATGCATATCAATTAAAAAATTGAAGTTACAAAATAAACAAACAATGGTGTACAGAGACAAGTTTGGCAGCAAGTTTCAAATTTGGAAGACAATTACTACTACTTGGAGAATAGGAAAAATTCCCATCTTCTCCATAATGAATCTCCTATGTGCCTAGTTTCATCACAAGAAAGATTGGGTGCCTTAAGTTTCTGGAAATGAGATTCTTAACAAAAATGGCAAGACTTGTCCAAAAACAGAGTTTCAGAAAACATGATAATTCGAATGAGCATATCTCCCTAACCAAAAAGGCTATAGTGTTTATTTTTCTTCCAAAATTACCCTCTCTGAGTCTATTATCAGAATATGAAAAAGTTATAAATTTAACAGAGACAACATCTGGAGATAATCCATATTTTTCACAAACTGGTCAGATTGTATCAACATTCAAATTTTCCAAAAAATCAACAAGAATGTTTCTACTCGTATATCCAAGTTAAGAAGACTTGATTTCACCCAAATCACATCATTTTATGCATGAAATAAGATTTTCACATGCTCTTGAAATAAATTATTAAAATGTTCTTGAGATTCAAGTGAAACTAAAACAAAATACGCAAAGTGCATGTGGGTTTATAATGTGAGTTTCATGAAATTGTGTAACTTTTGAAGTCAAACACATGATCTAATCATGGAAATGAAGAATAAAACATTGAGATGAAGAAACCTAAGATGAAATTTCATCAATCAAAGCTAAAATGGACATGCAAGCTTGAATTCAAGACTAGAAGAAAGTTACCCCAAGGTTCAAGATGATGGTAAGGAAAGGAGTGAATGACCTTCAATCCTTGCGTATGATGGTGGAAGAACTCCCCTCCATGATGATACTAAGGTTGGACTCAAGATTTTCATGCTTTGGATGCAAGAAAATGAAGTTTTGATGGTGTTTTTGTGAGGTCAATACCCAAAACGGGAATGAAGTTTGGAGAGAGGAAGAGAGCTTGCATGAGTGCTCTTGAGGAGAAAAGATGTAAAGAAATGAAGTGATGGAGATGGGGAGTGATGGACTTGATGGGGATGCGAGTGCTGGTGGTTCATTGAGTGTAATGAGGATGAATATATATATATATATATATATATATATATATATATATATATATATATATTGTAATGAGAGTTGACCAAGTTAGTGAGGAAGGGATTGGAGAGCAATTATAATCTCCCAACAAGTTAGATGGGGACAAAAATGGGAAATATCAAAAATTAAGGGGTGAAATATCAATTACATGAGATGATGGATGGAGTTGAAGTATAAAAATCAAGAGTAAAGGGGGTGAAAATGTAATTTTCAATTACTAGCTATCACATACAAGTCAATTTTTGTAAATTAGAACATTTCAAACAAGCTACTATGTATATAAGTATCAAATTCACATTTACAAAACTACGTACACGTCCCAAGTATAATTTTTTTTTAAAAAAGTATTACTCAAGTAACTGAAACTACAAAATAATCAAAAATGAAATTTTGTAAAATCATAAATATCAAATGACACCCTTATACTTTAAAACCAAGAATAAGAAATTAATAAGTTGAAATAGAAATTTCTTGAAATTCTTAGATATATTTTCGAAATGGCCAAATAACCCATAACTTAAATACGAGATATTACAACCACACTGTCCACAACTTCCTGAATAGTCTACCGCAACAGTGGCCAATTCAAAGTTGTTATGCTCCATTGATTCACGAGTACCAACCATATCTTGGTCAACTAAGTCTACCGTGTCGTTATGGTGAACCGAAAACGTTGGATTGATATCAGTTTCATTATATTCTCCTACAGCTACAATGTCTTCATCATGATCCTCGACGAGTATCTAAACACCCGGAAAGTAATCCTCGTGGTATGTACGTGGGGGGGGGGGGGGGGAATCAAAGGTACCAACTGATTCGTTAGGGTTTCAGTTTGATCCACCAAATCCTGGTCAGCAACGTCAACATCTATGTCTGGTTGATCAGCAAAGTCAATATCTATCTATGGTTGATCCACCAAATCCTTTAATGTGACATACATTGTTACATTATATCCCATTTATTTAGTATCAAATATATATTTGATTTCGATATCTTTAGTGAGGATATTAGGCAGGTATAAGTTCGCATCTGGAAATTAGAAATGATAACGTAAGACTACCTTTTTGGTAGGCGCACAATCTGTATCCATTCTAACCGAAACTTCATTCTCCAAACGATCTACGTTAATACCTTGGTGTAGATGGTACTTTCCAAATAGACAAGTCACAGCCACGTGGTGTGACATCCGCGCAAAAGGGGGCTAATGTAGATGGTACTTTCCAGATAGACAGGTCACAACCATGTGGCAGCCATCCAGCACACCTAGCTGTGCTCCCTATACACAGGATGATTGCCTATGCTTATCCACTTGGGGGCTGTGAGACAGAGCCCTTGCGTACCAACAACACGGGACTTGTAGGGACTTAGTGGTTTGGAGGCTAGAGTAAGGCCCATCGCGCGAGAGCGACAACCAATCTTGCGCGCGATCTCTGTTTATTGACTAAGAGGTTTAAGGCTCGTGCATCCCATAAATGCGGACGATCTCATAACGGTCTCTGATACGTGCGGGCAGGTGCTTAACGGTCCCTATATATGCGGTCGAACGTGCCGTTACATGGGCTATCATTAAGCCGCCATTTATGGTGCATTAACCCCCTTCACAACGGTCACTTCCCGAATATATATAGGATCGTTATCTCTCTATAATAGGATTCTTAGACATTTTCAATCTCTTGCAAGTCCATTGTCTCACTTCCAAGAGCAGTTGCCTTTGTTTACTCTCTCCCTACTCACACCCTACACTTCTCTGTTTTCTCATTCTCGATCTTATTCTCTACTTGAGGTGTACGCTTGGATCTCTCTTAAGGATTTCCTTGTACACACTGGGATTATCTTGAAAACCGACATCTTCACTGTGTCTGCCTTCGACAACCGTCCATTCACCATTCCAAATAGCACGAAACATCAATTTTCTCACCATTTCTACATGTCAATAAAGCACATTGGTTAGATAATTTTAGGGTTTAGTTTTTGGCGTTTAGATGATTTTAGGATTCAGATGATTTTAGGGTTTGAATGACTTTAGGGTTTAGTCGGGAGTTTTTTTTTTTTTTTTTTTTTTTTTTTTTTTTTTTTTTTTTTTTTTTAAAGGTGTTTCTCTCACCGTACCCCACCACCTGCTTTTGAGTAACAGAATATTATTTTACTTTTGTCGAGAAGACAGGAACGAGAAGGATCGCCAATATTGGAACGTGTGACTCCCTCGTCTGGTTTTTCCAACAGAGACGAGCACTCATAGAACTCACTCGTCCCAGTCGTGGTGATTCATTACACAATTCTCTTTTCATTCTATACTTATGTCAGAGAAGAAAGGGACGAGGAGGACCACCAACACTGGGACGAGTGATTAACTCGTCTGGTATATCCAACTAAGATGAGCATAGACTCGTCCCGGTCTTGGATTTAGTAATGATACTTAGTGTATAATTTTAGGGTTTTATGAAGATGATCTATGATTTAAGGATTCAGGTTTACTGATCTAAGGGGGGGGGGGGGGTAATATCATTGAATAACACTTTTGGTAGCCATATTAATGTTACTTAGTTGGTTCTAGTGTTCATTGTCTACAATTTTAGGGTTTAGGTTTGATGATCTAGAGTTTAGGGGGTTACATGACTTAGGGTTTAGGGGCTAGGATTTATGTGTGTCGTTAGTTTTTTGATCGGAGAGGGGGTTAACATGATTGAATAACTCTTTTATTGGCCATAATAATTGTAAGGTCACAGGTTTCATGGACTTGAAATACTCAGGGTTTTCAAGGTCTTGTACCAGTTTCAAAGCCTTGAATCAGGTTTCACAGGCTTGAAATAGCAGACCTTGAACCAGGATTCAAAATTTTGAAATTGTCTGACCTGCATTCATGTTCTGAGGGGGAGTTTCTCTAAACTCGTTTGATTTAATTATATTGCTCTCTCCCCTGTACTTTATGTGATATTATTTGATGATGAAATACAAACTGGTTTGTTATATCTAACATGTCATGATCCATCATTTTGACTCAGTTTTACAGGGAAATTTTATTTCCTATATATACAGGATTTGTTTCCTTATCTGACTTTTGCAAGAAGGAAATCAATTAGTGAAGATGATCCTGTGATCAATCAGTGATTCATGACAGCTTCTCAGTTTGTTTAAAGACAAGATCACAACAATATCTCTGAAGATTGTGATCAACTATCCGTTGGAGAGAGCTGTTAAGAGAGTCAAAGTTTGTTGCCTACAAAATAGGAAGTTGTTGCTGAAAATCTGAGAAGATTTGCAGAGCTTTAAACAGTATAAATGGAGCTCATTTTGAAGCAACAAAACACAACACTCAAAGGACAAAAAGAGAGACACAACTCTGGATTGACAAGCATCAAATAAGTTCATTACTTTCACAAGCCAACTCACAGAAGTTCATTGCATTATTTACTGCAGTTATACACTATAGTGTTCTTCTTTATTGTGCTTTATTTGCAGATCATTTCTGTAATACTTCTCTACTTCATTCTCAAGGATTGTTCAAAGTGAAAAATATAGAATTATTAGTTAATTAGTTAGCTAGAGCAGGTACTAGATAGGTTAGGGAGAACCACAAGGTGTAACAGAGTAAGGCAATTTTGTGTGCTTGAGATCTAGGGCTTAGCTTTTGATTAATAAGAATTGAGTTGAAAATCCTGCAGGGAGAAGATCCCTGAGGTAGAGACGTAGTTCCAAGTGTACTGAACTCTATAAATCATTTGTCTCTTGCATTTACAGTTCGTTCACATTCATAGTTTTTACAACACTCAAACTTGTCTGTTTTTCAAGGGTTTGAAAATCTTTTCAAGGCCTTGAAAAAGACTTGTCTGTTTCATTGCAAACCGTATTTCAT
The DNA here is from genome assembly GCA_023055425.1 of Linanthus parryae. NCBI lineage: Eukaryota > Viridiplantae > Streptophyta > Magnoliopsida > Ericales > Polemoniaceae > Linanthus > Linanthus parryae. Next base: position 39,351,267 of record JALGPY010000001.1, on the reverse strand, counting down.
TCCAAAGGCTTGAATTTGTGTTCAAGGCCTTGAACTTCCTTGCACTTGAACTAAAACTCTTTTCTTCCTCAATTTTTGCAAAAAGTTGGCATACTCTATTCAAACCCCCCTTCTAGAGTATCTGTGCTGCATATCCATCTGCATACTCCCCTTTCAATTGGTATCAGAGCTTGTATCACTGTATAAGATTTAACCATCTTGTGATCATGAGTACTGCAGGTAATGGTGGTTTATCACAGGGAAGAGCTTCTAACAGACCTCCTCTATTTTGTGGAGACAACTTTGCTCACTGGAAAGCCCTGATGAAGATGTTCATCATTGATCAAGACATAGAGCTTTGGACCATTATTCAGAATGGACCTCACACTTTCTTTAAAGAGAAAGATGGGATCAAAACTCCCAAATCTGAAGACTCACTCTCTTCTTCTGAATTAGAACAATTTTCTAAGAATTACAAAGCTATTAACATCTTGTATTGTGCTTTGAGTACAGATGAATTCCACAGAATTTCAGGCTGCAAGACTGTCAAAGAAATATGGGATAAGCTTGTTGTGACATTTGAAGGAACTAGTCAAGTCAAGCAAACCAAGATCAACATCTATCTCAGGCAATATGGGCTGTTCAAGATGAATGCAGATGAGTCAATCAATGTTCAAGAGGTTCACAGACATTGTCAACCACCTTGATTCTTTAGGAAAACATATTTACAATGAAGAAAAGGTAAGAAAGATACTGAGAAGTATTCCAAAGGCGAAATGGGAGCCGAAGACAACAACCATTGAAGAAGCTCAAGATCTTTCATTACTACAACTTGATGACCTACAAGAGAAGCTCCTGACACATGAAATATCCATGAATGAAGCTGATGGAGAGCTACTTGAAGGTGTCAAGAACTTAGCACTCAAGGCCAAAGAGAATGAGAAAATTCAAAGCCTTGAAACTAAAGATGATGATGATGAAAATCCTTTTGCATTGATTTCCAAAGCCTTGACCAGAATTCTCAAGATGAAGAAAAACTTTGGAAACAAAAACTTCAACAGAGAAAGAAACAGATCATCCGATAGCAAGAACTACAAAGGTAAGTCTCTTCAGAAAATAAATCCAAAGTCATGAACTACTTTGAGTGTGGTGATGCAGGACATTTGATAAGAGATTGTCCACACAAGAAAAGCAAGAACATTCAGAAGAAAGGTTATGAAAAGACAAAGAAAGCTATGATAGCTTCATGGAGTGATTCAGATAGCTCAAGCGAATCAGAATCTGAAGAAGAACATGCCAACCTATGCTTCATGGCCAAACATGATGAAAGTTCTTAGAAGAACATTGAGGTAAAGGTAAACTGTCTGATTTCAAAACCAAAGGATGCTCTTTCAGATTATCTTAGAACAATGCTTTTAAATGAAGAAGATTATCTGAAAGAGATTAGACTTTTGAAAGAAAAAGTTATGCGCAAGCAAAAGAGAATTTACAACTTGTTTGTCTAAATTAGAATCTTAAAATCTCTCAAAAGAAAACTGACAGTGATTTCAAGGCCTTGAAAACCAGTTTCAATGCTTTAAAAACACAAGTCAAGGAAGTAGTCATTGAGAACTCTTTACTAAGTAACAACCTTGTTAATCTGAAACATCAGGTTGATGAATTAGATAAAAAAATACTACTCTTGCTGAGAAAAGTCAAGAATCTGAATTAGTCAATCTCAAGCTTGCAAGCTCAGAATACAAGTTAAACTTGATTCTTGGAGGAAGTTTAAAGTCTGTTCATAAAACTGGTATTGGATACAATCCAATTTTTCCAAGAAATAGCAATACCATATTTGTGAAAGATGGAAGCAAAACTTCTCCTAAGTGTCATTTTTATAACAAAATTGGTCATATGAAGATGACTTGTCCTTTCAGAAGAAGAGACCCTCATATAATGATGAGCACATTTACATTTCAACTTAAAGGACAAGTCAGACAGATTTGGGTTCCTAAAGGGGTCAGACCACCTAACATGGTTGATCCTGAGTATGAGTCCAAATTCCACACTTGGTCTAACAGCTGGGTAAGGCAGCGATTGATGTTTGCAGGTTGTCACCAACATCAAAGAACAGAAGTGGTTTATGGACAGTGGTTGCTCAAGACACACGAGTGGAAGGAGATATCTATTCTTAGAATTGAAAGAGCGATCTTAAGGTTCAATTACTCTTGGTGACAAAGGCAAATGCAACATTCGTGGTATTGGTAAAGTTGATACAGATTCTGAAAATTCTATTTCTGATGTTGATGCGCAAACTAACGTGCTATCGCAAGTGTACGAATCTTGTAGTACCGGGTGCAATTAGACTCGGATTATCGTTCCCACGAGGACTATTATGGGTTTACTCACGTTGTCAGTTTCGGTTTTCCAAGAGTAGTAACCAGGAGGAGTAGGTTGTGATTATAATGACTAATCTAAAAACAGAATTTAAAAACGTAAACGTAAATATTTTTTGTGACGTTTTCTGAAATAAGCTGATTTGGTTGTAACGATAATAGATGAAGACTAGGCTCCAGGATCCCCTAGGGTTTCTACAGATTTCAGTTTTACGTTCGATTATGAAAACACTCAGCAGTTTCGGTATCTGTGCAACGTACCAGTTGTGCAGTGACTTTTCAGCTTCCACACGTAATCCCGATCCTGCAGACTTTCGGATTCTTGTTAAGCTGCCTAAGTCTGCAGTCTCGGTCTAATCCTGTTAGGGTTTCTAACCTGTCCGAATGGCCCGGGTCAAATTCTCTAACAGTTGGTCTCACGTTTTTCGATGCTAGCCCTATCTCCCTTTCTCTGGTCGGTCTATCAGGGTAAGGTACTAAATCCCGGTTTTTCTTCCTAACCCTAACTTGACGTTTTCACCTACAAGCTCGGGTCTATAGCAATCCTGGGTGATCAATCCTATCATGCATATACGATAATAATCAAACAAGAATAACAGATACAACTTGCTGAATTAAGACAATCATCATGAATCCATAAACGTAGTAATCATAAAATCTGAGTACGAAACCCTAGGTTCACCGAGAACCTAGGTGAGAAGTTTAGCTACGACTAGACATAGTACAAAACGCAGTTTCTGAATATAAAGAGAGAGAACGAAATCAAACTAAGTCTTCGAATCTCGAATCGCGCTTTCGTGCTCTCCGTGAATGCTCTGACTTGTCCTTCGGTTGTGTTGAGAATTGCGCTGTGTCTCCGTGTCTCTTCAAAACGAGTCTGGACGAGTATTTAAATAGTGCTGTTTCCTGAAAACGCCCGTGCTCGAAATTACGGAATATGCCATCGGTCCACCGTCTTTGACCAAAAGTCAAAACTGGCTGCGTATATACGCAGGGGTTGCGTATATACGCAACCAGGGCCCAACCAAGATCCCCCCACCACCCCACTGCCTGCGTATATACGCAGGGCCTGCGTATATACGCAGGCCGTGGGCTAGGTGGGGCCCACTTGGTCCTCTGGTGGGCCAGGTCTGGTCCCCTGGGTCCCACTCTTCTACCTGATGCTCCCGGCTTGCCTCTTCGGTGTGTTTCTGCTTTTCCGTGTTTCCGTCGTGTCCCGGTCTTGTGCACGTTTCCCGAGACGGTCCCGGCTTGGTCCCGGCACGCTTCCCGATGCACCTCCCGAACCTGTTCCTGAAAAGGCAACACGAACGAAAACCCGCGTCATATCCAAATATAGCAAGAAATAAGCAGAAATAAGCAGAAATCCAGCAAGTACAAATAAACGTCTCGTTCTAGATTCCCGGGGCATTCTAAGGCATTTTCCGGCAAAAACCGCTAATTCCGGCACAAATACTCGTGAAATCAGGCTAAAAGATAACCCCTAATTGGGCGTTATCAAATACCCCCGCACTAAACATTGCTCGTCCCGAGCAATCCTGCCAACTCTAGCCTGCATTTCTGCCCTCGTGACTGACTCTGTACATACCCTACCGTTGCATACTCTTTCGACCCGAACCTTTCAACCGGACGACTCGATAGAAAAACTGACTCAGATAGAATATACACAGACTCAAACGACTCAAAATAGACTAATGACAAAAATATTTTTGGCGAGATCGGGCAACCTCAAAAACATAAACAGTGTGTCCTCGTGATCTCATCCTTTTCAGAATCTACTTCCCTGCAAGCGATCGGTAAGTCTGAACAGATTTATATGGTGGATTTAAGCACTGGACCGAAGTACTATTACTTTGGTTATCAAACTGAGCAAATCCCTAGCTAACTTACCATCCGAGCTATTTCCGAAAGGATCTATGTCTAATCAGGTAGGATAAATATATGTATCAAGGTACGGCATAATCCTACATGTTATGACATTCTCACAATTTACCAAAATCACACCCCTCACCGAGATCCCGAAAAACTGCCCGAAACACCTAAATTCCTGCTTTCCCAATTCTCCTGTCCCCCGGTGTCTTTGCCGTGCTCGCGGCCACAAATGTGAAGCGGTGCCAAACGTCTCGAAAATTGTGCCACTCACTCAGCTTTTTATTTAAATAACAAAACAAACTAAAAACTAGATCATAACAATTTTTCTTTTTCTTTTCCTTTTTCTTTTCTTTTTTTTTTTCTTTTTCTTTTTTTTTTTCTTTTTGTTTTTTTTTTCTTCTTTTTTTTTATAACACAACTATACGTACATGAATATCGACAATACTAAACTGACTAAAGCTGAGTGAGTGAAAATAAATCTCTGTCGTGGGGTACGTAAAATGTCCTCATGTGAAGTACCCCCACACTAATCCTGAAGCGCTGATCCTGTAGTCGAGATAATACTGTGCAGTCCCACCGAACCTCCTCATCACCAAAGATGTAGAAAAACGGCACAACCACCAATTGACCCTACAACCCCCCGGAACCCCGTTTTGTGCGAAAGGATGCTCGCACGCGACTAACTCCTCCTGTGGTCACTATGTAGTGAAGTGATCCACCTCCGCAAATTAATGCACTGTCGCCTCTCACTCACCCTGTCCTTCCCTCGGAAAACGTGTCAAAATCGAAACTGTCCAAAACTGATAACTCATGAAGCTCCCCTATCTAAACCTGTCCCCTACTCACTCCCTCCGTCATAACACGTAGAATAGCCAACTATCGACTGATGAGGTCTCAAAGAAGGCTACCTAGGCTAAAGTGGCTACGAAGAAAGAGGATACATGGCTTCAAACGGGTTGACTAATTGGACCTAGGGGTAAGAAACAGGACGTGAGGTCCCTTGATAGCCAGTCACTCCACCGAAAAATGCGATGACCGTGACGGCGCCCGTGGGCGGGTTGTCGACTACCTATGTGACGGCGGTGTAGTAACTAGTCGGATTTTTCGCTCAGTTGATAACTACTTGCGGATTCCAAAGGTCACTGGCTCTCACCTATCTACTATACCTCGGTGCAAGTTTTCTTTTCTTTCAAAGGATTCAAACTCAATTTCTTCACTGTTTTCGTTATCTCGATTGCCCTTTCTCAAAATTTTCTGATTTTAAACTTTTTATTTTTTGAAAAATAATTTATACTCGCTGTTTGCGTATATACGCAGGTCCTGCGTATATACCCAACCAGCAGCATAAAAAATTTTTAATTTTTCATTTTCATTTTTTTTTTTAAATTTATATACAATGCATGGCCAGAATGATTATGGTGGGTTGACTCAAATAAAGAAAATATGCTGACTCAAAAATAAAAATAAAAATAAAAATAAATACGAAAAAAACGTGCAGACCAGGTTAATGCAGACACGACTACCACCCCCCCACTAAGAGGTGGCATGCCCTCATGGCACTCACTCGTCCGGAAAAAATGTCGGGTCTGACCCGGTCTCGGACGTACCGGAAATGCTACCCGGCGAGCTGCTCTCTGAATCAGTCCTAAATACCGGCTGGCGTGCCCGTGTACGGGGCCGGTAATCCGAGGACTGCGACTCGGACCCAGTCCAACTGCTCGGTGGATGGGATCGCAAAGTCGTCCTGCCACTGGAATGCTGGTGAGTACGGGCCCCAGTCTGCTGGGTACGGGTCCCAGTCTGACGACCCGTAGGCTGCCGGGATCGTGTCCCAGGCTGCCGTCTCTCCTGTCTGGCAGGTGGCGGTGATGGCTGAGTCGGTGGTGGTGGCTGGGTCGGGGGTGGCGGAGCAGACGTGCACTCGCTAGAGTCCCCGTCATCCGACCATCCCTCGGTAAAGCTACTGGAGTAGGTGGGTGGGAAATACAGCGGGAGTGGCGGGTCTCGGCCTGCGTGCCGAGCCGCATCCCACTGCTCCTCTCTAATACTAGCTAGGGCAGCCTGGGTGTCCTTGGTGACCTTCCGCTGAGTCCGGCAGATATGCGTCAACGCTCTCCAGATCTTGCCCGCTCCCTCTAACACCTTCTCTCCTATGGACTTGCGTCCACCCCGACAGCCCTCAAATCTCTCATCCACGCGGGGCAGTCTACGGGGCGGGGCCGGTCTAGCTCGTGGGGTCGGGTTGGCCCGTTGGGCCGGCTGCTCTCTCTGATGGGCAGGCTGAGGCTGGGCATTCCTCTCAGTCCCCTGCCTACTCGACTCGGGGCGCTCACTCTCTCGAGTAGTACGGTATCACCGAAGTCCGGCCGGTGCCTGGCGACTGACTGGTCGCTCCTGAGTCGAGCGCCTCCTAGGGGCAGGGGCAGGGGCAGGTGCAGGAGCCGTGTCCTCCTCCATAAAATCGTCATCCTCATCGAGGTCAACGACTGGCGGTGGTGGGCCCGGGTGGTGAGTAATAAGCTTCCTATAAGGCCGTAGAAAAGGAGGCTCTATGTCACCCTCTAAATCATCCATCGGAACCTCATACTCCCGTGCAAGTTTGGCAATGAGGTTGGCGTACCCCAATCCCTTCTTGCTACCGGAGCAGTTCCGCTCCATCATATACACCCAAATCCGACGAGGAATGTCAACATCTCGTCCCAGCACAAGGCAATAGACTAAGAGTACGTACTCGAAGTCAAGGTAGGTGAAGTGTTTAATACCTACAACCCTGTTCACTACCCACTCGGCCCACCACCGTGGCGGGCCGGCAACAAAACGAGAATGCAATTTCTTGCCTATCTCGCCTGGCCCCTCTCTCTCGAAATGGGCACCCGGGTGCCCCCCAGTCACAACCCGCAAAAGCTCAGCATCGTTCGGCGGGTAATCTGCACACTCGGCATATGCGCACGAGATGTGGCGCATCGGAATCTGATACGCTTGGCGGATGGTATCCGCCGTGAGCAATATAAACGTACGCCGCATATAGACCCAACGGACATCCCCATTGGCTTCCCCCTCCCCCTTGTGCATGAGGTTCGCGTAGAACTCACGCACCAAGTCAGTATCGGACAAGTCCGGAAATCCCGCTAGGGACGTCCCGAAAATGTCCGGTCGACTCGCATAAGCGGCCATCTCTGGCGGCATGTAAGTATGGTCGACCTCAAACTGGTAGTCTACGGGAATGCTATGACTCATTTTGGTCCCGGTCATAAAGTAATATTGGGCATGATGGTTGACGAACCTAAAACTGTCAAATAGCAAAGGGGTAAGCTCTTCCGCCTCATAGTCCGTAGGGATGTCATCTCGGTTATGGTCTAAGACGGGCACATGAAACTCCATAACAGACCAAAATCTCGAAAAACGTGCCGACTCGGGAAATAGAGCAAAAACGTGAAACGTGCACAAAAATAGTGTGTCGCAATAGATAGTCCACCTAAGATCTACCAGAGGTCCACACGGCAAGTGCCGCTCCAAATGCAAATTTACCGAAAATAACGGGCCCGGCTACGGGCCGTGCCAAAACGGAAAATAAAGCGAGGGATGAGATTTTCGACCTTCCCTAAACAGGGGTGAAGACCGGAGATTCTGCCCGGAAAGTCGCCGGAAAACCGCCGGTGGTCGCCGGAAAAGTCTCCGGAAAAGTCAACTGCCCGGAATTGAATTCCGAGCCCACCAAATCGAAGCCCTCGATCTCCTCGTTCACGTTCCCTTCTTCGGTTTTTGCTAGTTCTTGCTTTAACACCTTCGAATCTGCACTTTTCCTCAAGAACACCTCACTTTTTGATGGAACTTGCCCTCTCGATTTTCGCTTGTTTCCGGATTTTGATGGATGAATCTTGCTCCTTGCGACGAGGGGATTCCAGAAATGTGCCCGGATTTTGATTTGGAGGTCCGAGGAAAAATCCTTGTTCTTCAAGTGAGAGCAAATGGAGGTAGAGAGGGAAAGAGAGGTGCCAACAATGGTGTGGCCGGCCCCCTCTCTCATTTAAACCCTAAAAAGTGCAAAATGACCAAAATGCCCTTGGGGTTTTGAAAAAATTTCAATTTTTTTTTTCTTTCCTGTTTACGTATATACGCAGTACCGCGTATATACCCAACCAGAAATCAACCAAAAAACGAAAAAAATTTCCCTTTTTGCCTCACGGGTTGCGTATATACGCAGGGGCTGCGTATATACGCAGCCCGAGGGAAAAAATGGAATTTTTATATATATATATATATTTTTTTTCAAAGCTTCTCTCTTCCCCCTGCTTCCCGGTCTTGGCTGTTTTGGATGATTCTGTCTCTGCACACTTTCAAATTCAACGTTAAAAACCCGCTCATCTCGCCTCTCTCGAAAATTCAGAACTGTTATAATAACGTAATAACTAACAAAACTAAATAAATAAACGATAAATTTTGGGTTGCCTCCCAAACAGCGCCTTGTGATTTACGGTCGACGGCCCGACCTTGTTACCTCTTACGGGTCATCAAAATAGACCGGGTCTATTTTGACGACTTCGGCGGTCTCGAGATACGGCTTGATCCGGTTCCCGTTCACCCTGAAACTGGAGTTGTCTTTTGGATTTTCCAGCTCGAATGCCCCCCAGGCAAAAATCTGCTTGATGATGAACGGTCCCGACCAACGAGACCTCAGCTTCCCCGGAAAGAACCGCATCCGGGTATTGTAGAGAAGCACTTTGTCGCCTTCTTTAAACTGCTTTGGCGTGATACAGTGATCATGCCACTTCTTTGTCTTCTCTTTGTAAATTTTGGCGCTCTCGAAAGCCGTTCTGCGGAATTCCTCTAATTCCAGCAGTGCCATCTTCCTCTTATCCCCTGCTAGATTATGTTCCAAGTTCAGCAGTTTGATGGCCCAATACGCCTTGTGCTCCAGTTCCACCGGTAGGTGGCACGCTTTCGCAAAAACGAGCTGGTATGGTGACATTCCCAGCGGTGTTTTGAAAGCTGTCCTGTAGGCCCAAAGCGCATCGTCTAGTCTGACGGACCAATCCTTTCGGCCGAGATTCACTGTTTTCTCGAGTATGCTCTTGATCTCTCGATTCGACACCTCGGCTTGCCCGTTCGTCTGCGGATGATAAGGTAACGAGACTTTATGAACTGACACGCCGTACTGTTTCAGAACTTTCGCAAAAACCCGATTGATGAAGTGAGAGCCCTCATCGCTGATCATTGCCCTGGGAGTCCCGAAACGAGTGAAAACGTTGCGTTTCAGAAAACGCTCAACGGTAGCTGCATCGTTTTTCTGACACGCGATCGCCTCGATCCACTTTGTCACATAATCTACTGCCAGCAGAATGTAAAGATTCCCCATCGAAGACGGGAACGGACCCATGAAGTCAATCCCCCAGACATCGAATGGCTCTACCTCCTGCCACACGGTCATCGGCATCTCGTCCCGGTGTGACGTGTTTCCTGTCCTCTGGCACCTATCGCATCCCTGCACATAGTCGTGACAGTCTTTGAAGATTGTCGGCCAGAAAAAACCGGACTGCAGTATTTTATGCGCTGTTCGCGTTCCCCCAAAATGACCCCCACACTGTGATGAGTGGCAGTGTCGGATCACGTTCCAGGCCTCGTGGGTCGGGATACACCTTCTGAGGATGTTGTCGGCCCCCTGTTTGAACATGTACGGGTCGTCCCAGAAATACTGTCGACTCTCAGCAATGAACTTTTTCCGCTGTGACGGGGTAAGATCCTCGGGAAGCGTGCCAGTTACCAAGTAATTGGCTATGGCATAGTACCACGGTCTCCCGATTTTGACTGCCATGATGTGCTCGTCCGGGAAGTTTTCCTTGATCGGCACCGGGTCCACCTTCGCATTCTCAAGTCTAGATAGGTGATCCGCTACCACATTCTCAACTCCTTTCTTGTCCCAGATTTCCACATCGAATTCCTGCATCAGTAGTACCCACCTCAACAGTCTCGGTTTTGCGTCCTTCTTGTCCAGCAGGTATTTCAGAGCACTATGGTCGGTAAAAACGATAACTTTTGACCCGACCAAATAGGGCCTGAATTTGTCCAGTGCATACACCACAGCCAGCAGTTCCTTCTCTGTCGTGCCATAGTTGAGCTGGGCATCGTTGAGTACCCGGCTCGCATAATAAATGACGTGGCATACCTTATCCTTCCGCTGTCCCAAAACTGCCCCGACTGCGTAGTCGCTGGCGTCACACATCAGCTCAAACGGGAGTGACCAATCTGGCGTGGTTATAACCGGGGCTGTGGTCAGCTTTTCCTTCAAATGGTCAAAAGCCTGCCGACATGCTGCATCGAAATCAAAGGGTACGTCTTTTCCGAGTAACGCGCAAAGTGGCTTTGTGATCTTGGAAAAGTCCTTGATGAATCTTCGGTAAAATCCTGCATGTCCCAGAAAACTTTTGATCGCCTTTACGTTCGTCGGGTATGGAAGCTGCTTTATCACCTCGATCTTAGCCCTGTCCACCTCGAGTCCCTTGCTGGAAATTCTGTGACCCAGCACGATCCCCTCGGTGACCATAAAGTGACACTTTTCCCAATTGAGTACCAAATTCGCCTTCTTGCATCGGATCAGAACCTGGCCCAAATGGAACAGGCAGTCATCGAAACTGTCCCCGAAGAGTGAAAAGTCGTCCATGAAGACCTCCAGATTTTTCTCGATCATGTCGGAAAAAATCGCCATCATACATCTCTGGAACGTGGCAGGAGCATTACACAACCCGAACGGCATGCGTCGAAACGCGAACGTACCGTACGGGCAGGTAAACGTCGTCTTTTCCTGATCTTCCGGGGCTATGCAAATCTGGTTGTACCCGGAGTACCCGTCCAGAAAACAGTAGTAGGCATGATGGGCGAGCCGGTCCAGCATCTGGTCCATGAATGGCAGCGGGAAGTGATCTTTCAGTGTTGCATCGTTTAGCCTCCGATAGTCCATGCAGATCCGCCAGCCCGTAACGGTGCGCTGCGCAATCTGCTCCTGATCGTTATTCTGCACCACCGTAATACCCCCTTTCTTGGGCACACACTGGACCGGGCTGATCCATGTGCTGTCCGATATGGGGTAGATGATTCCCGCTTCCAGCCACTTCATGACCTCTTTTCGCACAACGTCCTTCATGTTCGGGTTCAGTCTTCGCTGGGGCTGAATCACCGGTTTCTTGCCTTCTTCAATTCGGATCTTGTGCATGCAGTAGGAGGGGCTGATCCCCTTGATATCTGCAATCGTCCAGGCGATTGCTTCCTTATGCTCTCGCAATACTTCCAGCAGTTTCTGCTCCTGTTCCTGAGATAAACGAGACGAAACAATTACGGGCAGAGTACTATTTTCACCAATATACGCATACCTGAGATGGCTCGGGAGCGGTTTCAGCTCCAGTGCGGGTGGCTCCTTGAGTGACGGGACCAGAATCATCTTTTGCCCGCCGTCTTCGTCCCGGTGCAAAGTGGTCCAGTCCTCGGCTCTCATGGCGTGCTCGCACCGAGTCTTCTCCTTTTCTTCCCCGTACATGCTGTCAATCTCTTCCCACAATTGGTCCATCTCCTCGTTTTCCCAGCCTTCGTCCACCACATCGATAGCAAAGATGTCCTCGTGGTCGTAGTAGTTTGGCAGTTGCAGATTTTTGAAAACGTTGAATTTTACTTTTTCCTCGTTTATCTGCATCGTCAGCTCACCGCTCTTACAGTTTATCATAGCTTCGCCTGTGGCCAAAAACGGCCTGCCGAGTATGAGCGGTACCTCCCCTGCCTCCATGTCCAGGATGACGAAATCTGCCGGAAAAATAAGCTCGCCGACCTTGACCAGAATGTCCTCGATAACCCCGTAGGCCTGTTTTACGGACCTGTCTGCCATCTGCAGCATGATTCTGGTGGGTCGGGGTTCACCGACTTTCAAACTTTTGAAAATCGTGAATGGCATCAGGTTGATGCTGGCCCCTAGGTCACACAGAGCCTTTCCTGTGTAAGCGTTACCTAGGGTGACCGGTATCACGAAACTGCCAGGATCCTTTCTCTTCCTCGGTAGCCCATTCTTCACACAATTTCTCACTTCTTCCGTCAGGTTTATGGTCTCGAAATCGCTCATTCGCCTTCTACCATACAAGATGTCCTTGAGGAATTTGGCGTAAGTGGGCATCTTAGCCAAAGCCTCAGCAAAAGGTATGTTAATCTGCAGCTGCTTGAACATCTCGAGAAACCTGGCGTAGTCCTTGCTGTCATCCCTCTTTCGTGTTCGTAAGGGGTACGGGACCTCCTTGGAGACGGGTACAGTTTCTGCACCTGTCTCGTTCTGCACTGCATCCTGCTCAACCGAGCCCTTCGGCTGGGGGCGATCGACTGTGCTGTTATCCTGGCCTGACAAGTTACGTTCCACTTCTTTCGAATTTTCTGCACGTGCGTGGCTGGGATACGGTGGATCCTGCAGTGCCAATCCACTCCGAGTGGAGATAGCATTGATCTGAGCCCGTGGATTATTTACTGTGTTCGAGGGTAGGTTTCCTGGCTGTCTCTCCGTTAGCTGCTTTGCTAACTGCCCCACCTGCACTTCCAAAGCGCGCAGTGACGTTTTGGTTGTCTGCATATCTGCCGTCAAAGTATCCATGTGCTTGAACCGGGACTCCATAGTCTGGAACATGGACTTGATCTCTTTCATCTGAGCGTCGTACTGCTGTGCTGACGGAACTGACTGAGCCTGCTGGGCCGGGGCAGCCTGCTGGGCTGCTGGCCTATGCTGGAATCCCGGTGCATAAACTGCTGCGTTCGGGTTTCCGTACCGAAACCCGGGATGGTCTCTCGTACCCGGTCGGTACCGGCTCGGGTCCCACTGCTGCTGTACGTAGTTGGTGTCTTCAGTCCTTAGCTCCTCAATGGCTGTGTCCAGATCCGGTTCCTCGACTGCTGCAACAATCTTCTTATCCGAGTAGACTTTCTTGACCAAGTCGTGAACGATCTTGGCCAGGTTGTCTATCCGGTCATCTTCTGCAGGTTCGGCTCTGGCTGCCATCCTGCGATCGTCAAACAGTCGGGTGTCCTGCTTGGCCAACTGCTTCATCAGGTCATACGCACCTTCTTTGTCCACGTGATACAAGAAGTTTCCCCCGGCCTCTCTGTCAATCCTGTCGGCGTTCTCCCTGTCTAGGGCATGGTAGAAAACCTGTAGGATTTTTGCGTCTCCAAAACCGTGGTTCGGGCACCGTTTGACCAATCTCATGAGCCTGTCCCATGCGTCCACCACCGTCTCCCCCATCTTCTGTCGGAATGACAGGATCTCGCTCTGTAACTGTATGACTCGGGAGGCGGGATAGAATTTTGCCAAAAAATCCGTGACACACTCCTCCCATGTGGTGATGGATCGGGGTGGTCGGGATTCGAGCCAGTCCTTGGCTACTCCATAAAGACAGTACGGGAATAAGATCAACATGAGTGCCTCTGCTTCTACCCCCTTGTATCTGACCTTTTGCAGTAATCTTTGAATTTCCCGATGAAATCGTTCGGGTCTTCGTCGGCCCTGCCATGAAACGGGCATAGAGTTTGTACCGTCTGGATAGTGGATGGTTTGATGTCAAAGTGCTCTGCGGTGATCTCGGGCACCACAATGGCTCGCTCATGCCCCCCGGTGGGGACTTCGAAATTTTCCACCAACGCCTTCCCAGATCGGTTATATGTTCTCTGGTTGCTTCGGGCAGCAAGTCCTGCTGTGACAAGCTCCTCAATGTACCGAGCCATCTGGGCTGGGGTACGTGTCTCTCGTTCCTGTACACCGGCTTCGATGTTCGTGGGTGGATCTCTCTCGTTGGTTGCCATCCTGCTTTCTCGGTTTCTGCGGTTCTGTTCGGTATACAGCTTTTCCGGGTTGTCGAGTGGTGTCACCAAATCGCGAGGCAATCTGGGCATCAACTAAATAGTCCTGAAAACGCAGATTCGAAAACGCAGTGAGATAAAAAAGAAAAATAACGAAACTGAAAATAAATAAAACTCAGAAAACTAATCCTGACTACTAAATAGACCCTAAAAAGTCCCCGGCAACGGCGCCAAAAACTTGATGCGCAAACTAACGTGCTATCGCAAGTGTACGAATCTTGTAGTACCGGGTGCAATTAGACTCGGATTATCGTTCCCACGAGGACTATTATGGGTTTACTCACGTTGTCAGTTTCGGTTTTCCAAGAGTAGTAACCAGGAGGAGTAGGTTGTGATTATAATGACTAATCTAAAAACAGAATTTAAAAACGTAAACGTAAATATTTTTTGTGACGTTTTCTGAAATAAGCTGATTTGGTTGTAACGATAATAGATGAAGACTAGGCTCCAGGATCCCCTAGGGTTTCTACAGATTTCAGTTTTACGTTCGATTATGAAAACACTCAGCAGTTTCGGTATCTGTGCAACGTACCAGTTGTGCAGTGACTTTTCAGCTTCCACACGTAATCCCGATCCTGCAGACTTTCGGATTCTTGTTAAGCTGCCTAAGTCTGCAGTCTCGGTCTAATCCTGTTAGGGTTTCTAACCTGTCCGAATGGCCCGGGTCAAATTCTCTAACAGTTGGTCTCACGTTTTTCGATGCTAGCCCTATCTCCCTTTCTCTGGTCGGTCTATCAGGGTAAGGTACTAAATCCCGGTTTTTCTTCCTAACCCTAACTTGACGTTTTCACCTACAAGCTCGGGTCTATAGCAATCCTGGGTGATCAATCCTATCATGCATATACGATAATAATCAAACCAGAATAACAGATACAACTTGCTGAATTAAGACAATCATCATGAATCCATAAACGTAGTAATCATAAAATCTGAGTACGAAACCCTAGGTTCACCGAGAACCTAGGTGAGAAGTTTAGCTACGACTAGACATAGTACAAAACGCAGTTTCTGAATATAAAGAGAGAGAACGAAATCAAACTAAGTCTTCGAATCTCGAATCGCGCTTTCGTGCTCTCCGTGAATGCTCTGACTTGTCCTTCGGTTGTGCTGAGAATTGCGCTGTGTCTCCGTGTCTCTTCAAAACGAGTCTGGACGAGTCTTTAAATAGTGCTGTTTCCTGAAAACGCTCGTGCTCGAAATTACGGAATATGCCATCGGTCCACCGTCTTTGACCAAAAGTCAAAACTGGCTGCGTATATACGCAGGGGTTGCGTATATACGCAACCAGGGCCCAACCAAGATCCCCCCACCACCCCACTGCCTGCGTATATACGCAGGGC
This sequence comes from Linanthus parryae, assembly GCA_023055425.1. Classification (NCBI taxonomy): domain Eukaryota; kingdom Viridiplantae; phylum Streptophyta; class Magnoliopsida; order Ericales; family Polemoniaceae; genus Linanthus; species Linanthus parryae. The sequence goes on along the minus strand of JALGPY010000001.1, from coordinate 39,335,825 downwards.
CTGCGTATATACGCAGGCCGTGGGCTAGGTGGGGCCCACTTGGTCCTCTGGTAGGCCAGGTCTGGTCCCCTGGGTCCCACTCTTCTACCTGATGCTCCCGGCTTGCCTCTTCGGTGTGTTTCTGCTTTTCCGTGTTTCCGTCGTGTCCCGGTCTTGTGCACGTTTCCCGAGACGGTCCCGGCTTGGTCCCGGCACGCTTCCCGATGCACCTCCCGAACCTGTTCCTGAAAAGGCAACACAAACGAAAACCCGCGATCATATCCAAATATAGCAAGAAATAAGCAGAAATAAGCATAAATCCAGCAAGTACAAATAAACGTCTCGTTCTAGATTCCCGGGGCATTCTAAGGCATTTTCCGGCAAAAACCGCTAATTCCGGCACAAATACTCGTGAAATCAGGCTAAAAGATAACCCCTAATTGGGCGTTATCAGATGTATATCTAGTTGATGGTTTGAAATTTAACTTGCTTAGTGTATCTCAGCTTTGTGATAATGGTAATAAGGTTATTTTTTAAAAAGAGAAGTGTGTGGTGCAAAATGAGAATTCAGGCAATTGCATTCTCACAGCCTCTAGATCAAACAATGTTTATACCTTTATGACTAACAAACATGCAGGTAAGAGCTTAAAGTGTCTCAAGGCCTTGAAAGAGGATTCAAGGGTTTGACACAGAAAGCTTGGTCACATTAGTTTGCATACCTTTAAAAAATTGATCTCCAAAGACCTGGTAAAAGGATTACCATCTATCAAGTTCAAAGAAGATGAATTTTGCAAAGCTTGTGCTCAGGGTAAGCAGACCAGAAGCTCATTCAAACCAAAGAAGTTTGTAAGTAATTCTAGACCTATTGAACTACTTCACATGGATTTGTGTGGTCATATGAGGACACCAACTACAAAAGGTAAGAGGTATATGCTAGTTATTGTAGATGATTATTCTAGATATACTTGGGTTGTGTTTCTAAAAGAAAAATCTGAAGCCCTCTCTGAATTTTCAAAGCTTTGCAGAGAACTTTAAAACTTGAAAAACCTACCAATTGCTTCAATTAGAAGTGATCATGGTAGAGAGTTTGATCAATTAGAATTTGATTTGTTATGTTCTAAGCATGGTATCTCTCACAATTTCTCTGCTCCTAGAACTCCTCAACAGAATGAAGTTGTTGAAAGAAAGAACAGAACTCTTGAAGACATGTCAAGGACAATGCTTCTAGAAAATAAGTTGCCAACACATTACTGAGAAGAAGCTGTGAATACAGCAAATTATATTCTGAACAGGTGCTTGATCAGGCCTATCTTGAAGAAAACCCCCTATGAACTATTCAAAGGGAGAAAGACAAACATCTCATACTTCAGACCTTTTGTTTGCACATGCTATGTCCACAACAATGGTAAGGATAACTTGGGTAAGTTTGATGCAAGAAGTGATGAAGGTATATTTCTTGGTTACTCTCTTAATAGAAGAGATTATAGAATTTATAATAAAATAACCAAGCTGGTTGAAGAAAGTATTCATTTTATTTTTGATGAAAGCTATGATGTTCTTTGAGTGAAAGTTTTGCCGACTTAAATCTGAACAAGCATGAATCAGAAGAAGAAGCAGAGAACTCTCTTGGGTTCAAGAAAGGTTCATAGGGAAAGAGAAGCCATTTTCAAGACCTTGAAAATAGAGATCAAAGCCTTGAAAAAGATGATCAGAAAGAGATGAATGATCAGGCCACTACTTCAAGACCAGAGAAGATATATGGAGAACCTGAACCATGTTCTCCAAGAAACAGATTCAGATATCTTTCATCTCATCCAGCTGACAATATCATCTCTGACCAAACCACTGGTACACAAAAAGGTCACAGTTGAAGAATCTTTGGCCTTCAATGCTTTCATTTCTCTTGTGGAACCCAAAACTGTGAAGGAAGCTTTACAAGAAGCAGACTGGATTATAGCTGTGCAAAGTGAACTCAATGAGTTTGAAAGAAACAAGGTGTGGAACCTAGTTCCTCCACCTACAAACAAGTCTGTCATTGGTACCAGATGGGTGTTCAGAAACAAATTGGATGAGGATGGCAAAGTGATCAGAAACAAAGCAAGGTTAGTTGCTCAAGGCTACAATCAAGAAGAAGGTATTGATTATGAGGAAACTTCTGCTCCAGTTGCCAGGTTAGAAGCAATTAGAATCCTGCTTGTATTTGCATCTTTCAAAAATATGAAACTATTTCAAATGGATGTAAAATGTGCATATCTGAATGACTACTTACACGAAGAAGTTTATGTTGCACAACCTCCTGGTTTTGAAAATTGATAAGTTTCCAAATCATATTTATAAACTTGACAAAGCTCTTTATGGTTTGAAACAAGCTCCAAGGGCTTGGTATGAAAGATTGTCAAAGTTTCTGCTTGAAAATGATTTCAAAAGAGGATTGGTAGACAAGACCCTTTTCATAAAGACTCATGAGAAAGATTTACTTGTAGTTCAGATTTATGTTGATGATATTCTGTTTGGAGCTACTAATGATCTTCTATGCAAATAATTCTCAAGTCTTATGAGTAGGGAATTTGAAATGAGTATGGTGGGAGAGTTGAACTTCTTACTTGGACTTCAAATACATCAATTGAAGAAGGGCATCGTTCTGCATCAAAGCAAGTATACTAGGGACTTGCTGAACAAGTACAACATGTCTCAATCCAAAGAGATCAAGACTCCAATGAGTTCTACACTGCCTTTAGATAAAGATGAACCTGGTAAGAGTGTCAATGTGAAAGAGTATAGAGGTATGATTGGATCATTGCTATATCTTACTGCTAGTAGACTAGATATCATGTTCAGTGTATGTATGTGTGCAAGATTTCAAGCTAATCCAAAGGAATCACACTTAACTGCTGCGAAGAGAATATTAAGATATCTCAATGGTACCAAAGACTTAGAGATTTGGTATCCAAGACATTCTAACTTCTCTTCGCATGGATTTTAAGATGCTGACTTTGAAGGTTACAAAGTTAATAGAAAAAGAACTTCTGGAACTTGCCAATTTATTGGATCATCTCTGATCAGTTGGCATTCCAAGAAACAAAACACAGTTGCTTTATCAACAGCTGAAGCTGAATATATATCTGCTGGAGCATGTTGTTCACAAGTGTTATGGATTGCTCAACAACTTAAGGATCTTGGATTTGATTTAAGAAGTATTACCATCAAGTGTGACAACACTAGTGCAATATCTATTACAAAGAATCCAGTACAACATTCAAAGCCAAGCATATTGATGTTAGACATCATTTCATCAGAGATCATGCTGAGAAAGGTAATATTTTTCTTGAATTTGTTTCTACTAACATGCAACTTGCAAATATCTTCACTAAACCATTGCCAGATGAAAGATTCTCAGCTCGAAGACGGAAATTAGTCATGCTAAATAAGGATGCATTGGTTTAGGGGGAGCATCAGGTAAGGAAGGTAAGTTATTATGTGTTTCAAAGGTTTGAACTGATTTTCAAAGCCTTGAAAATCTATTCAAAGCTTTGGTCTTATGTGTTTCAGCTTAACATCATTTCAAGACCTTGAAAACTATTTTCAAAGCCTTGAGAATAAGTCTGATAACTGGTTACTGGATAAGTTTTGGATCATTCAGTATTGGGTGCTATCTTTGTAGATATTTGCTCAATATTTCCCCTACCTTTTTCAAAATTGATTTTCAGTCAAATATAGTATTAAATTTTTTATTTCCAACGGCTTCAAAAATTTGAATCTTTTTGATCACTACAGATCTTTTAAGATCAGAAAATATTGCAGTTTCCTTTTCAAATACAAACTCTCTGAGTATTTATCTCCTTCTGTTCTCCTTCACTCCGTCTCAAATCCACCTCTCTCTATTCTTCCCCCAAACCCTAATGAGCACTAGAAGAGCCTCAGACATAATCAAGATGGCCGGAGGTTCAAAACAGAGTACAGAGAAGAAGATAAAGGCAGAAATGGATGAAGTTCAAGAGATTAGTGGAGACTCTAGCTCTAGAACTCCTAGTGCAGAGGCAGTTGCAGAGCTTCTTCCACCCAAGAAGAAAGTCAAGAAGGATGCAACCCCCTCCTCAAAAAATAAGAAGAAAAAGAAAGAGAATGCTGCTGCAGAGAAGCAACCAGAAACAGAGATATCTAGCCCCAAAAAGTTGAAGAAAAAGAAGAAGGCATCTCAAGCTAAAAAAGGGAAAGGAAAGGTAACAGAGGAACAGCCAGAGGACAATGTGGAGAAAGCATTGCAGATCTATTCAAAGAACACTGCTTCTAATGAATCTTGGTTCATCTCAAACACTTCAAAAGGTCAGTGGTTGGATGGTTTTGCATCTAGGAAGATTTCTTTCTGCAGTTTGATCAGTATGCATATGTTGCTTGGAATGAATCTGAACTGTATAAAGCTCTTTGTGTTTCATGCTAAACCCCCCTGAGCTAGCCTATCCTAGACTCACCAGATCTTCTATCTCAACATGAAGCAACTTAAGAATTCTCCACACTTATTCATCAAGTCTTTAGTTGCTGGAGTTACAATGGAACTAGATCATGCTGAGTTTGCAGCTGTCTTAGGGTGTCCTAAGAGGTATGAAATACAGAACTACCCTCCCAAGCATGAAGCCTTGAAGTTGGCCAGAGAAGAATTCTTCTTACCCAATGTTCCTGCCTCATCCAAGCAGTTAACACACTCTATGTTAAATGTTGAAGCTAAAGTTCTATTCACTATCTTGATGAGGTGGAACTTTCCAAGGGAACATTCTAAGGAGTTAGTTACTGAGAGGGTGCTGTACATTATGTATTTGATCATGCATGTCTATGATATTGATCTGCAGAAACATGTAATGGAACACATGCTATTCAGTCAAACAGATCAGAGAAAGCATCCCCTGCCTTATGCAAACTTGCTCACTCAATTCTTCCAACACATTGAGATTCCTACTGCTGGTGAAGAGTCTATCACTTCTGAGATTGGTTTTCTGAATGAGAAGGCTTTTGAGAAGATTGGGGTAGTTAAGACCAAAGAGAAGGTTTGGAAGTTGTTTTCAGATTTAACTGAGGAAGAGCTGAATGAAATGAAATTTGTTAAGCCCAAGGCCTTGACTCCTACTTCAAGCCAGACATGTCAGCCTCCTGATTTGTCTTCAATTCTTTAGAGACTTGATGGTCTAGAAATGTACAATAGTGAGATCAAAGAGAATCAGCATGGGTTTGAGATTGATCTCTCACAGGTCAAATACATGGCGGGAACTATTTTTAGAAGCATGACTGTATTTGATGTCCCTGAGGATGAAGAAGGTACCAAGAAATATGGCTCTGACAAGAACTTTCCAAGTGAACATTCCAACCACGAAGAGGCTGCTCCAGTCAAAGATAACGTAAAACAGGTGGTAGTTGAACAAGCTGCTCAGGAAGGAGATTAGACAACCCTGACTTAGATGATTTGCTGATTACTCTAAAGAAGAAGAAGAAATCTCCAAAGACTGCCACTAAGGACAAGACTGAAGAAGTGACTGATGCTGGTGAGAATGAAGAGGAAGAAGAAGAACAGGATAAGACTGATGAAGATAGTGAGGAAGAAGAGGGAGATCGGGATGGAGATGAAGACCCAACCCCTTAATCCCGCCTACTCTTTCTTTCCCATTCTTTCTTTTTAAGTCTTTTATTTTCAAAAAATTTCAGACACTAATCCAACATATTCTCATTCTTTTTGATGAAATTCAAAAAGGGGGAGAAAAATATTAGGTTGTTTTGATTTTATTTCTGTTTAGATGACCTATCTTTTGGTCAGTAGGATTTTCTGCAACTTACTTGGAGTTGTTGCTTTTGTTCATTAATAAGTTGGATCTTGTGGAATTACTGTGTCATTATTAATTGTGTGAATTGTGTACTAATTAGTATCTTTTTGCAGAAACTAAGAGTCAAACAAATTGAGGTTTTGTCTTTCATAAAGGGGGGGATTGTAAGGTCACAGGTTTCATGGACATGAAATACTCAGGTATTTCAAGGCCTTGAACCAGTTTTCAAAGCCTTGAATCAGGTTTCACAGGAGAGTTATTTCAAGGCCTTGAACCATGATTCAAAGCCTTGAAACTGTCTGACCTACATTCATGTTCTGAGGGGGAGTTTCTCTAAAATCTTTTGATTTAATTCTATTCCTCTCACCCCTGTACTTGATGTGTTATTATTTGATGATATAAGACAAACTGGTTTGTTAAATCTAACATGTCCTAATCCATCATTTTGACTCAATTTTGCAGGGAAATTTTATTTCCTATATATACAGGATTTGTTTCCTTATCTGACTTTTTCAGGAAGGAAATCACTTAGTGAAGATGATCCTGTGATCAATCAGAGATTCATGACAGCTTCTCAGTTTGTTTAAAGACAAGATCACAACAATATCTCTAAAAATTGTGATCAACTATCCGTTGGAGACAACTGTTAAGAGAGTCAAAGTTTGTTGCCTACAGAATAGGAAGTTGTTGCTGAAAATTTGGGAAGATTTGCAGAGCTTCAAACAGTATAAATGGAGCTCATTTTGAAGCAACAAAACACAACTCTCAACGGGCAAAAAGAGATACACAATTATGGATTGACAAGCATCAAAGAATTTCATCACTTTCGCAATACAACTCACAGAAGTTCACTGCATTCTTTACTGCAGAACTACACTCTAGTGTTCTTCTATATTGTGCTTTATTGGTAGATCATTTCTGTAATACTTCTCTACTTCATTCTCAAGGATTGTTCGAAGTGAACAATATAGAATTCTTAGTTAATAAGTTAGCTAGAGCAGGTACTAGATAGGTTAGGGAGAACCACAAGGTGTAACAGAGTAAGGCAATTCTGTGTGCTTGAGATCTAGGGCTTAGCTTTTGATTAATAAGAATTGAGTTGAAAATCCTGCAGGGAGAAGATCCCTGAGGTAGAGACGTAGGTCCAAGTGGACTGAACTCTATAAATCCTTTGTCTCTTGCATTTACAGTTCATTCACATTCATAGTTTTTACAGCACTCAAACTTGTCTGTTTTTCAAGGTTTGAAATTCTTTTCAAGGCCTTGAAAAAGACTTGTCTGTTTCATTGCAAACTGTATTTCATTCCAAAGGCTTGAATTTGTGTTCAAGGCCTTCAACTCCCCTGCACTTGAACTAAAACTCTTTTCTTCCTCAAGCTTTGCAAAAAGTTGGCATACTATATTCAACCCCCCCTTCTAGAGTATCTGTGATGCATATCCATCTGCATACTTCCCTTTCAGTAATGATACTTAGTTGGTTCTAGTGTTTAGTGTCTACAATTGTAGGGTTCAGGTTAGATGATTTCTGGTTTATGGTCTAAGTTTTAGGCTTTACATGATTAAGAGATGATGATTATATTATTTTGAGTTTATAGTTTAGATTACATGATTAACAATATTGCATACCATTTTTTCATGATAATAGGATTTCACGGTTTAGGGTATGCTCGTCTCTGTATGTGTATTGATTATATGTGCTGAGACTGGGACGCGTAGATTCATCGTCTCTGCGTTTTCAAAAGACTGAGACGAGTAATATGATCATCTCTGTCTTCTCAGAAAAGGCAAAGACTAGTATCTTACTCGTACCAGTCTAGCACATGCACAACTGGGAAGAGCAATACCTGCCAGACTGGGACGAGTGATCTCTCGTCTGGCATTTAAATCACAAACGACCAACGCACTCGTACCAACATACATCAAACCCGTAACAAGCAATATAACGAACAAAAACTACAACATCATACATTTTTCTAATAATGTGATGAATATATCACAACGATAAAAAGAATAAAAATCATAGTAGCATACATTTTAGAGTACTGTTATCAACATATTACAAGGATCAAAGCACAAAAATGAGAGTTTTTAGGTTTTTATCGTAGCTCAACCCCATGTTCCCAAAACTCTTTGAGATCATCAATTAATGGACGCAAGTAAACATCGATGTCATTTCCCGGTGATTTAGGGCCAGGAATTAATAACGACATCATAATAAATGGATCTTTCATAACTTGCGTAGGACCCACGTTGTATACAATAAGAGCTACATGCCACATACTATATGTGCTACTCATATTACTGAAAGGGTTAAATCCATCACTGGCTAATACCAATCGAATATTACGGGCATCTTCAGCAAACCATTCATGTTCTTTGTCAAAATCTTGCCATTGCTTAGCATCAGCAGGGTGTCCAATGACATTGCTGTCTTGGACACGCTGCTCCTTGTGCCATCGCATATCCTTGGCAACAGTTTTTGACATGAATAGTTTCTGAAGCCTGGGTTTCAGAGGAAAATACCCAAGAACCTTTCGAGGAATTCTCTTTCCATTTGTATTCTTACTTTCCTTCCATCTAGGTTCCTTACAATCAGGATTGGGACAGTGATCCAACTTTTCATTTTCTTTCCAATACAAAGCACAATTGTTTGGACATGCATGGATGTTAACATAGGCAAGACCAAGTTCTTGTAAAACAGTTTTAGCTTCATAAAAGGATTTTGGTAGAGTGTGACCGGGAGGCTCTAACTCTCTAATCAAATCCAATGCCATGTTCACCGATTTATTACTCCATTTACATAACGTCTTGATATGTAGCAACCTTATTATAAGGGACAACTTAGAGAAGTTTTGACAATCCGGATAAGCCTCACATTGAGCATCGCTTAACAACTTAGCAAATTTGTCACCCTCCCCGATTTCTGCATTTGGTTCATCGGATGATATAGCATCCCCATGATTACCAGTAAGTAGTCCCTCTTTTAAGTTCCCTATCAAACCCTCAACGTCAAGACGTGTCTCAGGAATGTCGTCTACAACATCCCTCGAATCATTCACATCAACCGTACGTAAACCGTAATCTTCCCCATGAAAAACCCACTTTCTGTAATCTAAAAGCATACCATTTGCGTGCAAATGTCCTCTTACAACGTTAACCGGTAAATAGTAAACATTATTGCAGCTAGAACACGGACAACGTATTCTATTCCTTTCATCAGTGTGCCGACTCGCAACCGAAATGAAATCAGACACTCCATCAACATATTCCTAACACCATTTATCATTTAAACCAATCCAACTTCGATCCATAAATACCTATATGCAGTTTATACGTCGTAAGTTTTTATACGACAGTTGGTGTTAAGCAAATTAACACACAAATGTAAAATACAGAGTCATCAAGTACTACAACAGATAAGGAGTATGAAGCTATGAAAGAGCATTGTAAAAAATGCACAAACCAGTATAAAGTAACACATACTTTTCCGCGAGTGAGTGAGAAAATTTACCTTTGATGCGAGATGAAGAGACAAATAACCTTATAAGCAGCTGTTAATCAAGATCTTTCACCAAATCCACTAGTAATCGCTTCCTTGTGCTCAACTATATCTATAACCTGACATACAGTACATGACGATTAGTACTTATACATTAAATGCAGTTCAACGACAGAGTTAACACAGACAAGTACAATCGAAATACAGCAGAAAACATTGTTTATACTGTCAATTAAATCTGAATACAGTAATTACACATTGTGGATACAACAGATTGTAAGTAATGAAGAACCAAAACACATGATATAACTTTAAGAACAGGCTGAACCATGACAGAGCTTAAGATCCACAAATCGAAGCAATCTTGAAAAATTTACTAACAATCAATTACCAAATACAGTGAAATATAGAACTCCTCTTTGAAGTATCACAAAAGAATAAAGAAATCTCAGTATCCTTACACTTCCCAACTTTAGAAGTGGACCGCAGAAATAATACACTCGCAAATACAATCAAAACACATGTACATTGAATACCACAAGCTGAAAGGCAAGACGATCCGCTGCAGACAAGAGGAGGCCTATGATTTTCCTAATGTCTAACAAAGACACAAAAACAGCTACAACGATAACACTTTGCCAAGGCAGATGCGCAGTGAGTATTCAGTTATTTGTTTTTTTCCGATTCAACGGAAATAAAACGTTCAAAGTCCAACTACAACAACCCAAAGACAGAAAAAACACAAATCACAAAACAACATAGAAACAACGAGGGAACAAGGACAAACAACTAGAAAAACATTCCCGTCCCCAATTTATCCGCAATGATGAGCCCCTTGACAGCATCGGGTGCCTCATCCAAAATCTTCAGATGCTCCTGCTGCTCCGCTCCGAGGTTGGCTAAAGCATTGGCAACTTCGTTTGTGCAACCAACAGAATCAACAATAAAATAACAACGTCAACAACAATACAACTATGCAGAATATTGTATATGCAGCTATGACTGTTCAGTTTAATTGTTCACTTCGACAATATCACAAATCAAACCCAAAACATATATGAGCAGTTTCAGTCCAAAATTTGTCAGTTTACTTTGACAAATATCATAACCAAAACAGCAAAAGCCCCAAATTTTTCCACGAAACATATATCAAAACAAGTACAAGTCTAACTACCAACCTTTATCGGGTCCAGGGCAAGGAGCTTCTCATCAAAAAACCTCAGCAACCTGAACAAACACAAACCAAATCATTCAGAAAAAAAAATGATCAGTCCAATCTCCAAAATAAACATATAATCCCCAATTTTTAAGAAATACCAGAAAACCCTAGTTCATGAACCAAAATAAACTGAACATGCAATCTGAAAATTGGGTCAAATATGTGCGCAGTCACTTCGTAATTAACATAAATCTGCAAAATTAACCTAAATCTGCAAAACCCCCGATTTCCCCCATTCATAATGTGTTGATCTCATCTAGGAAACCCTAGTTCATCAACCAAATAAATTGAACACACAATGAAAGGAAAAAGAAGAGGAAATAGTGAGAGAACATCATACCTGATGAAGGGGATCGACCCACAAGAAACCCAGACTGTCACGTTCACAAACTGATGAAGGGGATCGCCCGATGGAGAAGATAAGGAGATTGAGAGTGATGAAGGGGATTAATCGAAGGATTTTCATAGAGAATCACGCGATTTTGAGACTGATTTCGATTGAGATTCAGATTGAGATTCAGATTTGAGAGAGTTTGAGACAGACGGGAGACTGATGAGAGAGGTTTTCAAAGGGAGTTTGAGAGACGGGGGTTGAGAGTGATGAGTAATGTGTGTGTGAGAGAGTTAATGTTTTTTTTTAATTGTTTATTCTGATTCCCTCCAACATTTTAGAAGTGCGGGAATAATTTATCATTACCCTCTAAAATAATGTGTTTTGATTTTTTGACGAATTTGTGAGTCATTAGATATTATGTTTGTCACCTATTTTATTATCGGGAGCGGGAAAATTTAGCGCATCCAATTGTTGACAATTTTTTAACCTAAAATTTGTAAAAGTTGACAGTATTGACAAGTTATATCGACAAACACAAATTCAGTAGATAAATCATATAACTGTCGACACAGAATTGCTTGAAAATGGTCGGCACATGTCAGAATTGTTGTAGTGCACCTTAGCACCCCTCCTATCTCATATCCTCTTCCCCTCTTATGGCCTAATTCCCATGAGAGAGAAAGATTGAGACGGAGGGAGCTTCGATTCACCGAGAGAAACCCGAGCTCCGACACCTGAGGCTTCAGCTGCGAGGAGGCACGACTAAGGCTGAAGAATTATCCTCTCGTCAGATCTGGTCTTTTTCCGATCCAACAATAGAAGATATATATCATACTACCTATAATAAAAGGAGATATGGCCACTTTGCCAACTAGGATTTTTTGACACTGTGTACCATTGATTATCTTGCATGTGTGTTTGCCGCCAATGTCTACCAACGGTAGCTTGCCACGTCATGGTTTGCAAGTTTGCAATTTATTTTGAGTCAAATGTCTGTTTTGTCCTCGTGCGGAACGGTAATTTACTGAACCAATAATGGTTGGGTCATGTAATTGTGTTGTTTGACTTGGATTGAGATGTAAATTTGATGAAAAAATAGATTCTGATAACTTGCGTTTCTGCCCCTGCAGTTTCCCCTTTATTGGCTGCCCTCAATAGATTTAGTGGCTGTAATTTGGTTGTACGAGTTGGATGTAGATGTAAATTTGATGAAAAAAATAGCTTCTGTTAACTTCCGTTTCTGCCCCTGCTGTTTCCCCTTTATTGGCTGTCCTCAATAGATTTAGTGGCTGTAATTTGGTTGTACGAGTTGGATGTAGATGTAAATTTGATGAAAAAAATAGATTTTGATAACTTCCGTTTCTGCCCCTGCTGTTTCCCGTTTATTGGCTGTCCTCAATAGATGTAGTGGCTGTAATTTGGTTGTACGAGTTGGATGTAGATGTAAATTTGATGGAAAAATTAGTTTCCTCTCTACTGTTTGCCCCTGAACTGTGACGTCAGCGCCTGTGGCTTCACTGTTTGTGCACGAGGGTTCTGATTCACCCACGACACTTTGCAGAGAAGGAAGCTTTTGCACTTGTGAGAGAAGCTCTTTACAGAGCGAAGGGAAAGAGAGAGAATATAGAGGGAGAGAGAGAAAGTGTTCTGGTTCTGAGAGGACGAAGGAACACCGCACCGCCTCCCTTCCTCGCTGCCGTACCGTCGTTGTCCCCCTCGGCCTCCGACCTTGATTTTTCAGATTCAGGAGTATGGGGAGGCGGTATCCACGGAGCATCTGCTTATTTCTTCGCTCAGAGCTTCACAAATCGACGGGTTGTGTTCTGTTCGAATGGTGTTGGTTTCGATTCGTCTCTTCTCCTTCACCTTGATTCCTCTGGTCTCATAATACAATCAACAACCCACGAGAAGAGAGAGAAGCACACGCAGAGTGAATCCGCCTTGCTCATCCGCTGCTCCGCCGTCAGATTAGCTCTCTGATCTCGCCAATATCACTTTCTCGCCGGAGGTGAGCACTCATCACCGTTGATGTTCTGATTGTTCTCCAGGAGGTCAGAGAATGAGAGAGACAGAGAAATAGGTGGTGGCGTGGTGGCTAGGGCTTCGCAGTCGGGGGTGGTTGCTGAAATAGCCGGAGAAGACGACGAAGATGAAGGGGGTGGTTCAGGTGGTCGCCGGAGCTGAAGACGGAGGGGTGATTCCGGTACCCAAGAGTGAAAACCCCCTAAATACAGCTCTCTCTCCGTCCGAATGCTTCGATTCCCCTCTGTTTCTCTCTCACCGTGGACTATTCTTGCTTATAATGGATGCATGCCATTGAATCATTGTCAGCACAAATCAGCACAAATCAGGTTTGTCTTCCTCTCTCACTGTATCACAGGAACAAGATCGATTTACTCTTTTCTCAGTAATTCAGCTTTCCCCTCTGTTGTGTTTTTGTTGGTTTTGTCGTTTGAAACTGGGGGGTTTTGCTGTGTTGCTTTGACATGTATGTATAGAGATTGAAGATTTGCAGCTGCATTTTGGGTCTTAAATTGTTGAATTCTGTGGATTTGATTGCTGATTTGTGGTGGGTTTTGATTGGATTGATGGAATTATTATTGGTGAAATTCATATTGAGATAATTTTAATTTGAATGTTAATCCAATATTATACATATATTACATGTTCTTCTACTACGACACAATCTCTAATGGCTTGCTTTCTTCTGCCATTATCAGCTGAGAACATAGGTTTTACCTCGTATCCTCCAGCTTATCTAAGCAAGGAAGCGAACGGAAAAAACCTTCTCATTGGAGCCAATTTCGCCTCAGGTTCTTCTGGGTATTACGAAACTACTGTAAAACTACATGTAAGAACACATTGTTTCTGCATCATATAGTAACTTCGTATGCCCGTTACTGACTATATCATACGTGATATGCATTGGTGATTTTCATTTTTCTAGGATACGATACCATTAAGCAAGCAACTGGAGTACTACAAGGAGTACCAGGAGAAACTAATAGGAATAGCAGGGAAAGCCAATGCTTCAGCTATAATCTCTGGATCGGTCTACTTCATCGCCATTGGAGTAGTGACTTTGTTCAGAACTACTACATCAATCCTCTTCTTTATGAGGTCTACACAGCTGACCAGTTCTCCGAACTTCTCTTGGAGTCTTATGCAACTTTCATTCAGGTAAAATGAATAAATTTAAACCAGTTTACGCATCAAATTGAACCCAATCAGTGAAATTACATGATGGAGCTATCTGTTCCAAGAAAGGAAAAATGCATGTAGATTTACATAACATCTATATGACAGGAACTGTATCAATTGGGAGCGAGGAAGATTGGAGTCACAACACTGCCACCACTAGGTTGCCTACCAGCAGCCATCACAGTATTTGGCTCTGATAGCAACGAGTGTGTGGACAAGTTAAATGTAGCTGCTACGTCGTTCAATAACAAGCTCAATGTCACTTCACAAAAGCTGCAAAATCATATGTCTAACCTGACTCTGGTTGTCCTGGATATCTACCAGCCACTATATGACCTGGTGGCAAAGCCTGGTGAAATTTGGTTAATTTATAGCTTTTCGTCTTACCCACTTCGCAGAATCATTCTAAACTTGTTTCAATTGCGTTTCTTGAACTGGGTTTTTGAGAAATTTGGTTAATTTATAGCTTTTCGTCCTACCCACTTTGATGGAGATCCAGCTGAGAGGATGGTTTTTGAGGTATTTGTCGCGTCCCACTTGTTGCTGAATTAGCAATATTTATTGGAATATATGCCTCTGACCTGATTGATTGGTTTGCGGTTGTTTACTGTGCAGCTTTCTGCTAATCTTGTTCCGAAGACTGCAGAGAATTTCAGCGCGCTCTGCACAGGTAAATCTATGCTGTTTTAGGTCACTACTTTGGGGGCATATCAGTGTCTGTTTACTGAGTGTGTTGGTTATGGATTTGTTGTTTTTGCGGTTTCAATTGACATGTTCATTTCAAAACTTTTAAACTTATTTGTCATCTTTTCCTGTGTACTTTGTAGGGAGTCAGTGACACTCCTAACCTGATTTTACAAAGATTATGTTTAAAATTGTTGATTTACATATATGAATCTCACAGATGTAGTTCAATTATATTCTGTAATCCCATACTATTGGAATTTGTTAAAAGGTTTTAAGCGCTCTGATTTCTTATTTATACAGTTGATGAAGTTGACTTGTATATTTCTTCCTTCCGTGTTCTTGGTATAACCAGTTCTGTATATGTCCATGTTGTTTCACAATTTTCTCTATTGGTTGTAGGTTATGCGTGATTCCAATGGAGCTAGCCGGGGTTCTGGGTTTGTTGCATTTACAAATCCTGAAGAAGCATCTCGTGCTGTAAGTAATATTGTTCTTGAGGAAATTCGACATTAAGTATGCGAGTTTTTAATTCCACTTATTTGCCTACAGCTCGCGGAGATGAATGGGAAGATGATTGAAAGCACACCACTTCATGTTGTTCTTGGTCAGAGGAAAGAAGAGAGAAGGGCAAGGTTGCAGGTAAGAGCCAGTACAAGAATTTCCTGTCACTAACTCACTTGGTGGATTGCTGTTGTGATGTGTATGCTTTGAAGTAGTACTCATATGCAAGCTTAATTGATCTTTTACCCTACTTTGGTGAAGATTGTGAGAATATTGTTCCTGAATTATCATGCCATTTTTAATTTACTATGTTTTTTCAAAATGTGCTTTGGATTCCATGTATAGGCTCTTCTTTATGTGTAAGTTAGAGATGGTGCGTTAGATGAGTGTAATTCGGTAACACATGCCAATTGGGACTTATTTTTGGGTGTTTGTAGAAGTTATCAGTGTATTCAGGCTCTAAAATACGCATCCTAACGGATCAAGCTTGTGCTCTCTGTTCACTCCTTTTGAGATTTGTGGATACTGTTGTTATGTTATTTCTCATTTTGTTTTCTATTTCTTTGTGGAAATTTGAATCATGAATTTCAGCAGCTCATATAATTATGAGTAGCGTGTCTGTTTGTTGCAGATGCAGAATGACAGTTCTAAACATATGTAGGTTGCTCTGCTGGGAGGAGTGGAAGGGCTGTTTGTACTAAAGGGTTATGGCAATGCTTTAAATGACCACATGGGTGGGTGTGCCATTGCTTGAAGATATTGTCCAATCCATGGAACAAGCTATTAAAGCAAAAGAAGGTTTGTAAACAGTAATCCTATTCGTTATAACCTTACTGCATCCTCTTGTCATTGCTCACTATGGTCGTAAAGACAGATATAAGATTTTACTAATAAAAGAAATTTATAATACCTGGAAACCAGATGTTCCCCAATGTAGTTTACTTCTGTACTACTTTTATCTTCGGCTTATATAGGTGAATTATGTATCAACAATTACATTGGTAAATATACACAAAGGAAATCGAAATATTTACTTGCAAAAAGAAGAACTAAACGAAAAACATCAAAGGAAGAGGAAGCATGCCCTGTTTCAATAGGAAACATCAAAGGTTTGACAAAAGCTTTCTTCCTGGAAGCCATTTATCCAGCAAGATTGCTTAGAGAAATCCTAACACTGTCTAACACTGTCTCATACCAAGGATTTCATAATATCTAAAAATTTGCAGGGTTCTTATTCTTCTTTCGGACCCTCAATGGGCCTTGTCGTACTATAGCACTTGCTGAGATGTGTCTGTGTCGTTAATTAGGTCTTGGAGTTCCAGAGCTTATTTATTGATTCGAGTAATATTTTTCATGTCTATTCTATTTTCCTATTTGGCAGAAAAAATAATAATAATAGATTTTTATCTTTCGAAGTCTCTTTGCATTTAGTCCCAGCCTTATGAAACTAGCTTCCATTCTGTCCAAGTTCTTGATGTGTAATTGTAATCTTTTAAATTCGTTATTGTTGCTTATACGTACTCTGAAAATGTTTTATTATACTTAACGAAGTCAATACTCTGAAAATGTTTTATTATACTTAACGAAGCCAAATCGTACCTAATAATTTTATTAACTTTTTGATCAAGTTAAAGCTACTGCCTCACATACAGTGATTGAATTCCGACGATTGCTTTCCAGCTTGCCAATGACTTCCGTGTACTGCAGCTGGTGTTGTTTTTGGGTTTCTGATGGCGTGGGAGTGGATAATGCAGTGGGAGCTGCTGGTGGTGTGAATGATGGTGATGGTCTGGTGGTTGGTCTGGTTTAGTGTGAAACCGTAGCAGGTTGTATATGGAGGTTCGGGTGCAGTAGCAGGTGGTTAGTTGATGGGTGTGATAATGGCTTAAAGTTTCAGCTGGTAAGTGACTGGTGGCTATGGAGATTTCAGGTAGGGGAATGGAGGTACTGTTGGTAGTTTGAAGGTTTGGTGGATGAGTCAGGTTCGTAATGGTGATGTATTGATGTGGGTTGAAGTAATGTTTGTGGTTGCAGGTTCTTCACAGTGGTGGAGCAGGTAGTTTGGAGGTAGTTAATTGGTGTGTTGGGCTAAGAAGTGGCGACATGTAGGTGCTGGTGTTGGACAAAGATGGAGCTGAGGTAGAGCAGAATTGGAGGTTGCTGGCTGAATGAGTTGAGTTACAAGTGGAGGCTAGGTCGTCTGGTTGTGGTAGCAGGTTGTGGCTAGGGTTACTTACTTATTGAGTTTGGCTCTGTGGTGAAAATGGTGATCTGGGATGGTGTAAATGGTGGAGGTAAGTTGTTATGGTGTGGTATGATGGATATAAGGGTAAGAGGTTGTAGTTTTGAAGGCCATGGTTATGAAAGTGATGGTGTTGGCTACGAGGTAGTGAGCAGTGGGTGATGGGTAACAATTTGTCAGGTAATTTTGTGGTGAAAGCAGTAGGTAGTTCTAAATTCAGATGGTTAATAGTGGTGATGGGGTAGTGGGAGTTGGTATTGGGTTTTTTTTAGGATAGAAATACAGCTTTTTTGTCAAATATAGTTGCATATACATGGTGGTCAATATTAGAATCACGCACGGGCTTCATCAGTTGCTGTTAATGTCTGTTGTTCCTCAGTTCCTATCCTTCTCCGGTACTCGCCATTTTCATTGTTTTGGACTTCATCTATGTCGAGAGGCTACTGGAGATCATGATTGATTGCAGCACCATTTGTAATATGTGCACCAAAAAGCCTACTCAAGATTACTCTCAGTATCTGTACGATAAATACAGACTGGATTTCGAGGAATACGTCAACTTAACGGTGAGAAAGTTTGTAGGATTTCTCAGCTTAGATTGTCTGCTTATTGCCAGTGTTGTTTTCAAAGAAAGTGAGATTCCTTCGCAACTACAGACATCTGACTATTTTTATCTCTTCCAGCTAAGATACTACCGGTCAACAAAGCTGACAATCTGTTGGTTTCAACAGTGCTTCACTCTGCATAATTTCTTTACAATGCTAAGCAAATGAGAACGTTACGGAATTGGGCTAAGAAGCCTATTGGCATGGCAATGGCCAAATGAATTGTCTTTGTTAAATCTCTATACAAATTGACGCACAATAAACTCCAGGGAATGAGTTGACTATATATTGAACAGTAATAATTTCGCATGCAGAACAATTCCATACTTGCCTTTTCTTCTCGAGCATTGAACTGATATGCATTCAACTTATATTTCTCCTGAAACAACATTATACTTATGGATGATAATAGGCTCAGTGTCTTTTGTGCGATGTTGATACTATGGGATTCTTGATTATTGATATGTGCAAAGTAGATAAAATATGGTCCGAACTGAGTACTAGGGAAGTGGACATAGCGATGTCTTTGTATTACATGACGGTGGTAAGGTTAGAGAGGAACTTACTGGTATTTTCAAATAATCTGGATGATCTGGTACTGCTGAGCATGTGAAGAAATTGTTACAGACTTGCATGATTAGAGGAATTACTAGAAATTGTTACAGACTAGCATGATTAGAGGAATTACTAGACAGATTAGCAAGATTACTAATATTATTATTACTCCCCTCTTTTGGTATGATAGGGGTTGGTTTGTGTGAAATTACATGTGCCTTAAAGTTATGGGAGTTGTTATAGGTCTTATATATCTAAATCCAGAAGCCTTGTTCAGCTTTCTGTCAGCGTGTGTATCAGATACAAGGGTTCAGAGAACTGGTCAGTGTATGCTCCTTGTATGAGATCAGTCTACTGTAGAGGTAGACTGCAAAAAATCTATGGGTGTGTGTAAAGTAGTAAACATTTGCCAATATAAGGATGCTCTGCGTTGATCATTCCAATTTAAATTTGCAGTAAATATCGTAGTTTGACAAACTGAAGCACGTTCATGTGTGTATTGTAGGTTTACGCAGGTGCACCTTCCACTTCTGTAGGAGCGCATTGATATTTGATTAACAGTTCAAGCAATTTGTGTGTGTAAAGTAGTAAACATTTGCCAATATAAGGATGCTCTGCGTTGATCATTCCAATTTAAATTTGCAGTAAATATCGTAGTTTAACAAACTGAAGCACGTTCATGTGTGCATTGTAGGTTTACGGCATGCTGATGGCAAGATCAACCTATGAAGGCATGGAATCGGCTGATGAAAACAAGCGCCCTTTCGTACTAACCAGGGCAGGATTTATAGGTAGCCAGAGGTATGCTGACACATGGACGGGTGATGACCTTTCTACTTGGGAGCATCTTCATATGAGCATCTCTACGGTACTTCAACTGGTAAGTGATAAGGGTATATTCAGATTCGGAAGTAATTAACTTTTGAGTTACAGATACTTTTTGGATATACCTTAATTAGGGATACATGGGACTATTTGGTAAGCAAAGTTAAACCATGAATATAAATTATGGGACAAACTTAGCTGGTTGTCCCAAGAAATTAACTCAGATAATTGGGGAGTACCCATTTAATCGAGCTCTCTATTACAATATCTCTTGACTCATATAATTCTGGGTCTCAGAGCTTCACAAGCTCTGTGCACGTCTCCGAAGCAGCCTCCATGGTGGAATCGACATGTTGTGTTCTGTTCGAATGGTGTTGGGTTTCGATTCGTCTCTTCTCCTTCGCCTTCATTCCTCTGCGTTTTGATTTTGATTTTTTGAACTGATTTTTCTTCGTTCTTCTGTGCAGTATTCGGAAGAGGGGCAGCTAGCTTCCTGATAAGGAAATCCGACGACAAGCGAAGAAGACTCGCTAAAATCTCTCCTTCGTTCTCTCGCCGCCTCTGCGTCAGGTAGTTGTATTTCTTCATCATCTGCACTACCCATCTCCGTCAATTAACATGGAAGAACACTGAGTATTTTGTTCTGCTCATTTCTAAAATCGGGCATTTTCTTTGTATGGTACTGATTTTCCGAGATAAGTTTAGTTTGGGTATTTGTTGCTTTTGTCTACTGTTTTTGCTGGTAGGTAAACCAGAAATTTGGTATTGATGATTTTGGGTGCTGAATTTCAATGGTGAGTATTGTTTGGTTAGGTTGGGGCTGTCTACTGATTCTGGTTGAAGATTCTGGTGTTTAAATTTAATTCGTTTTTGGCACGCTGTCCCTGTGTGTGTTTTGCAGCTTGGCTTTGTGCAATTGATGTTTTCACAAATGTCTTTTCTGTCCATGCAGTTCCTTCTATTTGCATCGTTCGAGACAGTGAGTGGCACGCTCACTTCTGTCGCCGCCATACCTTCTGACTTGCCCATGTTTTCCTCTCTCTGGCGGATGAACAACCGCCTTGCAGTTGCTTGGGGACGAAGTCCAGTAAGGTTTGGCTCAGCTTTGTGACGTCAATTGCTCCATTGGTGTGGCCATGTGGCGCCTATAAATGTGTGGTGTTTTTGCCTTTTCGTGGGTTCACGCATCTCTCCAGTTCCGCTTGGTGAGCTTCCTTTTCCCTTGTTCTATGTTTCTTCTTCTGTCTTCTTATGGTTTCTGAGTTTTTTCCATCTGTCCAATTTTTCATTGCTTCCTTTTTCCCTCTTTGTATGAAATCTGTGGTTGGGGTTTATTCGCTGCATTCAATTTCGAGTTGGTCTGAGGAATTGACTTTGATTCGCTTAAAATTTTGATTACCTAAGTTACAGCTGCCTAAGAAGCCTGTGCATGTGGTTTTTTTTTCCAATGGGCCAATTGCTTTTCTGTGCGTCTTAATGCGCCTTGTTTTTATTTGGTTAGGGTTTGTTGGGTTATGTACATTCAGGGAAGTTGAGAATATATGTGGGGTCTGCTTTGCTATGTTTTCACTCTGTTGCATGCTTAGGATGTTTGCAGAATAGGTGGTTAAATGTTTAAATCCCTGCAAGTTAGATATTAGTTGTTTGGTGGTCTTAAATGTTTTATGCTCTGCACTGTAGGTGTTAGGTATTTTACAGTGTGTCGTGGCATGGGTTTGGTGCCTTGCATGTTTGCTTCAGACTGGTGTTTTCTCTTCGTACTGCATACGAATGTTTTGTTACCTTGTTTGATTGTTGATAAGTCGTAGATATTTATACCCATTATATACAAACGAGTTACTGTCTTGCACAATTAACTTCGTTGATAAACTCATAAGAGAACATCCTTGCCTACATTTAGCTAAGTACGTTCATACAAATACGTGTTCGGTTGAGCAGAGCTACTTCTCCGGACTAACAATTTATTTATTTTTCTTATGCCTATGTAGGTTGCCGTGTTTGCTGGAGGTGTTGATACATCTGCTACTGAAACTAAAGGAACTGTCCTTATTCACAGCGCTGAGCAGGTAAGCTAGCAAAATTGTTTTTCTTCAGCTGATATTCTCTGTCCATTGTGACACCTTGATGTCATTTTCCATTCGGCTTTTGAATTTATGAAAAAATAGTAAATTACATGATGATTTTCTTTGTTAAGCAGATGCAAAACCTGCTCATTGAGAACATATGATTTGTTGTATTTTCTCGGGTCCTTTTTGAATCTGATGGTTCTGCTATGTTCAGTAGTTTTTGTGGATGTATTATGAACTGAACTTTCAAATATGCTCTGATTAATGCTTCTAGGATGTGTGTCTTTTCCCTATCCTTGAAACCCTGTGTAGGGGCCGGGGGCGGGTGAATGAATGAATGATTGAAGAACAACAAAGAAGAGAAAACTTGGTCAATCAATAAATTTTGAAATGGAAAATCTGTTTCAAATTGCTTATAAATCTCATAAGAATACAAATAAGTTGTTTATATTATTTATGAAGAAAAGACAATGTATATACGTGGATACGTCCTAGAAAATGAACTGTAATTGTATGACATTGCTTTCTCACCACCACTGACCACGCCTGCATCCTCATTCTTACAAAATTGATGAGTAGTTTCTTTCATATCATTCTTCAGTTTCTCTTTGTATGTGTTGATCAAAATGGTGTGATTATATGAGAGAAAGAGAGGATAAAAATGCGTGGTTAGGAATTTTGTTGCCTGGGAGTAAAAGCATAATTGAACAAATGACTCGTCTCCTATTGTTTCCATAACTACTTAAATAGGTATGTATTACGAGGTTAGAACTACTTTGGATTCTTTTTTCTGCACAGCTTGAGTTTGGAGTCTTTAGACTTGCATATCAACTTCACTTTGTGAGCATCCTAGGTCTGCAGGTTAGTATTTTAATCACTCTTGATGGAAAATGTCCTTCAGAACATAAATTTAATGTGTGCTGAAGCTAATTGCAGCATATCTTATTTTGTGTTATCCATAAAAGTTTGATCACTTTGAAGCTTGGCACGCTTTTCAAACAAAGTTCCAAGAGGCAAGCACTCTATTTGTTCTTTGGCTATATATGGAGTTGCTAAATATTAGAAGAACGACTCATTCCAACTTCACGCCAATTATCAAACAGCCCCTTCATCTGTTAGTTCAGTCAAGCACCTCCGAATTCATCTACTATTGAGTAAGGAACTATGATAACCTTGTATGACCTGTCGGGTGCAGACCTGAAACAGTAGTGGTAGTAGTTGTCTTATATTAAAACCAAAAGTAGTTTAGGAATATCTATTAAATTGAATACCCTCTGATTCATCTCATGCACGCCGTCCTGGTTTTGAGAAATCATAGTTAGACATGACTTTTGGTGTTGTTGTTGGGGGGTGTGGGGGGATTGGTTGTTTGTTGGATTGTAATTGAGAAAGTCTTAGGATTACAACTAACTTAGACTATAAAATCAACAATTGTGGCATTCATTTGTTTAGAATCTCATTTTCCTGTTATAGCTGTGTTAGAGATTGCTTATCAGCTCATTGTGCAATAGTTAGTGTTCTCTCCATTTTAGATAGACCCTGCACGTCAAGGAAAACCAGTTCTATATTATCTTTAGGAAGACATGTGGACAAGTAGAAATTACAATGTACTCCCAAAAGATGGTTCCTGAACCATTTGTCATGAGTTAGCAAATAAGAGAAGAAAAATGAAAAGTTTAGCTGAATTTGCCTTGGTTTAATATACTCGGCCTTGTGATGAATCTGGGCACCGGAAGTTCGAAGAGGCTTGAATCAGTGTCCTACAATCTTCACGGAATGCCCAAGAAGTGGGTACGTGTCCAGCATGGGGGTTATAGACGGGGCTTTCTCACTGAAACGATGTTATCTTCCTAAATTTAGTTTTATTGAGTTAAATCTTTTTTGTGGTGGGCCCCATAAATACAAATGGGAACGGTGTCCACAACAAATTTTGTATTTTTTTTTTTCGGTTTAAAAGTATTTCTTAAGAAAGATTGCAAGTATAAATTGTATGTTTAATTACATATATCATGAAAATTTACCCCAGCAATATATTTTTAGGACCAGATACGTATCTGGCTCCCATATATAATAAATAATAAATATTATATGATATGTTAGTAAAACTGCATCAATAAAATAAAACTGATCCTACATTGCAGTCCTCGATCCGGGCAAGCGAATTTCGGTTCGCTCAAGCGATCGATCCCAGGGTAGCGCGTATGCGATCCCGTTCTAGAGTGATCCTTGATCCATGTAACCTTGGTTTATACTGGTAAGGTTTTCTCATATTCTTCAAACAATTCCAATTATGAATTTAGGAAACCATGTTCTTCAAGTAGGATATATCTAATTACTTATTCTCTATGGGACTGAAGATTTCTACTCAGGTCATGTGAATCAACTATGTTTCCTTCCAATGAAAGCTCTTGCCCACTAACCAGTACTCATAATGCTACTGAAGTGTCCTCAGCCCCCAGAAACGAAGGAGCAAGGTTTACCAGCTTTCATTAGTTGTTGAAAAAATTGTGCAAGCCCTTTTGTTGTTATCCTTTTGATGGCGTGTCAAGTTAGTCGCCCATTAGGTCTTGTTCTGTAGTGGCTGGGATTTGTGTAAATTACCTCTCAAGATGCTTCAACTATACTATATCCATTCCCTATAAGTATTCTATTTGTTACTAATTTGTTCTCTGAACATCACTTATTTCAGGGCAGTATGTCTGGCAAGTACATAATTGGCTCCCTTGTGGCAACCGGTGCTGCTACCGCTGTTGTTGACCACGTCGTCTCTGACAGAAAGTTATTTGGAGGTAATACGTTCTTTTTTTCTTATAATTTTGTTTTCCTTATTCTTCTCTTATCACTTTGCAGCTGCTCGGTGTTTGAACTGGCTACTGAACAGGTTCTACACCGGCAACTGTCGCAACCGGTGAATGGTGGGAGGCAACTGATAAGAAGTTCCAGGCGTGGCCACGGACTGCAGGACTTCCGGTTGTCATGAACCCTATCAGCCGCCAGAACTTTATGGTCAAGTCCAGGGCAGAATAAAGTCCCACCGATTGGCGGTGACTCTTCTTATATTGGTTACATTGAACTTCATGTTCATTGCTTCAATTTAGATCGCCGATGAGAAATAATTAGCAACTCACAAAAAGATGTTGCGTTTCGACGCCCATCGTTATGGCTTTTGGAATCATATTCTATATTGTTATTTACTTATGATCCGGCTTCTTTGTAAAAAGGTAGATATATCTGTCAATATTATTGCGAGTGATCATTTTACTCTGGTACTTGGTATTATTGTAGAATGGTTACATTAAATGGTACAGTTTGTTAAAGAGATGTCATTATCTCAAATTCTATACACAGCCCTAAGGCATCGCTACCTATGCATGCATGCTTAATATTGATTCTCTGTCATAATGATTCTTTTGTTAAGGCAATTGAGCCCAAGCATTTTTATGCAACTTTTATTCTGTAGTTCAAAGAAAATAGCTTGGTGCTCCTCATTATACCTGTCGCTCATTGCGAGTGCTGCTGGCCGATTACAGAACCGATGCTGCCATTGTCGGGTTGTTGGCTGATCCCAAGGAGGTATTTGATTGACTAGCCTAACTAACTATTCTTAGTTCTGAGTGACACTGTTCAAGGATTGAAAGAAATCTGGGTTGATTTACTATATTGTCTCACCAAATTAACTCAGACGAATAATTCTGGGTGCAGTCTAATCGAGTTAATCAAGTTTTTTGGCAATGCTGAAATTGCCAGGAATAACAATCCCAGGTAAAGCCCGCTTTATCAGATGCATCGGCCCACGAGTAGTGTCGTGTACCGGAGGACCTGCATAGTAGCTATTCGTACAAGTGAGTGACTGACATGTACTATTATTTCAATCAGCAGAAGCACTGGGCCGAATATCAGGGAGCTGAACTCGGTTCTGTATTAGAGGTTTAAGTTTCACGGGCAAACGTGGAGCTGGTGCACTTGGTCTCCTTTTTCAGTTATGCTGATATGGAGACCTATGTTGCAGATAGGAGGTGTCCATATTGCATACCCTGGTTCGGGATTGAGATATATCAACGGACAATTCTGTATTTTACTATGTCTGAGTTATTTTCTGTAATATCCCAAATAATTAGCTTGCAAATCTTTAATTCGTTTTTACCTGATGTTAAAGTGAAGCAAATGCTGTCTTGCACCAGGCAATGTAGAACCACTGGTTCAGCTGTATCGCTGTCATTAATAGCCATGCGATTCTTTGTGGACTTCGCCACAAGATATTATTGTTTTGTACTGGTCCCAAGTTGGGACTGGACAAATTTTTAATTTTATCGAAGTTATTGATTTATCGAGTATTAATTTATAGAGATTTTACTGTAGTATTATTGTAAAACATAGAACTCAATATGTGTTGATTAAATTACATAAGTATCAATTGGAATGACAGTGACACATGACTGTAATTCGGAGCAGGAAGACAACGCCTGATGCAACGGCACGCCGCGCGCAACGCGCGCGGAGTGAACCTAGTATATATATATATATATATATATATATATATATATATATATATATATATATATATATATATATATATATTGCCTATGCCTAAAGACACAATAAAATCGGAAAAAAAAAATCACTGAAGGGAATACAAGTGTTGGTTCAACACTCTAGGTTACACAAAGTAACTTCCCATTCAATTTATGTCTTTCACACACCAAAAAATTCTCAATTTCTTTACTTCTTATGTTGGCGTCGTTCATATGCATTCCAACCAATTGCTTGAGGTGGGACATTTTCAGTTTTCATCAATTTTACTGATCCACCAATAAGTTTCTACCTGTTGGCAGAACAAACAGAAGTGTATACTAAAATAAGAATCAAAAGAGCCAAACAATTATAATACAGAATCCTATGATAATATTTTGAAAATATAGTCAATATTTTATTTTTATTTTTGAGTTTCTGTCCAACAATTCTCAACAAAAGGAAGAATAAACAATTGTGTTGATCATGTATTTTTATTGATAGAGCAAAAAAATTAGCCTTGAAAGGAAGAAATTAATGGAGTTAACGGAAGACATTCAAAGTCAATAACAGAGACTTCAAGGATCAAGTTCAGAAACATGTATGCTTCAACCTTGCAATGTTTGCTAAGCAGGGATGAAGTTAAATACTCAGTTTCCTTATCTTGGATCTCGAATGCCGCAATGATGTTCCGCTCATGCGGTTACCTTAACACATAAAAAGCGAAGAACTTGCCGACTTAAGCACATATAAGTAAAGAATATATGTGGCAGCGTCTACCGTTTAGGATACCTAAAATCCCAATTGTGAATGAGCTGGATACAAATACAAAGAAATTATGCAACATAATGATACAAACTGTCGCAACACATTTAAGAAGCTAAAATCTTTACCAAGTTCCGAGTGAACAAAGCCTTTTTGTGGAATAACGTTAGAGATAATAGCGTTCAGAGTTTTTAAGTGGCACCTTGATTAGTGTACTTAACCGTAGAGCCATAAACCTATGGTAAACCTAAAGGCATGACCGTAAAGAAAAATAAGCTAATCACACTGAGAAAATGTAAGTGTTGGTTCAGCACTCCTTTGTTTCCTGAAATAACCTTCCATTCATTCAATTTTGCCTTTAACTCACCACAATATTCTCTATTTACTCAAGGCACTACCACACTGTAGGGGCGACAATCTCAAGTGGCCGATACACATACTATAGTTTGATAAGCTCATGATAAAATGTGATGAGAAACGACTACTGCCAGTTAAATCATTGAATAACTTGGCAAAAAAGAAATCGAGACATTTAAGAAAATTGTGTGATAACCAATTTTTCACTATCACTGAAAATTGAAACTTCAAAAAACACAAAATTAGAATTCCAAAATCTATCCTTACTTAATCTTAATAGCTCTATTTCTCCCTAGTATTAAAAATCATATTAAACCCATAATTGTTAACACTAACATTTCATTAAATGCTATTCAGCACACCGGGGAACTTGTTGCATTTCAGGTGTCCAACGTGCTTTGAGTAGTCCTACAACAAATAAAATTACACACCATTTTCCAGAGAAAAATAAAAGAAATTCGTAAGTATTCAAGTCAGTGTAAACACAAACGATATCTAGTGACATTGGCTGGCTTTACACTTCAGTTTCTTCAGAACACACCCAAGTAACCCATGGGTATCCAAAAGAGAACGACTCGAACAACAATACAAATGCTTTACAAAAGATGCTTAAACAGAGAGATCTGACCTTCAACCATGAGTATAAAGCTTAAAGTTCCGCTCGTCCTTTAGCCTCTAACTACTTTACTCCCTGGTGGTCTAAAAAGACCTGGAGCAAAAAATGAATCAAATGCCAAGATCACCTGTCCAAAATTAGCAAGACTGAAAAAGGATGTTTGATCCTGCCAATAGGAAGAAAAAATGATAGCAAAAATATCAAGAATTGTTGAAAAGGGAGCAAATTAGCATAGTACGATTAATAAAAAAATGCACCCTATAGTCGAACTTTCTACCAACAGATCGGCGGAAAGCGTGAAGATGAACTCCCACATACTGGTATTTGACTTTTAAGTAAGACAGACTAAGAAATATTATATAGCTGTTGAATTAACTCAAAAAGAGAAAATAAAGGTTTTAAGAGTACTGTATAACCAAGTGCACACATCTTGGCTCTATAATAGTGTACTCGGAAACATAAGATTTCACAAAAGAGCTTAGGACTGAAATTATTTGGGTAAAATTCACTTACACCCCTCAGTTTTGGTTGATCTTCACTTACACCCCTCCTAGTTTGGAAAACTTCACTTACACCCCTTATGACTACCAAACATGTTGTCACTTACACTCCCTCTATGCATTCATTATGCTAGTTCTTATGGTAACTTCTTAAACTCAGTTTTTCGGACAAAACTTACATTTGCTGATGCTGTAAATGTCAATCCAACCTAATGTATATTCTTAACACATAAAAAAATTGTATTCTATCACAGATTTCATGTGAATTTCTGAACATGGTGCAGTTACTACAAGCAAATATTATGATTAAATCGAGTTAAAGTTTACAAAATTAAGGCTGGATTGACCATTATAGCATTTGCAAGGGTCTATCTGTCAAAAAAACTGAATTTGGAAAGTTGTGCTACCAATTAACAGAGTAAATACATGTAGGGGTGTAAGTGACAACAATGATTGGTAGTCATAAGGGGTGTAAGTGAAATTTTCCAAACTAGAAGGGGTGTAAGTGAAGATCAATCAAAACTGAGGGGGTGTAAATGAAAATTACCCAAATTATTTTCTTTGGACTGCTTTGAGGTATGACGGGTAATTAACGCTTTCATGTTGAATCTTGCAAAGGCCAACCACAGCATTTTACATGAGAAGACGATGTGGTCATCCAAACAGGTGCTACTGTTGGATAAGGTCATCCAATCCATATAGCTCTGCATTTACTGCAGGGTTACTCAAAAGTTGTAGCCAAACTCCTCTGTTAAGGGGAAATCGCGTATGACAGCTAAATTAAGAGCTTCAAGATTTTACACATATTTAGTGGCCAGTTGAGCAACTTGAACCTAACTCACAAAACATTACGTCCACCTATTCCACATAAGACATACCCTTGAAAGTGCACTTAAAAAACATAAACTGGAGGCACCTTACATAGAAAGGCACCATATTAGAGAGTACTCAAAGCATCAAGAGACTTCATGAGAAGAAATTTCAGATAGCCTTTGGGAAAGAGGCACTTAAGATGCTGGCATATAAGGGGGTTCCATGGCAGTGTGTGGCGTTTAAGATAACTAAAATCCCAATTGTAATTAAGATGTAGACAAATACAAACAAATTAGGGAGTGCAAATGACAAATTCTATTGAAAACTTACGTTAACACCATTGTAATGTTGTAAACACTAAAGTTTGGAGCTATGAGAAATACCTGCTATTTAATGTTGTAAATACGTGATACGGGTCACCGTATTATTATTATTATTATTATTATTATTATTATGTAATTTGGTTCTTTAGTGGTCCGGGCTTGGCCCGTAGGAGTCTAGGGTTAGGTTAGGGTTTGTCAGTTTATCTATTTAAGTATTTTCATCTCCCATTATTATTCAATCATTAAAGAAATCAGTCTCTCCCTACTCCGTCTCCCTACTCTCTCTCTCTCTTTCTCTCTCTTCCTTTATTTATCAGTATATCTTATTTATCGATACGTTAATCCGTATCAATTGGTGCTTTCATTGAGAGGGGCGATCATATCTTCTCTGTGTCGCTCACGTTCTCGAGCACTATCACGGGGATCAACTATCTCAGTCAAGAAGACATCGACGACATCAACGTTCTCATCAACAAGCTCTACCAAAAAGTGTGTAATTTCGAGAAGCATGTGGAAGAGAACCTAGCTGCGCAGCAAAAGTCCTTGGTAGACTTCGCCAATTTAGTGGCGCGATTTGCGGAACAAGAGAAACAACAAGAACAACCTACGCCCCCGCCGCCCAAAGATCAAGATCAGCAGCTTCAGCAAGAACAACCCACTGCCAAGGAAAGTACCTAGCAACTCTCACCATAATCACCACTACTGCCACTCCCGCCTCAAAATCCAGCAGGAATAGCCCCGATCCAACCACTGCCCCAATCGAAGGTGGGCGTTCGCAACACCGAATCATGAACCCCCACCACCATCGAACAACACCAGAGGACTGAAGATCTTCATCCACCATCGCCCCCACTCCGGTCGTCCCCGACATCGACTGAACAAGTCCAGACCTCAGGAGAGAGCCTTTAGACCGACGAAAGCCTCCAGAACCTCAGATCGGCGCTTGCACCTCAGGCCGCCGTCTCTGGCGTTTACACGTCGCCCTTGACACCGTCCTGCGCCGCCACAGGGGTCGACGACCACCGCACGGCCATCTCTGGCCTCGCCTGACCTCCAATCGTCGGCGACTTCGAGCCACAGCCACCAGATCTGCCACCACCCAACCGTCGAGTTCCTCTTCCTAAGTCGCTCGGTCTTAGGGAATCAGAGAAGGGGGTGATTTGCAGAAGTTGGGCTCCAACATTTAATTGGTCCCATTGCTTGCTTTGGGCCGATCCACCTTCTGAAATTGGGTTTACTTCAAATGGGCTACTTTTCAACACTTGGGCTCCAACCTTCAATTGAGCTGATTGCTTGCTTTGGGCCATACCAATTTATGAAATTGGGTTTATTTTTCATATGGGTTTACTTATTATTTTCGGCTCCTTTGAAAGTGGGTTTATTTTGTGTTGGGTTATCTTCCTCAAACCAGTCGACGTCAATTTGACCCAGGCAAGAATTTGACGGATTTTTCAACATCCACCTTGAGGGCTGGGTGGTATTCAAGCGTGGGGGAGATGATACGGGTCACCGTATCATTATTATTTATTTATTATTTATTTATAATTAATATTTAATTATGTTATTTGGTTATTTAGTGGTTCGGGTTTGGCCCGTAGGAGTCCAGGGTTAGGTTAGGGTTTGTCAATTTATCTATTTAAGCATTGTCATCTCCCAGTATTATTCAATCAATAAAGAAATCAGTCCCTCCCTACTCTGTCTCCCTACTCTCTCTCTCTCAAACTCTCTTTATTTATCAGTATTTCTTATTTATCGATACGTTAATCCGTATCAACGGTGATAGACTACTCAGTTTTTCATCTAGGTTAAAGTGTTCTTCAACGGGATGACTCGACTACATATCTAAAGCAGTTCAAATCGAAACCAGAAAAGATCAATCAGTAAATCTTTAGCACTTGAATCAAAAGCAGTGAAACAACAAATAAAACGTAGAAATGAAAATGATGTTTCATTAAGCTCTTACTTGAGAGGAAAATTGTGCCTCGTTGATCAGCCATGGTTGCAATAACATATAGAGCGACTAATTAAAAGTAGAAATTAAAGTATCAAACACGAATAAGTGATGGAGAATAACCTTTTAGGCGTAGATTTAGGTAGAGGACGATTCTGACTTGATGGGACTGTCGGGGCTTTGGGGCGCTGGTGTTGGGCTTGGTTGAAGAACACTTCAACCAGAGCTGCAGAGAGGGCTCAGATTGTGCAGGCCTGCAGGGCACGAAGTCGAACCCCAATCCCGGTGCTTGGTTTCACCAGCAGAAAGAGATGAACCCCAAAGCCGAACCCAGAGCCGAACCCAAAACTGGCCTTCGACTGTACCTAACAAAGAAGACAATTATCGCAAGCCCTAATGCAGAACTAGAATGGGGAAGAATGATGGTCAAAGCTGAAATATAAACGCGAAGATGAAAGTCCAAGCAGTATTACAAACCTGAGCAGAGAGGACGAAGACGAAGAAGAGGAAGAGAAGTCGCTTATACATAGAGAGAGGGAGTGATGCGACGGCGATGGTTTTCTGAAGCTGAAATTGTGGGAGCGATGATTTCTGAAGCTGAAATCGCGGGCGACGTCGGAAGATGAAATCGTGGGAGCTAATCCCTAATTCACGAGTTTTAATCGGATGGTTAAAATTGTATGATGAAATTTAATCTAACGGTTTAAAATGTCTTTTGAAAATGTCTTTCAAAAATATGAATGGGACCCACACCATGCTGTCTTATTTTATATATATATATATATATATATATATATAGCAGAGAGATTCGCGGTGGTGGGGACGGTGGTGGTGAGGATCTGCATTCTCCGGTGGGTGACGGCAAAGGTGGCTTCGACAACTGTGGGCGGTGGCGGACATGTGAGGAGTTGGGTACTTCCTATTCTCTTCTTATTTTTTTTTTCATCTCTCTCTCTCTCTCCTACACTCACTCTCCGTCGATCATTTTTTTTTTGCAACCCAAGAAGAACTTCATATTACTAAAACAAAATTGTAGTTCGGAGAATATAGAGAAAGGCCAAACAAAGCAAACACTTCCCACTAAAAAACTAGACAAAGCTCCTAACGGTCAAGAGCCAATAACCATGAGCCAAAACCTAATCCAAAAGAAGCCCCTATGAAAGCATGCAAAAAAACCCATAGTTCAACAAGAAGAAAAACAACTTAGACATCACCATCAAATAACATCAAAAGAGAAGCTAGAACCCAACACCCTAAGCATCAATGTAAGGAATGATAGCTGCAGTAAGCTCATAACCAGGCAGAGAAGAAACAACTGAATCTTGGGAAGCACCAAACTGAGCATCCAACGACAAACTGGAAGAGAAGGGGTCAGTCACCAAAGCCACATCCTCAGGAGCAGGCAGACCTAAGACATCCACACTAGAGGAGCCATGGAAACCAAGAGGAGGCAGGACAGCAAGAGCGGAAGCTTCTGAAATAGGCACCACTGTTGAGGAGGAAAATTGGATATGCCCAGGCACCCAAACAGGCTCCTCTTCACCCACAGCCACTTCCACAAGAGCATCAAAATCTAAAAGAAACAAGAAATGGGAAAGAAGCATTAAACCTGCAAGTCGCAAGCTGATAAAATATAAGCTGCAGTGGCATTTGCTTGCTGCAAAAGGCTCTCTCTGGAGAAAATCTGATTTTCAAAAGTCATTTTATTTCTTGTGTTCCAAATGGTCCAAAAATAGCAGCAAGCCAATGTCATTGTGGCTAAGATTGAAGTTTCTTTTTCTTTTTTAGCCATCCTTTGATCCATGAAAGTAAGTTAGTGTGAGGGTGACGGATGAAGTGTGTAGAAGACACTTTCCAAAGTCCTTGAGCTCTAGGACAAGCAAAGAAAATATGAGAAGAAGTTTCAATAGTTTTAGGACAAATAGGACAATGAGGACTAATTGATTTAATCCCAGCATGTAAGTTTTCAAGTGTTGGGAGAGAATTAGTGAGAATTCTCCAAAAAAGAACAAAAATTTGAGATGGGAGCCATGATAACCAAAGATTATGCCACTTAAAAGAATAATAAATATCTTTAAATTTAACAAACTTAGCCATTAGATGAGGAGAAGAGTTATTGAAATTTTGAATCTTATAAGCAGATTTGACTGAGAACGTTCCCGTGGAGGAGGGCTGCCAGAAAGGGAGATCCATACTATCACTATCAATACAGGGGATAGGCAAATCCATAATCAGTTTGCTTAGCCAAGGAGGGAAAATATGTTCAATAATGTTGTTCCAATGAGGAGAATTATCATGCAAAAGTTGAAAGAGCTATTTGTAGTTACTGCTTTCATCAGTGAGGCTTAAACATTCTGCAATCGAGTCCCCAGGAACAGAGGGTATCCAACCTCCTGCTCTAATCCATATAGATTTACCATTGACAATCTTCCATGAGAGTCCCAAATTAAGAGTATCCTTTCCTTGACAAATACACTTCCAAGCACAAGAAGATGCATGATTCATTTTTTAAAGTAACAAAGGGTTTTCTTTTACAGTATTTAGTTGTGAAATAAGTACCAAAATAAGAATTTGGATCAGATACCATTCTCCAACTAATTTTAGCTAGGAGAGCCAAGTTAAAACAGTTTAAGTTTTTAAAGCCTAAACCTCTTGTCCTGGTGCTATTGCAAAGGAAGTTCCAAGAAAGCCAGTGGATTCCTTTCTTAAGATGGTTTCCAAACCATGAGAATTTGGAAAGCATGGAAGTGATGGAATCACACGCTTTCATTGGAAAAAGACAAATAGACATTGGGTAAACCATAATGCTGTTTACAACGACTTTCATGAGAGTAATTCTACCTAAAATGTTAAGTCTTAGTCCACTCCAACTAGAGCATAAGCTAGAAACTTTATGGATTGTAGTCTTAACTAAATCCAGATTACATCCTTTATGATCTAGATGGATGACAAGATATTTACCAATGCAATCTTTAGGCTGAAGATTTAGAGCATGAGAGAAAGAGACTCTATCTTCTATATTGCAGTTTGGACTAAAAACCAGGGAATATTTGTGAATATTTATAGCTTGACCAGATTGCTTAGCGTACTAATTAAGAATATTTTTAAGGTTAACAACTGTATTGGGATGGATTTTGAAAAAGAGAAGAGTGTCATCTGCAAATTGAAGATGGGAGATAGAGTGATTTATTGAGAAGGGTATGCCACAAAGGAGCTTATCCTGCTCAGCTGCATGCACATTTCTAGATAGAACTTCTGCACACACAGAGAAAAGGAAGGGAGAAAGAGGATCTCCTTGCCTACGCTCTCTTGAAGGCTGAAAGGAATCTGATTGGGAGCCATTTATGAGGAGGGAATAGGGGACAGTGGTAACACACTGCATAATGAGCCTAATAAAACTAGAAGGAAAATGCATTTGGATCATTAGCTGCTCAAGGAAGTCCATCTAACTCTATCAAAAGATTTTGAAATGTCTAACTTGAGTGCTCCAAGCTTTGGTTTAGAGTTAGTTTTTGCTTTGTGAATATGGTGAATTAGATCTTGTCCTATTAAAATATTGTCTTGAATTAATCTCTGAGGCACAAAACCACTTTGGTTTATAGAGATAAGAGAGGGAAAAACAAGCTAAGTCTATTAACTAACACTTTGCCAATAAATCGGTACAAAACATTACAAAGGCTTATAGGTCTATAATCACTAACTGTTTGTGGATTACGGCATTTGAGGATGAGTATAATATGAGCCCTATTTATCTCTCTCAACACATAATCAGAGTTTAGGAAAGACAACATAGTTGATGTGATACAGGTTGAGGTAATGTGCCAAGTATTTTGAAAGAAAGCTGGATGAAAGCCATCTAGGCCAGGAGCTTTAAGAGGGGCCATTTCAAACACTGCTCTTTTAACCTCAGATGCCAACAAAGGAGAAGTAAGAAAGCTCTGTTGCTCATTAGATAGCATTTTTGTGACATTGAAGAGTTGAGAGAATGCAAACAGATTATCATTCTCACTTAAAAGGTTGTTTGAAGAGGGAGAATGAGGAGAGTAAATTGACCTAAAATGATCAGTAAAAGTGTTCTTTATAGCTGCTGGATCAGAAATTATAGAGCCATCAGAGTGTTTGATGGCCCAGATACTATTCAGATTCTTCCTGATTTTTGTGTAGGCATGGAAGAATTTAGTATTTCTATTGCATTCTCTTAGCCAAGAGTATCTTGCTCTTTGATCCCAAAACATTTCTTCACATTTAAGAAGCTCTTGCAACTCAGAATGCAAAGAAAAGAAGGAGGCAGACGCTATAGGATCAGGAAGCCTGGATTGGGCAATTAGAAGCTGGTTATTTACATTTCTAATTTGGTTAGTCATTGAGGGTCTTTCTAGAGACCAGACTCTAAAATCCTTAAGGGTAATAGAAAGAATCTTAGCAGCTCTAAAGCAATGAGATACCTCAATAGGAAATCTCCAAATTAAGCTTCAAAGATCAAATGTTGAAGGATTTTTTAGCCACCATATCTCAAATCTTTTTGGCGAAGAGGATCCCATAGAGTAAGTGCTCCAAAGCTTAAGAAGCATGGGAGAATGGTCAGAAACTCTAATGCCTTAGTTTTGACTATGCAAAGATGGAAACAGATGGAGAAACTCTAGGTTTCACCAAGCTCTATCTAGCCTCTCAAAGGTTGGAGTTGAAGTATACCTATTGTTACTCCATGTAAACCACGGACCAACGTTTTTAACTTCAAATAAGTTCCAAGTATTGAGGTTATCTAGGAGATTATCTGCACCTTTGAGAAGAGAAGCACAAGTTCCATATTTATCATGTGGGAAATGACTTGGTTGAAATAACCTAAGAGAGCCAAGTGTTTGTGAAGGGGAAGGACTTCATAGAACTGTCGCCAAACTAGATCCCTATTCTAAAAAACAGGGGCACCATAGACCAAGCCCATGCACCAAGAAAAACTTCTTGCATCAGTGATGTCTAAGAGGATGATATTAACAGAGGAAAAAAGAAGTCTTCGGGAGAAGGCTGTGGAGTGCCATGCACACCAAAGGCCTCCACTAGATCCAACAGGCTCCACTGATAAGGAATTATCAAAACCTAATTTCCTAAATTTTCTGCTTATTACAGTTTTATTTTGCTTTGTTGCAGAGAGAAATAATAGTGAAGGCTTAAAACTACGGACCAAAGAAAAAACTTCATGAACTGTAGAGGGTTGGCCCAAACCGCTACAGTTCCAACTTAAAAGACTCATGATTTAAGTGACAACCACCCTAAACCCATTAGAAGATGAACTTTCCTTTGATAAAGAGGTTGGGAGCTTCTTGAAATTTCCTATTGTAAGCACCAGGTTAGGGGTAGGATCCAAACAAGATAATTTCCTTATTTTGTGTTTAAAACTTATGAAGGCATTTACAGGGGAACAAAGCTAACTTGGTGCGAAATATTTCTGGTAGTGATCTATTTAAATATTTTAGGCATATGAAGAGAAGAAGCTGAAAGATCATTGAGAGGAAACATACGTTTTTTGCTCTTAAGAACACAAAAATATTTTGACAATGGATTAAAGTAAAAACCATTAGAAGTACCTTCTTTCATGCTTTCACTGAATTTTGATCTCTGTTTCTTACTGTTGTTCTTGTGCTCTTCAGGCAGAGTGCAAACTGTGGAAGCACCCCTCTTTTTGATGGGTTTCTTAGTAGTTGGGACTTGCACATGATTAGGTTTGGATATAATAGCAACCTTCCTGCTTCCTCCTGTTTTTGCTTTCTGGGCTTTCTTACCATTCCCTTGCTTCCCTCTGGCTTTCCTTGGTACTGATGGTTCTGCATTTTGGGCTTCCTTCTTGATGAGATTATCAATCTCCTCCATGTCTTGTTTTCTTTGGTTGAACTCTACTTCAGTTTCTGTGGTTACAGAAGCAGGGAATTTAGGCGCTTGGATGAAGAAACCAGGCTGATGCAACTTTTTAGAAGTGGTTGGGAGAGTTCTCATAGTGGGGTTAGGGGAATGAGTATTTGGCAGAGAAAGGGGTTGGTTACATTGGGGTGGCAAAGCTTTCACAGTGTGCGAGGAACTTGCATTTGTAGTGTTTATTGGGGGAGTTGTTGCAAGTCTTGAAGCAGTGAATCAGGAATAAAAGCATTTGAGTTTCCGATGTGCATGCATGGGTTAAATGGGGGTTCATGACTCTCATGGGGAGATGAAACGATCGGAAACAATTGTTGATTTCGAGGTGGTGCAAGCAAGTCAGCAGTTACACATGCATGTAACTGATCAGACTATTGAACCGCTGCAAAGACATTAACTGCAGGAACCGAAGCATCACAAGTATGATTGGGTATAAAAGAGTGACCAGATTCATTTGGGAGGGTACTTGACATTTCAGGTTGGGTAGAGTTTGAGTGACGTGTGAAGAAAACTTCATCTGAAGATGATGAAGCTAGGTCATTTAAATTGAAAACTAAGCCATGAGGAGGTCCTTGGTTGGGATAAAAAAAAGGGTAGGAATTTCCTGGAAAGTGTAAACTGATTAGATCCGAGTGTCAAACTTCATAGTACGATAAGGGCCATGCTTGGAGTGGGATCTGAGAAGTTTGGTAAATAATTGGCCTTGGGGATTGACATGAAAAGGAAAAGAGGATAAGTGGTGTGATTGAGCGTAATTAGCCTCAAGTCAATCCAACACTTCAATCAGGTTAGAGCTACAAAACTTGTTTACATGCCCAATCTACCCACAACGATAGCAAATTTTGAAAACTCTCTCAAATGAGAAATAAACCCACTTTTTCTCTTGCTCACCAGGAACTGTGATGTAAGCTCCTGGAACAAGAGAATATTCCACCCGAATTTTTTATTTAATTCTCAAACTTTGCATGCTTCTAACCCTATCAAAAGACAAGTCAACCACAAGCAGGTCTCCTGCGAGGTTTCCCAAACCTTCCGTAGTTTCATTGCCAAAACCTTCCATTGAAATATTTGGGACTTGAAACATAAATTAACAATAGAAAAATCAACCTCATAGAAGGCTTGATTTATTTTCCTTTCTTTAAAAATTAAAGATAGGCCATGGATTGTCACCACTGATTCATTTAGAAAAGTCTGTTGTCCACTGGTTTTTGAAAGTGGAAAAGATAGTAAGATCCCTTCTTTTCAATCCATATGAAACCAAAAGTTTTCCAAGCCTTGTTTATCTCTTGTTGCATGACAACTGGGGAGAGAGTTTTCGATCCTAAAAAATTGGCTATCAGAGAGTCTTTCAATAATTCCCTAAAGGTAAAAACCGTTGCAGGGTTGAGTGAAAGTACTGACCCTTTTTCATCTAGCCTTTCCTCCATGGAATCGTTAGATGATGGACTATTAGAGTCAAAACAGAAAGGGTTAGACATGTCTTAGAGGAGAGAACAGAAAGGAAGACACATATTTCAAACACATATAACAAAGATCATGGAAGTTGAAGAGAAAGATGGATGAGAGCTAATGCATGGATTCAGCCACTAATATAGCAAGAGAAGACCCACATAGAATTAAAGCAGAAGATTTGATTAGTAATAAACAAGAATAAATTAATCAACTTACTACATGCAATGCTAGGATCAAGACATGCAAATGATGAGGAGTGGGCATGTAGTGTGCTAATGGAGAAAACCAGAAATGATTGAATAAACTAAGCAACAAATGCATAATCTGATTGGATTTGATAGGCTCAAAGCTATAATGATGAAGAGAAAGAGGGGTTATGCAAAGGGTTGAAGATTTCTTCAGATTATGGGGGTAACCTTGGAAGCTCAAGGAGCATTGAGAAGAGGCTTCTCTTAAAGATAGAAAGCATGTCTTGATATGTTTGTTTTTTATGTTGGTCTTGTTTAGCTTCCTTCATTTTTGTTGACGACATAAGGCCGCGACATACCCTTTGAGACCCAATTCCTAATGGTGGCAGCACAAGAGGATTCTCAATCTTTTTTTTTTTTTTGAAATTTTTAGATCTATAGGTTCTTGATTTATTATTGAATTTCACTAAATTTTTATAATATAACTGTATTTTATGTCTCCATAGTCCTCTTCTATTAAATTGGTGGTGGACGGGTGCTAGTAGTGTTGTGCCGATGCTTTTGTTGAGGCAGAGGTAAAGAGAGTGACATAGATGGAATTTTGTGGAAGGTTGAGGATAAAATAGTCGTCCAAATAGGTTCTTTGAGTCCTATTCAGTTTTGAAATATGAAGCAAGAGAACAAACGGAGGAAGTGTATTTTAGTTACACAGTCATGTTAGGATAATTTACACAAATTATCTTTGTACTTTGGTAATAGGCAATTTGTAGCCCAATGTTTTCAAATTATCAAGAAACACCCTTATTGATGGCCAAATAATTGACCGTCACTACCACTTAACTAAGTATCGGCTAGTCATATGGAGAAAATTGGAAACTCAAGAAAATGCTCTTCTAAACTCACATTTTACCCCACCACCGCCACTCTCACTTTCTCACCCTTTCTTAGAAGCCATAAACCCAACTGCGTAAATCTATTAACATGTAAATTTAATATATGTGGTTCATGACTGTCCTTCCCATTTTTATACTACACTAGTTTTATCCCGTGTTGAATTTGAATGCGTTACAACGGTGTGAATTTGTAGCAATTGAATTGAGATATGTCATTCTTACTGCATCAACTGCAGAGATTAGGTCGCAACCCACGGGGAAGTGTTGTGAATTTGTTGTTATTTGATTGTAGTATGTGGTTAGAGATAAGGGTTGCCAACTTTCCACCCAAACTGAGATTCATATAATAATGGAATCTCTGTAATGGTATTCTTGAAATTATATTATTCATGAAAAGAAGTTGCAATGTATATTCCGATACAAATTGTATCACCATGTTACACCAGTGTTAGAAGTAAACTCTGACTTTAAGGAGAAAAATAGAAGAAAGAAACTATGAAGTAGGAGACCACAAACATCATATGGACTACTATCGGCTAGTGGAGTACTCCCTCCGTCCCACCCAGTTCTTGAAAAAATTGGGTGAGTTGATTTATTAAAAACGGTGCAAAAAGGCAATAATTCCTTTGTCTTTTTTCAGTAATTATCATCTGATTACAATGATTAACCTCAGCTCTCTCCCCCATAATAGCCAAAAAATATACATTATCATTAACACAAATTTACAACACAGAACATGAATCTGGAAATTTCTCATCTCTCCATGTTCTTCAAATTTCTCCATCTCCTTCACATTTCTCCATCTCTCCATTAATCTGGACATTTGATGAATCTGGACATTTACACTATCAAGAACTCAATAAGATGAATCTGGGAATTTCACTATCAAGAACACATATTTATATTAACAAGAACACTTCCAAATCAAACCAAAAAGTAGACCTAAAATCATATTTCAAATAAAAAATAATAACAGCCCAATGAATAAGAGATGATGATGAAGAAGAAGAAGAATAGAGGAAGAAAGACCCTTCTAGAATGATTTTTTTTTTGCCGGAGATCCGTCGAATGTGATGTGACCTCCACGGATCTTAGCTGATCCCGTCGACCCCTTACCGATCGGAACCTTGTCACCGTCGCCGCTCGCTTCGATCTGCCACTCGTTGCCGTCCCAGCTCGTCGCTGCTAAGAACGCCGCCTCTACCAGAACAATGGTCGATCGATCTCTGTGTAGATTCGCCGCCTTCGGGAGATCCATCGAGGCCTCACTTCGATCTGCATAGGAAATAGAGAGACAAAGAGACGGAGATGGAGGCGGTGTCGATCTTCTATCGGCGGCCTCTCTCTCCCCCCCCCCTCCATCCTCCTTATCACAAAATCTGCTCACTCACCATCGATCCGTTCGTTTCTCAATCCCTCTCGCTCTTCCTCTCTCTCTCTCTCTCTCTCTCTCTCTCTCCACCGTGCAGTTCATGTGAAGAACACAAAATGAGGGAGAAGGCGTTCTGTGGAAGAACACAAAATGAGAACATTAGGGTTAGTCAAATGTGGGTTGGGCTTTTGGGTTTTTTCAACAGAACTTGTAGATATCATTGATAAAGAGAGCCATCAAAGGCTAATTACAACCAGATCAAAGAGGAGCTAGAGGACTCAAGAGCCATCTTAGCATTACAATGTGCAACAGAATTAAGCTTCCTATCAATAAAAGTGAAAGAACAAGAGCAAAAACCAGAGGCCAATTGTCTGCAATCATCTAAAATAGCTACAATAGTACAATTTGGCAGAGAGGAGCCTTTAACAGAATTCACCACTGATTTGCAGTCAGAAAAAATGGCTACCTTGGAGAAATCTTTTGATTTTG
This sequence comes from Linanthus parryae, assembly GCA_023055425.1. Classification (NCBI taxonomy): domain Eukaryota; kingdom Viridiplantae; phylum Streptophyta; class Magnoliopsida; order Ericales; family Polemoniaceae; genus Linanthus; species Linanthus parryae. The sequence goes on along the minus strand of JALGPY010000001.1, from coordinate 39,294,173 downwards.
CTGTCATGAGAGCCAATCTGACTGCTTCTGCTTCAAGAACTAAGGGATTTGACTTTCCTTCCAGGAACTTGCAAGCAATCCCCAGAATCTTGTCATTTCTGTCCTTGAACACAGCAGCAATACTTCCAATATTTATTTTCATATCAGTAGCAGCATCCGTAAAGACATTAATGTCCTCAGAAAGAGTAAGATCTGAAATGTTGCTGGAGTTGGAAACACTTTCCATGGAGCTGCTGGAATTAGCATATTCATAATATTTTGCAACAGCTCTTGAAACAACATGATCAGCTCTCCATTTCACATTGTTAAATATAAAATCATTCCTGGCTAACCACAATTCCCAGCATATAGAGACAAATAAGCCCAATACAGTCATTTTTTCATTGCTACCCTGAGCTTCTTGGTTAATCCAATCCCACCATTCTAATAATGAAATTTGTAGCAGAGGAGCTAATAAATCTTAGAGGAGAGAGTTTCCATACCAGTTTTGCAAAGATGCAGTCTCTAAAGAACTGCACCTCAGTTTCAATGTCATCACCACAAAATCTGCAAAACTGATCAACCTTGCAACCTTTGATGACAAGAGCAGCTGAACATGGTAATCAAAATTGAAGAAATTTCCAGCGGAAAATTTTAACTTTTGGAGGAATACTCAGGCTCCATAACCTGTCCCAGTGATAAAGACTATGAGAGCATGATGCAGAGACAATATTAGAAGATTCATTATACAAGTTCTTAATAAACTTGTAGGCAGATCTTGTGGTAAACTCCCCATTAGAGGAAAAGTGCCAGATTCTCTTGTCTGCACAGGAAGATGAGCCAACTGAAAGAGAACAAATTAGAGCAGCTTCTTCATCATTAAAGAGACCTCTGATAAGATCCTTGTTCCAGCTCCTGTCTTCATAATTCATCAGTTCAGAAACAAGAGAAATAGAGCACTCTGGAATTTTGGCAGACTCAACATAGAAATTGCTTGATCTTGGGAGCCAAGGGTCATCCCAAATTTTAATATTAGCTCCATTACCCACAGACCACCTCCAACCTTTCTCAATAATTTTTCTTCCTTCAATGAGACCTCTCCAGCACCAGGAACAACCTTGAGGGACTTTTTCACTCCAGAAATCTCCATTTGGAAAGAATTTTCCTTTGAAGACTTTCTTGAAAATGGAGGAACCATCACTAACCAGTCTCCAAACTTGTTTGGAAAGAAGGGATAGATTAAAGCTCTGCAACTCTTTAAAACCTAGACCTCCTTGAGCTTTGTCATCAAAAATCTTGGCCCATCTTCTCCAATGAATTTTAGACTCATTGTGATCTTTACCACCCCACCAGAAGTTGGCCATCAGGGAGTTGAGTTCCATACAGAGTGATTTGGGAAGAAGGAATACAGACATTGCATATGTGGGTAGAGCAGATAATACAGACTAGAGAAGGATTTCTCTACCACCAGAGCTAAGAAATGTCTCTTTCCATCCATTGAGCCTGCTGATAATTTTCTCCTTTAAGAATCTGAGAGTGTGACACTTAGACCTTCCCAAGAGGGATGGAAGACCCAAGTAGGTACTCTCCTTGAATTCCTTAGAGATCCCCATATAGTGTTGTATGAAACCTTTGAGGAGTGCACTTGTGCTAGGGCTGAAAAAACATTGGGATTTATCTCTGTTAATAGCCTTCCCAGAAGATTGCTCATACAAATTAAGGACAGTGTTAACTGCACTACAATCTGTAAGTGTGGCCTTGCAAAAAATGATAGAATCATCAGCAAAAATAAGATGACTCACAGAAGGACAGGACCTTGAAAGCTTAATACCAGAAAACCACCTCCTTTCTAATCTATTTAATTAGAAGAAGTAGATGAAGAAGAAGAAGAAATCTGATATTTCCTGATTCCGCCGCCAACCGATCACGACGCCACCTCTGACTGCCGCAACCAAGATCTGTGAACAAAAAAAAGCAGATCTAAGTTGTATAGATCAAGATCGGCGTCCTCGACCTCGTTCTGCTAGCCTCCTTCGAACTCGTTCCACATGCCTCCTTCTTCCTCATCACCGGCCTCCGTCGTCCTCCTCTCTGACCTCCGTCGTCCTAGTCAAATATCCCAGTCGCCTCGCCGTGGTTTCTTTCCCCGAGTGCTCCATCTCCATGTCTCCCTCTCTTGACCTTTCTTTCTCTCTCTCTTTGTCGGCGTCTCTCTCTCTCTATCTGATAGAGGTGGTGGTGTTGGTGGTCTAAGGAGGTGCATGTTGGGTGGTGTCGGGGTTCCATTGAGGAGGTGATGGAGGCGATGGGTGTGATGGTGTCTGGCGATGTTGAAGGAGAAGATAAGATAGGGTTTTTGTTTCAGTGGTGTGCACAAGAGAGTCCAGCGGGGAGACCTCCGTGTGCACCGTGTGTAGTGGATCAAGGATCGCACAGGAAGAATAGGGGTGTGTGTAGGGAGAGAGTAAGTCAGTAGCAATGTCTGAGAGAGAGACAGAGGTTTGGCAGAGCTTCCGCGTATGACAAGTGTGTTCTCCTTTGTATGGAAAGGTTGACGATCTATATATACCGGAGAACGTGACCGTTGTAGTGTGGTTAATGCGCCCATTAATGGCGGCTTAATTAGCTTAACCATAACGGCACGTTCGTCCGAGTATATAGGAACCGTTACTGCACGTGGTGCGCGAATACCGGAACCGTTACGAGGTTGACCGGGTTTGACCGGTTTGACCGGGTCTAGGGAGCTCGTGCCATAGATCTCTCAAAACAGTTACTAAAGGTCGCGCGCGGGCTTGGCTCGCACGCGACAGGGCTTACTCTAGCCTCCAAACCACTAAGTCCCTACAAGTCCCGTGCAGTTGTATGCGAGGGCTCTGTCTCGCAGCCCCCACATGGATCAACTCGGCTGGTGATCCTGTGTGTACGGAGCACAATATGGTGTGCTGGATGGCTGCCACGTGGCCAAGATCTGTCATGTCAGAAAGCAGTATCTACATTAGCCCCCTTTCTGCGCGTGAAGACTCATAGCCGTATAGACTTCCATGCGCGGAAACCAACATACGCGTCGCCGCCACGCACCAATTCAAATACGGGTAAGTTCAGCCCCCGTGCGTGTCATTATGACCTAAAACCCCTAGAGTCGTGCCGTCTGACCTTTAGGGTTTTAGGCGTGACGTCAGCTTGTCCTCTGATTGCGCGATTCGACGATGACGGTTGCGATTCGACTATCGAAAGGACGCAACCCTTCATTGTTTTGGATAAATACCTTGTATCCCCCATTATTGCAAAGCATCACTTCTTTCTCTTAAAGTGAATGGTACCCGGAGATCTTCGAGAGCAGATCCAGATAATCAATCACCAGTTCAGAACTGCAAATCGTATTCTTCAATTGTGCATATCCAAGCAGGCTTCAAGAAAACAAGGTTGGCCTCGTTTACTTTTGATTTCAAATACCAGTGTCTGCCTTGAACTGCGTTGAATCTGTAAACCCATGAGATCTGTGAAGAGGCTTTGATCTTTGAACCCGCTTCGTTTTAATCTTTCAACAATATTGGATCTTGCAACTCCCCAATTTTTGAAATCGATACCGGAACTGCTCGTCTTCCTTTGCATAGATCTTGAATCCCAAAATTCAAACTGAAGTGTGGTATTTCTCCCCCTTTTTTTTCTTGCTCTTTCGCAGGAATGGCCAAGACAAGAGTAACCAGACCCGTCAAGGAAGATGAAGAGATACCCGACCTTCCGCAGGCCTTGTGGCGAAAAGCCCCCTTTTTAGGCGGCAAAGACTATTACCATGCGAGGGTAAAGGCGAAGAGGATGCCTGATCCTGTTCCAGTTGAGCGATTGCTGACGTTGACTCGCCCAGTTAACTCAGCCCTGCTCGAGTGGGTTGGTTCCGAGGATGTAGTTCGATTGGGAATCGAAAACGGGCACTTCCCATACACTGCGATTTCTACTCAGGCGTTCGTCCAGAAATTGGACTATATGGATGAGTGGATTGACCACGTATTGGATCATCACGCCGAGACTCTTAATGAAGCCGGCGTATACTTTGCTATCCAGGCTATGAAGGGTGCTGCCGTGAAGTTGGATCAGTCCATGCTTCTAGACCTTCTGTCCCGTTACTCGCCTGCGACTCATACGTTCCATTTTGCTGAGTTTGAGGCTGCCCCCACGCTCGAGGACGTGCAAATGCTATACAAGCTTTCCCCCATGGGCGAGGTAGACCCTCTGACTCCCTTGAGGACATCTGCGGAGATTGCCTTGTACACGCAGATGGAGGAATGCTTGGCAGAGGTGAAGAAAATTTCCACTCGGTGGACCACTACCAAGCCTCTTCCTAACTGGCAGCTAGTTGATACGTCCGTGAAGAATACCTGGAATAAATGGTTGCAGTACTTCTTTCGCGATTATGCGAACAGCAGCATTACTAAGAAGCTTCTGAACGAGGACCCGGAGGCCGAGAATTACGTAGAGGGCAAGGGCTACCATTTGACCCTTTGTGCTTTTCTTTGTGCCTGGCTGTCAAGGTATCTGATTGATGGTCAACCCCATGATGGAGTCTTCTACCATGTGTTGCCTCTTGCTGTGAGGCTCGCTCTTGGCCAGAGGGTCGCACTCGGACCCTTGGTCTTGGGCACGCTGTACTATAGGCTTGATCAGCTGGTTCTGGCTATGAGGGAGTCGCGTGGCCGCCTCGATGTACTGACCTTTGTCAATATTTCCTTTTTGACAATGTGGGTGTTCGAGCGCTGGCCGTCTTATGCTCCAACTGCTCTCCAACTTGAAAAGTGGTGTCCCCCAGGCGAGACAGAAGCACGTAACAGCGGAAGAGCTGCGAGATGGTTCGGAACAGGCAACCCCAAGTGCGTTTGGAGTTTGATATGCGACAAACGGAAGGAGTTTACTGCCAGGCCCTATGCCACGCGTATTGAAAATGTGAGATGGTTTCCAAAGCTATACCCCTCTAAAGGCATGGTCTTTTCAGAAGAGCTTCTCTTTGAAAGGGGACCTCATTTCCATGAGCGCTACCGCGAGTTCTTTTGCTGGTGTCTGCGAGGTTCCCTTCCTGCCCTCGCCGAGCATATTCGTGAGCTTGCGCCGAGGTATGAGAAGATCACTGTGGACGTTGACCCCACTAGAGTTTCTCCTCAGTTTGGTTTTGATGCGGTGGCCCCATCAATCTGGCCCCAGTCCATTGTCAGAGGATGCTACAAGCGCTTGCTAACAAAGGAGTGCGAGACGGTTTTCATGAACAATCTCCCTTTTGAGAAGCCTGCGGGCACCCGCGAGGGTGGTTGTTCCCAGAACTGGCTCGCATACTGGGTTGCCCAGCGAACAAGGATCGAGACAGAGTCGGTCGCGCAGCCGGGTAAAGCTCCCTTGATCAAAAGAAATTCTTTTCCGTTTCGCCCCACTTGCAGTCTGAGCGAGTCTGAGTATGGTTTCTACTCACTGTGGGATCGTGAGAACCATTTGTGCCCCGATTTCATTCTGAAGGAGCAGGTCGCCGCAATCAAGAAAGGCGACGCGCAAGTCGTCAGATACAGCAAGGCTTTTGCTGATGTAAGCAATTTCTTCGCACGTGTTAAGTTTCCTCAATTTCCTTGTGCTGACACTATTATTCTGTATTGTTGTAGTGTCATGCACGGAGATTCGCAGCTGGTGATCGCTCCAAGTCGCTGGTCAACACCATTGTTGCCACCAGAAGACGACAGCAGCCGTTCCGGCTTTCATGGAGGATGGACGCTGAGGTTGAAACAAAGGTTCGCGCAGTCATGAATGTTTTTGCTGACTCGCTGATAGACAATCCTCCGGCTCCGTCTCCTCCCGGAGATGACCCGTCTCCTCCAGCGACTGCGGCGCCAAGAGTGAAGAGACCTAGGCAAAAGGGAATTACGATTTCTTCCCCTAGAAGCGCTCCAGCTTCTCCTCCAGTGAGGTCCCTTTCTATCAAGGACAAAGGCAAAGGTCGCATGCCTTGCAAGGTGCGGAAAGAGCTCGCAGTTGAGTCTTTCGTTCCCTTCGATCAAGAGGGAGAGGAAGAGAGGCAGGGGCCCCAGGCAAGTGATGAAGAAGAAGAAGCAACAGTTTTAATGCATGAGGAAGAATCAGGAGGTACCTCCGTCGCATTTCCTTTCCCGTCATCGTAACTTCTTTACACTTCTTTTCTTTAAACCATTCGTGCATTCGCAGATGATGATGAGACCATTGGTGGCCTCGCGGCCAAAAGACAAAAGAGAGATGCTCCTTCTGGCATTTCAGATGAGCCCATAAGCGAGGACGTTCTTGCTGAGTCCCGAAAGACAGCCGCGGAGGCTGCTGAGAGAAGAAGGCGGCGAGAGGAAGAGGAGCTCGAGCGTGTGAAACAGCGGAGCCTCGAAGAGCAGCATGTTGACGACTTAGTGCGTCCAGTTAGCGAGGAAGACGAACTTCCCGAAGAAGTGGCTCCTCATGTGGAGGAGGAAGATGAGGTTCCCGGAGAGGATGCAGCAGCACTGGAGCAAGTCCAAGCGGACTTTGAAGAGATCGCAGGCGGCGATAAAGGTGAGATCTTCAATCTCGCAGTAACTTATAGAGATGTTATTGTGGGTGCGTTAAAGCATGGTGTGTCAAAGGCTGACATTCGCCGTTGGTTAGTAGGCAAATGCGGAGAACCCTCAGGTAATTATTTGAGTGATATGCGCGTACTAGGCTTTAGCCACTTGAGGCAGAATCATGACTGGTTTATTCGCACCTCAGGTCACGCTTCTCTTAAGGACCTGCTTAGTGAGGACACACTAATAGGGCATGGTTCCACGTCCTTAGTGTATGACGAGGATACCTCAATCCCACCTTCGCGTGGAGGTGCTTATTCTTTAGCTTTAGTAAAAATAGCAAAACAACTTATAGCGCAAGTTACCTTACATCATCGCATTCGATGTCGCAGGTCATGCTGAGGGACCTGAGCTGGAACAGAGAAGTCAGTCTTCTGCGCCCTATGTTCCAATTCCGAGCTCCCATACCGAGAAGCCCGTCGCAGCTGCTGACCACGCGGGTGTGCCTCGTGAGGACATCATCGAGCTTTCCGACGATGCTGGAGCTGACACTGTGTTGATGGAAGAAGATGTCCATGCTAGTGCTGACGAGGTAAGGACAACTGCTGCTAATGTTTCCGCATCCGAGAGTGTCCTACGACAAGCGACTTCGACTGTCCCTTTGCCTCCGGTGACGACTGAGCCAGAGGCACCCATTCCTGCGTGGAGCTTTTGGGGCTCGCAGGTTGGGAATGTAGTCGCAGCTGGCGCGGCCTACATTCTTCCTCCCGACTACGAGAGATTAGAGCTCGCAGCTGATAGGAGAGTCATGGAGCGAGGGCAGTCCTCGAACAACCCAGCAGCTCGCATTCCTTCTCTTCATGAGATTCTGGAAGGAACTGGTAAGTAGAGTTTTACTGTTCGCACGTCGCATTGTTCGCTTGCGAATTTAGACATCATAACTTATCTTTGACGTCTCCTCAGGTTTGAAGCAAACCGATGTAGACTGGGTGGTTCAAATGCGTCTCAGGTATCCTCGCTCGTTTGTGAGATCTCTGGAGATCGGGCCCTTTGACAGGAGGTTGTTCCTCACTGAAGCCATCTGGATACTGGAGCAGCTGTCTGCGGCTACGCCTGCGACCATTTCGGTCCAGAGTGCTGAATTGCTATGCGGCATGTGCCAAAACCTCGTGACCAAAGTCCAAGGCAGAATGGGCTTTAAGTTTCTTAAGGACAGAGTCACGCTGATTCGCGCGGCTGTAACTTTGAAACTCGGTCACCAGAATCTCGCAGCTGAGATGCAAAAGGTGAAGCAGCAGAAGCAAAGGGTTGATGAAGCTCTGAAGCTGTATCATGAGATGAATGCCAGGTGCGAGCAATTGAAGCAAGAAGTGGAACAGGTGGAGAAGCTGAGCGAGCAGTTCGCGCCCCAAGACTCTTTAATCAAGAATTTGCTTTGATTTTTCTGAGTCTTGAAAAATAGCAAGGAAATAGCTGAAACATTAATGTAACGTTTTGAAACATTAATGTAATGTTGCTAGGGTTTCTCCCCCTTTTTTTAACAACAAACAATGAATTTGCCCGTTTTGCCCTTTTCCGGGATTTGATTGGACATTTCTGTGCATATCCAATTATGACATCAGCAATTGATTCTCTGCTTGATTTTCGCGCTAATTTCTCGGTAGATAAGCACGCTTCCGTTGGGAAGTCCATCCGAATCATGACTATCCGTCATTTATTAGGATACGCAACTGAATCGTCGTAGCCTTTAGTAGGGTAATTGATTGTTTACCGCTTTTCAAGGCGTAAGTGATTGAACTTACCCTCTTTTTTGAATTTTGCTGACTCATCTTAGGCAACCGAAGAGTCTGTACAGGGTCTATATAAACCCTGTCTTTGCTATTTGGGTTCTTCATCCCAAACATGTGCTTTGCCGTGAGTCCTTACGACTGCTGGCTTCAACGCTTATTTTTCGTTGATTCATGGCAACTCCAAGTTTTGAATCCTGAGTTTGCGCTTTGTGCTATAGAAATAGTTTCCAAGATCCACTTTATGAGGCTTATTGCTCTTTATAACCATCATAAAGAAGATGCAGATAACATCTCATGTGTGTTCGAAGAAATTTCTTCGTGTATTATGTGTGCAGGTCATGTTTCCGGCCGCCTCGTGGCGAGGTGCAGCGCCGAAGTGACCGTGCTACCGTCTCGTAATGAACGGCGGAATTCTCCTCCAGCATCCCTGGAGGAGGATTTCTTGCCTCTTCGTTCTTGAACTCAGGGTGCTCGTCAACGCCCTTGTCCAACATGACAAGGAATCCATCACCAGAGGAATGACTGCTTCGCCTGTTTTGCAGAGTAGCATACGTCGAAACAGGAAGCTCCTCCGGCGCCTATCTTGATCAGACAGAGGCTTTTGTCACCCCTTAGGTTCCTGGGCTTATCGTTTCCCAGGTTTCGCGGCTAGGGATGTAGCGAATGACAAGCTGATCTCTTCGCGGCAGCATCCCTTTTGCTATGGATCTTTGGCCGCAGATCTGCGTATTGCGTAGCCGGTGTTTGAAACCGGTGGGCTCATCCTTTGCAGTCCGGGTTTCCGTACTGTGTCTCTGTTGGCTTACCAGCCACTTTTCGAATGTATTGTAAGCCATGTTGGCTGCGTAGTTAGATTCGAGCTTTTCGCTTGTAAGCTGCTATCTAGACAGATAAATTGTAAGTCATTTGACTCGTAATGATAAATAGCTTTCTGTATTATCTGCTATCTCTTTACAACAGAATACAATTTCGCACGCGTTTCGGCATATTTCGCCTTGCATAATGCTATGTAACTGTTTCGCATCTGCGATATATTGATTCGCGGGTGTTTCACTAGACCGTTCGAGATCGTATCTTCGCAGCTGTGCCATCTTGGCGGATGGGCTTGCAGTTGGCCGTTGCAAATCATTTAAGATCATGCTCACAACATTGCTATCGTAACAGATAGTCTTTAGCAGATCGATTAAGATCATTGAGTGGTGCGAGCTGCTATCACAAAGGATAGGCTTTATTAGCGAACTGCTTGAGATCGTTTCTCGCATAAATTGCTATCGCAACAGATAGACTTTTAGAAGATCCAGTAAGGCCGTCTTGCGCATGCGTTGCCATCGTAACAGAGGCTTGGGTGATCAATTAAAATCACTTTGCATATGAGTTGCTATCGTAACAGATAGGCTTGAGAGAATCAGGTAAAATCGTTTTGTGTATGAGTTGCTATCGTAACAGATAGGCTTTGATGATAAATTGAGATCGCATTTGCGTTTAGCTGCTATCGTGAGAGATAGGCTTTACATGATCAACTAAGATCGTATTTTCATTTGACTGCTATCGTATGAGATAGGCTTCGGATGATCAATTAAGATCGCATTTGCGTTGGCTGCTATCATGAGAGATAGGCTTTAGATGATCAATTAAGATCGCATCGGCGCTTGGCTGCTATCGTAGGAGATAGGCTTCAGATGATCAATTAAGATCGCATTGGCGCTTGGCTGCTATCGTAAGAGATAGGCTTTTCATGATCAATTAAGATCGCATTTGCGCTCGGCTGCTATCGTAAGAGATAGGCTTTACATGATCAATTAAGATCGCATTTGCGCTTGGCTGCTATCGTAAGAGATAGGCTTTACATGATCAATTAAGATCGTATTTGAGTTGGCTGCTATCGCGAGAGATAGGCTTTAGATAATTAAGATCGCATTTGCATTAGCTGCTATCGTTAGAGATAGGCTTTAGATGATCACTTAAGATCGCGTTTGCATTAGCTGCTATCGTTAGAGATAGGCTTTAGATGATCACTTAAGATCGCGTTTGCATTAGCTGCTATCGTAAGAGATAGGCTTAGATGATCACTTAAGATCGCGTTTGCATTGGCTGCTATCGTAGAGATAGGCTTATATGATCACTTAAGATCGCATTTTGTATGGATCGCTATTGCAGCGAATAAATCATTGTTAACAGTAATAACAAATTAAGTAGAGCAACATAAACGGCCAGAAAGATGAACTTCTCATTTGGGAGAATTCTTTTATTATAATGCTCTCATATGGGAGAGATGGGATTACAATCCTCTCATATGGGAGAGGAGATTGCGCAAATCATAGCCACATGAGACATTAAGCACGTTATCATAAAACGTATGAAATGAGAGAAGTCAGGGATAGTACTTCTTGATCCAGCGCATGTTGATTGAACTGGGAGTTGAGGTTGTACCGTGCAACCTTCGTATGCTGCAGTAGCCACTATCGAAGACTTCTGTGACTTCGAAGGGTCCTTCCCAATTAGCTGCGAACTTTGGGTGAGTTGCTTCTCGCATGCAGTGATCAGATGCGCGCAAGACCAGGTCTCCGATTGCGAAATCCCTTCGCTGGACTGTCTTGTTGTATGCGCGAGCGATTCTTTCCTGGTACCGCTTGTTAGTCCTTTTGGCTTGTTCTCGCTTCTCTTCCAGCAAGATTAAGTCATGATCACGTTGATTTTCATAGAGTGCGTGGAAGGCCAGCCTTGCGAATTGACTCTAACCTCCGCAGGTACCACAGCTTCGGCCCCATAACACAGTAGAAATGGCGAGGCCCCTGTGGGTGTCCTTGGAGAAGTTCTGTAGGCCCACAGAGCTATGCTTAGAGAGTCGGCCCACTTCTTGTGGTCATCTGCGACCATTTTGCTCAATATTCTTAACAGCGTCTTGTTAGTTGCTTCGGCTTGTCCGTTTCCCTTCGGGTAGTAAGGGGTAGAACATATTTGCCTGATATTGTACTCCGCTAATTTCGCAGCTACCTGGCGATTAACAAAAGGAGTACCGTTATCTGAAAGAATGGTGTTTGGGATTCCGAACCTGCATATGATGCTTTCTTGGATAAAGTTGACCACAGCCAACGCATTTGCCGTCTTCAGTGGTATTGCTTCCACCCACTTGGTAAACAGCTCGGTTGCGGTGAGAATGAAATGATTCCCATGCGAAGTCGGTCGGATGGGCCCGATGAAGTCCAGAGCCCATGTGTGAAATGGACATGGCGTCCCTAATGCATGTAAATCCACGGCGGGAGCGTGCACTAGGTTCCCTTTGAATTGGCATTCTTGGCAGCGACGCACTTTGGTGCGGCAATCGACTTCCATTGTGGGCCAGAAGTATCCGATTGAGAGGAGCTGTCTGCATAATTTCGCACCTCCTTGGTGTTCCACCTGATGAGAAAGGTCCATGACTTCTTGTGCCTCTCTGCCGTCTAGACATCGCAGCAAGTTGCCCTCGTGACCTCTTCGCCAAAGCAGGTTTTCCTGTACCACGTATCGAGACGCTTTCCTTTTTAATTTTTCTGCTTCTTTTCTCGATTCAGGCACTGTGCCCTCGGTGAGGAAATCGAACAGTGGCTTCCTCCAATCTGTGTCGTTGTCGATTAAAGCGACGAGTAAAGAGTCTTTGACTAGTGCGCAACTTTCGCACTTCCCTTGTATCAGGGCTGCAGCTGTTGACATGCCTGGCCAATGAATGCCATATCTCTGAGCCTTTCTGTAGATTGACACCTCGCTTTCTCCGCAAGCGTGTTGGTGAATCTTTTCTAACAGCTGTTGTCCCTCTTGCTCGGAGACACACCTCATGAGTATTCCTCCAGGACCCTTGTAGTAAAGGGTGTTGTCGTGGATGCAGTATCCTTTTGTGAGTGCCCAGCTTTCGCTGCTGGTGTCTTTTGCAATAGCTTGCAGGATTGCTTTCCGCCAGTCTGCGTCGTCCATGTGTTCGTCGTCGCACGCATCTTCTGTTAATGCCGACGATGTTCGCACTTCGATGGAAATCCTTGCGGGGCACTTGTCTATACTGACCTTAGATCCCAAGGTTGCTAAGGCGTCTGCGTGCCTATTGTCCGCTCGGGGCTTGTGCTCGTACTTCACATCGCAGAATTGCTGCATCAGTTTTTGTACTAGGGTGCGATAAGGCAGGAGGTTGATCTCCTTCAAACCATATTCGCCCGAGGCTTGCTTAACAATCAGCTTGGAATCTCCCATGACTGTTAAATTGCTCACTTCCAAGGCTTTCGCCGCACGGAGCCCCACAATGAGAGCCTCGTATTCTGCTTCGTTGTTTGTGACAGCGAAGTTGAGCTTTGCGGACATCTGTATGACTTCCCCGTCTGGCCTTGTCAAGACTATCCCAATACCTCCGCCTTTCCTGGTTGACGAACCGTCGAAGTGGAGGGTCCAATAGGGCACGTCGATTGCGTAGATTTCAGGGCCTTCGAGCTCTTCCTCGATCACAGGTTCGTGGCTGTTGTCGGGAAACTGTGCCAACAGATCTGCTACCGCCTGCGACTTGATCGCTCTTGGTTTCGCGCATGTGATATCGTATTGAGAGATGGTCATGTACCATTTCGCCAGTCTCCCGCCCGGAGTAGTGTGAGTTAGCAAGTAACTTATGGGGTCGCTTTTGGTGACCACTACTACTTTGTGTGATGCAAAATAGTGTCTCAACTTTTCTATCACAAAGAATAAAGCAAGGCAATGACGTTCGATGTCTATGTACCTTGATTCAGCAGGCTGCACAATGCGAGAGATATAGTAGATGGGCCTCTCTTGGCCTTCGTACTCCTGAGCCAAGAGTGCTCCTATAGATCTCCTTGTTGATGTGAGATATAGCAGAAGCGGTGATCCCAGTTGAGGTGCGATCATTATCTTTGAGGACGTGAGCAGTTCTTTCAGCTTTTCGAATGCGGCCTCATGGTCCGGAGCCCAGTTGTATGCGGCGTCCTTCTTGAGAAGAGTGCTGAAACAGCATGTGATTTCTGCAATTGCTGGAATGAATCTCCGCAGATATGACAGTTTTCCCAAGAATGTCTTCAAGGTACTTTGATTATGGGGAGGCGTCATGCTGGTGATGGCTGACACTTTCGCAGGGTCAGGCTCGATCCCCTGGCGATGGACTACACATCCCAAGAACTTCCCCGAGGTCACGCCGAACGCGCATTTCATGGGGTTCATTTTCAGTTGAAAGCTCCTGCATCTGTTGAACACCTTTCGCAGGTCTGCAAGATGATCTGCTTCGTGCTTGGATTTGACCACCAGGTCATCCACATAAAACTCCACCTCTTTGTGCATCATGTCGTGGAATAGAGCCATCATGGCCCGCTGATAGGTTGCGCCCGCGTTCTTAAGACCGAACGGCATCACCGTGTAGTTGAATACCCCCACAGGAGTGATAAATGCAGTTTTCCGCGCATCATCGGGATCCATCTTGATTTGATTGTATCCGCTGAAACCGTCCATGAAACTGAACATGCGATGACCTGCTGTTGAATCGATAAGCAAATCGATGTTGGGCAGTGGGAAATCGTCCTTGGGGCAGAAGCGGTTGAGATCTCGGAAGTCCACGCAGATGCGAAGCTGTCCGTTCTTCTTCACCACCGGCACGATGTTGGCCAGCCATGTGGGATGATGATTTGGCTCTATGAACTTGGCATCTAGGAGTTTGACAATCTCCTGCTTGATCTTCACGTTGAGTTCTGGCCTGAAGCTTCTGGTGCTCTGCTTGACCGGTTTAGACCCTGGGATGATGTCCAAACGGTGCATGGTGATGCTTGTATCCAGACCTGGCATCTCATCATATTCCCATGCGAACACGTCCTTGTACTCAGTTAGGAGCTTCAGCAGTCCTTGTTCCTCTTCGCTTGTGAGGTCCGCACTCAGGAAGACTGGCCTTTTCTTTTCCTCGTTCGGGCTGAGGAACACTTCCTTTAGTTCTTGCTTTTGCGGTCTTGGCCTGTCTTCCATGCATTCAGGCGCTTCTTTGAGTTTCTCGTCTGGAGTATCTTGTGTTGGCTCTTCCGTCAGCGCAACTTGCTCGATTTGATTGATTTGCTCAGGGACATCCCCATGCCCGTGTGAGGACATCCCCGCGCACCTTCATATGCGATAGCATTTCTTCCCATTGGCGTAGAATCTCTCTATCTCCTTGCCCTCGGGGTCATGCTTTGCGATCCTCTTTAAAGTGTACACATTCTTTCGATGATATGCGATACGTGGCGCCTCTTCGCGTGTAGGCGGCTTTTCCTTGGCATCTTCCCTTGTCACCATCACGCCCGCAGGTGACTGGTCCTTGATGTCCTCCCAGAGAGGCAAAGGAGTAGGGTTGAAAGGCCCGGGTGTTTGCTCGTCCGCCATCTCAGTGAACCACACCGCCTCGCTGAGGTGTGCTTCGTCCAAGTTGAACGGGTTAGTCGAAGCCGGTATCTCGACTATTCTGTCGTTCCATATAGCTTTCATAACCTGGTGAGCCGTCGAAGGGACTGCGTCGAAGCGATGAATCCAGGCTCGACCTATAATCATGTGGTATGTGGTGTTCGCGTCTATGACATAGAACTTCGCCGAGCACTTGATCTTGCCAATCTGGACGCCCAGGCGGATCCATCCGATCGTCATTCTAGAGTCGCTTCCGAATCCCACCAGCGGAGATGGACGTTTGACTACCTTGTGCTCGGGGATCCCTGCTAGCTTTAGTGTGTGGAGTGGAACAACGTTGACCGCTGCTCCTCCATCGACGAATGCTCGCTTGAATTCGACGCCGTTGACGATGGCGGTCACGTACAGAGGCCTTTGGTGGCTTGCATCCGTCTTCTTGTCGCTGGCAGAAAAGGTCATGATCTTTTCTGTGGAACGAGACGCCCTGATGACCTTCCCGTTGGAAACCACGAGGTCTTCTTCGTAGTCCTCCGCTATCCTTAAGATTGCTTTCGTCATATCAGCCCGGCACCTCTCGGAGAAATTCATCTCGTCGAAGAATTTGTTGAAGCCATGCGACCCTTTCATGCGGTCGGCACGTTCATCCTCCGTGTCCATGCTATAGTCTTCGTCTTGATGGACCTCAGCAATGATGGGTAGACCATCCTCTGCGACTTCCTCCAGGTCTACGATCGAGATCATGGCGACCTCTTTGCCTTTCGAGCCTGACTCTGTATGGTCAGGAAGCGGGTTGTTGCGCACGTCCTTCCTATTGTCGCTGACGATTAGCTCGCCGTTCTTCATCTTCTGATCGAATGCGAACCTGAGTTTCTTGCACTCGGCGGTGGGATGCATGATCTTGCCGTGGTACTCGCACCACTTAGGGTCCCTCACCATCTCCTTGTAGGGTGTTTTCTAGAGCGGTGGCAGGACGCCGTCCTTGCGCCACTGTTTGCAGAGGTCACTCGCTTCCTCTACCGAGCATGGCAGAGGCGGTACATCGAAGTTCACAACCTTCGCTTGTTTCTGGGGCGAAACTGTGTTGACTTCAGCTTCGCGTCCCCGCTTGTAGCTGAACCTTCCGATCTTGTAAGTGGTGCCGCTCGCAGGTCGCTCTGGAGCGTTCTTCTTTTTCTGTCTCTCGACTATGGGCTCGATGTTCTTCGTGCATTCGATTAGTTTTGAAAACGTAGGTGTTTGCAAATTAATGAGCATACCTTTGTATTCATCTCGCATGCACTGTAGGCATATCTCCACGAGCCGGCTTTCGGGCATTGGATCTTTGCACTCCAAGGATTTCGCCCGGAATTTCTTGATGAAGGTGATCCCATCCTCCTCGCGCTTCTGATACATCCGCGAGAGATGGATCATTGTCACCTTTTCCTCCATTTGAAAGAACTTGGTATAGAACTTTTGGACCATGTCGTCCCAAGTCTTTACGGATCCGGCCTCCAATGTTCGGTACCATTTGTATGCTACATTCCCAAGAGATTTTGGGAATTCTCGCATCAACAGTTTGGGATCGGCTCCGTACGGACCCATGACATCAATGAAACGCATGACATGCTCATGAGCGTTTCTATTGACGTCCTCGAACTTATCCCATTTGGGAGCCTTGTACCCCGCCGGGTTAGGCATGAGATAGATCTCTCGCGGAATAGGTGGATCATTGTCTAGCTTCGGGATAATGGTATCCGCGAATGACTGATGAGCCAGGATGGTGTCCACGCGCTTTTGCAAAGACGTCATGCATTCTGGAATGCTCCCCTCGGTAGTTGCTGGAGGGGTCGCCGTGGGTGGTGGCGACACATACGCCGTCGGAGGATTAGGAGCATACTGAGTACCCGTATTTCCCCAGATCATCGTTGGGGGAGGCAAAGGGTACTGTAAAGTTGGGTTGGACGCCAAAGCCGAGGGCTGAGGAGCGTGAGCAGCAGGAGGTAGCATTTGTGCCGTTGATCCTTGAACCGAAGGCAGTTGCGCAGCCGACGGTGGAGTCTGCAGATGAGGGTTGGGAGGTGTGGCTGGCACTCCCAATCCTGGAGCAGTAGGGGTTCCTCCTCCCTGAGGGGTAGCGGTGGCTGGCGGAGGATTTGGTGCGAGGGTGCCCAGAACAGCCAAGATTTGTTCTAGTTGCGCGGATTGAGACTTAAGAGCTTTCGCCTGACTTTGGACGGTGGCGTCCAAAGACTCTAGCGTCGGTGCTTCGCCGGGAGTCGTCGGAGTACGGCGGGTCTCGTCTCCCGAGGGAGTTTCGGTGGAAGGCGATCGGTTGCTGACATCATCCTCCTGAGACATGGTTGCTTTTGCCGGTAAGATTCACGTCGGGTTCACCAAAATGTGCACAAGAGATTCCGGCGGGGAGACCTCCGTGTGCACCGTGTGTAGTGGATCAAGGATCGCACAGGAAGAATAGGGGTGTGTGTAGGGAGAGAGTAAGTCAGTAGCAATGTCTGAGAGAGAGACAGAGGTTTGGCAGAGCTTCCGCGTATGACAAGTGTGTTCTCCTTTGTATGGAAAGGTTGACGATCTATATATACTGGAGAACGTGACCGTTGTAGTGTGGTTAATGCGCCCATTAATGGCGGCTTAATTAGCTTAACCATAACGGCACGTTCGTCCGAGTATATAGGAACCGTTACAGCACGTGGTGCGCGAATACCGGAACCGTTACGAGGTTGACCGGGTTTGACCGGTTTGACCGGGTCTAGGGAGCTCGTGCCATAGATCTCTCAAAACAGTTACTAAAGGTCGCGCGCGGGCTTGGCTCGCACGCGACAGGGCTTACTCTAGCCTCCAAACCACTAAGTCCCTACAAGTCCCGTGCAGTGGTATGCGAGGGCTCTGTCTCGCAGCCCCCACATGGATCAGCTCGGCTGGTGATCCTGTGTGTACGGAGCACAATATGGTGTGCTGGATGGCTGCCACGTGGCCAAGATCTGTCATGTCAGAAAGCAGTATCTACAAGTGGTAAGAAGAAAATGAAGAAAATGAAGAAAAAAGTAGAGAAGAAAGTCTTGGGTGGGTTCGTTAACTGTTAGATTGGGTTGTTTTTTTGGGTTAGGTTAGTAGTTCATTGATCTTCTTTAGTATAATGGGTCACTAATCTGTGTTGATTGGTGGCCCATTCTAATTATGAAGTGGGCTTATTAAAAAAGTAGGGTAGTATTTTTGAGGTTAAAAAGGTAATTGATCATCATTAAACTTGCCAAATAGAAAATGGGAAGAAAGATATGAAACGTATCGAAATAGAAAAGGAGAGAAAGAGAAGAAACGTAGTGGTACTAATATATCATAGGCCCCATAGTGTCTTATTTTCAATTGACTGCATCGTTTTCATGTCATCCATGACAGAGTACGTATACAGACTCAAAAGGTTCTTATTTGTGGGACAACATGAGCCCCAGAGTGTCTTATTCCTACAATTGCAAAAAATCAGATAAACAAGTAGAGAAAAAACTACATGTACATGACTCAGTTGTCTACTCAATCTACATCGGCTTCCCACTTTGGTTCCATATCTATCTAACTTGCAAAATTACGTTCCACTTTGACAAAAGATGATGCACAATAGCATAGAAACTGCAGGGCCATTGCATATAATAGTCCACGTACGATTTGCAATTAAAGGAAAGAATTTCCATGTACAAGAGAAGTGTCATATTATGCAAAACATGTTTTTTTAAGGATAAACAAAACATGTTTTTTATGAATAATATGATGTTTTCCAACAGACAAATACTATATTTAGACTATATTTCATATATACATTTTCTCCGAACACGATTTTCGGTATTTCTAACTTCAAAGACTGGTTCTAGTAATGTATAGAAGAAGTGATACTGAATTTTCTTTCTGAGGTACTTAACTTGCTTAATCTAAAATTCCGTTTCTAGGTAACCTGAAAGATGTTCGCAGAAACTCAGCAAGGGAAAAATATTGATTAAAACATATACAAATTTCCATAATACAAAGAAAAAGCTAAAATCTAGAGATCGGTACATTTATCTTCGTCATACTGATACTTTTTTTTTTTTTACTATTTCAAATGATCATATTATGTTACTTCCGTAAGTTCAGTTTTCAGGTATGAATAGCGACATCAAGATGATGCAAAGAGGGCGGGATTTAATTACTAGGCGTTCTACTCTTTTTCCTTGGGTGAGGTTTATCCCACATGTTTTTCTAGCAAGGTTTTAATGAGGCATGATGGCCATTGATATGTTCAAGATTGAACCAAGCTCCCGCCCATAAAATGTACTCTTTTTCCTTCGTTAGAGTTTTTTTCCAAACGGGTTTGCTCGACAAGGTTTTAACGAGGCATCACGTTAGTGAATATTCAAGGGGGAGTGCTATGAAATATACGATTGATATTGTGAATATTCATAAAATATTATATTTTCATATTTGGATAATACTAATTGACCCCCACACCCTATATAAATGGTGATTTGGTGGAGAATAATACACACTTGATATTCCTCCCTATATTGTTTTCTCTTCTCTACTCTTGATTTCATAACAAGCAGCACATTTTTTATTTTTTAGAGAGAAAACTAAAGAAATAAAAAATAAATACGTGTTCCTATTTGGGGATGCCTTATGTAATTTACATTTCTTATTATGCTTTATGCGTTTCGATTAGGATGATTCCTAATTTTAGACACTATTGTGTATTTTACTCCTGAAATTATGCATCGTTAAAACCTTGGTTGATTATTATGGTTTTTTCATAAAACTTCGGTTGATTATATTCATTTTCACAAATACGATTTCGCGGTGGAGCATTTCATAAATTTATTTCTAAAAGTACATTAAAAGCAAAGAAATTCAAAAACTGTCGTATCTATGAATAAATTATATTTTTCACTTCTTTACACAAAAGTTTCCGATACACACAAGGGAAAAAGATTTAAGGTAAAAGGATTGTCTATGTCTTTTAAGATGTCAGAAATCATGTATTAGCTCAACAATTTGACATTCTTAACATATGTCTAATTATTTGGTGTCATCCATCCCTGGACCTTGTTAGTCGTGAGCTGATATCTTATCTCCTTGGGAGAAGAGGTGACCCTCGTAGTTGAGCTCGCAGATCGGGATCCCATTAAAATGAAGGACCACGAGGACCTAGAGAAGAAGCTTTTAGTTAATCAGCAGTCAGTGTATAGCCAAGAGGGCGAGATATCCTACTTGTACCATAGAATGTGTTATGACACTGACGATTAATCACACCTCACGAACAATGAGTAAAAAGATGAAACACACAAGTTTACATGGTTTGTCACCACAAAATATGCTAACTACGTCCACGAGCAAGAAGAAACTTTATACAACTAAGGAGAACGTATTACAAAGCTCACACAAAATTCTAGGACCACAAAGGATCGATTTATACCCCCCCCCCCCCAAACCGCCCTGAGGCCATAAGGTAATGTCTTCATCCTTATTGGCCACCTCCAGGATGTGCTCGTTCAAAGATCGCGAGTCTTCATGCGAAGACCGCTGTGCCTTCGTGCGACACTCTTCGTGTTTTGTTACTGCATGCTGCTCCACGAAGACTTCTTATTATCTTCGTTTTCCTTGTCTTCGTGCGAGCACTCTTCATGCGAAGACATCATGTATTTTTGCGAAGAAACCTGGGGCTTCACTTCTTTGTTGCTCCTTTGAGTCTCCTCAAGCTTCAAGGCATATTCCAAAAAAACTCCACCTTGACTTGAAGTCTCTCGTTTGTAACAAAGCCTTTCTCTTCCTTTCGAACAAAGCTCGTCTCCTTGTCTCGCAATGTCTCCCTTTACGGAGACTCACTGGCCCCCCACTGGGTCCGATATGCCCCAAAGGGCTCACTGGCTCATAATGTTGAGCAACTCTAGACAATTCTAGAACATTCTCTCCGGAGCCGGCTTCGTGAACATATCAGCAGGATCAAGCTTCGTGAACCTTGATCCTGCTTTCACTTCTCATAAAATGATACCTGGTATCAATATGCTTGGTCCTTTCATGATCAACATGGTCCTTAGTCAAGAAAAACGCACTCATGCTATCACAGTAGACTATCGCTTGATCTTGAAGTAGGCATAGATCGTATACCATTCATTTAAGCCAAATTGCCTCCTTTGCTGCTTCCGTTAGAGTCATATACTCCGCCTCCGTGGTGGAAAAAGTCACTGTCGGTTGTAGCGTAGCCTTCGAACTCACAATTGATGCTCCCAAAGAAAATACATAGCTAGTCATTGATCTCCTACTATCAACATCACCTACATAATATTAATTCGAGAACCCAAATACAAAGATGTTTTCATTATCCCCATAGCATAGGCCAATGTCGGACGTACCCTTAAGGTACCTAAAAATGCGCTTCACTTCCTGCCAATGATCCTTACTTGGTTGAGCCATACAACGACTTACCGCACTAACAAATGATATGTCAGGTCGAGTACAGACCATATAATACATGAGACTTCCAATTTCGCTAACATATAGAACCTTGTACATGTACTCCTTCTCCTCCTCAGTCTGAACGGTGTAAATTCCTAGCTTGCTGTTAGTTTCCATTGGAGTATCTATAGCTTTAGCTGATAACATCCGGAATTTTCCCAAGACCTTCTTGATGTATCCCGGTGTGATAAGAAAAGTTTCTTCTTTTTCCTATCTCTATAAATCTCAACTCCTAGTATCTTCCAAGCAGCCCCCAGATCCTTCATCTCGAATTCCGCACCGAGAGATCCTATTTAGTTCTCTAATGTACTTGGCATTCTGAATTGCGATTAGAATGTCATCCACATATAGAACCGGGTAAATACGTGATCAACTTCGCAACTCTTTGTTATACAAAAATCATACTCGCACTTATGGTAATCAATCTTCAACATGAAGCTGTCAAACCTCTTGTACCATTGCCTCGGCGACTGCTTAAGTCCATAGAGAGATATTTTTAGCTTGCACACGTGTTCTTCTTTTCCGGGAACTTGGAACCCCTCCGGTTGGCTCTTTTATATCTCCTCTTCCAACTCCCCATGTAGGAAAGTTGTTTTTACGTCTAGCTGCTCAAGCTCTCCGTCGTGGTGCGCCACGGGAGCTAGTAGCACCCTGATCGAAGAAGGCTGACCACCGGTAATAAGATCTCGTTATAGTCAACCCTTCTTTCTGATTGAACCATCTTGAAACTAAACTTGCTTTATACTTGACGCCCTTTCCAGCTATGGTTCCTTCCTTTCTTCTGAAAACTTACTTGCAACTGATTATCTTTCTTCCCGCTGACAATTTAAGAAGCTCCCAATTCAAGTTCTTGCTAACAGACTCCATGTCTTCTACTATTGCGGAAATCCACTGTGCTGATTCAGAACTAGATATAGCGGCCTCGTAGGTGGACGGCTCATCCTCCACCTCCTCAGCTACCTATAATTCATATCCCACCATACCATCATTCATGTATCTTTCCGGAGGCTTTATTACTCTCCTTGGTCTTCTTTCAGTAATACTCTGATGAATCGATTCCTCTGGTAGCGACGCATCCCCATCAGACTCTTCTTCTTCCTCGGCGAGTTCCGGCAGTGGTGTGGATTAGTAGGGTCTGAATCTTCCTCCACATTCTTCTCTGTATCTCCCATATCTATCTCCATGGAATTCTTCAGCATTGAACTCTCATCAAAGACTACACTTTTGGTAAGTATAATCTTGTAGTTTGTCCAAATTGTATCCCTTCACACCTATCCCGAAGTCGATGAATACTCCCTTCTTTGCTCTTCGTTCTAGTTTGCCATCGTGAACTTGATAATAGGGAATGCAACCAAAAAATCTCAAATTCGATTAATATGTTGCTCTTTCGGACCAAACTTCAATAGGAATCTTGCATCCTATAACTGTGTGCGGGTTCTGATTTACGAGATAGCATGCCATGGAAACTGACTCTCCCCAGAAACCTCTAGTAAGACCTGCATTCGAAAACATAAACCTTGCCTTCGCTATAAGTGATTGATTCATTCTTTCGGCTACACCATTCGGCTGTGGTGTGTGCCAAACGGTGTGATGGTGAGCAATTCCCTGATCCTTGCAGAATCCATCAAACTTTTGATGAACAAAACTCCAAACCGTTGTCCGTGCGCAGCCTCTTCATCTTCTTTCCAACCTGATTCTCTACTAAGGTCTTCCACTCCTTGAATCTTGCAAAGTCTTAACTCTTGTGCTTCATCATGAATATCGAATTCATCCTTGAGTGGTCGTCTATATGATCAGTACATGTACTTGTCAATCGCCTAAACTTGAGATGGAACCCGGCATTCGGAATGGATATAATCAAGAGTACATTTCTTTCAATGAACTTCCTTAGAGAACTTGCTACGTTGTATCTTCCCATACATGCAGTGCTTACAAAACCCTAGGTTCTTGGGCACATGCCTACTGAGATAGCCTTTCTTGTGAGTTCATGCATTCCACATTCACTCATATGACCGAGTCTCATATGATATAGCTTGGTTTGACCATCTTTCATTATCTCGGCCGAGACAACTCCGACGAACCCTGTGATGGCCGAACCATGTCGAACGTACAAAGTCCCATTCTTGACTCCCTTAAATAACACATCAGAACCCCTGTAGACGCATAAATCTCCACCTTCACCCTTGAAGCTAAATCTCTTGTTTTCGAATATAGTTAAAGAAATCACATTCTTTTTGACAAGTGGTACGTGTCTAACCTCCTTCAATGTGCATGTCTTCGCGTCATACGTCTTAAATCTAACCTGAAGTTTTTCCTATAAACTTGCAAACAAATATGGTTTCCATATGAATAGATCCTCCATCTGCGCAGTTGTAGATTGAAAATAGTTCCATGTTAGAACAGATGTGATAGGAAGCCCCAGAGTCAAGAAACCATGCATAAGGTTGATGCGCGACATCATCCGCCAGTAGAACGAAATATTCCTTGGACGAGTGTCCCTTTTCTACAACAGTTGTAGAGCCATTCTGTCCCTGTTGACCTCGTTTCGGGCAATCCTTGGGCAACTTAAAACCATAAAATTGTTTTTTCTGTTTCTCATTACCCTTCTTGGGAAACTTAGAACGCGAAAATTGCTTTTTCTTGTTCTTATTACCCTTCTTGTTTCCCCTTGTCTCCATCAATCCGAAAGCATGGTCCTATGTACATGTGCCTGCACCCTTATGGCGCAGTTCCCTAGCATGGAGCACTGATCTGACCTCCTCTCGGGTTAGGATGTCTTTATTCACAGTAAAGGACTGCACGAAGTTCTCGTATGATGGAGGTGACAAGACCAATAACAAGAGTGTGACATCCTCACCACCCACATTCTCGTCAATATTACACAAATCTAAAAGAATCGTATTCAATTGATCAAGGTGATCTTTGAGAGTCTTACCTTCAAGCATCCGTAGGGTGAATAGTTGTTTCTTTAGCATTAACTTGCTGGTGAGTGATTTCATCATGTAGAGACTCTCCTACTTGAGCCAAAGGTTTGCTGCCTTCTTCTGATCTGCGACCTCGATGATCACGTCATCCGATAAGCATAACATAATTGTTGAATGTGCCTTCTCCTCTTTTATCTTAGACTCCAATGTTGTAGCATCCATGCCTCATTTGTCTGTGGTCAAAGGTGCCCATATGCCTTGCGATTTGCGCAAATCCTCCATCTTTATCTTCCACATACTGAAGTTGTTCCCTTCTGTGAACTTGTCGATCTTCAACATCGATCTTGACATTGTTCTTGGTGGAGTGATCACGACCTAAGCTCTGATACCAGTTTATTAAGACACTCATGCCTCACGAAACAATGAATAAAACGATGAAACACATAAGTTTACGTGGTTCGGTAGCACAAAATATGCTAACTACATCCACGAGCAAGAAGAACCTTTATTCAACTGAGGAGAACGCATTACAATGCTCGCACCGAATTCTAGAACCCTAAAGGATCGATTTATACCCCCCAAAACCGCCCCGAGACCATAAGATAATTTTTCCATCCCTATTAGCCGCCTCAAGGATGTGTTCGTGCGAAGAGCACGAGTCTTCGTGTGAAGACTTATGTGCCTTCGTGTGAACACTCTTCGTGTTTTGAGACTGCATGCTGCTCCACAAAGACCTCTTATATCCTCGTGTTCCTTGTCTTCGTGCGAGAACTCTTCGTGCGAAGAAACCTAGGGCTTCACTTCTTTGTTTCTCATTTGTGTGTCCTCAAACTTCAAGGCATATTCCAACAGAATGAATCCTGATTCCTGCAATTAAAAATTTAGAACAAAATTAAATAAGTTCCTTCTCACAAGAGAGATCCATGAGCATCAGCCAATAAGGTAACTAACTCCTTACAGCTAGAAGATCAGTAAGAGGCCTCAAATATGAAACTTACGTTAGCACATGAGTGATGCATAAGAGATGAAATGGACGGGGAATAAAATAGCTTGTCATGGTAATGCAAGAACAAGTACCATTTCATTAAATGTTTAATACGAACACTGCAGATTGTGGTCTGCTCCATCTCAGAGGGGGCAAGGATCTAGTCTTGATAATCTATCAAACAAATCCAACCCAATATCTATCAGTGACACAAGATGGTTGGTGCCTTACAAAAATCTACAATTTATGCAACCAAAGAAGACCAATTCAATCACCTAACTTTTGTTTAATGGCGAGGCCTTAAAGGCAGGTCTTGGATGATCATTGGGCTATGAAGTACACCTACACGTGAAACCTGAACATATCACAGATCCCTACCCATAATAAGAGAAGTACCACCCGGGATAAAATGGCAACTTTTGATCTATGTATCTTCCCCATCACTTGAAGGGATGACCTATTGTTTGGATTTTGGAACTTAGTGTTCACTAACCATAGCTGTGCAAGTGTCATTACTTGATCTCTTGATTAGGAAAACCCTGAAATGGCAGTATTTTCTAACCATAGACAGAAACATGTAGGTTAAGTGTTAGGCTTTGTTTATGAAAATAATGTTGTTTTTGTTATGTTCCGGGCAGAGCTTAGAGAACGATGAATTGGATGAAACAAGATCACATGAACACACACGATATAACGTGGTTCACTAGCGATGAGCTAGCTACCTCCATGACCAGAAAAAATCCCAATTTTATTGAGAGAAACCTACAAATACAAATCACACAATGAAGAGCACAACTTATAGCCATTATATAGGCCTACGATACAGCTTTTGCCCAAAGGAATACCAAAATCCGAGCTAGGAACAAGGAAAAAACTTTATGGCCGCTTCCTGCCATGTCTTCGCACGTAGACAGAATGTCTTTGCACGAAGACCCTTCGCACGTTGTCTTCGCACAAAGACCCTTATCCAGCAGATTGTTCCCTTTGCCTCGAGCTCCTACGGCCGAGTTCCTACAATCGAAGCCCCTTTCTTGTTGTTCCAACTCTCACCGAGTTGCTACAAGTTTGTTAGTTGTTCCGACTCCCACCGAGTCCCTACAACAAACCCCCCAGCAAGTGTCTGATAACTCTGTTTTATCGAAATCAATCACGAGAAGTCCATACCTCTCTGGATCCTGGCGCACTCTACTCGAACTACAAAGTTCTTGTGTTACTTGAACAGGCTCCTCCACAACACTTTGTGGTTCCTGTTCATGTTCCATAGTAAAACCAGTAGTTTGTGGTTCTTGAACCTCTTCAAGTTCTACAGTCCTCCCACTTGCTTCTTTAGAGACAAATTCTCTTTCTAGAAACACGATGGACCGAGCAACAAACACTTTGTTCTCAGTTGGATTGTAGAAATAGTACCCTTTCATTTCCTTGAGGTATCCCACAAACTTACACTTATCTGACTTAGGCCCGAGCTTGTCTGATTGTAAACGTTTTACATAGACATCGCAGCCTCAAATCTTCATAAACGACACTGTGGGATGCCTCCCACTCCACATCTCATGTGGTGTCTTCATGACCGATTTAGATGGAACACGGTTAATGGTGAAAGCAGCACACAATAGAGCGTAGCCTAAAAAGGATAATGGAAGATCAGTTTGACACGTCATAAATCAAACCATGTCCAACAGAGTTCGATTCCTCCTCTCGGACACGCCATTCCACTGTGGCATTCCGGGTGGAGTGAGTTGAGATACTATCCCACACTCTCTAAGATAGCCGTCAAACTCCTGGCTCAAGTATTCTCCTCCACGATCTGATTGTAGAGCTATAATAATTTTGCGAAGTTGCTTCTCTACTTCATTCTTGAATCCTTCGAACCTTTTAAAGGATTCATATTTGTCCTTCATAAGGTATACAAATACATATCTACTGAAATCATCAGTAAATGTAATGAAGTAGACATAACCACCCCTGGCAAGCGTGGCAAATGGTCCACACAGATCAGTATGTATGAGTTTAAATTTCTAACTAGTCCTTTTCACCTTTCTTATTGAAAGGGGACTTTGTAATTTTCCCAATAAACAAGCCTCACATGTCTCGTATGATTCAACATCAAATGAGTCTAGAAATCCATCCTTATGGAGTCTAGATACACGTTTCTCGTTGATATGGCCTAAACGACAGTACCATAGATAATCAGGATTTATATCATTCATTTTAATCCACTTTGCATTTATGTTATAGACAGGATTGCTTAAATCAAGGATATATAATCCATTAAATTGTTGTGCACTACAATAGTGAATACTATGAAAATAAATTGAGCAACAATTGTCCTTTATTGAAATAGTAAAACCTTCCTTTTTCAAAGAAGAAATAGAAATAATGTTTCTGCTCATAGCAGGCACAAAATAGCAATTATTTAATTCTAAAACTAATCCTGAAGACAGAGATGTCTCGAGCACGCATATGGCTAATGCAGCAACATTTGCTCCATTTCCCAACGCGCATGTCTATCTCCCCTTTAGCGAATCTTCTACTTCTCTTTAGATCCTGCACATTTTGACAAATGTGAGATCCCCATCCAGTATCCAATACCCAAGATGAAGAGACAGTTAAATTTACATCTATAAAAAAATACCTGGTGGTGGTGGAATCACTATTCCAAGTCTTTTATCCTCCAGATACTTTGGGTAGTTCCTCTTTCAGTGTCCGGGCTGACTACAGTAGTGAAAATTACCCTTAGTCAATCCCTTGGCAACGCCACCAACGGGTTTAAGGGTAGCTTCCTTCGATTTGGCAACTGCCTTGCCTTTCCGTTTAGACGAAGAAGCATACCTTTTGCCCTTCCCCTTTGGAACCATCATTATGGCCTTGCCCTTTCCCTTGTTGACGCTTTGTTTCGCTGTCCTCAACATATTGAGTAATTCTGGCAGAGGTTTCACAATCTCATTCATGTTATAGTTCATAATGAACTGTCCATAACTTTCAGGCAACGATTGCAGAATGAGATCAGTGGCTAGATCGTCGCCGACCGGAAACCCTAGACGTGCGAGATTCTCCAAGTACCCGATCATACAGAGCACATGAGGTCCCACAGGGTTTCCCTCTAACAGATGACATTTGAACAATGCCTTGGAAACGTCATACCTCTCAACCATCGCCTGCTCTTGGAAGAGCTACTTCAAGTGTTCAATCATGTCGATCGCACTCGTGTTCTCTTGTTGTTTCTGAAACTCAGAGCTCATAGTGGAAAGTATAATGCAGGCCACATCATTGGCGTCGTCTACGCGTTTTTTATGCGCCTTTAGGGCTGCAGAAGTACTGTTTTCCGGACTCTCAGGAACTTCCTCCTCTAGAGCGTACAGTTTCTTCTCTTGCTTGAGAACGATTCTCAAGATTCCGTACCAATCTAGAAAGTTGGTTCCAGAAATCTTGTCCTTCTTAAGGACAGCTCGTGGGGAATGTGATGAACTCGATGAGTTGTTTGCCATTGGAATTCTACAAAATGTGAAATATACAAGTTTTAGTATTTTATGAATAAATGACTATATTTAATAATGGCTAGATTATTAAACATAGCTCCCACTATTTTTCTCGGATTAATAACCCTCCATATTAATGCGGAAGATATCATTATATTTTCTAGTGGGCCAAGATCCATATTTCACTTCTTTTGAGCTTGCTTTGGCAAGTCACCCAAAATCCGCTATTTAGGTAGGAACAATTCCAAATGCATCCCTATGCAACTCTTGGTTCAATTGGACAAATAACTCCTTATTTATCCAACCCATGGATAATCCCAATTGATTGCCTCTAGGCTTTTAATCTTATTAAAATCACCCAGTTGTGTCTAACCTATTACTCAAACAGTTGCACATTACTAGTGTGTGCCATCGCACGATGTCATGATGAATCAATTCGCCCTGCTTTGGCACGCACGAGTTTGAGATATTATGACTATGATGAGTGTTTGAGTAACGAGAAGGCAAAAATGCAATATTTTAATTGATGGTTAAATTTTTTCGTTCATCCATATCAACTGATCTACTTAGTTTTGAGTTGGACAAACTCACAAATAAAAGATCCGAGTTGTTAATTATCTTATTATCAATTTTGAATGCATCAACCATACACTAACAATAAATAATAAGACAATAAAGTAAACAACCACAAAAGAAAATTAACGTGATTTGGATATGGCCTCTGCTCTAAGATATTCTCAAGCCAATGAGAACATCGATGAACCCTAAAAAGAGCAAGCTCGCCTCCATGTGCCTCCATATTTTGGTCCATGCTCCATAGATCTTGTGGATTGTCGCCTTCTTCTTGTTTCTTCGTTTCTTTAGCATTCTTTTTTCTCTATATCTTGACTATCATCTATTTTATTTAACTCTAGCAAGTATCTAGACTAAATAAAAGGATCTCACAAGTTGAGAATAATACTGGTTCGCAGACCGTAAAACCTAATTAATTATTACATTAATTTGATCAGCTCGCAGGGCCGTAAAACAAACCAAAAAATAAAAATCCACGACAAACCACAACCAAAGGCCATATCCAATCACCATGCATAAATCACGCTATCAGTTAAAATCCAATTTTAACGCTCTTGGTCAATTTTAACTGTTTTTGGATGTGCTAGGGTTAACGCATTCCAATAGGGTTTTCCATGGCTTTGGAAGGAACCCTAAATGACCAAGGCACGACCTTGGGCCTGTCGGCCGAGCCCACGCGCGGACAAGCCGCACGCTAGGTCGGCCCGAGCCCTTGGTTGTGCCCTAGCTTGGGCTACAAGGCAAGGGGGCGGTCCCTAAGGGGGCCGAACCTCCGTATGAAGTTGTTTCCAAAACAACTCCTTGCCTTGTTGCCCAAGATTAGTTGTTTCCATATTTGAAAAACCCTTTTTCCAAGCATGTGCCCAAACCCTAGCCGTCAAGATCCAAAATTCACATCCTATGTGATACAAACTCACTAATTTCTACATCTCATGCAAAATTAGGTCTTGTTTGGTTGAATCACATTCAAATTGCATCTAATATGCTTAATTTGTCCCTTTTACGCAATAATCAAGCAATTAAAGTGTAAAAGACATGAATCGTAGCACATAAACTATGTTATGCTCTACGACCGGTGGCTCTGATACCATTGTAGGGTTTTCATCATGGATACGCGGCGGAATAAAAAATAATTAATCCGGTCAAGACCCTCCAAGGAACACAGGAAGAGACTACATAACGATAGTACGGGATTAGTGCCAAATACCTTTAGGATCTTCTTTGATGACTTCTCACGTAAAAATGTGTTCACGTCTCTATGGCTAGTCCACTCCTAGGATTTGGATCCGGATCCTTCAAACCTTTTGTGCTAGCTAGGATTGAAGGAGGAAGAAGATCAGAAATCACGCAAAATGAGACAAAGGAAGGGGCGCCCCTTCCTTGGTGGCCGACGGGTGAGGGGCGGCAAAGGGGGGTTCGACCCTCTTTGTTACTCTCTCTCTTCTTGCTTCTCTCTCTCACTCAATATGTTATGAGCATTATTTACCAATAAATGAAGCTAGGAGTGCCTTTAAATAGTCCAATAACTCTTTATTGACTGCAGAAAAGCCCCTATCCTAATCCTACTCAAGTACAGATTAGTCTATCTTGCAAATTAGTCCTACTTAGTTTGCAAGCTATTGTGTATTGATCCTTCTAATTAATTAATAATATTTATTACTTCCCTAGTCCGTTCTAATCCATAGGGAGTGTGAGCCCATTAGTTTCTACTTAGTTGGTAAAAACTATTTACTAACATGGAGCGGCCTCTAGCAAGAAATCCATGCTACCCAACTAATAGAAATAGTCGTCCGACATACCTCGTGCAAGTATTGTCTCATCCCTTTGTCACTATATCCGGATTGGACACAAGACATAAAAGTCACTCTCGTATATCCAATCCATAATTTCTCGATCCTGAGAATAGTCTCATTCGAGCAGATAACATCAATATCCCATATTAATTTATCTGAGTCTGTCCAGACATTCTATGAGCACCATCCCTCGAGTGGCCGTGGATATCTACTCCCGTTATGTGGGAGGAACAAATCATATCTATGTCACTACCATCTCTAAGCTTTTTTCTTTATTGTATCCGACGAACGCCTTTATTACTACCCAGTTACGGTGTAGCATTTGACGATATCAAAATACAATAATCCACAACTAGAGGATCTAGTGACTTCAAGTCTAAGGATGACAATACCGTTGTCACTACGAGAAGCACTTGTGACTTTGCATAACTTGTATGTAGCCTTCTTGTTATGGGTCCATCCAGTATGCCATTACTCCTAATGCATACCCATGTGTTGGATCGTGATATCTCCATATCAATCCAACCCCATACTAGTCTATAGTTGATCGTCCTATTAATCAATATAATCGACTAGGGATATTTAAGATAAACAACATATTTGCAATCTAAGGACTTCATAATATTAAATATCTCCATAAATAACACAATGATTATACTAGCCAAAAGTAATGTCCATACTAAACAAGATTGCCTCTAGGCCATCTATTCCAACAAGTGCCACAATCATTGTGTTCTCCTCTCCAATATACAATAATTCACATAAGACTGTCCAATGACATGGATATGTACATTAAACTTAAATGCATAGACAACTCTCAATGTTACAACAGATATGTTATAACGTTAGTGTACATTCGTTCTAAGTCCACGAAGTCTTAATCTACGCTGCTCAATTTGAAGGATTTTTCTTTGTGAAAGAACATACCCGAAGTTGTCACCAAATAGTCTGCCACGAACAGTTATACTGATAAAATAAGAAATACAACAAATTAGGAGAAATGATGCCCCTACCACAGTGGGCACACACTCTTGAGCCAATGATTGTTCATTAAACACGACACTTGGATTTTAATTTATATTTTCTTTTGAATTTGTTTGGGTTGTATAGAAAGACGGAATATCAAATGTGATTCACTCAAAGCATGTTGAGGAGCACACGTGTAGTAAATCCACAAAAGAAATGACTTTGAAGTTCAAAGGCCAAACAAGCATTGAATGATGCACATAAGATAAACGAAAATATTACTCTACTACGAGCTAGCTCATTGGAAGGAGAGTTAATGCATAAATCCCCACGGAAGAACTACACTTGACGCTAAAATTAAGTATCCCGCACAGAAATATTGCAGCGTCTTTTTAACTCGAGCACTTAATGTTATTCCTATGTATGAACTGTAGTTGCACTTTATGTAAGTATAAGTTATGTACAAATGCTCTAATCCCGCGCGTTTGCGCGGGGTCATGCCTAGTTAGATATCAAATCTAAAGAATAGAATTGAAATAACAGGAGGAAAGTTGTTGATTGAAGAGTTTTCATCCCCAAACAAGTGACTGGATCTAAATAAACTAACAAACTATATTTTTGTATTTTCTGAATTATTAACGGTTTAATAAAATATGGAGATGAACTAGGTGATCTATGGATCACTTACGGCAGGAGCAAATTCTGGATATTGAACGATGAATATGCCCTTGATCCTGTTTAAATACTCACGATATTTTTGTTGATCTCATGTAAGCCTATATTAGATAACAATAGTCGTCATTTGTCGATCCATCAATTATATCACCTAACAAGCATTAAGATTAATCCTACGTTTTGATCCGAACCCTAAAATTTCGCCTTTCGGTCCATCACGATACAAGGTTGCTAGCAGTACTAGATTCAGAAGCTAATAAATCTTCATCAGTCAGTCCATCGATCTTTCACCAAGTAGATACCCTAGTTCATGACGCTAAGATAGCATAATATTGAGAAAAAGATTACGAGAAGAAGAAAATTCATTATTACTTTAAGGTATGAACGATTTAGTTATTATCATCATCCACAATGGTCATTCCTCTCATCTCTAAGGGTGCCAATAGCTTTAGATCAAGGTATAAACTATATTAGAAAACAGATAATCAACATTAATCAATCCACACGCATGAATCAGTAAGCAACAATCTGGAAAAGTTGTCTCACAAACCCCTAGACTCTCCATAGAGCCTATCTAATAAAACTAATCAAATATTCTGAAAATAGATGCTAACAAGTTCATAGTAACAAGAAAAGATATGAGGGATAGTCAAACTCGTGACGAAATTCGGGTTCCAGATACTCCGGCGTCGTTCTTCATGTCCCTCGCCTCTCCTAGCCTTCCTCAATCTTTCCCCAGTAGCTTCATGTGTTTTAGGTTTGCGAATCCGCTCCCCAAGGCATGGGCATGTTTTTTTAATGTATTTTGGCCGAAATTGCGTTTCAGCTCCTCCAGGTTGTAAGTCTTGGACAAAATTGTTCGTTGATCTTGCGCGGGTCTTATCTCCCTCATCCGGACTTGTCCTTGGGCCTACCATAAATCTTTGGAACTTCTTGGATGTATAATTTCCAATGGCGCAGGTTGTGCTTCAAAATTCCTTTTAAGGATCGTAAATAGTGCAAGCTGGTCCTGTGCGGATTTCCACTTTTGTTTCGTTTTGCGTATCCTTTTCTCCTCTTCATCTAGCTCCATTCCAAGCATATCCAACCCTCTCATAAGCTCCATTTCACCTATTTTACCTGAGAATAATATACTATGCGTGTAATAATCATCGCAAATACGAGAGAAAACATGCGCAAATAAGCTAGAAACAACATTTTTCACTCTTAGCTTATAAGTCAATAATTTCACATGTTATTGCACATATAAAATATAAGTCATGTGAAATAAGCCTAATACAAGTAAGAAGAAAGTATTTAATAACTCATGATCGAGATTTATCAAGCATACAAGTTAACACAGACCAACACAAGAATCAACTCAAATTGTATCATTGCAATACGTGTGTAGAGTTTCTGTTGATATCGATTTTGTATAAGCAAGGAAAATGCTTGCAACATAGCCCACGACAGGATAGGGTACCTTGCAAAGGGGCTCATATCTGTAAGCGCAAACAGACTGCACTGACACACACCACCATAGTTGAGCTGCAAGAGGGAGAGATAAGAATCTCTCGCAGTTTCCCTCCAAGATAAGGGTCGAATCCTAGTTTGAAATGCAAGCTCTACCAAGTTATCATCACAGCCTCTAACAACAACATAGGTCATCCATTCAATATCAAAAAAAGATTGCGGAGCAATTGGGTAGAAGGCAATGAAGCAATAACAGTTCATAACCTCAGACAAAAGCAAACAATTCGGCGTTGTGAATCAACAAGAAGAAACTCAACCGAAACATGCTAATCCTATAGAAAAGTGTTGCAGTGTAGAAAACCTTAAAAATAGGTTGTCGCCTCAACAGCGTCATGCAAAAAGGGATCAAGTTCAAAAAGGAGAGTTCTAGAGACAGAAGCGCAAAGAGAGAGAGAGAAAGAGAGAAAGAAAGAAAGAGACAGAGAGAGAGAGGAAAGTACATGTTCTACGAGTACCTCAACCACATTAAACTCGTTCTCCATGCTTCGTTCCCTCTCACGCTGGAAGAAAGAAAAAAAAAATTTCGTTTTCAATATTCTCTCGATAAAGTTATTTCTTTCACTTCGGGATCCCAAACAATTCGATTAGGGGTCAGTACACAAAGCTTGCTAGAGGAGTTTGTTGAAATGGATTGTTCGACTTGATTGAATGGTACACGATGTTTCCAATGACTGTTCTCCAGTCTGAGTTGAACTATTGAACCTTATTGTTATGGGGTCTTTTTCGTGGGATATTTTTCTCTTAAACTTGATACGGCCAAAGAGTATGATAAAATTGACGGGGGATTTTTGTTTTTTGTTCTTCAAAATTTGGGTTTTCATAACTATTTATTCTTTTTGAGAGAAGGTTTTCCTAATTATTTGGTGGGCGTAATTATGGTTATTGTCTCGATTGTTAGTTTTTGCACTTTAATTAATGTTCAAAGGACTCCAAAATTCATCCTTAGTGTGGCGTTAGTAAAGGTGATCAGTTGGGTACTTATTTGTTTGTTCTTGTAGTGGAGGTTTATAGAATTTGCTGAAAGATGTAGTGATTAAAAATATTTTAATGGTGTGAAAGCAACTAGATAGAGTCATATTATCACTCATTTTTTATTTACATATGACTGTATGTTATTTGGTAAAGCTACGATTTATAGTGATACTTAATTCTTTGGTTTATCAATACTGCAAAGTATAGGGGCGGATCATAAATAAATCTAAATTTGTTTTAGTTTTAGCCCTAAAGTGAATTCTAATGTCCGAATAAACAACTCTCATGTTTTCGAAATCCCGATTTCTAATGGATATAGTAAAATTTGAGATTCGCAGTTGTTATTGGAAGAAACAAAAAAAATCTTTTTTACGGATCTAAAACAAAGAATTTGGAATATACTAAAAGACAGGAAACATAAAATGCTCTCTTCAGGGGGAAAGGAGGTGTCTGTTAGCGTTATTGTACAAGGTATCGCTACGTATATCATGCCAGTCTATATTATTTTCTTTGACTATTTGTTATGACATTCAGAAGATTATATCTGATTTTGGTAGAATTCTAATACGAAGACCAAGGGGACTATTTAAAAAAATTGGGATAATTTCCTAAAAAAGATGGGGAATGGGGTTTAGAGATTTACATGCTTTTAACCTTTCTCTTTTAGCGAAGCAATTGTGGTGTATTTAATAATTTTCTGGTTCTTTGCTAGCCATAGTTCTTAAGGGCGATTTTTTTTTTCTCATTCGAATGCTCTTTCTGCTTATCCTAATAGTCGGTCTTCTACTACTTGGTGAAGTCTTACTTCTACTAGAGATCGGTTTCTAAGGCAGTTGGTGAAGTCTTACTTATGCCAGAGATTGGTTTTAAGGTAATTAAGCAATGAATTTGTAATGGAAATTCTACATATGTTAATTGGAATAGATGTATTCCAATTGGTTTTGGTAGAACCCATTTGGGTTCTCTTCTCTTTCTATTGACTCTCTGGAAATTTATTTGTTTACTATGAATGGTTAATGGAATAGAACCCTCATTGTGAATAATTTTCCTCCGATGAACCAGAAGCTATTTTTGATCTTGGACTCATTCAGGAGAAACTGATTATGTTGTGTGGACTCAAACTAAGGATGAATTGTACCCTGTTAAAAAGTCTTTAATGTGTGAATTTTACTGTGTTGAATCAACATATTTTTTCTTAATGGTAGTCAGTTGAATCAAATTTGGTCTTCCATTTACTTCAACAGGGAAACTATTTCTAAGAAGTAATAACAAGAGCTTTAGTTGTGTTTATGGAATTAAAGGAATCGACTTACACATGTTTGAGTGTGTTGTGTATGGGAGATTTAGCTGTGATGATGCCTGTTGCATATCTTCAAAATTGACGAATGGCTCTATGATTATTCGAAGCTCATATGGGGCCTTTGTTCATGCGTGGAGTTTTCCAATCTTTTATCATCATGATTCTTTGCTTCTTGAAGCCAAAACTATGAATACCAGACTAAAGCTTGTTAGAAATTATGGCTTTGTTTGCCTCTACCCAGAAACTGATTCGGCTATGGATCTCAACCGCCTTCTCTCTCTACAGTTCTCTAATGGGATGGAAAGACGAAGAGCAAAAGGCTCTGAAATTAATTATTTTCTCCGAGAAGTCTGGGAGTAGATTTATGAATTGGGAAGGGAGAAAATCGGATGGGTGCCACACAATGGTAATTAAGTAGATGATATGTTTGCTATTATGTTTTTTATAAACACCATATGTACTAATATGTTGTTGAATGGTTGTCATATGAGAATCTGACTTAATTATATGTAAATAATTGATTGCTATTCGGGATGACCCGATGAGAAAAACAACAAAGAAAACATTTCGGGAAGAAAACGAACATGCAATTTTCTTTGTTGTGTTTTCTTTGTTGCTGTTCTTGTTGGAAGATGCCCTAGAGGCAATCTTATTTTGTAAGAACATTGTTTTTGGCTAGAATAATCTTTGTATTATTTATTGAGATGTTTAATATAATGAAGTCCTTAGATTACAAATGTGTTGTTTATCTTAAATATTCCTAGTCCATTATATTGATTAACAGGACGATCAACTATAGACTAGTATGTGGGTAGATTGATATGGAGATATCAAGTCTAGCACATGGGTATGCATTAGGGGTAATGGCATACTGGATTGACTCACAACGAGAAGGCTACATACAAGTTATGTAAAGTCACAAGTGCTTCAGTGACAATGGAATTGTGGTCCTTAGACTTGAAGTCACTAGATACTCTAGTTGTGAAATATCATGATTTGATATTATCAAACGTTGCGCCTTAACCGGGTAACTATAAAGGTAGTTATCGGGCATGATAGGAAGCAAGCTTAGAGATGGTAGTGATGTAGAGAGGATTTGTCCCTCTCACATAACGGGAGCAATTATCCACGGCCACTCGAGGGGTAGTCGATAGCGCATTTTTGGATCTATATTTCTTTTGTATTTACCACATGTTTGATAGGTTTTTGGAGAGTTTTGAGCCTACTATTGTTGAGATGAGCATGATTCGTCACATGTTCCTTCATATGCGTAATGTTAGTCCAAGCATGTTCTTTATGTTGATTTATGCTTAATTTGTCGAATTTGATCGCTCAGTATAGTTGTTGTTTCTGTCTTTAACAGGAAACAGGGCTATTGGAGTGATTTGGAATCGAGAACATGAACTTTGGAAGCAAGGAAGGGCAAGGAAAGAGACACGGGAACCAAAAAGATGAGAAGCTGAAGATTCAAGAGTGGCAGCCCAGACCATTTCGGCCCGAAATGCTAGCCGAAATGGTGGCCGAAATGAAGGCTATTTCGGGCCGAAATGCTAGCCATTTAGGGCCTAAATAGGCAGAATACTTGCGCGGATGTTTGGGAAAAAATGCAATTCTTGAAGACTTAGTTTCCCTACTTTGACCTAAACAACAAGGGACGTGGATAGACCTCAGTTGTGAGCCAAGAACAAAAAAGAGAGCAAGAAGAACATGTTGGGAGCATCATCAAGCAAGGAGACGAGCCCGGATCAACGCCATAACACTCTTTTTAGCGTTTGATCTATTTTCTCTATTCTCTTGTATGAAATATTCAAATAGTATGTTGATTTTCATTATGAATAGCTAAACTCATACCTAGGCCTCTATGGAGAGCCTAAGGTTTATGTTTTGATGAATTTTTCCGGATTTTGGATGATCTATCATGCTAGGGTTTGTGATTAAATGGAGATTGTTCTAGTTTATTTCATGTTGTGTTCTTCCATTGACAAGTTAGGACTAAGATGTATGATCTGATTATCTCTTTCTTCATTCAATCATGAACTTGGCTTAATGACAAATCTAGTAGCCTAATATCCCGTTTATTGTGCTTAATCTTTAGTAAGTTAGGAGTCATGACCCGACCTTGCTAATTAACTAGTGAGTGTGTGAAAGAAGCTCTACCCTAGTTGGGATGAGTAGACGAGAATATTCGTAATCAATGAGAAGGAGAAGTGAGTTGAGTAGGAATGGAAGAGGGTAGATTCGGTAGGAGATAGTGAAGCGTTCGTGTGGTGATGGTCAGAGAGGACATTATTCTATGCTCTGTCGTTAGCCTGCTAGAACGTATTGGTAATTAGAGTTGGCCTGAGAGGGACAAATCAATACCGGTGTATAGAATAACAAGAGACCAATAGGTAATTGTCAGTGCTATTACCCTGTTTAGCTAACTATGAGTTATCGTGTTAGAACATGGAATCCGGAATCGTCAAAACTACCATAGGTGATCTATAGATTGCCTAGTTTTCTCTCCTTTGGTTTAATCTAAATCATTTATTTTGCTTAATTTTACTTATAGTTTGTAGTCCCTTGATTGAGGGTGACAACACTCCGATTGCAAACCTTTTTTACCGGTTACTAAGTAGATTAAAGTAGTTGTTAGACTTAGAAAAGTAAGCACCTTCCCTTGGGTTCGATAACTCTGAGTTCCAAAAACTCCATTATATTATTTGACAGTATACTTGCGCAGCAACGCGTAATACAGACGCGTCGGTAGTGCTTATAGAATGTCTGGCCAGACTCAGATAAATTCATATATGATATTGATGTTATTTTCATGGATAAGACTACTCCCAAGATCAAGAAACTATGGATTGGATATACGAGTGTGACTTGTATGTCTCGTGTCCAATTCGGATATGGAGACAAATGGATAATACAATACGCTAACATTGGTCACAAGGTTTGTCGAATTACTGACTATTTCTATTATTTGGGTTGGATAGATGTCTTGCTAGGGGGCCGCTCTATGTTAGTAATTGTTACTACCAACTAAGTAGAAACCTATGGGGTCACACTCCCTATGGATTTAAGCGGACTTGGGAATTAATTAATATGATTAATCAAATAGAAGGATCAATACGCAACTACTTGCAAACTTAGTAGGACTAATTAGCAAGGTGGACAATCCATGTAAGGACATGATTAGTAGAGGGGCTAATATGTAGTTAACAAGGAGTTGTTAGACTATATAAAAAACACTCCTAGCTTATTTTCTCATAATTTGTGTCATAATTGTTATCACATAAGAGAGAGAGAGAGAACAAAGAAAAGAGAGATCCAACAAAGAGGGCCGAACTGACGCCCCCCCCCCTCTTCCGCCCCTCCTCG
This sequence comes from Linanthus parryae, assembly GCA_023055425.1. Classification (NCBI taxonomy): domain Eukaryota; kingdom Viridiplantae; phylum Streptophyta; class Magnoliopsida; order Ericales; family Polemoniaceae; genus Linanthus; species Linanthus parryae. Next base: position 39,254,471 of record JALGPY010000001.1, on the reverse strand, counting down.
CCGTCGGCCAAAGAGACGTGGTCTCTTTTGGTCTCGTTTTGCGTGATCTTCTTCTTCATCCTCCTTCCCCAGCTAGCACAAAGGTGTGGAGGATCTGGGATCAATCCTAGGAGTGGACTTTCATAGAGAGGTGGACACTATTTCACGTGAAGTCATCAATGAGACAAACTAAGGTACTTGATGTTCTCATCCTTTACCATCATTATAAATTATAGTCTTGTGATTCTTGGAGGGTATTGAACCGAATTTGATTTTTGTTATTCCGCTGCGTAATCTGTATCAAAACCCTGCACTGGTATCAGAGCCACAGGTCGTAGAGCATATCATGGTTTATGTGTTACGTTTATGTCAATTTTACACCTTAATTGTTAATTATCGCGTAAAACTAAAATCAGCATAAAGATGCAATTTGAATATAATTCAAACAAGAATGAGCTAATTTTACATATGATGTAAATATTAGTGAACTTGGATCACATATGATGTGAGCTTTCGGATCTAGAAAAATAGGGTTTGGGCACAAATTAGGAAAAAGAGGTTTTTTCCAATTTGGATACAAGGTAAACTTGGGAAGGAAGGAATGAGGGAATGAAACAAGCTAGGCCGAAACCCTAGCCCGTCCCCCCCCCCCACCCTCCTTGTGCACCAAGGAAGCCATGGCCAAGGGCCGGGCCGGCCTAGCCGCATGGGCTAGGGGCCGGCCAGCCCAATGCCCTTGTGGCGCTCTATTAGGGGTTCGGCCAAGGTGTTGGTGGGCCCTCTTGGACCGTTTTGACCCAAGTACATCCAAAATCAATTAAAATTGACCAAGCGCGTTAAATTGGATTTTAACTGTATTATGTGCTTTCGCATGGTGATTGGATATGGCCTTAGATGTGGATGTTGTGAATGTTTAATTTTTGTGGTTTGGTTTTATTGTAATAATTAATTAATTAATTAATTAGGCTTTACGGCCTGCGAGCCGGTCTTCTCCTCAACTTGTGAGGTCTCTCTATTTAGTATAGATGCTAGTTAGTATTAGATAGAGTAGATGATAGTCAAAACATGGAGAAGAAGCCTAAGAATTGAAGAAACCACAAGATGGCGACATTCCACAAACTAAAGGAGCATGGACTAAAAGATGGAGGCACATGGAGATGAGCTTGCTATTTTTAGGGCTTACAGATATTCTCATTGGCTTGGGTATATCTTAGTTTAGGAGGCCATATCCACATCATGTTTATTTATTGTTTGTGGTTGTTTAATTATTGTCTTGTTATTTATTATTGGTGTATGGATGATGCATGCAAATTGGTAACAAGATAAAAACAACCCGTATCTTTTATTTTGGGATTGCCCAACCCAAATAAGCAGATCAGTTGATAAGGATCAACAAATAAATTAAAATTGAATGAAAAAATCCCTCAAATTTAAATATTGTGTTTTGCCTTCTCGTTACTTAAACACTCATCATGATCATGATTTATCAAGTTCGGGCTTTCCAAAGTAAGGCGACTTGATTCATCATGATGTGGCACGACGGCACAAGCTAGTAATGTGCGATTGTTGAAGTAGGAGGTTGGACGCAACTAGGCTACTTCATTAGGATTGAGAGCTTAGAGGCAAACAATTGGGATTATCTATGGGATAGATAAATAAGGATTTATTTTCCCAATTGAACCAAGAGTTGCATATGATGCAATTGAAAATTGTTCCTACCTAAATAACTGATTTTGGGTGACTTGCCAAAGCAAGCTCAAAAGGAAGTGAAAAGTGGATCTTGGCCCACTAGAAAATATAATGATATTTTCCGCATTAATATGGAAGGTTATTAATCTGAGAAAAATAGTAGGAGTTATGATTAATGATCTAGCCATTATTAAATGTAGTTATTTGTTCACAAAATACTAAAACTTGTATATTTCTCATTTTTTATAATTCAAATGGCAAATAATTCATCGAATTCATCACAATCCCTACGATCGGTCCTTGAGAAGGACAAGATTTCTGGAACAAACTTTCTAGACTGGTGTAGATAGTGCTTTCTGAGCTGACAGATCTTGGCCACGTGGCAACCATCCATCACACCATATTGTGCTCCACACACACTGGATCACCAGCCGAGCTGATCCATGTGGGGGCTGCGAGACAGAGCCCTCGCATACCACTGCACGGGACTTGTAGGGACTTAGTGGTTTGGTCAATCCGGTCAAACCCGGTCAACCTCGTAACGGTTCCGGTATTCGCGCACAACGTGCTGTAACGGTCCCTATATACTCGGACGAACGTGCCGTTATGGTTAAGCTAATTAAGCCGCCATTAATGGGCGCATTAACCACACTACAACGGTCACGTTCTCTGCTATATATAGGACGTTAACCTTTCCATACAAAGGAGAACACACTTGCCATACGCGGAAGCTCTGCCAAACCTCTGTCTCTCTCTCAGACATTACTACTGCCTTACTCTCTCCCTACACACAACCCCACTCTTCCTGTGCGATCTCTGATCCTCTTACGGTGTACACGGAGGTCTCCCCGCCGGAATCTCTTGTGCACATTTTGGTGAACCCGACGTGAACTTACCAACAAAAGAACCATGTCTCAGGAGGATGATATCAGCAACAGATCGCCTTCCACCGAAACTGCCTCGGGAGAGGAGACCCGCCGTACTCCTACCACTCCCGGCGAGACACCGACGCTAGAGTCCTTGGATGCCACTGTCCAAAGTCAGGCGAAAGCTCTCAAAGCCCAGTCTGCGCAACTAGAACGGATCTTGGCCGTTCTGGGCACCCTTGCGCCAAATCCTTCATCAGCCACCGCCGTCCCTCAAGGAGGAGGAGCCCCTACCGCTCCGGGACCGGGAGTGTCAACCACACCTCCCAACCCTAATCTGCAGACTCCACCGGCGACTACGCAGCTGCCTTCGATTCAGGGGTCAACAGCTCAGATGTTGCCTCTCACTGCTCACACTCCTCAGCCTTCGGCTTTGGCATCTAACCCGACTCTGCAGTACCCCTTGCCTCCTCCAACGGCGATCTGGGGCAATGCGAGTAGTCAATATGTCCCCAATCCTTCGGCGGCGTATGTGTCGCCTCCGCCTGCGGCAACCCCTCCTTCAGCTACTGAGGGAAGCATTCCAGAATGCATGACGTCTCTGCAGAAGCGCATGGACACTATTCTGGCTCACCATTCATTCGCGGATACCATTATCCCGAAGCTAGACAACGATCCACCCATTCCACGAGAGATCTATCTCATGCCTAACCCGGCGGGGTACAAGGCTCCTAAATGGGACAAGTTCGAGGATGTCAACGGAAACGCTCATGAGCATGTCATGCGTTTCATTGATGTCATGGGGCCATACGGAGTCGATCCTAAATTACTTATGCGAGAGTTCCCGAAATCTCTAGGGAACGTAGCGTACAAATGGTACCGAACGTTGGAAGCCGGATCTGTGAAGACTTGGGACGACATGGTCCAGAAGTTCTACACCAAGTTCTTCCAGATGGAAGAAAAGGTGACGATGATCCATCTCTCGCGGATGTATCAGAAGCGCGAGGAGGACGGGATCACCTTCATTAAGAAATTCAGGGCGAAGTCCTTGGAGTGCAAAGATCCAATGCTCGAAAGCCGGCTCGTAGAGATATGCCTGCAGTGCATGCGAGATGAATACAAAGGTATGCTCATCAATTTGCAAACACCTACGTTTTCAAAGCTAATTGAATGCACGAAGAACATCGAGCCTATAGTCGAGAGGTAGAAAAAGAAGAACGCTCCGGAGCGATCTTCGAGCGGCACCACCTACAAGATCGGGAGATTCAGTTACAAGAGGGGACGCGAAGCTGAGGTCAATACAGTTTCACCCCAGAAGCAAGCGAAGGTTGTGAACTTCGACGTACCACCCCTGCCATGCTCGGTAGAGGAGGCAAGCGACCTCTGCAGGCAGTGGCGCAAGGACAGTGTCCTACCGCCGCTCGAGAAGATACCCTCCAAGGAGATGGTGAGGGACCCTAAGTGGTGCGAGTACCACGGCAAGGTCGACCAGAAGATGAAGAACGGCGAGCTGATCGTCAGCGATCACAGGAAGGATGTGCGCAACAATCCACTTCCTGCTCATGCGGAGCAAGGATCGAAAGGCAAAGAGGTCGCCATGATCTCGATTGTAGACTTGGAAGAAGTCGCAGAAGATGGTCTACCCATCATTGCCGAGGTCCATGAAGACGAAGACTATAGCATGGACACAGAGGATGAGCGTACCGACCGGATGAAAGGGTCGCACGGCTTCAGCAGATTCTTCGACGAGATGAATTTCTCGGAGAAATGCCGGACAGAAATGACGAAAGCGATCTTAAGGATAGCAGAGGACTACGAGGAAGATCTTGGAGTCTCCAACGGGAAAGTCATCAGGGCGTCTCGCTCTACAGAAAAGATTATGACCTTTTCTGCCAGCGACAAGAAGACAGATGCGAGCCACCAGAGGCCTCTGTACGTGACAGCCATCATCAATGGCGTCGAGTTCAAACGAGCATTCGTCGATGGAGGAGCAGCGGTCAACATCGTTTCGCTCCACACACTGAAGCTAGCAGGGATCCCTGAGCACAAGATCGTCAGGCGTCCATCTCCGCTGATGGGATTCGGAAGCGACTCTAGAATGATGATCGGATGGATCCGTCTGGGCGTTCAGATTGGCAGAATCAAGTGCTCAGCAAAGTTCTATGTTATAGACGCAAACACCACGTATCACATGATCATAGGTCGAGCCTGGATTCATCACTTCGATGCGGTTCCTTCAACGGCTCACCAGGTTATGAAAGCTATCTGGAACGACAGAATAGTCGAAATACCGGCTTCGACGAATCCATTCAACTTGGACGAAGCACATCTTAGCGAGGCAGTTTGGTTCACCGAGATGGCGGACGAGCAAACACCGGGACCATTTAATCCCACTCCTTTACCTCTATGGGAGGATATCAAGGATCAGTCACCAGCGGGAGTAATGGTGACACGAGAAGATGCCAAAGAAAAGCCGCCTACACGCGAAGAGGCGCCGCGTATCGCATACCATCGAAAGAATGTGTATACGCTGAAGCGAATTGCAAAGCATGACCTCGAAGGCAAGGAGATAGAGAGCTTGTACGCCAATGGGAAGAAGTGCTATCGCATATGAAGGTGCGCGGGGATGTCCTCACACGGGCATGGGGATATCCCTGAGCAAATCAATCAAATCGAGCAGGTCGCGGTAATGAAAGAGCCAATGCAGAGCACTCCGGACGAGAAGCTCAAAGAAGCACCTGAATGCATGGAAGATAGACCCATACCACAAAAGCAAGAGCTAAAGGAAGTGTTCCTCAGCCCGAACGAGGAAAAGAAGAGACCAGTTTTTCTAAGTGCGGATCTCGCAAGTGAGGAAGAGCAAGGACTGCTACAGCTCCTAACTGAATACAAGGACGTGTTCGCATGGGAGTATGATGAGATGCCGGGACTGGATACAAGCATCACAATGCACCGCTTAGACATCATTCCAGGGTCTAAGCCGGTAAAGCAGAGCACAAGAAGCTTCAGGCCGGAGCTTAACGTGAAAATCAAACAGGAGATTGTCAAACTCCTGGATGCCAAGTTCATAGAATCGAATCATCATCCCACATGGCTGGCCAACATCGTGCCAGTGGTGAAGAAGAACGGACAGCTTCGCATCTGCGTGGACTTCCGAGATCTCAATCGTTTCTGCCCCAAGGACGATTTTCCACTGCCCAACATCGATTTGCTTATCGATTCAACAGCAGGCCATCGCATGTTCAGTTTCATGGACGGCTTCAGCGGGTACAACCAGATCAAAATGGACCCTGAAGATGCTCAGAAAACTGCATTCATCACTCCGGTGGGGGTGTTCAACTACACAGTGATGCCGTTCGGTCTCAAAAACGCAGGTGCGACCTATCAGCGGGCCATGATGGCCTTATTCCACGACATGATGCACAAAGAAGTGGAATTTTATGTGGACGACCTGGTGGTTAAATCCAAGCAGGAAGCAGATCACCTCGCAGATCTACGGAAGGTATTCAATAGATGTAGACGCTTTCAACTGAAGATGAATCCCATGAAATGCGCATTTGGGGTAACATCAGGGAAGTTCTTGGGATGCGTAGTTCATCGCCAAGGGATCGAGCCTGACCCTGCGAAAGTATCGGCCATAACTGTCATGACGCCGCCGCATAACCAAAGTGTCTTGAAGACATTTTTAGGAAAGCTATCCTCTCTGCGGAGATTCATCCCAGCGATTGCTGAAATCACCTGCTGTTTTAGTGCCCTTCTCAAGAAATATGCCGTATACAGTTGGGCTCCGGAGCACGAAGCTGCATTCGAAAAGCTGAAGGGTCTGCTGACGTCTTCAAAAATAATGATCGCACCTCAACTGGGATCACCCCTTCTGCTATATCTGACGTCCACAAGGAGATCCATAGGGGCACTCTTGGCTCAGGAGTACGAAGGCCAGGAAAGGCCTATCTACTACATCTCTCGCATTGTGCAACCTGCTGAATCAAGGTACACAGACATCGAGCGTCATTGCCTTGCTTTGTTCTTCGTAATAGAGAAATTGAAGCATTACTTTGCATCACACAAAGTAGTAGTGGTCACCAAGAGTGATCCCATATGATATCTGCTAACCCACACTACTCCTGGAGGAAGATTGGCGAAAGGGTACATGACCATCTCTCAATACGATATCACATGCGTGCGACCGCGAGCGATTAAGTCGCAGGCGGTAGCGGATCTGTTGGCACAGTTCCCCGACAACAGCCACGAGCCCGTGATCGAAGAAGAGCTCGAAGGCCCTGAAATCTATGCAATCGACGTGCCCTATTGGACGCTCCACTTCGACGGCTCGTCAACAAGGAAAGGTGGAGGCATTGGGATAGTCTTGACCAAGCCGGATGGAGAGGTCATACAGATGTCTGCCAAACTCAACTTCGCAGTCACAAACAATGAAGCGGAATATGAGGCTCTCATCACGGGGCTCCGTGCGGCGAAAGCTTTGGAAGTAAGCAATCTGACGGTCATGGGAGACTCCAAGTTGATCGTCAAGCAAGCCTCGGGCGAGTACGGTTTGAAGGAGATTAACCTTCTATCTTATCGGACTCTAGTACAAAAGCTAATACAGCAATTCTGCAATGTAAGGTACGAGCACAAGCCCCGAGCAGACAACAGGCATGCAGATGCTTTGGCAACCTTGGGATCCAAGGTCAGTACAGACAAATGTCCCGCAAAGATCTCCATCGAAGTGCGAACGTCGTCAGCATTGACAGAAGATGCGTGCGACAGCGAGCACATGGAGGACACGGACTGGAGAAAAGCAATCTTACAAGCTATCGCAGAAGGCACAAGCAGTGAAAGCTGGGCACTCACCAAGGGGTACTGCATACATGACAACACCCTCTACTACAAGGGTCCCGGCGGAATACTCATGCGATGCGTCTCCGAGCGAGAGGGACAACTGCTGCTACAAAAGATTCACCAACATGCTTGCGGAGAAAGTGAGGTGTCAATCTACCGGAAGGCCCAGAGATATGGCATTCATTGGCCAGACATGTCAACAGCCGCAGCCCTGATACAAGGAAAATGCGAGAGTTGCGCACTAATCAAAGATTCTCTACTCATCGCTCTAACTGATGATGACACGGATTGGAGGAAGCCACTCTTTGATTTCCTCACCCAGGGCACCGTGCCCGAATCGAGAAAAGAAGCCGAGAAATTGAAGAGGAAAAAATCTCGATACGTGGTACGGGAAAACCTGCTTTGGCGAAGAGGTCACGAGGGCAACTTGCTGCGATGTCTAGACGGCAGGGAAGCACAAGAAGTCATGGACCTTTCTCATCAGGTGGAACACCAAGGAGGTGCGAAATTATGCAGGCAGCTCCTCTCAATTGGATATTTCTGGCCCATGATGGAGGTTGATTGCCGCACCAAAGTGCGACGCTGCCAGGAGTGCCAATTTAAAGGAAACCTAGTGCACGCTCCCGCCGTGGATCTACATGCATTAGGAACGCCATGGCCATTTCACACATGGGCCCTGGACTTCATCGGTCCCATCCGTCCAACGTCACACGGGAATCATTTTATTCTCACTGCAACTGAGCTATTCACCAAATGGGTGGAGGCGATACCACTAAAGACGGCAAATGCGCTAGCTGTGGTCAATTTCATCCAGGAAAGCATCATATGCAGGTTCGGAATCCCAAACACCATTCTTTCAGATAACGGTACTCCCTTTGTTAATCGCCAGGTAGCTGCGAAGTTAGCGGAATACAATATCAGGCAAATATGTTCTACCCCTTACTACCCGAAGGGAAACGGACAAGCCGAAGCGACCAACAAAACGCTGTTGAGGATTTTGATCAAGATGGTCGCAGATGACCACAAGAAGTGGGCCGACTCTCTAAGCACAGCTCTGTGGGCTTACCGAACTTCTCCAAGGACACCCACGGGGGCCTCACCATTCCTACTATGTTATGGGGCCGAGGCCGTGGTACCTGCGGAGGTGAGAGTCAATTCGGCAAGGCTAGCCTTCCACGCACTCTACGAAAATCAACGTGATCATGACTTGGTCTTGCTGGAGGAAAAGCGAGAACAAGCGAAGAGGACCAATAAGCGGTATCAAGAAAGGATCGCTCGCGCTTACAATAAGACTGTCCAGCGAAGAGATTTGGCAGTTGGATACTTGGTCCTGCGCGCATCTGACCACTGTATGCGAGAAGCGACTCACCCAAAGTTCGCAGCCAATTGGGAAGGACCCTTCGAGGTCACAGAAGTCTTTGACATTGGCTACTGCAGCATACGAAGGTTGCACGGAACAACCTCAACCCCGAGTTCAGTCAACATGCGCTGGATTAAGAAGTACTATCCCTGACTTCTCTCATTTCATACGTTTTATTATAACGTCGCTCAGTGTCTTGTATGGCTACGATTTACACAATCTCCTCTCCCATATGAGAGGATTGTAATCTCATCTCTCCCATACGAGAGCGTTATAATAAGAGAATTCTCCCAAATGAGAAACTTCATATTTCTGGATGTCAATTTTGCTTTATTTCAGTTTGTTATAACTGTTAACAATGGGTTATCCGCTACAATAGCAATCTGCGAAATGCGATCTTAATTGATCACCTAAGCCTATCTGTCACGATAGCAGCTCATGCGAAATGCGATCTTAATTGATCACCTAAGCCTATCTGTCACGATAGCAGCTCATGCGAAATACGATCTTAATTGATCATCTAAGCCTATCTGTCACGATAGCAGCTCATGCGAAATGCGATCTTAATTGATCCTCTAAGCCTATATGTTACGATAGCAGCCTATGAAAATGCGATCTTAATTGATCCTCTAAGCCTATCTGTCACAATAGCAGCTCATGCGAAATGCGATCTTAATTGATCATCTAAGCCTATCTGTTACGATAGCAGCCTATGCAAATGCGATCTTAATTGATCCTCTAAGCCTATCTGTCACGATAGCAGCCCATGCGAAAAACGATCTTAATTGATCTTCTAAAGCCTATCTGCTACGATAGCAACTCATGCGAAAAACGATCTTAATTGATCTACTAAAGCCTATCTGCTACGATAGCAACTCATGCGAAAAATGATCTTAAATGATCTTCCAAGCCTATCTGCGGTGATCGCAACATTATACAAATGCGACATCAATATTGTGAAAAACGATCTTAAGTGATCTACAAAGGTCTATCTGATATGATAGCACGTGAATCTGAAAGCAAGTCACAAGCCCATCTCCCAAGATGGCACAGCTGCGAAAATACGATCTCGAACGATCTAGTAAAACATCTGCGAATCCATATGGCAGACAGCAAATGCGAAACGTGTACATAGCATTATGCAAGGCAAAATATGCCGAAACGCACGCGAAATTGTATTTTGTTGTAACAAAACAGCAGATTATACAAAAGGCTATTTATCATTATGAGTCGAAAAGACTTACAATTTATCTGTCTAGATAGCAGCTTACAAGCGAAAAAGCTCAAATCTAACTACGCAGCCAACATGGCTTACAATACATTCGAAAACTAGCTGACAAGCGAAAAGTAACACATCGAGGTAATCCTAACTGAGAAAGGATGAACCCACCGGTCCTAACACCGGCTATGCAATACACAGATCTGCGGCCAAAGATCTATAGCAAAAGGGATGCTGCTGCGAAGAGATCAACTCGTCATTCGCTACGTCCCTAGCAGCAAGATCTGGGTAACGATACGTCCAAGACCCCAGGAGCTGACAAAGGCCTCTGTCTGATCAAGGGCATTGACAGGGGAAGCAGTCATTCCTCCGGTGAGGGGTTCCTTGTCATGATAGACAAGGGCATTGACGAGCCTCCTGAGTTCAAGAACGAAGAGGCAAGAAATCCTCCTCCAGGGATGCTGGAGGAGAATTCCGCCGTTCATTACGAGACGGTAGCACGGTCACTTCGGCGCTGCACCTCACCGGGAGGCGGCCGGAAACATGACCTGCAAACATAATACACGAAGAAAATTCTTCGAACACACATGAGATATCATCTCCATCTTCTTTATGATGGTTATAAAGAGCAACAAGCCTCATAAAGTGGATCTTGGAAACTATTTCTATAGTACAAAGCGCAAATTCAGGATTCACAACTTGAAATTGCCATGAATCAACGAAAAACAAGCATTGAAGCCAGCAGTCGTAAGGACTCACGGCAAAGCACATTTTTGGGGATGAAGAACCCAAATGGCAAATACAGGGTTTATATAGACCTTGTGGAGACTCTTCAGTTGCTAAGATGAGTCAGTAGAATTCGAAAAGAGGGTAAGGTCAATCACTTACGCCTTGAAAAGCGGTAACAATCAATTACCCTACTAAAGGCTACGACGATTCAGTTGCGTATCCTAATAAATGACGGATGGTCATGATTCGGATGGACTTCCCAACGAAAGCGTGCTTATCTTCCGAGAAATTAGCGCGAAAATCAAGCAGACTATCAATTGCTGATGTCATAATTGGATATGCACAGAGATATCCTATTAAATCCCGGAAAGGACAAAACGGGCAAGTTGATTCTTGTTGTTAAAAAAGGGGGGAGAAACCCTAGCAACATTACATTAATGTTTCAAACATTACATTAATGTTTCAGCTAATTTCCTTGCTATTTTTCAAAATTCAAAAAGTCAAAGCAAATTCTTGATCAAGGAGTCATGGGGCGCGAACTGATGGCTCAGCTTCTCTACCTGCTCCACTTCTTGTTTCAGTTTCTCGCACTTGGCATTCATCTCATGATAGAGCTTCAGAGCTTCGTCAACCTTTTGATTTTGCTGCTCCACCTTCTGCTTCTCGGCTGCGAGGTTCTGGTGGCCGAGCTTCAAAGTTACGGCTGCGCGAATCAGAGTAACTCTTTTCATAAGAAATCTGAAACCCAGCCTGCCTTGAACTTTGGTCAGGAGATTTTGGCACATGCCACAAAGCAATTCAGCACTCTGGACAGAAATGGTCGCAGGCGTAGCCGCAGACAGCTGCTCCAAAATCCAAATGGCTTCAGTAAGAAACAGCCTCCTGTCGAAGGGCCCTATCTCCAGAGATCTCACAAATGATTGGGGGTAGGTGAGGCGCATCCGAACCACCCAGTCCACATCAGTTTGCTTCAAACCTAAAGCAATGTCAAAGCTAAGTTATGATGTCAAACTCGCAAGTGAATAATGCGAGATGCAAACAGCAAATCTCTACTTACCAGTTCCTTCCAGAATCTCACGAAGAGAAGGAATGCGCATTGCCGGAGTGGTCGAAGACTGTCCTCGCTCCATAGCTCTTCTGTCAGCTGCGAGCTCTAACCCCTCGTAGTCAGGAGGAAGAGTATAGGCCGCACCAGCTGCGACTGCATTCCCAACCTGCGAGCCCCAAAAGCTCCACGCAGGAATAGGTGCCGCCGACTCAGTCATCGCCGGAGGCAAAGTGACAGCCGAAGTCGCTTGGCGAGGGACACTCTCAGATGCGGAAGCATCAGCAACACTTGTTCTTACTTCCTCAGCGCCAGTATGGGCATCTTCCTCCATTAGCACAACATCAGCTTCAGGATCATCAGAAAGTTCGATGATGTCCTCAAAAGGTTCTCCTGCATACTCAGCAGCTGCGACGGGCTTCTCGGTATGGGAACTCGGAATCGGAACATAGGACGCAGAAGGCTGACTTCTTTGCTCCAGCGCAGCTTCCTCAGCATTGCCTGTGATATTAAGTGCGATAGTATGAGGTAACTCGTATTGTAAGTTATTTTACTATCTTTACTAAAGCTAAGAGCAAGCACCTCCACGCGAAGGTGTGATTGAAGTATCTTCGTCATACACTAAAGACGTGGAACCATGCCCTATTAATTTGTCCTCATTAAGCAGGTCCTTAAAAGGAGCGTGACCTGGGACGCGAAGAAACCAGTCATGTTTCTGTTTCAAGTTGCTAAGGTCTAGTACATGCATATCGCTCAAATAATTACCTGAAGGTTCTCCGCACTTGCCTACTAGCCAACGGCGGATGTCAGCCTTCGACACACCATGCTTTAACGCACCCACAATAACATCTCTATAAGTTACTGCGAGATTGAAGATCTCACCTTTATCGCCGCCTGCGATTTCTTCAAAGTCTGCTTGGGCTTGCTCCAGGGCTGCTGCATCCTCTTCTGGAACTGCATCCTCCTCCTCCGCCTGAGGAGTCACTACTTCGGGAAGCACATCTTCCTCCACAACTGGACGCACTAAGTCGTCAACATGCTGCTCTTCGAGGCTCCGCTGTCTCACACGCTCGAGCTCCTCCTCTTCCCGCTGCCTTCTTCTTTCAGCAGCTTTCGCGGCTGTCTTCCTGGACTCAGCAAGAACGTCCTCGCTTATGGGATCGTCTGGAATGCCAGAATGGGTATCTCTCTTTTGTCTCTTGGCCAAAAGGCCACCGATGATCTCATCATCATCATCATCTGCGAAGAAATGATTGGTTTAAGAAAGGATTGCAAGAGAATTACGATAATGAGAAAGGAAACGCGACGGAGATACCTCATGATTCTTCCTCATGCATCACCACTGTTCTTTCTTCTTCTTCTTCATCACTTTCTCTGGGCTCCCGCCTCTCTCCTTCTTCCTCCTGGTTGAATGGAACGAAAGTCTCAACTGCGAGCTCTTTCCGCACTTTGCTGGGCATGCGACCTTTGCCTTTATCCTTGACAGAAAGGGACCTCGCCGGAGGAGAAGTTGGAGCACTTCTGGGGGAAGAAATTGTAATTCCCTTCTGCCTGGGTCTCTTCGCTCTCGGCGCCGCAGTCGCTGGAGGGGACGGATCATCTCTGGGAGGAGACGAGGCCGGAGCATTATCTATCAGCGAGTCCGCAAAAGCGTTCATGACTGCGCGAATCCTGGTTTCGACCTCGGGGTCCATCCTCCAGGCTAGCAGAAACGACTGTCCTTGTCTTTTGGTGGCAACCACGCTGTTAACCAACGACTTGGAACGATCACCAGATGCGAATCTCCGCACATGACACTGCAGCAAACAAATACAGAATAAAGGCATCAACTTGTGGAAATCAAGAAGCTTAACGCATGCGGAAAAAAGTTGCTTACCTTAGCAAATGCCTCGCTATATCTGACGACATGCGTGTCGCCCTTCTTAACTGCGGCGATCTTTTCCTTCAGAATGACGTCAGGGCACAAATGGTTCTCACGATCCAACAATGAGTAGCAACCATACTCAGACTCGCTCAGACTGCAATTGGGGCGAAACGGAAAAGAATTTCTCTTGATCAAGGGAGCTCTACTTGGCTGAGCGGCCGACTGCGTCTCAATCCTCGTTTGCTGGGCGACCCAGTATGCGAGCCAGTTCTGGGAACAACCACCCTCGCGGGTACCTGCAGGCTGCTCAAAGGGAAGATTGTTCATGAAGACTGTCTTGCACTCCTTTGTTAGCAAGCACTTATAGCAACCTCTGATAATGGATTGGGGCCAGATTGATGGTGCCACTGCATCAAAGCCGAATTGGGGAGAAACTCGAGTGGGGTCAACATCCACGGTAATCCTCTCATACCTTTGCGTGAGCTCACGAATATGCTCTGCGAGGGCAGGAAGGGAACCTCGTAGACACCAGCAAAAGAACTCGCGATAGCGCTCATGGAAATGCGATCCCTCTTCAAAGAGAAGCTCTTCTGAGAAGACGACACCCTTATAGGGGTATAGCTTTGGAAACCATCGCACGTTCTCGATGCGCATGGCATAGGGCCTGGCAGTGAACTCTCGCCGCTTGTCACAGATCAAACTTCAAGCGCATTTGGTATTGATCGCTCCGAACCACCTCGCAGCCCTGCCACTGTTACGCTTCTCCGTCTCGCCTGGGGGACACCACTTGTCGGGTTTAAGAGCAGTTGGAGCATAGGATGGCCATCGCTCGAAGACCCACATCGTCAAGAAAGAAATGTTGACGAAAGTCAGTATATCGAGGCGACCACGCGACTCTTTCATGGCCAGAACCAGCTGATCAAGCCTATAGTACAGCGTGCCCAAGACCAAGGGTCCGAGTGCGACTCTCTGGCCGAGGGCGTGCCTCACAGAAAGCGGCAGAACGTGGTAAAAGACCCCATCATGTGGGTGACCGTCGATTAAGTACCTTGACAACCATGCACAGAGGAAAGCACAAAGGGTCAAGTGATAGCCTTTACCCTCCACGTAATTCTCGGCCTCTGGGTTCTCACTCAGAAGCTTTTTGGTGATGCTGCTGTTCGCATAGTCTCGAAAGAAGTACTGCAACCATTTGTTCCAGGTGTTCTTCGCGGACGTATCAACCAACTGCCAGTTTGGAAGAGCCTTGGTAGTGGTCCACCGGGTGGAGATTTTCTTTACCTCCGATAGGCATTCCTCCATCTACGTGTACAAAGCAATCTCCGCAGCCGTCCTCAAAGGACTCAAAGGGTCCACTTCACCCATGGGAGAAAGATCATACAGCATATGCACGTCCTCGAGTGTAGGGGCAGCCTCGAACTCAGCAAAGTGGAATGTGTGAGTCGCAGGCGAGTAGCGGGAAAGAAGGTCTAGAAGCATGGACTGGTCCAGCTTCACGGCAGCACCCTTCATAGCACGAACAAGTAAGTATACGCCGGCTTCATCAAGAGTCGCAGCATGATTGGTCAACACGTGGTCAATCCACTCGTCCATGTAGTCCAATTTCTGGACAAAAGCTTGGGTAGAAATCGCATTGTAGGGGAAGTACCCGTTTTCGATTCCCAATCGAACCACATCCTCGGAGCCAATTAACTCGAGCAAGGCTGAGTTAACCGGGGGAGTCAGTGTTAGCAATCCCTCAATTGGGACAGGAGCAGGCATTCTCTTCGCCTTAACTCTCGCATGGTAGAAATCTTTGCCACCTAGATAGGGGGCTTTTCGCCACAAAGCCTGCGGAAGATCGGTTATCTCTTCATCTTCCTTGGCGGGTCTGGTTCCTTTAGTCTTGGCCATTCCTACGGAAGAGCAAGAAAAATGGGGGAGAAAGGTGCTACACTTCAGTTTGAATTTCGAGATTCAAGGTATATGGGAAAGAAAGATGAACAGTTTCTGGTATCAATTTCAGAAACTAGAGGGTTGCATTATCAGTAATTTCAAAACCCCACATCCGAAGTTCTTATTATTGAAGGATTAAAGCAAAAGTGGATTCAAAGATCAAAGCTTCTTCACAAGTTTCATGAGTTTGCAGATCCAACACAGTTCAAAGTATACACTGGTATTTTAAATCGAAATTGAACAAGGCCAACCTTGTTTTCGCGAAGCCTGCTTGGATATGCACAATTGAAGAAGACGATTTGCAGTTCTGAACTGGTGATTGATTATCTGAATCTGCTCTCGAAGATCTCCGGGTACCATTCACTTTAAGAGAAAGAAGTGATGCTTTGCAACAATGGAGGATACAAAGTATTTATCCAAAAACAATGAAGGGTTGCGTCCTTTCATTAGTCGAATCGCAACCGTCACCGTCGAATCGCGCAATCACAGGACAAGCTGACGTCACGCCTAAAACCCTAAAAGCCAGACGGCACGACTCTAGGGTTTTTAGGTCATAATGGCACGCACGGGGGCTGAACTTACCCGTATTTGAATTGGTGCGTGGCGGCGACGCGTATGTTGGTTTCCGCGCATGGAAGTCTATACAGCTATGAGTCTTCACGCGCAGAAAGGGGGCTAATGTAGATAGTGCTTTCTGAGCTGACAGATCTTGGCCACGTGGCAACCATCCAGCACACCATATTGTGCTCCACACACACTGGATCACCAGCCGAGCTGATCCATGTGGGGGCTGCGAGATAGAGCCCTCGCATACCACTGCACGGGACTTGTAGGGACTTAGTGGTTTGGAGGCTAGAGTAAGCCCTGTCGCGTGCAAGCCAAGCCCGCACGCGACCTTTAGTAACTGCTTTGAGAGATTTATGGCACGAGCTCCATAAACCCGGTCAATCCGGTCAAACCCGGTCAACCTCGTAACGGTTCCGGTATTCGCGCACAACGTGCTGTAACGGTCCCTATATACTCGGACGAACGTGCCGTTATGGTTAAGCTAATTAAGCCGCCATTAATGGGCGCATTAACCACACTACAACGGTCACGTTCTCTGCTATATATAGGACGTTAACCTTTCCATACAAAGGAGAACACACTTGCCATACGCGGAAGCTCTGCCAAACCTCTGTCTCTCTCTCAGACATTACTACTGCCTTACTCTCTCCCTACACACAACCCCACTCTTCCTGTGCGATCTCTGATCCTCTACATACGGTGTACACGGAGGTCTCCCCGCCGGAATCTCTTATGCACAACTGGTATAGGAACTTGAGAATCGTTCTTAGGCAAGAGAAGAACCTGTAGATTCTAGAAGAGAAAGTTCCTGAGGGTCCAGAAAATAATACTGTTGCAGCCTTAAAGGCATATCAGAAGATCGTTGACGGTGCTACTGATGTAGCCTGCCTCATGTTTTTCACCATGAACTCTGAGCTCCAAAAGCAACATGAGAACATGGTTGCGTTTGATATGATCATACACTTGAATCAGCTCTTTCAAGAGCAGCAAAGGGTTGAGCGGTATGAAGTTTTCAAGGCATTGTTCGAATGTCATCTGTCAGAGAGAAACCCTATGGGACCTCACGTACTGCGCATGATTGGGTACTTGGAAAATCTCACATGCCTAGGGTTTCTAATAGGTCAAGAGTTGGCCAGTGATCTCATATCGCAATCGTTGCCTGATAGTTATGGACAGTTCATTATGAAAAATAACATGAATGAGATCAACAGGCCTCCGCCAGATTTACTCAATGCGTTGTGGACAGCTAAACAAAGCATCAACAAGGGAAAGGTCAAGGCCATAATGATGGTGAACAAAGGAAAAGGCAAGCGAGTTTCCTCTACCTCCAGAGGAAAAGGCAAGTCAGTTGCAAAACCCAAGGAAGTTTCCCTTAAACCTGCTGGTGGCGTTGCAAATGGCGTGACTAAGGGTGAGTGCCACTACTGCAATCAGCCTGGACACTGGAAGAGGAACTGCCCAAAGTATCTAGAGGATACAAGGCTTGTAATAGTGATTCCACCACCACCAGGTATTTTTGTTATAGATGTCGATTTAACTATCTCTTCATCTTGGGTATTGGACAGGATCTAAAGAGAAGTAGAAATTGGCTAAAGGGGAGATAGACCTACACATAGGGAATAGAGCAAAGGTGCATTGGCCGTGGGCGTGTACGAGCTATCTTTGCCTTCAGGATTAGTTTTAGAATTAGATAGCTCTTCTGTGCCTGCTATGAGCAGAAACATTATTTCTATTTCTTGTTTGGACGAGAAAGGTTTTACTATTTCAATAAATGAAAAATGTTTCTCCAATTATTTTGATAGTATGCACTATTGTAGTGTGCAATTATGTAATTGATTCTATATCCTTGGTCTAAGTAATCCTGTCTATAACATAAATACTAAGAGGATTAAAACTAATAATTTAAATCCTACTTACTTATGGCATTGTCGTTTAGGCCATATAAACGAGAAACGCATCTCTAGACTCTATAAGGATGGATTCCTAGACTCATTTGATTATGAATCATATGAGACATGTGAATCTTGTTTATTAGGAAAAATGAAAAAGTCCCCCTTCAATAAGAAAGGAGAGAGGACTAGCAATTGGCTCTCGTGCATACAGATGTATGTGGGCTATTTGCCACACCTGCCAGGGGTGGTTAACTTTGTTTCATTACATTTACTGATGATTTAAGTAGATATGGATTTGTGTACCTTATGAAGGTCAAATCCGAATCTTTTGAAAACTTCAAAGAATTCAAGAATGAAGTAGAGAAGCAACTTGGCAAGAGTATTAAGGCTCTACGATCGGATCATGGAGGACAATACTTAAGTCAAGAGTTTGACAACTATCTTAGAGAGTGTGGGTTCTTGTCCCAACTCACTCCACCCGGAACTCCACAATGGAATTGTGTATCCGAGAGGAGGAATCGAACTATGTTGGACATGGTTCGATCTATGATGTGTCAAACAGATCTTTCGTTATCTTTTTGGGAGCACACTCTATTATGTGCAGCTTTCACCCTTAACCGTGTTCCATCTAAATCAGTCATGAAGAATCCATATGAGATGTGGAGTGGGAGGAATCCCACATTGTTGTTCATGAGGATTCGGGGTTGCGATGTGTATGTAAGACGTTTACAAACAAAGAAGCTCGGGCCCAATTCGGATAAGTGTAAGTTTGTGGGATACCCTACAGAAACGAAAGGGTGTTATTTCTACAATCCTGCCGAGAACAAAGTATTTGTTGCTCGGACCAGCGTGTACCTAGAAAGAGAGTTTGTCACTAAAGGAGCAAGTGGGAGGACAGTATAACTTGAAGAAATTCAACAACCACAAACCACCAATCCTACTATGGAACACGAACGGAACCGCAAGATGTTGTGGAGGAAGTTATTCAGGTAACACAAGAACTTTGTAGGTCGAGTAGAGTGCACCAGGAGCCAGAGAGATATGGACTTCTCGTGACTGATCCAGGTGACGCGTTGCTCATAGATGATGAGCCTACTACCTATGGAGAGGCCATGAAAGGTCCGAACTCTCAAAAGTGACATGGGGCCATGAGATCCGAGATGGAATTCATGTATACCAACAAAGTATGGACTTTGGTGGAATCACCCCAAGGGGCTCGGCCCATAGGGTGCAAATGGGTCTTTAAGAAGATGACCGACATGGATGGCAATGTGATTGCCAATAAGGGCCGATTGGTGGAAAAATGATAAAGAAAATTCATGGTATTGACTATGATGAAATATTTTCCTCAGTCGCAATGACTAAATTCATTCGAATCTTACTTGCTATTGCAGCTTATCACGATTATGAGATTTGGCAGATGGATGTCAAAACAGAGTTTCTTTATGAAAACCTCCTTGAGAATGTGTACATGACACAACCAGAGGGTTTTGAGGATCCAGAGCATGCCCATGAAGTGTTTAAGTCGCAGCGATCCATTTATGGGTTGAAGCAAGCTTCTAGGAGTTGGAATCTACGTTTTAATGACGCACTCAAATAGTTTGGCTTCATCAAGAACGAAGATGAACCTTGTGTTTACAAGAAGGTTAGTGGGAGCTATATTGTGTTTCTGGTCTTGTATGTGGATGACATACTACTCATTGTAAACGACATTCCTACCTTGCAATCTGTTAAAAATTGGCTAGGAAAGTGTTTCTCAATGAAGGACTTAGGGGATGCAGCTTATATACTCGGTATCAAGATCTATAGGGATAGATCGACGAAGATGCTAGGCCTCAGTCAAATTAAATGTATAGACAAGGTGTTGAAACGGTTCAACATGCAAGATTCCAAGAAGGGATTCTTGCTCATGTCACATTGAATCACCATTTCGAAGGCTGATTGTCCTTCCAATGAGATTGAGAAGGAACGCATGAGTAGGGTTCCCTATGTTTCGGCCATAGGATCCATCATGTACGCCATGTTATGTACTAGACCAAATGTGTCAAATGCGTTGAGTATGATATCAGTCCAATACGGGTGAAAGTCACTGGAAAGCGGTCAAGAACATCCTAAAGTACTTGAGAAGAACTATCAATGCGTTCTTGATCTATGGAGGGGAGGAAGAGTTGCGTGTAAGTGGTTACACGGATGCAAGCTTCCAAATCGACAAATATGATTTCATATCGCAGTCGGGATTCATGTATTGCCTGAATGAAGGATTTGTGAGCTGGAAAAATTCCAAGCAAGAGATGGTTGCTGATTCTACAACTGAGGTTGAGTACATTGATGCATCGGGTGCCGCAAAGGAATTTGTTTGGATAAGGAAGTTCATTAATGAGCTTGGTGTGGTTCCTAGTATTGTGGATCCAATAGAGTTATGTTGTGACAACACGGTAGCGATCGCACAATCCAAGGAACCCAGGTCACACCAGAAATCTAAGCACGTACTAAGAAAGTTCCATCTTATTCGAGAGATCGCCGATCGAGGAGATGTGAAGATATGCAAGATTCCTACAGATGAGAATCTGTTAGATCCACTTACAATGTCGCTTGTTCAGCGCAAGCATGAAGGACAAACTAGATCTATAGGAATACGAGATGCACCAAATTGGCTCTAGTGCAAGCGGGAGACTGTTGGAATAGATGCCCTAGAGGCAATCTTATTTAGTATGAAAATTGTTTTTTGCTAGAATAATCATTGTATTATTTATAGAGATATTTAATATAATGAAGTCCTTAGATTAAAAATATGATGTTTATCTTAAATATCCCTAGTCCATTATATTGATTAACATGACGATCAACTATAGACTAGTATGCGGGTAGATTGATATGGAGATATCAAGTCTAGCACATGGGTATGCACTAGGGGTAATGGCAAACTGAATTGACCCACACGAGAAGTCTACATACAAGTTATCTAAAGTCACTAAGTGCTTCTCGTAGTGACAATGGAATAGTGGTCCTTACACTTGAAGTCACTAGATACTCTAGTTGTGAAATATCATGCTTTGATATTATCAAACGTTGCGCCTTAACCGGGTAACTATAAAGGTAGTTATCGGGCATGATAGGAAGCAAGCTTAGATATGGTAGTGATGTAGAGAGGATTTGTCCCTCCCACATAACGGGAGAAAATATCCGCGGTCACCGAGAGGTAGTGCTTATAGAATGTGTGGCCAGACTCAGATAAATCAAGATGTGATATTGATGTTATCTACATGGATAGGACTATTCCCAGGATTGAGAAACTATGGATTGGATATACGAGTGTTACTTGTATATCTCGTGTCCAATCTCAATATGGAGACAAAGGGATAATACAATACGGTAACATTAGTCACAAGGTTTGTCGGATTACTGACTATTTCTATTAGTTGGGTTGCACAGATGTCTTGTTGGGGCCGCTCTGTGTTAGTAATTGTTACTACAAACTAAGAAGAAACCTATGGGGTCACACTCCCTATGGATTTAATCGGACTTGGGAATTAATTAATATGATTAATTAAATAGAATGATCAATACGCAACTACTTGCAAACTTAGTAGGACTAATTTGCAAGGTGGACTAATCCATGTAAGGGCATGATTAGTAGAGGGCTAATATGTAGTTAACAAGGAGTTGTTAGACTATATAAAGAACACTTCTAGCTTGTTTTCTCATTAGTTTTGTCATAGTTGTTATCACACAAGATAGAGAGAGAACAAATCAAGGAAAGAGCCGATTGGTCTCGTTTTGCATGATCTTCTTCATCCTCCTTCCCTAGCTAGCACAAAGGTGTGGAGGATTCGGGATCAATCATAGGAGTGGACTTTGCATAGAAACTTGGAGACTATTTCAAGTGAAGTCATCAAGGAGACAAACTAAGGTACTTGATGTTCGCATCCTTTACCATCGTTATGAATTCTAGTCCTGTGATCCTTGGAGGGTATTGAACGAAATTTGATTTTTTTTATTCCGCTGCGTAATCCGTATCAAAACCTACCGTTCTCATCCGGTCATCCCGGATCGCAATCAAGTAGCTCCGACCGACCCACCCGATCCAACCCGCAATGTATAAGAAAAAATATTCGTAGTGGTAAACTCACTGTAGTGCCTCTGGTCACCGATCACAATGAAATGGTTTACCTAATGTCTGTTTTTCCATTCTAAAAAACTTTATGTGATTAAGTTTTTGGCTTGCTTTCAAAATCTTCCTGGTTTGATGATACCTCTAGGAAGGGGATTCATTGGATTGCTTGGACACGTCTCTGTTGTCTTCTTAATAAAGGGAGTTTTGGTTTTAAAGACCATTTTTCCTTCATAAATGCGCTTCTAGCCAAATGTTGCTGGAAGATTCTTGATCAACCCTCTTCGTGATTCTCTATCTACTTCTCTTCGAAATATTGTAAACAAACTCCTTTCATGGCTCACACTACTCCTCATACCTCCTCTGATGCTTAGAAAGCCATCTGCAAATGAGGGGAAGTGGTTAATCAAGGCTTCCAAGGAAAGATTGCGAATAGTGAGAAAATCTTAATCATATCCTCTTGGTGGGTGGATGATGTGCAAGGGACTTCTATTTCCAATGAGTTTAGTAGTGAGCATTCTCGGTCTCGGATCACTTGGGTGAAGTAGCTGATTTTTCATGATTCCAGGCACTGGAACCTTATGTTAATTGGCTCTTTTATTCCCTACTTGGCTTTGTCGGCAATTTGATAAAGGCATATTGATTGCAGTCTTTATGAGCTACCTGCCGCCGGTGACTTTCTCAGGGCTCCGCAGGAGAAGGGGCTGGTCCCAACCGATGGAGTAAGAGCTGCCTATTTGGAAGCACTCAAATTCTGGTACCTTCTCTATCAAACATGCCTATCTTCTTGTAAACTACATCTCTTCATCACCTAATATCTCATCTTCTATAATCTATTTCCAGTCTCTATCTCTGCTCCTTGGAGCAAGCTCTGGTCTGTCAAGATACTATTCAAAATCAAACACCTTCTCTGAGAAATTCTAAACATTGCTCTTTCCTCTTGGTATAATCTTCACCGAAAAATCTATTGTTTTGATCCTTCATATCGGTTTTGCTCCAATCTTTGTAAACCCGATAGTCACATTTTTGCTCACTGCCCTCAAGTTAGGCTTCTTTGGAGTAGGGTGCATGTCTCTAACCCTTATTCTAGTGTTTCCTCTTTTCAGAATTGGGTTAAGAGTTGGTTAAGATTGTCTTCAAATAAGCCAGATTTGATTTGGTTATGGGCAGCATCAGTTATTTGGACATTCTGGAATAGGAGAAATGTGAAAATCTTCTCGGATAAGGATATCACGACTGATCAAATGTTCCATGAGTCAAGGACTCCCGCTATTAATTACTATGCACTTTCCACATCAGTCTCCACAGACAATTTTACTGCCCGCTAATTCTTTTCGGTTATCTTTGCATGGCTACCTCTAATTGGATTGATTCTTTTTATTGCACATAGATGCAGCCCCGGTTTGGTTCTGCAGATGGTCTTGAAGAGTGATTCTTGTTTTGTGTTGTTGGCAGGTTGTGCATGTCGCCTCTTTTAGCCAGCTTAGCTTCATGCTTAGTTGTCCAGTTAGTTTAGCAGTCTTAGTTTGGTTAGTTTGTGACCATGCCTTTTGCTCTCCATGTTCTCTGTTTGGCCTGGTTCAGTGTCGCTTTTGTGCAGTTCCAGTGTAGTTTCGTTTGTATCTTTTGGTTTTGTATTAGCTTATGTATGTTTGCTTAGGTAGTTGATTTGTTGGCTTAGCTTTTCGGGTTCTTTAGCGGCCAGATGTTTGCCACATGTACGTTTTAACCATTTTCTTTTTTTTTTTTCTTTAATGATGATGTTCTTTGTTTTGGTGAAAAAAATAAAGGCTTAATTACTCGATGCATACCTCCAGTATGCCGAAACTATCACATTGCAACTCCAGTTCTAAAACTAGCTGATTGCATCCCCCATTTGCATAAAAGACGTCAATGTCCAACTGGAAATTAATTTTCATCGCAAAATTAACATACTCGGAAGGCATTATTCCACACAGTGTGATGAGTTTGTATCATATACGATGTGCACTTTAGGAAAGTACATTAACTGGTTTTGAGTTTGATGATTAAAGTTCGTTCCTAATTTGACATTGACGTCTTTTTTTTTAAATGGGAGAAGCAATCAGCTAGTTCTAGATGATAGCTTCGGTAAACTAGAGATAATTAAGCAAAAAAAAAAAAAAAAAAAAAAAAAAAAAAAGGTACATGCATTGCATTCAAACTTTCTAATAATTGACAGTAAGGGTCTGTGGCATTATCAGTAAATTCACTACGAGCCAAACCCAACTCGATTTGATTTCGCATCCACCCCCTCTGCTCTCCGTTGCAACAGCCACCAGATTTGGTAAAGAGTAGGATGAACTCTCACTCTCTCTCTCTTTCCCTCCGGCGTCTTTAGGAACCACCAGTCTTGGTAGCATCTACGGTTTTTTAAGCCCTAGCCAACCATATCACCCGAATTTTAAGCAGAGGAGGGGATGGAGAGAAACCCCTGAATTCGGAGGAGAAGGAGGAGGCGGAAACGATTCCTTTTGGTCATGGGTTGTTTTTCAATTGGGGATCTCGATAACAACCTTACGACTCTCTTTGTCTCTCTCAACCGACATCATGGCTTTGTGGTCAGGAAAAGAAAAGTGAATAAAAGAGGAAGGGAGAGAGAGAGAAGAGATTTTTTTTTTCATCTATTCTATAAAATAGAACGGTTGACTTACTTTCAACCGTTAGATTAAATCCACCCTAGCCCTTAGATTTCACCTACCACCCACCACTTTAGTAACTTCTCCCAACTTCCTCCACACATCTTTAACTTCTCCCATTTTTGTATTGATTGAGTAAATCAACATTTGTCATTTTTCTCTCTTTCAAGATTTGATATTTCAGCAAGTATATGTGTGGATGCATATTTTCATTCTGGGTCCTATCGTTTTTTTAGATTTTTTGATTGCGATAGTGCCCTCGGGCACGGGCAATCCCCTAGTTTGAGGATAAGGGAAGAAAAGACTTATACAGTAGGGTATTTTTCATTTGAGGGTAAAATGGGTACTTAGTGTGTTCCGTTTGTTGATGTTAGTCACCGTCCACTGAGAGGGGGGTTTTCGTATATCCCCAAACACGAGGGGTGGATTGGTCTTTATCCCATACTCAAGAAGTGATTTTTGTCTTCTACCCCATAATAATTGATTTCCCATAACAGACAGAAAAGAAAAAAAATCTTCTTCCTTCTTCAGAGAGAGTGAGAGACGCAAATTGATTCAATTCCTCGAAAGAGAAAAACTGCTCGGCCAAGACAGAGATGAATTGGATTTGAAACCCAAAGACCCATTTCTTGTGTGCTGCAACAGAGGATTCATTCGACGCCCATGGCGGAATCCGGAGTTTCCCCTCTCTCCAACCCTTTTCAGGTTTGTTCTCTCATTTTTATCTCACCCAAACACGGCAAATAATGAGAGGATAATATCATTTTTCATCCCATCATTGTATCAACCTTTGCAAACAAGGGTTTCAAATCATATTCAGATCTGAGAAACAAACCCTTCATTCTTAACAAATTGAAGTGTTCTTCCGAGTTTTCTTTAGTCTCTATTTCTTTTAATCAGACTCTGTAATTGATTTTTTTTTTTTTTTTTTTTTGGCTTGAATTGAATAGTTCTGCTCTCTTCTCTATATGAAATTTAAGTGGGTATGAACTAGGCCCTAGAAGCATATTCTAACTGAAACTATTTTGATGTTTTGTTTCCCCTAGCAGTTTACAACGGCATTTGTTTCCAAGACCCTGATATTGGCATACCAAAGCCTTGGAGTAGTATATGGAGACTTGACAACATCACCTCTATATGTATATAAAAGCATATTTGTGGGGCAGTTTGTAGGGGAGTTGAAGGAGGGTGAAACTGAGGAAGCGATTTTCGGCGCCTTCTCGTTGATATTTTGGACCATAACGTTAATACCTCTTCTCAAATATATATTTATCGTATTGAATGCCGACGATAACGGTGAAGGTGAGCTTGGATCAACCAAAATTTAGTAAAAAGCTAATCAGTATATATACTTCATTTGGTTTTTTACATTTTACTCAAAGTGTATTTTTATTTTCATGTCAGGTGGTACATTTGCTCTGTACTCGCTGCTTTGTAGGCACGCAAAGCTAGGTTTACTTCCCAATCAACAAGCGGCTGATGAAGAGCTGTCTACTTATAGATATGGCCATTCTCGACGTGGCACATTATCGTCACCGCTGAAAAGATTTCTTGAAAAGCATAAATCAATTCGGACAGCACTACTTATTGTGGTGCTACTAGGGGCATGCATGGTCATAGGTGATGGCGTTATTACTCCTGCAATATCAGGTAAATTCAGGTCTCACCAAGGAAAGATTAGTTGATTAGAATTCTTTGTGATCAGTTATGGTTTATCTATTTTTAGTACAAACCAAAGTTAATCAATTGTAGCTTTTGTTTTATTGGGATAGTTTATTGTTGACGTCTTCCATAAATTAACAGTCAGTTTCTTAAACTATTCAGCGCACGATGATTCATGGTTTATGTTGGTAATCTGCTTCCAGTTTCTAAAATAGATTAATTAATGACTTGATGGCCGTCAACACTAATCCAGTAATTTCATATTCAGGACTCTAGTAAAAGCACGGTGCTGACTTATTTTGTCATCGCTGCGAAACATTGTTTTGCATTTTGCATATGGTGGTCCTATTGACGGTCAAAAGGTCTTTCAAGTTGCACTTGAGCTTTGAGAACTATTGACTTTAAGGATGTTTGCCCAG
Organism: Linanthus parryae; assembly: GCA_023055425.1. Lineage (NCBI taxonomy): Eukaryota > Viridiplantae > Streptophyta > Magnoliopsida > Ericales > Polemoniaceae > Linanthus > Linanthus parryae. Next base: position 39,227,638 of record JALGPY010000001.1, on the reverse strand, counting down.
ATCTTTGGGCTAAAAATGGTTATTAGTTGTTTCTTCCTAACCATCAGACTAGCCACCCTTTGAAAGAAAATCATCTGGATTTACACGTGGAACGGGTGTGCCACACTTTGTCGTTACCCTCTCTAAACAGCTACCTCTCTTTCGCTTCTCTTCAACTGGAGAGCTCCATGTCCTTCAGTAGACAACAACTTCTCTCTTTCTGTCATCTAAATTCAACTCAACAATTAGTAGTTCAGAGTTTCGGGGTAGTAGACTGTGGATCAACGATGTGATGGAACCGTGATTGAGACCACATGTTGAGGTAGTTGCATTGAGTGTTAATGAAGGTGTCGTGGTGTGTGGCTGTGAGGAAGACGATAGGTTTCGGCGTAAAGTCCAAATAGGGGTCTATTAGGTGGCTGTTGTTATTGGTTCTTAATACTAGAAGAATTGAGAATTTTTCTGTTTATTGAATTTTGTTTACTTCAGAAACTTTTTTATTTGAATCTATAATTTCAAAATATATGTTTAGATGACCTAATTAGATCTACTAAATTCTGTTTTTTATATAAAGAAAGTACATACAAATCCTCCTACAGTGCGGCGACCAGCGTTTCCTTTTTACTCAAAATTTGATAAATAAGAATATTTTGTGAAATTTTTATATTAGATTTTCAAGACTGTATACTTTTATTTAAGATTCAAAATGTTCTAGAACATAATTTTGGCATTTTCTTTCAATTTAGTAACTTTAAAGTTTGGTAGTGCCCTCAGGGCATGGGACCATATATTAGCATATAATAACTGCAGTGTGCTTGAAATTCGCTCAAAAATTGTAATTTGGTTATTTTTATAGAAGAGTTTATAGATAAATATTGTTACTTACCACACTGGATGTTTTTATTGGTGTTTAGCAGTGTTCTCGAAATTAGTTTAACAGGTTACCTGAAAGACTGTTAATTCTTTGATTTAGAGGAACTAAGAAGACTTGATTTATGTTGTGTTAGGGTAAATGGGTAATAGCACATTTGTATTTAGGTACATATATAATAAGGGGACTCTAGTGAAATTCAGTAACTGCACCAATCAAATCAGTGGGTTGCTCATGTATTTAATGAATTTTACTGTGGTTAGAAGTTCAATTGTAAACTGGCTCCTTTTCTTATGAAAAAATGCAGTTTTGTCAGCAGTTTCTGGGCTTCAAGTTGCAGTACATAAGTTGGCTGACAGTAAGTTGCTGGTCTACTGTTGGTTATAATCCATTTGACTGTTTTGAGGTCTCTTTATGCTTCCTTTGACTACCTTTCTTGTTTCCTGTTTTCTTAATCTAGGTGATGTGTTATTACTATTGCTTGCCTGTTCTATCTTGGTTAGCCTATTTGGATTACAACATTATGGCACCCACAGGGTAGCTTTTATCTTTGCACCCATTGTTATTCTTTGGTTGATATCAATTTCTTCCATTGGGTTGTACAATACAATAATCTGGAACCCAAGAGTTCTCCGTGCGCTATCTCCATTATATATCATCAGGTTCTTTAAACATACTGGTAAAGATGGTTGGGTTTCTCTTGGAGGGGTCCTTCTCTCAATCGCAGGTACTTGGTATTTCCTGTACTCATTAGCTTGGTTGGAGCAGTTTGTGATTCACAAATCTACTAGTTTTAGAATGTGCTTAAAGTTGCAAGTTGTAACTAAATAAAACTGTGTAGACCCAAGTGTACTGATATTTCTCTGGTGATTCCACCTTTACTTACAAATCTACATTTTATCAGGTACCGAAGCTATGTTTGCAGATCTTGGCCACTTCACCACCTTGTCTATAAGAGTAAGATACCCGTTCTAAATTACCACAAACATGAATTAACTGAGTCCACATGATGATGATGATGAAAAGGGTTACAAGTTTATTAGCTCTCTGCTGGTTGATAAACCCTGGTATTACTTTTACGAGTTCCAGTTAGAAAGTCTAATGCTAACATGTGAGCCAGTTCATTTAGAGTGAGTTTGGGACTTATTTGCAACTTAAGCCGACTCATAAATTTATGTCAAAAAAGTCTACGGCAAACAAAAGATAAAGAAACACGATGTGCGTGTTTGGTGTAAAAGTTGTTAAGTCCAAAAGTTTCTAAAAAGCTTCAAAAACCCATCTTTTTCTTAAGCTCATATTTACACTAAGAACTTATAAATTAAAATCCAAAAGTTCAGCTTATAAGTTACACGTCAAACACTACTTATAAGTAGTCTACAACTTATAATCCAGAATTGACTTATAAGCAGCTTATGAGTCATACCAAACTCCCCCGTAGTGGGTTGCATTACTAATTTGGAACAGATCATACATTTGAAATGTGATTGTGAAGATGTTGAGTGAGTCCATGAATGTAGGTATGTAGTGTCAGTAGTTGGATGCTACAGTCACAATAAAATGTGATCATAACTGAAGTTAAATTGTGAAGATGATAATTGTTTTGTAGTATAAAAGAACTTGAAAGTAGAGTAATGGACATTGAAACAAGAAAGCAGTTTCCTCTGACTTTATTCTTGTATGCATGATTGTATCCTTGACAAGTAATGAGCCTGCAAGTGGAGTATTTGATCGACAGTGAAGTTGCTAAACATCAAGGACATAGATGTCCAAGCTTAACTTAAGTAACCATTCAACTTCAGATTGTCAAAGCTTGATATAGACTACGCATTCTTTTAATTAACTGCAGGTTGTGATCTTGCCATTCATTTTCGTGTGTGCAGATTGCTTTCGCCTTAGCTGTCTACCCCTGTTTGGTGCTACAGTACATGGGCCAGGCTGCGTATCTGTCTAAACATCCATTATCAATTCCTACCGCCTTTTATGATTCTATACCGAGTAACTGATTTTCCCTTTACCATTTATTATTGTCAACGGTTTGTATGTTAATCCAAATTCATTAAACATTGTTTCAACTGCTGGTTGTCTTGCAGGTTCAGTGTACTGGCCTGTCTTTGTTATTGCAACTTTGGCAGCAGTTGTTGCAAGTCAGTCTATCATCACAGCCACATTCTCTATTGTCAAACAATGCCAGGCCCTTGGATGCTTTCCGCGTGTCAAAGTTGTCCACACCTCGAAAAATATTTACGGGCAAATCTATATACCAGAAATAAACTGGATACTTATGATCATTACTCTTGCGATAACCATTGGTTTCCAGGATACAACTTTAATTGGAAATGCTTATGGTAAGTTAAACTCATTTCCAGACTCTCTCTCTCTCTCTCTGTCTCTCTCTCTCTCTCTCTCCCCTTGGCTTTGCTTCGTTTTATCTTGCACATATATGATTGTTTCCGGGTGAAAGTGTTTAGTTTCAAAAAGGACACTTTCACCTCTCAATGAGCCGAACTTAAAGTAAATACACTCTGATTGTAACTCCCTTAGTCAGGAAGTAGGGTCTCTCACTGAAAAAACAAAAATTAGAGACCAATTCGACCCCATGTCGTGCATAAAGTTTAATATACCGTTGGGTAATGCCTAGAATTTTCATAACATGAGGGCGAATTTGTCCCAAAAATTGTTTCTTTTTTGACGGTTCGCCAGTCCCCAATCCCAGACCAACGGTGTAACAATATGGGGTGTAAGTTTTTTGAAGTTCGGCTCAGTGAATGGGTGAAAGTGTCCTTAAATGGAACTGGGGGGGTGAAAGTGTCTTTTACCCAATTGTTTCCTGAATTTGACTTTTCTATATATCTGTTTTTTGGTGTGTAAGTTTTTTTGAAGTTTGGCTCAGTGAATGGGTGAAAGTGTCCTTCAATGAAACTTTGGGGGGGGGGGGGTGAAAGTGTCTTTTACCCGATTGTTTCCTGAATTTGACTTTTCTATATATCTGTTTTTTCTACCAGGCCTTGCTTGCATGACGGTGATGTTCATCACGACTTGGCTCATGGCACTTGTTATGGTCTTTGTTTGGCGAAAACACATTCTATTCGCGCTATCATTTCTTCTCTTTTTTGGCTTCATCGAGGGTGCCTACTTGTCATCCGCACTCATAAAAGTTCCTCAAGGTGGATGGGTTTCCCTCGCAATCACTTTCATCTTCATGTCGGTCATGTATGTCTGGCATTACGGAACTTGCAAGAAGTACAACTTTGACCTGCACAACCGGGTTCCTTTGAAATGGCTGCTTGGTCTTGGCCCAAGCCTAGGTATTGTTCGTGTCCCTGGAATAGGCTTTGTGTACTCAGAATTAGCCACCGGAGTGCCTGCAATCTTCTCCCACTTTGTGACGAATCTTCCAGCTTTCCATTCTGTGCTGGTTTTTGTCTGTGTGAAATCTGTTCCAGTGCCTCATGTCTCACCAGACGAACGCTTCCTCGTGGGCCGTGTCTGCCCTAGACCCTACCGGATGTACAGGTGCATCGCCAGATTTGGCTATAAAGACATCCAAAAAGACGACGGGGACTTTGAAAACCTTCTAATCCAAAGTATAGCAGAGTTTATCCAGATGGAGTCAGAAGAACCTTCCTTGTCAAGCGCCGACGGTGGTGGTGCTGCAACATTTGATGGGAGGATGGCTGTTATAAGCACCAAAACCATGGAAGCAAACCCATTCTTGATAATATCAGAGCAAGAGGAGGATTTTGATGCTGTTAGCACAATCCAGAGCAGCAAATCTGTAACCCTCCAGAGCTTGAGATCATCTTATGCTGAAGAAGAACATTCCACAGTAAGAAAGCGACACTTGACTTTCCAGTTATCAGATAGCCCAGTGATTGACCCTTCAGCTAGAGAAGAGCTTGAGGACCTCCTCCAGGCAAAAGAAGCGGGGATTGCCTATATATTAGGGCACTCGTATGTAAAGTGCAGGAGATCTTCGTCGTTTTTGAAAAAGCTTGTCATCGATGTGTACTATTCTTTTCTGAGGAAGAATTGCAGGGGACCTGGCGTGGCCCTCAACATTCCTCACATTAGTCTTATAGAAGTTGGAATGACATACTATGTTTAGCGATTCAAGGTCAGTTTCGTGTGACCTAACAATTGGCTTATCGGTACCAGTATTTGTTGGTAGTCATCTCCTAAGGAGGGCCCTTTCATCATATATGGAATATATGTTCTTAGGCACTTTTTGTTTGCCTTTGTAGTAGTATTATCTGAGCTGGAAGGGATGTTGTAAGTTAATACTGGGTTATTATCGGTAGAAATGAAATATTATTGGGCTACTTCCTCACAGTGTTTGCATATTAGATGTTTCTGAAGTTATGTGTTTTGATGTTTTATGTTGTGAGCCTTGCGTGCTTGAACTAGAATCTCATAGCACGTCTTCATGACTTTGAATCCCCGTGAAGACTCAGTAAAAGGTTCCCAGCAATCATCATGTAGTATATTTATGGTTGCTTTGAGATTGCACTATTCATTTATTGGTTACCACTGCGTTCCTTCTGTCTCCAATTTGACTTTTTAACTTGTATCTTGATCACTTTGAGCAGGTGATTTAGATTGCAAAACAATACAATTTTTTGATAATTTTTTTCACTGTCATAAAATAACTTTTACTCTACTGCACCATGAAAAGATTATAAAAAATTGCATCATATTGTTATCAAAGTCACCAGGCTAAAGTGGCCTAGTGAATAGTGGTAAAACTCAAGTTGGGGACAGAGAGAAAACAGAGTGGTAATATGTACATGTGTGGCTAGGATGATATCCGACTTACAGTCGGGAGCACAACAATCGCCAACTCGTTGCAATTTTATGGACAAATAAGACAACATATATCAAGATTAAAATTCACGTATATTGAATCTCGCCTTCGTTACATAACCGATGACATAACTAAGTAGAAAACTGAATATCAAAAGGTAAGCATCTATTATACGATCATGAACCAGCCAAAGAGAACATCCTACCTAGGGACTAGCCGTCGTTAACAACAATTTACGAGTTCTGTAGATTTCTCTGTATCATGGTAATCTTTCAATGAACTCTACCAAAGTACGAGTTCTAAAATTAATCCAACTGAAGAAAAAGAAAAATAGCACAAAGTAGAGGCCTCAAGAATTGGCGACAAGTGTATTTCAAATGTTGGATTATTGGATCAAAAATGTAGACTTATTCATGTGTGGCTAGGATGAATATCCAACTTAAAGTCTGGAGCACAATCGCCAACTCGTTGCAATTTGATGGACAAATGATACGACACTTGTCAATATTAGAACTCACAGATTCATATTGAATCCCGCCTTCATTACTTAGCCGATGACATAACATAGTAGAAAAACAAAAATGAACCAAACATCAAATGCTGAGCATCTATTATCATGTATATTGTATACGATCATGAACCAGCCAGAGAGAACATCCTACCAAGCTAGTGAACAACAATTTAAGAGTACCAAGTTATTGCAGACAGGACTATGAAATGTTATTACATGAGCACAGACAAAGCTAACGATGTAAACATTATGAAATGATGAATCCAGCCCACAGCTATTTTTCTGGAGGCTTCGAATTAGCCATCTCTAGTTCATTCTTGCAGTTCTCTCTCAAATCTTTTATGGCAATCAGATTGGATTCCTGCCATACAAAAGAGAAACTAGTTGTCATCTTCAAATCACAATTGTTATATGGCATCTTGCATGAAATTAACTTTGATGAAATGACCAGCAAAGCCATTGTAGTTAAGTCGCAGATAAAACTTCATGAGTGAGTGTAGTTAATTAAAATGCTTAACCATGCCCTAAATGGCCTGCCAGTTTCCAGAATAAATGTCGACCTAAGATAATACCTTCTTCAGGGGGGTTGTTTTCCTATCATCTCTACTCTGTTTCTTTTCTGACACCCTAAATATGTCCGAAAGATACTCAGGTAAAGCATCTTTAGGGAACTGATGTTTCTCATAGCAATCAAATGCTTTCCATTTGCAGCAACTCACCATATGATGACATGATCTGGCTGCTTATGGGGGAAGTTACCCCCATGCCCCTGAGGACAACTCACATTGGTGTAGAGTTCGGTTTAAATCAAGGCTCTAGGCAGCAGTGTAAGCCAGGCACACCCAAATCAGGGCTGCCCAGGAAAGGCTTTGGGCTGCTGTACCACAAAAGGGGTAGGTTGGCATGACCAGTGCAAACTTCTCACAACCAAGTACACCATTTGAGGTCAGGCACACAGGGTTTTGGGTTTCTCAAAAATTACCATTAACTATATAACTAATTAATAATCCTATTTAACACAATCCATTGATGTAATACTAAATATTCAGACTATATGGTCCTGCTTTGAAACCGTAAATCCCACGTCATAGCTAACAATGAATATACTCCCTATGTCCCGTTTCTACTCTCCAACTTTCCTGAAAGGGAAGTCCCAGAGTCATACTTTGAAAAAAGTTACCCCATTTTTAAAATTACTTCCCTACATACCCAATTTTAAGAAGAAACAAAACAATTGAAAACTCTCAATCCTTGCTTTTTTGCAAGTACAAAGTGATTCTCTATATATACAAATGCAACAAGAGACAAACTAGGAATTCCCAAAATCAAGCCTAGTCACCATCGTCTATATTGGTACTGTCCGTTTCTCAGAAAAAAATATATTGGTAATGTCCAGGTTCATAGGGTATGGAATTGACTTTTGATGAGAACGGAAAATATAGAGATACTGGGTATTAAAATATGGTTGGAAGGAGTGAAGGCTTCCAAGTATGAAAGGCTTTGAATTGTGATCACAATATTTGAATGATTTGGACAAGGGTAGTTTGACAAACGGCTATAATAAGGGTTGGGAAAGCTTTTGGCTGGGGATGGAAAATGGGGAAATTTAGGAGATTCTAGAGTAAGGTGATCCCTTACGAATGGCCAAACATTGAGCTAGATGATTGATAAACATTGAGCTAGAATATTCCTTCTTTTCTTCTTTATTATATTTATTGTTCCTACTTTTTAGCAATCCAAAAAGAAGCGGCATGTGTGACAAAAGACAATATAGTAAATTTATCAAGTCAGATGTATCTGCTTAACCTTTGTGAAAAGTCCACCTCGGCGAATATTTAGGAAGGAAGGAGTACCATCTATCACACATGAATATATTAGGACAACTAGTGTCATGTACAAAAGAAAATGACAACAGCCTCTTTCATGTGGCAATGTTGGGTTTCAAGGGGCATCATTCCCAAGAACTTGGACATGAGTAAGATTGGACAAAATTGGTAAAACTCAGGCTTAGGCTTGGGCTTGGACGGGGCAGCCAGCCTTCCAAAGTTGAACCTTGTTCCCTGATATGCCTCCATTCGTTTCAAGGCAGTAAGCACTAGCCATGGTTGGCTAGGAAATTTGAGAGGGGGCATAAGACTTGGTATCCTGGTGGGATTTATCTGGTTTGATAGGCTAAGGTATTTGGGAGGTGATATCATATACTTCTAACTTCTCCCCTCAAATTCTAATTAAAATCATACACCAGTATACCACCAGGTAGGTGAGATGAGCCAGGTTTGAGGGAGAGAGAGGAGAAATGAGAGGAGCTATGTGAAGACCAAAATAATCTTCAAGAATTCAAGAATAAACTAAAATAATTTGTCGCCCCTATCCTCTAACAAAGGAACAAAAGATTTGCTTTACTCCATAATCGACCTCATATCCAGTATCACCCATACATAAGAAATAACTCTTTTGAGATGAGCGAGATTTGAGGGACGTGCAGAGAGGAGATATGAGAGCTATAAAATGACCAAAATAGTCTTCAAAGAATAAACAAAAATATTTGTTATCCCTATCCTAACAAAAAGGGCAAAATATTTGCTTTACTCTACTAGGTCTCATATCCAGTATCACCCTTACATGGAAATAACTTTTAATTTTACTTTATATCCCTCGTCACGTACATCATAAGGTAAAACCCATTGAACCTGTTATTCTAGCTTTCTCAATCCCTCCCCCAAACGAGACTAGGATATAAGCATAATCTGAACTTGTTTCTGTAAAGAAATCAAATAAGAAGTATGGTATGTGATCCTGTGCGGTCTTACAAAAATTCGCACCTTAGCCAATTGCAATTTTGATCATGTGTTCGGAACATTGTACACTAGCATCCCAGATTGGTGAATTGGTTAATTAGAAAGGCTTTCACTATATTCAAGTAACATGATTATACTTGAGGGGAAACTCAAAGCTAAATATTCTAAGATATGGCCAAAAACAAAGTTACTCAAATGTTATTAAAAAAATGCATCATATGCTGGTCCTGAATCCCATAAAGATATAGGAGTATGGTATTCATACCAAGCAACTCAAAGACGTCTACCACTGATGTATCTAATTCCTTTAGGCATCACATTTTGTGATCTTGTTCCTATTCCACGAGTAACATAGGTCCAGTAACAATGTACAACTTATTTTGAAACTCCATGACGTCTTATACAAGTATTTAGTTGTGGGGTAATTAGCAAATTAGAATGATTGCATTACAAGTCATCAACATGACGTGGACATTTATGAGGATAAGGGATTAATCAATAATGTCAGGAACTATAAGCATTTGGCACCACACTTTATTTGGAGGAAATTAGGAAGTTAATTAAGAGACGACAGAGAAAGGTAATTATATGCCACAAAAGAATGCATTCCAAATTTCATGCAAGTAAACCAACATCTATCCAATAGCTCCAATGTCATTCACATAATAAACATGTGATAGAAGATGTAGTACTTTATATCATTAACACAAATCAGACTAGATAATCTCCAAAAAGACGTGGTAACAGGAGTTAAGACTTACAAGCTGATTGCCTTCACGGATGAATATATCCTCCATATGCAGGAACATTGATCTCCACTGAGTCATGAGATCAGATTCTAGCTTAGGGACTTTGTAGAAACTTCCTTGATTGAGTTTATTGATTCCTTTGTCCCTAGAACACCTCTGGGCAATAATATTTGCTTCCCTTTGACTTTTCTTTATGGCTAAGAAGGTACAACATGATAGCCGAAATTGAAACAAGCTTAAAAAAATTGAAACAAACTAATAATCAAATCGGCGAATTTTGTTCAATCATTAACTTACCAGCTATTCGACCCTTGATATCCTGGTAATTAAGGTCCGACCAAATATAAGCAGCTACAGCAAACAACATAATAAACCACATTCTCGTCAGATTTGTGCATCAACAGTTAACTAAGGAGTAAGAATAAACACCCTAAAATAGTTGAATTCAGAGGGGAAAATGAATGCTTAGAATACAAAATGGCCTATATGTATCAAAATTACCTTTGCTACAAAAAGAACAAGAGCAAGCCTTGATCAAGTCTACATCTGCACTTGAATTAGAGCTACCAGCACCCTTTAGTCCGACGCATTTTTCCAGTCTAAAAGACTTGGAACCCTGTAAACCAGACATTTTCGGCCATTCAACAGACCGGTGCTTCCCTAATGGGATACTATCAGCAGCAACATCTTTGCAACTGTTTTGGCTACCTAGAGCAACCGAATCCTCGAATTGCAAATCACTTTGCGCAACTTCAGAAGTAATCCCATCATCATTATTACCATTCCCTTCAGCAGCATTACAGGACTCAGAAGCTGTAGGCACCAATACATTCGAATCACAGCTCTGTCTAGACGCATCGGCATCTTCCACAACATTTTCAATGACCAAATCGCCCTTGTCTGGATTCAAACCCCCACAAAGCGAACTCGACTTATTCATTTCAGAGGGTATCCTTGAGATACCAGTTACCACATTCCCGGATAGCGAATTGATCTCGCTGCAAACCTGTTGCAAAGAAGAGGATCTTTTAGGTTTGGTGTTCTCATCTACAACACATCTGGTCACACACTTCTCTTTGATGATGTTCTCAACCCCTTGACACACTTTCTGGGTAAACTTCAGATCCCCTTTTTGGCCCTCACAATCAACACCAGATCTCTTTGGTGGGTTTTCCAAAACCAGTGAAGAGACCCTCTTTCTGGGTCGATTTGTTAAGTCGCCCAAAACTGGACGCGACCCTAAAACCCCGTCAGCAGAATCAGCCTCTGCCATCGTCAAATTCACTCTGAATTCCAACTCTGATGGGTCTAAATCGCCAAATTAATCACCCCAGAGATCTGATACACGGAAAGGAGATAACGGGTATGAATTATTTCGTAAAGATTAGCAGATTGAGGAATGAACAGACAGACCCAGAGAAATAAGAAGGGGGCAGTGATTTTAGGGCATGTAAATGTATGATTTAAAGGATAGATCGGTGAGATGACGTACCTTAAGAGAGAGCATTCATCGGAGATTTGCCAAGGGAAAGAATCGACGTTATGATTGAAGATGAGGAGGAGGAGGAGGAGGAGGATATGAACTAGGGTAAGTTTCTATAAGCTGTCGGCCGGGAAGGGTTGAATTTTGTTCAAGCGGGAAAGTGACTTGAGTTTGGCACAAGGCCCCCTGACCCGCGCGTACAGCATTGAAGTACTACACTGAGGAGTTCAAAAAATTGGATGTACCCTCAAACTTTATTTTTGGAATTCAAATTTTATAGAGAGGGGAGAGCAAATTAAGAGCTGGTCTGGTAATACTTTTGGTTTTTAAAAACTTTCTTTCAAATCTAAAAGAAGGTTTGGTAAGTATCTTTTTTAACAGAGGAGGAGTTGTTTTGCAGGAACTGTTTTTCAATAAATGTTTTATTTGACATTCTTATCCGTTAATAAATATCAATAATTTTCTCTTGTACTAACACTCTTTATTATATCACTAGGGGACGACCCGTGGCCGAGGCCACTACCCAAAAAAAATCGTATTGTATGGCTCTCATACCCGGATATTGTGTAATACCCCTAATTTTATAGGATTTATTAGTTTATGTTTACTAAGCTTTATTATCAATTCCTAAACTTGAGGGGGTCCGTAATATAATTTTCATAATTTATTCATACTCCAAAAAATCATAGTGAAATTTCCTTCTCTTATGGTGCACCCAATGCACCCAAACAATTTTTCATTACAACTCTCTCTCTCCTTACCCAATCGTGTGTGTTTAATTCTTTCGGGTTGTGTGTTTATTTTATTTTTCAAAATTCATATCCTAAAGTAGGTGAGATCTAAGGGCTGGGGTCGATTCAATCTAAAGGCAAAAATATATTCAACCGTTCTATTTTATAGAATACTCTGGGGTTGTGTGTTTAATTATTTTTTTCAAAATTCATGTCCTAAAGTAGGTGAGATTTAAGGGCTGGGGTTGATTCAATCTAAAGGCTGAAATAAAGTCAACCATTCTATATTATATAATAGATGTCTAATGTTGTCATTTCGATGGTAACAACAACTTTAAAGTACTAATTATCGAATACAAAATGTCAAAAGTGTTTTCCCGCAGCAGCTTAAAACGGAATTTACCAAACACTTTTCGGGTAATTTCCATAGGAACTTTCTCACTGTACTTCCTACACAGCAGCTTTCTAAAACGTCACATCATTACCAAACTAGCCTTGAGTGGGAGTGATCATCCCCTAACAATAGTTTAAAGATCTGCGAGTAGGCCCATTGGGTTGTAACATGAGCTACAATATGCACACTTCTTGGACAGTAATTAAAATAAGGGCAATCAATCGACACGTCATAAGGCTCTCATAATGCCTTGGAGATTCTATAACTTTGGTGATCGGTAGAACTTGCGGCCAGTTTTGTCAGACAGAACGGGCACGAACACTAAAAAAGTTGCTTCCACACACTCATCAAACGTATCCCTAGCACCTACCATCCGAGCTATTTATCCAAGGATTAAATTGTTGATGGCTTAGGACGGGTATGATAGGATATTTAGAAGCGCAGACCTAGACGTCATGATACAACTCACAAAACCCGATTCTCACACTCCCTCACCAAAATCAAAGGAACCCCACCGAATCTAACTACTCTGACCCTCATTCCCTCAATCTTGGTCCAAAGTTGTTCTCGCGGTCGCGAGTGTGAAGAAGTGATCAAGATCCATAGCTAATCTCCCCGGTCTTCATGAAGTTCAATTCCGGCTTATTCCATTCACTTCCAATTTCCAAGCAATTTTTTTTTTACAATAACTTTAAGCACATGGAGCCAATAATACCGATAATAATGTCCGAGGAGATCCAATATCAAAGAAGATAATGTGGGGATGGAATGTGTCAAATCAATAATGTAATCAAATTTATGTCGACACCCCCACACTCAATGTAAAGCAACTCTCGCAACGCGGTAGTCAAATGTAATTGGTGTTTTTTCCAACCAATCCTCTTCATCACCTAAGATATAGAGAATATGAACGAAAAACCAAGCACAACCGCTTATAAGATCAACCAACCTCACCCCTTATCGCGCGGAAAGAATATCACGCACTACGGCTCTCCACCCGTGATCGTGGTGTAAGGACACGACTCACCGCCACACCAAAGTGTGTTGCCGTATCTAACTCACCCTCACATCCCCTCAAAAGATGACATGTAAGAGAATCCACTCAAGATGTATATATCAGCTCACCCTCAATGAACCTACCTAACTCAACTCCCTCTATCATGACGCATAGGAAGGGATCATTCTAACTAGTGATGCAAGTCACAAATGAACGGCTTCCTAGGCTAGAGGCTGTGAATAAAAGGGGTAAATGGATCAAACTGGGGTAACTAGTGGACCTAGGCGATGGAGACGGGACGTGAGGTACCCATAAACATCACTCGCACAGCTGTTCCGTTGCCACTACGAGGAGGGTTGACGACTACCTAAGTGACGGTGGTGTAGCGCTAGTAGGATAACTAGTCTGAGAGGCATCTACTCACAATTCTAAAGTGAATTAGACCTATAGCCTTCCTACTCCAGATTCTCGCATCTACCTCACCTCAGATTTTCATAGTCCTAAGGAATTTCAATCACTGAGCCCTCACCTCAGATTTTCATAGTCCTAAGGAATTTCAATCACCCAGCCCTCACCACATTCACTCTCTTCGATTGCCCTTTCTAAAAAAAATGATTTTTCAATTTTTTCTTTCTTCTTTTTTTTAAATTTAATTTTCCTAACTCTATATGCTTGGGCCAACTCGATTAACAACACATATGGGTAGGTGGACTCAATAAGTAAAAGTGCAAACGATATATATACAATGCAATAATTAAACATGCACATCTCTGACACCTACGTGCAAGTTTAGGCTATATATAAGATGGTTATGCAAGTTTAGGCTAGCAAAAATATATGTAACCCCCCCCCCCCCAAACACACACACACACACACACACACACACACACACTTGAGATATCATTGTCCTCAATGAATTTAGAGTGTCCCCCAAAGGACACTATCCCCAAGTTCAAGGAAGAACGACAAAAAAAAATGCAAGTGTTGCAGTGCATTTCCCATTTCGGGCCGAAATGAATTTCAAAAAGCAAAAAAGATGGTGTTTTCATTTCGGTCCGAAATGAGGTGTATTTCGGGCCGAAATACCCCCATTTCGAGCTGAAATGCCCTGGGACTAACCTCTATTTTTCTTCATTTTCCACCAATTGTCGGAGTCTGAGGTGCATTCTACACCTCAAGAAGGGGAATCCAACACCTAGGCTTCCTCTTGCATGCATGCGCACTCAATTCAAATGTTAGAAATCTCTCTCTCATCTCTCACAATCAAATATGGAGAACTCAAAAACACAAACTAAACAAAATAACAGATATCCTACTTTACATTGGGTTGCCTCCCAAGAAGCGCTTGTAATTTAAGGTCGACAGCCCGGCCTAGTTACCCCTGGCACCTCACGAGGGTGGTCTGACACATTGTGCCGCTTCTGGCTTTGCTTCCCAGTGTTGGATTTGAAGCACTGCCTCATGTGCTTGCACAACTGATGGCTTGTTTCTTTCCCAGTAGTCAGGTGGATCCCGTTGCGATAGATCAGGGAGTTGTCGCTTTACTTGTACAGCAAATGAAACCCATGGCTTATGCTCCCACGAGTACTGAGGTGTCGGTTTGAAGACCCGAAAAGTCTCCATGTCCTCATGTACCCTCATAATCAGCTCTCCATTCTCTACATCAATGAGGGTACGCCTGGTTGCTAGAAGGGCCTACCTAGAATTATAGGCACATCACCAGCTGGCATGTCTAATATGAAAAAATCTTCTGGCATGATTAGACTTCCAACCCTCACAAGGACATTTTGTATCATCCCACATGCTCTCTTGGATGATTTGTCTGCAAATTGTAGAGTGATCCAGGTTTTCTTAGGCTCCCCCACACTTAGATTTGTGAATACCGACACTGGCATCAAATTCACACTCGCTCCCAGATCACAGAGAGCTCTCCCAGTGTAGGCATCACCCAATGTAGCTTCAATGACAAAGCTACCTGTATCCTTCTTTTTATTAGGTAGCCCATGCAAACACATGAACTAACATGTTCATTCAAGTTCACCCTCTCAAATTCATCAACTGCTTTCTTCCCAAGGACCGCATCCGTACTAAACTCAGAATATTTCGACATCTTTTGAAGAGCCTCAATCAATGGGATATTAATATGCAGTTTAGAAAAGACATTCAGAAAGCGTCTGTATTCCTCAAAATCATCCTTCTTCTTCCTAGTACTCAATGGATATGGAAGTTCTGAAGAGGAAGGAGGAGATGAAAGTAATACCTCAGTAGATTCCTCCTCGTCATGCTGAGTCATGCCCTTTGATTGGGGGACCATGACAGGGGTCTTCATAGAATCGAAAACCTCATGCTCCTTAGCCTTTGACTCTACAGCTCTGGCATGACCAGCGTACATAGGGTCTTTGAGTGTTGTACCACTGCGAGTGGTGATGGCCTGAACATGTTCCTCAGATGCAATAACAGTGTGTTCCAGTGCTCTGTGTTCGAGTTTCTGCTTAAGATCCTTAAATTCTGCTAGAGTTTCTCCGAGTGCAACTGCAGAAGTAGTGCTCTCGGAAATCTTGGTCATTACGTGTTGACGCATCACTTTCATCAATCCTATCATCTCAGCCAAATTTGAAGCTAATTCTTGTTGTTGCTGCTGCAACTCTGAAACAGCTGCTTCCCGCATTCACCTGAACTGTGCTATAAGCAATTGCATTTTGATTCATCAGTTCTTGTTGTTGGGACTCATAATCCAAGCTCTCCTCTTGTTCAACCACACGTCTCATCAGCTCATATGCACCCTCCACATCGCTGTACACACAAATTTGTGCTAATGGAAACAAAAGCGAGAAATTCGGTGTCAAATGTATTTTATTAATGTAATAAAAGTAGCTGATTACAATCTCTGATAGTAAATTTCTAAACAGAAATTAAATCCCCTGATTATTCTCTTGAAACGTCGAACGAGGGCTTCGCAGCTTGTTCTCGGATCGAACGGATGAGCGGCCTTCGATTTTGACGAAGAACGCGATGAAGGTCTCGAAGAACACAAACGCCGAACGAGGGCTTTAGAGGCTTGTTCTCGGATCGGGTGGATGAAGATCTTCGATGTTGATGGAGAACCGGATGAATGTCTTGAAGAACACGAAGAACGGATTGAAGATCTTCGAGTGTCATGAAGAACGCAGATGAAGATCTTCAACAGGCTTGAAGAAATTGATGATGATCTTCGAAGAACTTGAATGAAGAACTTTGAAGAGGCTTGATGATGATCTTGATGATGGATGAACTCGTCGGGGCTTCAGCAGCTTGATCTTCAGAGCTCTCTCCTTCTTGCAAGATGTAACTGTGTGTCCCATATGCCTAGGGATGACTCCTTTATATAGGCAATGGGCTGGCTTGTTGGCCAAGGTAGAAAATAAACATAATTATTTATTTATTTTCTGCATCAATTTGAAAAGTGGCACAATGTGATTGGCCTTACTTGTTGACTTGTAGCCATGACATGGCGTCGCCATAAGAAGTCCTTGCTTGCAAATAAGTTTTGTCTCATTCACAATTTAATCATCTATTAATTATTGCTTAAGGGTAGCAATTTATCAACGAGTTCTATTTGATCCCACCATCTAATTATGTCATAATAGACACGTGGCACTATTTAATTGGCCGCAAATTTTGCGTGTCTACTAATGCCCCCTCGAGACTTGTATGCCGGCTCTGGAGCTTGTTGGTGGACGAGTCTCGACAAGAAATTTCATTTTGTGAACTTTGAGACTAAGCGATGACTTTCAAAATTTAACTTTACCAATTCTTCCAAATTGAATTTAAATGCCCCCATCACTTTCTTTGATCCAAAATTTTATGTGGAATTGAACTGCTCATATAGTCAAGCTAACTCTTTTGTTCTCTTTGTAGTTGATACTTGCTACAACCAAAACATAGCAGTAGCTCCTTGGGTAATCACGACCATGCAGTGAGTGATGCGTGGAGTTCGATAGATTTTTTACCCCTTTTCTCATTTATGCTCACCTTCTATGTTTGGGCTGTATTAGTAAAGGAAACGTTTCCTTAAACCAGTCATATTGTCGGCCAAAAGATTCTTCATATTTTTTCTTTTGTTCTTTAGGAAACATTATTTGCTAATTTAGAAAGGTTTGCTTTTCTGCACAAATGTCAGTCTGACGATGTTTTTTTTCTTTATTTAATTTTTTTAGAGCAAGGAAACTCGCAATCAATCTTAAAAGGAATGTTACCGTTTGGCCTGAAGAACTGAAGATGATTATTCACGTCATTAGCTTATAGAAATAAACCACTTCTTATGCTTAGATAACAAGGTTCTCTTCTAATTCTTTTTTTCTTCTCGCAGAAAGAGGCTGATCTGAATAGGGTTCACTAAGCCCTATGCGAATTTTCTTCGCCTGCTTGACGACCTTAATGCTTGCTTCTACCGTGACTTCCACTGCTACTGTGTGGATGCTTTCATTTAACTATGCTACCATAGCTGTGGCTGTAAGATTAGAAGGCCGACTCCGCTTCAGCAGCCCCTGTCGCTATCCATTCCACTTCAGCTGCGTTGGTTGCCGTTATTTTTCTATAAAGGGGGTCGTGCAAGCACTCACTACCTTGTGCTTTCAGTAAGCTTGGCGAAAACAGAAGCTCGCAACAACAAACATCGTTATTGTAATGTTTCTTGTCACTGTAATTCACTCTCCTTTACTTCTTGTCGATCGTTCATTGCCTTAGGAGCTGTGAAGCAGTTTATGCTCGTACTAAAGGAGCGGTAAAGCAGTTTATGCTCCTACTAAAGGAGCGGTAAAGCAGTTTATGCTCGTACTAAAGGAGCGGTGGTGCGATTTATGCTCGTGCTAGAGCTGTGAAGCAGTTTATGCTCGTACTAAAGGAGCGGTAAAGCAGTTTATGCTCGTACTAAAGGAGCGGTGGTGCGATTTATGCTCGTGCTAGAGCTGCGAAGCATTTTATGCTCGTGCTAAAGGAGCGGTGGACAATCTTCACATGCGAAGATTAAGAAAGTTTAGGCTCTTATCTAGGAGCTGTAAACAATCTTCAAATTCGAAGATCGAGAAAGTTTAGGCTCTTATCCAGAAGCTTTGAAGCAATTCAGGGATGGTGAAACTTCAAGAATTTCCCATTGATGGGAGAAAGTCTTAAGCCATTTTCTTCAATCATGATGTAAAATGAAGGACCAACACTTCCCTTGTCACAAGAGATGTTCTTTAGCTTCTTCATGGCTCCAACGTATTTGACAGCTGGTTGATTGGCTCTTAATTCCTTAGGAGCATTCTTACCAATCTTTGTGCGTCTCTTCTTCCGGAACGGGCCTTTACTTCTTACGTCTTGGAAACCGGCCGATGTAGAAGTGTTACTTTTGTCCCATCGAGGCGGATTCTCTTGACTCTTTGTTTGAGACCCAACCTTTCATGAACGGACTTCCGAGGAAGTTTCGAGCTAGTTGAATCCTTTAGCTTTCCAAGTCGTTTGAATACCGATGTTCGAGAAGTTTTATTTCCAAGGCGATCGAAGACGGATGTTCTACTTTTGGTAGCCACTCTCCTTCCTGCTTCATAGTTTGTAGTGTTTCAAGCGACCTCTTGTGGACTTTGAGACTCAGTCACATCCATGTCAGATTCAAATGAGATGGATGTCATGTGTGTCGTCTCCGCTCCAAAGTGATCTTTCCTTCCCTGGCGAGTTGCATAATCTTTTCCTTGAGTATGAAACACTTTGCAGTAGGATGACCAAGGATACGATGGTACTTGCAGTACTTGGGATCGTTTACCTTGTCTGCTTGTTCAGGTCGTTTTGACTCCAAAGGTTGAAGGATATTTTGTTCCACCAGTTGTTCGAGCATTGAGGGAACTTCATCGTCGGCAAACGGATACACTTTTGCTTTCAATTCTCTTAGAGTTGGTCTTGATAGTGGGGTTTCTCCGGTTGAATTGACTTGGTCTATATTGCTCTTCTTTGCTTTGCCCGAGAGCTTCACCGACTTAGTCGTGACAACCATGAACTCTTGATCGCTAGCTTTAATTGTGAACTCTGGCCCTTTATAAGAGTCTTGTTTGCTTCCTCCTTTCCAAGCTTCAAAAGGTGGTGGTCCATGGCTTCCACTTGACGCAATACTAAGTTCCATGTCATGAGAGCGAGTGGCTAGTTCCTCGAATGAAGTTGGCCTTATTCCTTGAAGTATGAGACCCCAATTCATTCCTTGGATACACATCTCAATAGCGGAGACTTTCGAGAGTTTATCCTTGCATTTAAGGCTGAGGTCCCTCCAACGATTTATGAAGTCAATTGCTTTCTCGCCTTTATTTTGGTGAGTGTTAGTTAACTCGACCATGATGATGGCCTTGTGCTATAGAAACGGTTGAGAAACTCCTGCTCCATCTGCCCCCAGCTATCAATGGACCTCGGATAAAGCTGACCATACCACTCAAAGGCGTCATATTTAAGAGTCCTCACAAATTGCTTCACGAGGAGGTCTCCATCGGTTCCAGCGTTGTTACATGTCTCGACGAAGTGGGCAACATGCTGCCTAGGGTTTCCTTTGCCTGAGAATTGCTGGAACTTAGGTGGATTGTAACCATCCGGCATGCTTAACTTCTCGATTCTCTCCGTGCAAGGCTTGGTGTAGGACTTAGATGAAGTCGACGATACTCCAAGCCTACCATTCATGGTGTTCATGATGATCTCTTGTAATTGATCGAGAGGGATGGTGCCATTGGCTGACAATTGAAGACTTGGCCGAGCTTCTTGCCCACTACTCGCCGTTATAGCTTCTGGTGCGACCTTGGGAGCGTGTTCATACACTTGACTTGCTTCTTCGCGGGTTTCGAGTTTTTCTATCAGCTTTGCGAGCTGAACGTCACGAATTTCCACAATTTTCTTCAAGTCTTCAAGGCCCTTGGTGAGATTTGCTACTTGCTCTTCGAGAGGGATCGCGCTAGTAGTCATGACGTGCATGCTGATATCATCCTCATGATCACAAGTTGGTTTACGCTGAGTACCCTTAGTGCCGGATTTAGAGTTATTTTGGCAAATTTCCTCCCTAGACTCATAGGAAGCAAAAGACTCGTGAGGGGTGGGTACATGTGACTGCAACTTCTCCAAGTCAGTGCCATCATCCTTGACCGCAGCAGTTGACATGGCCTTAGACACACTACGAGTTACTGGACGAGTGACTTGGATTCTGGAGTTTGTTTCTGAAGTTGAAGACTTGGCGTCTCCAGCCTTGAGTGATGGAAGTTTGTTATCCTTCGTAGGAGACATCATGAACTCTTGTACTTTAGGAGAAGAGATGAGGGGCAGAGAAGTCCCACCGGGTGTGCCAAAATTTGTACACACAAATTTATGCTAATGGAAACAAAAGCGAGAAATTCGGTGTCAAATGTATTTTATTGATGTAATAAATGTAGTGGATTACAATCTCTGATAGTAAATTTCTAAACAGAAATTAAATCCCCTGATTCTTCTCCTGAAACGTCGAACGAGGGCTTCGCAGCTTGTTCTCGGATCGAACGGATGTGCGGCCTTTGATTTTGACGAAGAACGCGATGAAGGTCTCGAAGAACACAAACGCCGAACGAGGGCTTTAGAGGCTTGTTCTCGGATCGGGTGGATGAACATCTTCGATGTTGATGGAGAACCGGATGAATGTATTGAAGAACACGAAGAATGGCTTGAAGATCTTCGAGTGTCCTGAAGAACGCAGATGAAGATCTTCAACAGGCTTGAAGAACTTGATGATGATCTTCGAAGAACTTGGATGAAGAACTTTGAAGAGGCTTGATGATGATCTCGATGATGGATGAACTCGTGGGGGCTTCAGCAGCTTGATCTTCAGAGCTCTCTCCTTCTTGCAAGATGTAATTGTGTGTCCCATATGCCTAGGTATGACTCCTTTATATAGGCAATGGGCTGGCTTGTTGGCCAAGGTAGAAAATAAATATAATTATTTATTTATTTTCTGCATCAATTTGAAAAGTGGCACAATGTGATTGGCCTTACTTGTTGACATGTAGCCATGACATGGCGTCGCCATAAGCAGTCCTTGCTTGCAAATAAGTTTTGTCTCATTCACAATTTAATAATCTATTAATTATTGCTTAAGGGTAGAAATTTAGCAACGAGTTCTATTTGATCCCACCATCTAATTATGTCATAATAGACACGTGGCACTATTTAATTGGCCGCAAATTTTGCGTGTCTACAATCGCATTTGAACGATAAATTGCCCCAGCTTCTCTGTCGATCTTGTCTCTGTCTATATTTCCAAGTGCATCATAAAATATTTGAATGATATGGGATTTCGCAATGCCATGGTTGGGGCATTTGTGTGGCAAGCAGTTGAGGCCGCTCCCATGCTTTGACCATAGATTCATGTTGTTGTTTTTTCCTAAATGACCAAATCTCGTTCTGCAGCTGAATCATGCGTGAGATGGGGGGAAATTTACCCATGAAATGGGAGACACACTCTTCCCAAGTTTTGATGGAGTTGGATGGCAACGAATCTAGCCAATAACAGCAGCTCCCTCGAGACAATGCGGGAAGAGCATCATCTTTATTGCTTCATAAGTGACTCCACTATAGAGAATTAGCTCACACTAGCTCTGAAATCGGCCCATGAATGCATGTGGGTCTTCCTCATGTGTACCAGCAAAGGTGCACTGTTCCTGAGCAAATTGGATGGTGCTCAGCTTTAGGTAGAAGCTCTCGGCCTGAATTTGTGGCACCACAATTGCTGACTCCCTTCCTTTAAGATCCGCCTCAAATGCCTGGATTATTGCTTCACCCTAAACAGTTATAAGGCATTAAGGTCGAGTGCGGTCTATATGTTGCCGCCATTGCTTTCTCTACGGCTACAGCAACCATAGCTTGCAGCTGCTCCGTCGTGAGGCTAATTAGCCCTTGGCCTTCCGCCATTGCTACCTGAGAAAACAACACTAGCATACCCATGAGGTAAACAGATATTAACAAAAACAAAAATAAAATAAAACGTTAAACTAATTTCTAACTAAACAATCTACCGCTGTCCCCGGCAACGGCGCCAAAAACTTGACATGTATTCTTACGTGTTACCGCAAGTGAACGGTTCAAGTAATATAGGGTAATATTTCAACACCGAGTTGTCGATCCCACGAGGAAAATCACGAGATTATTTAGTTAAAATTTTAATTTAGAGTTAAAGTCACCAGGAGGAATGTTTGTTGGTTTAAGAGTTTTCCACCCCCAAACAAGTGGCTGTATTGAAATAACAATCTGTTTGGATTTTTTTAATTTAAGACGGTTTAATTGAATATGGAAAAAGAATAGGCGATGTATGGATCACCTAGGGTTGCTAGACAATTTTGGATATCATATTGAGATACGCTAATCCTAATTTAGTTATGCCAGGTAACTAGTTACTATGATCTTCTGTCGATTTCATGCAGTTTTATGTCTCGGTATGCTACAGGTCTTGTCGGTCCACTGTCATCTACCAAATGGCCAATCCTATTCAAATCACCTCTCAGTCTCATTGATTAAGGATTGTGTTCACGTTCTCTATCACCCTAGGCCAAGTCTCCGTCGAGCACTCCACCTAAGCACTAGAAATTCCGGTTAGCTACTCCATTGTTGCTAAGATTGAAGCTCGGAACATGAACAATAACTAAAATCAATTAAATCATTAAGTAAGAATCAATATTATGCATCAAAACCATCTTCTAATGGTCATTCAATCATACCAAGGGTGTGTCAATAACCCTAATTCAACAATACACCAAAAGAAGTTGAAGATTATTCATAGTCATGAATCCAATACATGAATCAATCAAAATAATCCGGAAAAGATGTCTAATCATAACCCTAGGCTCTCCATAGAGCCTAGAAAAGAATCTAGATACTCATAATATAGAGAAGATACATGAATTTCTCCATAGATAATTAAAGAGAGGGTAAGAGAAAGATCAAATGATGAAATCGCCAAGCGTTGACAAATCCGTGCAATACCCAAGCTCCAAGCTGCTCTCCAATGGTTTCCCGTGCGTGTATGACTGCCTCCTAGGTCTTGTCCATCGTGTTTTCCCAGCTGGGGACGAATTTTAATGAAACTTGGCCGAAATTGCATTTCAGCACCTCCAGTTTGTAATTCCCGGACATAATTGTGAGCTGATCTTGCGCGGGACATAACTCTCTCCTCCGGACTTGTATTTGTAGGGTTTTGATTCATGGATCGCACAACGGAAGCATAATCAAACAAATAACCATGCAAAACCCTCCAAGGATCACAAGTCTAGATGCATAACGATAGTGAAGGTAAGAAATCATAAACACACCTTTGGGTTCTCCTTGATGACTTCAAACGCGAATAGTGTCACGTTCTCTATAGTTGATCCACGCCTAGAGTTGTTCCTAGATCTCCAATCACCTTGGTGCTAGCCCGGATTGAAAGGAGGGTGAAGAAATCACGCAAAACGAGACACCAAAAGGGGTTCGGCACCCTTTGTGGCGTCGGGGACAAGGGGGCGGCGGCAATAGGGGGCGGCGTCCCTCTTTGCTTGCTCTCTCTCTCCTTTGTTCTCTCCTACTCTTGTTATGTTCTCTCTAGAGCATAAGTGTGTAGGGAAGGAAGGAGGAGGGTCCTTTATATAGTCCAACAACTCCTTGTTAACTACCTAAAGGACTTATTCTAGTCCTACTAGAATTCAATTTAGTCCCTTCCTTGCAAATTAGTCCCTACTAAGTTTGCAAGGGTTTGCAAAGTGATCCTTCTAATTAATTAATCCAATTAATTAATTCCACAATCTAGTACAACTCTATATAGCGTGTGACCCCATAGGTTCTATCTAGTTGGTAGCAACTCTTTGCTAATATGGAGCGGTCTCTAGCAAAACATCCATTCTAGCCAACTAATAGAATAGTCATCTAGACAACCTTGTACAAGTAATTGTCTCATCCCTTTGCCTCCATATCCGGATTGGACACGAGACATACAAGTCACACTCGTATATCCAATCCCTAGTTCCTCGATCCATGGAATAGCCTTATTCGTGCAAATAACATCAATATCCCATATATTGATTTATTTGAGTCTGGCCAGACATTCTATAAGCACTATCCTCGAGTGGCCTTGGATATTTGCTCCCGTTATGTGGGAGGGGCAAATCCTCTCTACGTCCACTACGATCTCTAAGCTTGCTTCTTATTGTATCCAGTACACGCCTTTATAACTACCCAGTTACGGTGTAGCGTTTAACGCTACCAAGATCACCAATGATCCACAACTAGAATATCTAGCGACTTCAAGTCTAAGGATGACAATACCATTGTACCCGAGAAGCACTTGTGACTCAACATAACGTGTATGTAGCCTTCTCGGTAATGGGTCAATCCAGTGCAACATTCCGTAATGCACACCTATGTGTTGGATCGTGATATCTCCATATCAATCCAACCCCATACTAGTCTATAGATGATTGTCCCATTTAATCATTATACTTGACTAGGGATATTTAAGATAAACAACACAATTGTAAATCTAAGGACTTCATTATATTAAATATCCAATAAATAATAAATGAATTTCTAGCCAATTACAAATTCATACTAAACTAGATTGCCTCTAGGGCATCTATTCCAACAGTCTCCCACTTGCACTAGAGCCAATCTGGCGCATCTCGTATGCCCATACTCCTAGTGTGCCCTTCATGCTTCCACTGCGTGAGAGGCTTCGTAAGCGGGTCTGACAGATTATCATCTGTAGGAATCTTGCATATCCGAACGTCTCCTCTATCGATAATATCTCGAATCAGATGGAACTTCCTGAGCACGTGCTTGGATTTCTGGTGTGACCTGGGTTCCTTTGATTGCGCGATCGCCCCAGTGTTGTCACAGAACAACTCCACTGGATCCGCAATGCTAGGGACCACACCAAGTTCAGAAACAAACTTTCTGATCCAAACAGCCTCCTTTGCTGCGCCATTTGCAGCAATGTACTCAGCCTCTGTTGTAGAATCAGCTACCGTCTCTTGCTTGGAACTCTTCCAGCTCACCGCTGCTCCATTCAGGCAAAACACATATCCCGACTGTGATCTAAAGTCATCTCTATCGGTTTGGAAGCTTGCATCAGTGTAACCCCTTACACGCAACTCTTCCTCACCGCCAAACATCAAGAAAGCATCCTTAGTTCTTCTCAAGTACTTTAGGATGTTCTTGACAGCAATCCAGTGACTCTCACCCGGATTGGATTGGTATCTGCTTGTCATACTCAAGGCATATGACACATCTGGTCTAGTACATAACATGGCGTACATGATGGATCCTATGGCCGAGGCATAGGGAATCCTACTCATGCGTTCCTTCTCAATCTCATTGGAAGGACAACCACTCTTCGAAAGAGTGATTCCATGTGACATGGGCAAGAATCCCTTCTTGGAATCTTGCATGTTGAACCGTTTCAACACCTTGTCAATATATGTACTTTGAATTAGGCCTAGCAACCTCTTAGATCTATCTCTATAGATCTTTATACCGAGTATATAGGCTGCTTCCCCTAAGTCTTTCATTGAGAAACACTTTCCTAGCCAATCTTTCACAGATTGCAGCATGGGAATGTCGTTTCCAATGAGCAGTATGTCATCTACATACAAGACCAGAAAAGCTACAGAGCTCCCACTAACCTTCTTGTAGACACAAGACTCATCTTCGTTTCTGATGAAGCCAAACTCTTTGACCACTTCATCAAAACGTCGATTCCAACTCCTAGAAGCTTGCTTCAATCCATAAATGGATCGTTGCAGTTTACAGACTTTGTTGGCTTGCTTTGGATCCTCAAAACCCTCCGGCTGTATCATATACACGTCCTCGAGGAGATTCCCATAAAGGAATGCTGTTTTGACATCCATCTGCCAAATCTCATAGTCGTAGTATGCTGCAATCGCAAGTAGGATTCGGATGGATTTGGTCATAGCGACTGGTGAAAAGGTTTCATCATAGTCAATACCATGAATCTGTCTGAATCCTTTAGCCACCAATCGGCCCTTATAGGTAATCACATTACCATCCATGTCGATCTTCTTCTTGAAGACCCACTTGCACCCTATAGGCCGCGCCCCATAAGGTGGTTCCACCAAAGTCCATACTTTGTTGGCATACATGGATTCCATCTCGGATCTCATGGCCTCAAGCCACTTCTGCGAGTCTGGGCCATTCATGGCCTCCTCATAGGTAGTAGGCTCATCATCTATGAGCATCGTGTCACCGGAATCAGTTACGAGAAGTCCATACCTCTCGGGTTCCTGGCGCACTCTACTAGATCTACGAAGCTCTTGTGTTACCCGAACAGGTGGATCCACAACTGCTTGTGATTCCTGTTCATGTTCCATAATCGGTTCAGTGATTTGTGGTTCTTGAATTTCTTCAAGTTCTACATTCCTCCCATTTGCTTCTTTAGAGACAAACTCTCTTTCTAGAAACACGCCGGTCCGAGCAACAAACACTTTGTTCTCGGTTGGATTGTAGAAGTAGTATCCCTTAGTTTCCTTAGGGTACCCCACAAATTTACACTTATCCGATTTAGGCCCTAGCTTGTCTGATTGTAAACGTTTTACATAGACATCGCAGCCCCAAATCCTCATGAACGACAGTGTGGGACGCCTCCCACTCCACATCTCATATGGTGTCTTCATGACTGATTTAGATGGAACACGGTTAATGGTAAAAGCTGCACTTAATAGAGCGTAGCCCCAAAACGATAATGGAAGATCGGTTTGACACATCATAGACCGAACCATATCCAATAGGGTTCGATTCCTCCTCTCGGACACGCCATTCCATTGTGGCGTTCCGGGTGGAGTGAGTTGGGACACGATCCCACACTCTCTAAGATAGTCGTCAAACTCTTGGCTCAAGTATTCTCCTCCACGATCCGATCGTAGAGCCTTGATACTTTTGCCAAGTTGCTTCTCTACTTCATTCTTGAATTCCTTGAACACTTCAAAGGATTCGGATTTTGCCCTCATAAGGTACACAAATCCATATCTACTGTAATCATCAGTAAACGTAATGAAGTAGACATAACCACCCCTGGCAGGCGTGGCAAATGGCCCACACACATCAGTATGTATGAGCGCCAATTGCTCACTAGTCCTCTCACCTTTCTTATTGAAAGGGGACTTTGTCATTTTTCCCAATAAACAAGCCTCACATGTCTCATATGATTCAAAATCAAATGAGTCTAGTAATCCATCCTTATGGAGTCTAGATACACGTTTCTCATTTATGTGGCCTAAACGACAGTGCCATAAATAAGCAGGATTTAAATCATTTATTTTAATCCGCTTGGTATTAATGTTGTAGACAGGATTACTTAGATCAAGGACATAAAGTCCATTAAATAATTGCGCACTAAAATAGTGAATATTATTCAAATAAAAGGAACAACAATTGTTCTTTATTGAAGTAATAAAACCTTCCTTGTCCAAACAAGAAATAGAAATAATGTTTCTGCTCATAGCAGGCACAAAATAGCAATTATTTAATTCTAAAACTAATCCTGAAGGCAGAGATAGCTCGCAAACGCCTATGGCCAACGCAGCAACCTTTGCTCCATTCCCAACGCGCAGATCTACCTCCCCTTTAGCCAATCTTTTACTTCTCTTTAGATCCTGCATATTTCGACAAATATGAGATCCACATCCAGTATCTAATACCCATGATGTAGAGACAGTTAAATTGACATCTACAACAAAAATACCTGGTGGTGGTGGAATCACTATTCCAAGCCGCTTGTCCTCCAGATATTTTGGGCAGTTCCTCCTCCAGTGTCCAGGTTGACTACAGTAGTGACATTCACCCTTAGTCACGACCTTGGCAATCCCACCAACAGGCTTAAGGGCTTGTTCCTTGGACTTAGCAACTGACTTGCCTTTGCCCTTGGAGGAAGAGGCAAACTTTTTACCCTTTCCTTTATGCACCATCATAATGGCCTTGCCCTTACCCTTGTTGATGCTCTGTTCAGCCGTCCTCAACATGTTGAGCAAATCTGGCAGTGGTTTAACGATCTCGTTCATGTTATAGTTCATAATGAACTGTCCATAACTTTCAGGCAACGATTGCAACACGAGATCGGTTGCCAACTCTTGGCCGACCGGGAACCCAAGCCGAGCGAGATTCTCCAAGTACCCGATCATTCGGAGTACATGGGGTCCCACCGGGTTCCCTTCTGCCAGATGACATTTGAACAGTGCCTTTGAGACCTCATACCTCTCTACCCTCGCCTGCTCTTGGAAGAGCTGCTTTAGATGTTCGATCATATCGACAGCATTCATGTTCTCATGTTGCTTCTGAAGCTCAGAGGTCATGGTGCAAAGCATTAGGCAGGCCGCATCATTAGCATCATCAACATGCTTTTGATACGCCTTTAAGGTAGCAGGTGTCTGATTGTCTGGACCTTCTGGAACTTGCTCCTCTATTGCGTACAGCTTCTTTTCTTGCTTGAGAACAATTCTCAAGTTTCTGTACCAATCGAGAAAGTTGGTTCCTGAGAGCTTGTCCTTCTCAAGGACAGATCGTAGGGAATGTTGTGAACTCGATGAGTTGTTTGCCATTTGGAATTCTACAAAAAGGAAAATACGCAAGTTTTAGTATTTGTGAATTTTTGACTATATTTAATAATGGCTAGTTTATTAAATATAGCTCCCACTATTTTTCTACGGATTAATAACCCTCAAGATATTAATGCGGAAAATATCCTTATATTTTCTAGTGGGCCAAGATCCATCTTTTTCATCTCCTTATGAGCTTGCTTTGGCAAGTCACCCATAATTCGATTACTTCTTAGGTAGGAACAATTCCAATTGCATCCCGTATGCAACTCTTGGTTCAATCGGGCAAATAACTCCTTATTTATCCATCCACATGGATAATCCCAATTGATTGCCTCTAGGTTTCTTAATCAAATTAATAGCCTAGTTGTGTTCAACCTCTTATCTAAACAATTGCACATTGTTACGTGCCATCGCATTCCATCATTATGAACCAAGTCGCCATGCTTTGGCACGCACGAACTTGATAAATAATGATGATAATGAGTGTTTAAATAACGAGAAGGCAAGAACACAATATTTAAAATTTGAGGGATTTTCAATTCAATTTTAATTATTTTGTTGATCAATATCAACTAATCTATCTATTTGAGTTTGGGCACAACTCCAAATAATAGATCCGGGTTGTCTAATTATCTTATTATCCTAATTGCATGCATCATCCATACACCAACCACACAAATAATAAGACAATAAATAAACAACCACAAAACAGAAATTAAACGTGATGTGGATATGGCCTTTTCTAGACTAAGATAATTCCAAGCCAATGGAATTATCTATGAACCCTAAACAAACACACATCTCCATGCGTCTTGATCTTTTGGTCCATCCTTCATAGTCATGTGGAATGCTCCATGCTCCATGCTCCATCTTTTGTGGCTTCTTTGGCTTTGGGCTTCTTTTCTTCAATCTTGGCTAACAATCTACTTTATCTAGCACTAGCTAATATCTATACTAAATAAAATAAATCTCACAAGTTGAGGAAAAAAAATGGCACGCAGGCCATAAAACCCTAATTAATTATTACAATTAATTGATCGGCTCGCAGGCCGTAAAACCAAACCACAAAATTAAACATCCACATCAAACCACATCCTAAGGCCATATCCAATCACCATGCGATTTGCACATAAACAGTTAAAATCCAATTTTAACGCGCTTGGTCAATTTTAATTGATTTTAGGATTTCTAGGGTTAAAACGGTCCATGGGCCCAACAATCCAATTGCCCGGGCCCAAATAAGTGAACCATAAAGCCCTAGGGCCGGCCCGGCCCAAAACCCGCAAGCTAGGCCCGCGGGTTAGGGCCGCCCGCCCCCTTAGGGCGCCAAGCTTGGGCGGCAAGCAAGGGGGGCGGCTCCCTAGGGGCCGAACCTTCCTTGTGGAGGTTGTTTCCAAAACAACCTCCTTGCTTGGAGCCCAAGTTTGGTTGTTTCCTTGTTGTGGGAGAACTCCTTCTTCCCCAAGGATGCCCAAACCCTAGATCTATGATCCTAAAATTTCTCAAACTCACCAATTCATGCATCCAATGCAATAATTGGGTCTTGTTATGATTAATTCTTTGACAAATTGCATCCAATGCTTGATTTGTCTTGTTTTACGCGATAAACAACAAATTAAGGTGTAAAACAACAAGAATGTAACACATAAACTACGTTTATGCTCTATGACCTGTGGCTCTGATACCACTGTAGGGTTTTGATTCATGGATCGCACAACGGAAGCATAATCAAACAAATAACCATGCAAAACCCTCCAAGGATCACAAGTCTAGATGCATAACGATAGTGAAGGTAAGAAATCATAAACACACCTTTGGGTTCTCCTTGATGACTTCAAACGCGAATAGTGTCACGTTCTCTATAGTTGATCCACGCCTAGAGTTGTTCCTAGATCTCCAATCACCTTGGTGCTAGCCCGGATTGAAAGGAGGGTGAAGAAATCACGCAAAACGAGACACCAAAAGGGGTTCGGCACCCTTTGTGGCGTCGGGGACAAGGGGGCGGCGGCAATAGGGGGCGGCGTCCCTCTTTGCTTGCTCTCTCTCTCCTTTGTTCTCTCCTACTCTTGTTATGTTCTCTCTAGAGCATAAGTGTGTAGGGAAGGAAGGAGGAGGGTCCTTTATATAGTCCAACAACTCCTTGTTAACTACCTAAAGGACTTATTCTAGTCCTACTAGAATTCAATTTAGTCCCTTCCTTGCAAATTAGTCCCTACTAAGTTTGCAAGGGTTTGCAAAGTGATCCTTCTAATTAATTAATCCAATTAATTAATTCCACAATCTAGTACAACTCTATATAGCGTGTGACCCCATAGGTTCTATCTAGTTGGTAGCAACTCTTTGCTAATATGGAGCGGTCTCTAGCAAAACATCCATTCTAGCCAACTAATAGAATAGTCATCTAGACAACCTTGTACAAGTAATTGTCTCATCCCTTTGCCTCCATATCCGGATTGGACACGAGACATACAAGTCACACTCGTATATCCAATCCCTAGTTCCTCGATCCATGGAATAGCCTTATTCGTGCAAATAACATCAATATCCCATATATTGATTTATTTGAGTCTGGCCAGACATTCTATAAGCACTATCCTCGAGTGGCCTTGGATATTTGCTCCCGTTATGTGGGAGGGGCAAATCCTCTCTACGTCCACTACGATCTCTAAGCTTGCTTCTTATTGTATCCAGTACACGCCTTTATAACTACCCAGTTACGGTGTAGCGTTTAACGCTACCAAGATCACCAATGATCCACAACTAGAATATCTAGCGACTTCAAGTCTAAGGATGACAATACCATTGTACCCGAGAAGCACTTGTGACTCAACATAACGTGTATGTAGCCTTCTCGGTAATGGGTCAATCCAGTGCAACATTCCGTAATGCACACCTATGTGTTGGATCGTGATATCTCCATATCAATCCAACCCCATACTAGTCTATAGATGATTGTCCCATTTAATCATTATACTTGACTAGGGATATTTAAGATAAACAACACAATTGTAAATCTAAGGACTTCATTATATTAAATATCCAATAAATAATAAATGAATTTCTAGCCAATTACAAATTCATACTAAACTAGATTGCCTCTAGGGCATCTATTCCAACAGTATTTGGGCCTACCATATATCGTTGGAAAGACCTGGGTGTCTACTTTCTAATGGCGCATTCCCTACTCCAAAATTCATTGTATAGTTTCCTGAGAATTGAAAAGAATGAAGGCTGGTCATTCTAGCTCCTCCAACTTGGCTTCCCTTCACTCCACTTGAGCTCCCGTTGTTCCCGAAGTTCGTTCCATGCCTCCTATCAACCTATTAGCATCCGTTCCTGTCAATAGAACGTCAACAAACATACCAAGCGATTATATTTGACAAATAACAACGACATATGCATAGAAACGCCCGGACTAACAATAAAGCGCATATGAAGCATCAAGTGCCAAAACGACTTATATTCTCTAACATTAGGCTCAAGTATCTCATGATAATGTGGAAAATTACAATAATATATAGCTCCTAAAAGGTGCTATCACTTCCCCCAAACCTCCCACACCCACAAACCCCTCTTCGTCGTCGCTCCAAGAACCCCATCTCCGACATCATCTCTGCCTCGATGAAACATAACCCCGATGAACAAAACCCATTCTTTCAGGGCGACGACAAGCCTCGAAAATAGATTGTGAACAAATTTGGGGGCTTCGAACCCTCAAAATGATATGGGTTATGAGCAATTTGGGGCTTCGAACTGTAATAACCCGTACTTCAGTTAATGGTTATTTGGTAATTTCTGAATATATTTGAGAATTTCAGGAAACTACTATTTCAAATTTATTAATGGCTTACTCTTGGTTTTAAAGTATAAGGGTGTCATTTGACATTTATGATTTTGTAGAATTTCATTTTGTGATTATTTTATAG
The DNA here is from genome assembly GCA_023055425.1 of Linanthus parryae. Classification (NCBI taxonomy): domain Eukaryota; kingdom Viridiplantae; phylum Streptophyta; class Magnoliopsida; order Ericales; family Polemoniaceae; genus Linanthus; species Linanthus parryae. Next base: position 39,194,811 of record JALGPY010000001.1, on the reverse strand, counting down.
TTTCGTTTACTTGAGTAATACCATTTGAAATTTATTTTGTATATTCGGGACATGCTTATAGTTTTGTAAATGTAAAATTCGATACTTATATACATAGTAGCTTATATGGGAATTTTATCATTTATAAAAAATGACTTTTATGTGTTAGTTAGTAATTGAAAACTGCAATTTTTTAACCCCAAATTTTTTGTTATCATTCTTTAGCCCCATCCATCATATATTCTAATTTTGTTCTAACAACCAACTACCCCTCCATCACTTTGGTCAACTCATTTTAAAATTGAAAGACACGCTTGAGTAGCTTGTATCTCTATATAATACTATATGCTTTACATCAAAACACTCATCACCATCAACACCTCCATCAACTCCTTACCATATCTGTTCCACTTTCATTTCTTTACATCATATTCTCCTCAAGAATATTCAAATGGCACCCATTCTCTCTCATTAACTTCATTCCCTTTTTTGGTGTTGACCTCACAAAAACATCATGAAAAATTCATTTGCTAGCATCCAAAGCATGAAAAACTCGAGTCTAAGCTTGGTAGGTTCATGGTAGGGAGTTCTTTCACCATTCCACTCAAGGATTGAAGGCCAATTTCACTCTTTCATCCATCATCATCTTGATCTTGGGGTGAACTTTCTTTTAGTCTTGAATTCAAGCTTTCATGTCCATGTTTAACTTTGATTGATGCAATTTCATCTTAGTTTTCTTCAATTCCATGCTTGATTCTTCATTTCCATGGTTAGATCATGTGTTTGACTTCAAAAGTTACACTATTTCATGAAACTCGCACTAGAACCCACATGCATGTTGTGAATGTCTTCTTCTTTGCATTTGTAGCTCAAGAGAGTTTTGATAATTTGTGTCAAGAGCGTGTAAAAATGTTATTTTATGATTAAAATGGTGTTATTTGTGTAAAAATCAAGTCTTCACAAGTTGCATGTATCATTAGAACCATTCTTGTTGATTTTTGAAAAATTGCATGTTGGTACAATCTGACCAGTTTGTGGAAAACATAGGTTATCTCCGAATTTTGTTTATGTAGAATTTTCAACTCTCACATATTTTGAAAATAGACTCAGAGAGGGTCATTTTGAGAAAAAGAATAATCTTCATAGCATTATTAGTTAAGGAGATATGGTCTTTTAAACTTGAATGTTTTCTGAAACTCTGTTTCTGGACCATTCTTGGCATTTTGATTAAAAATCCCATTTTCAGAAACTTTTGGCATCTCATCTTTCTTGTGTTGTAACTAGATAAATTGAGGTTAAATTCTGGAGAAGAATAGATTTATTTCTATTCTCCAAGTGGTAATAATCACCTTGCAAAGTTGAAAGTTTAGTCCAAACTCTTCTCTGCATAGCAGTGTTTGTTATTTTTGTAACTTGAGTTTTATAATATATATGTATGATTTTCTTGATGATTTCTGAAAGTAGACACATGTAGGTTGATCCTAAATTAATTTTATGACTTTATTAGATGTTTTGATATGGTAAAGTTGGCTCTGAAGTCAGAGCTACGATTCTGTCCAGACTCCAGAATTGTAGTTTCACATTTTTCAGAAAACTTGAGTTTTTGAACTTCTAAGTGTTTTCTTTGACTTATTTTGATAAGTGAACATAATTATATGTTAATTTTTGGAATATAGGACTGTGTGACATGTAGGGTTGCATTGGATTATGACTGTGTAAATTAGCTGTAACGAGTGCGCTATACGTGTGATTGTTGTAGACACCGGCCTCGTAGGAGAGAGTGGTTGCGTTGGAGTGCTATACTTACTTTATTGCTTTTGGTTGTGCTTCATCTCAGTGGTATGCACATATGTACGTCCTTTGCTTATCAAAATGTGCGTATGTGTGTGATGTTTCAAATGAATGCTTAGTTATATGGAAAAGTATGTGAATGCATATTTTCTACTCGAAAGTTGTTAAAATGTTTTAATCATCTCTTTTGGGAACTCTCGGAAATTACTTGTGAAGTATTGATTACGATAAAGAGAAGAATTAAGACACTTCTAATAGATTTAGGACGATGTACATAGTTGTGTTTTTTTATGGCTCCGGCTGGAGGCGCCAAGCGATCCTCCCGTTACTTATGGCTACGACCATTGAAGCAAGGCTTCATTTTATTGGATAAAACTTAATTGTTCACAAATCCTCCACCGACGAGCCAAAATATACAAGGTATTGCGGCCAAGAGGTTCGTAGAGCTATAGAGTGCTACTTATAGTTGTAAGGGTCACTACGCTATAGGGGTTTCGACACTTATGCCCTTTTAGCTAATGTTTTGAGCGGATTGACATATGGGCTCCCTTAACGCTCGGGTGAAATAGGGTTTAATATACCCTAGCCCTTTTATGATTACTTTGTGATCCCTCTGTCTACAACGATCTTGCTGGTGGCTCTGGACATGCTTCAACTAAACTTAACGGTTAATTGAACTCGAACGTAATTTGGTTACTCTACCGATAATGTTCGTGGCTCTGGATATGCCCAACCAAATTAAATGAAGTTGAAAGAAATTCGATACTTGTGAATTAATATGTTTTCAGTGAAACATGATTTGCTCCTGTGAGTTTGAAACGGTTTAAGAATATCTTGACTACTCGTGATTTATAAACGTTTTAAAGTAGAGAAGTTTTGCTACACATTTTCTTATAATTCTTCCAAATTTTCCCAACTCTTTTAATTATTAATGTTTTCAAATATCTTGATTTTATTTGAACTTGTGCTTGTGTGCGACTCATTGCTTTACATGTCGTAGTGTGTATTTACTCAGTTTTCATAGATTATTTCAAATTGTGGTGTCTGCGTATGTTATTTCAAAACCACCACATAATAGTGAAAGTCGGGACGGGAACGCGGATCGAGACAAAAATGTCGAGTGAAGTTTAGATACTTTAGCAGATCAAACACGTTTTGCTTTCAAATTGTACTTATTATCAAAAAATTTGTTGTGTACTTTAACCGAAATGTAATCTTAATAGTTAATAATCTACGTTTGGTTATCGATTGTCGCATTAACCCTTAACCGAGATCCCGGGATGTTACACGAACCCTCAAGTCCATTATGGGTACGCTCTTCATCTCTGCCTCTTCCTTCTTAGCAATTCAGGGTTTTGAACGCTCAACTTCGTCACTGAGTATGTTCTTGGCTCCAGAGCTGGTAATTTGAGTTTCATTTGATTGAACCAATTACTGATTGTGGGTTTTGATGATCTATCTCTAAAACTGATGGTGGTAATGGGTGAAATCTAGACGTTGGGTATTCACAACTGATTTAATCATGTGGCAGATTAGTAGCTGCAGGTTTGGTGGTTGTGGGGGAGGAAATGGTGATGGTTTCAGGTGTTGTGTTTGGTTGAGGAGGAAGGCATGTGGTGTTGTTGGAGGTTGAAGTTTCAGGTGGGCTTAGGAGGCCAGTGGTGTTAATGGTGATCAGGTGATGTAGTTTTTCTTAATGAACCCCAGACCTGGTGGTGGTTGTGCTTGTATTGATGTGTGCGATGGAGGTTGTATTGATGTTCCCAAGTGTGATAATATGGACCTTCAAATACTCAATTTTTCTGGGTTTCTTTTGGTTCATCTTGTCTCCAACCCTGTTCATTTTTGGTCTCCAGTTGGGAACAATCTGAACCGTTATCTTCGATTATTTACTGGGTATTGAAGGTTTCGATTTCTTCAATTGGATACATTTTCCTCTATTATGCGATGATAAATTTGATAAATTGATTTAAGTTGCTAAGAAATTTTTACTTTCCTGGTGGGTCAATTAGTTTTGTAGCTATGGTAGGTGCAATCTTCTACGCCTGTTTTCAATTAAAGATCTAACCCTCGTGTTAAGATTTGTTTCTTTATTGTTATTGTTGTTGTTGTTGTTGTTGTTGTTGTTGTTGTTGTTGTTGTTGTTGTTGTTGTTGTTGTTGGTGATGTAAGTGGTGGGGGCGGGGGTGGAGGTAGAGGTGGTGGTGGTGAAGAAGAACACCAAGAAGAAGGGGCAATTGGGGGTATTGGCATTTATGTAAATCCACCTTCTCAAGGGTAGAATGGTCATAAGAAAGTGTAATTTCACATAAGGGTGGTATTCATCCAACGTCCATCCACTAACAGGGGCTTTTTCCTCTCTGACACGGGGTAATGGTCTTTATCCAAACAACAGGGAGGGGTTTGGTATATAATCCAAACTCAAGGGGTGGAATTTGTCTTTTACCCTTAAAACAATTTTTCTTGTCTCTGACCAAGCCTAGACTCGCTTCAACTCAAGATCTCCACAACCATTTGAATTTTGCTTGATCTTTTAGGATGATCAGGGTGTTCGAGGTCCGGTTCGGTCGATTTTAGGTCACCAAGAACATCTAAACTAAAAGGAACTATATTGGTGTATTGAAAACCGAAATACGTTTTGTTTGCAAAACAAAAGTACAAAATCGCACCGATAATCTCGCTTTAGTTTGGTTTTTATATTTCAATTTTAATTACTTCAATGTTAAGTATCAACGAATGATTAGTAAATTAAATATTAGACACAAAATTTAACATTTCGGTAAAATGCATCCACAAAGTGAATTAAAGTGGTCGTTTCGTACACTATGCAGTAACTTTACAAGTTTACGTATGAGACACTCTCTTACTGTCAATAGTGATATGTAATTATAGACAAATTTATATTTTATTTTAGCATTCAATATATAGTTAAATAATACTAATAGTGTTGGAATAGATGTCCTAGAGGCAATCTAATTTTAGTATGAATAATAGAACATTCATTTATTATTTATAGTGATATTTAATATAATGAAGTCCTTAGATACAATGTGTTGTTTATTAAAATATCCCTAGTCAATTATAATGATTAATAGGACGATCAACTATATACTAGTATGTGTAGAGATTGATAAGGATATATCAAGTCTAACACAAGGGTATGGATTAGGAGTAATGGCATACTGGATTGACCCACAACGAGAAGGATACATTAGATTATGTCAAAGTCACAATCGCTTCTCGTAGTGCTAATGATATTGTAGTCCTTAGACTTGAATTACTAGACACTCTAGTTGTGGAATATCATGCTTTGATATTATACAACTTTGCGCCTTAACTGGGTAACTATAAAGATAGTCATCGGGCACGGTAGGAAGCAAGCTTGAGACCGTAGTGACGTAGAAATGATTTGTCCCTCCCACATATTGGGAGCAAATATCCATGGACCACTCGAGGGATGGTGCTTATTGAATGTATGGCCAGACTCAGATAAATCAATATGAAAATATTGATATTATCTACTCGCATAAGCATATTCTCAGGATCGAGAAACTATAAATTGGATATACGAGTGTGACTATTATGTCTCGTGTCCAATCCGGTTATGGAGACAAAGGGATAACACAATATGTGATTATTGGGCACAAGGTTTGTCGGGATCACTGACTTATTTCTATTAGTTGGGTTGCATGGATGTGTTGCTAGACGCCGCTCCATGTTAGTAATAAGTTACTACCAACTAAGTATAAACCCATGGGGTCACACACTGGATGGATTAAATTGGATATGGGTATTAATTAGTTAGACTAATTAATAAAATGATTATAACGCAACCACAAGTAAACTTAGTAGGACTAATTTGCAAGTGGGCTAATCCATGTAATGACATGATTAGTATTGAGGTCTTTATGTAGTTAATAAAGAGTTATGACTATATAAAGGATCTAGCTTGTTATTTCTCTAAGTGAGTCATTATTGAGAGAACATAACAAATCAAGAGAGATAGAGAGAAAAAGCAAAGAAGCCCGAAGCCCTCCATGCCCGTCCGCCCCCCTCACGCCGTCGGCCACAAGGCACAGCTTGGTGCCTCGTTTTGCGTGATCCTCCTCCTCCTTTTTCCGTTGCTAGCACTACATGGCGAGAAGGAATCCCATCAAGAATCAAAGGTGTGGATATTCATAGAGACAAAGACACTATTCTTCGTGTGATCTCCCAAACTAAGGTACACATAATCTATGCCCTCATCATGTTATGATGCTTGTCCTGTGATCCTTGTTGGGATTTGAGTAGGATAATTTTTGTTATTCTTCTGCGTAACCTACGTCAAAACACAAAAGTGTTATCAGAGCCACATGTCGTAGCGCATAACATGATTTTGTGTGTTACAATTTCAGCTTATACACCGTTTTATTCATATTACGCAAAATTGAAATTAATTGGCATAGTAGATGCAAATTGAATTTTATTTAAGACAAACAAGATGTAATTAACATTGGATGTTGAAATTGGTGAGTTTGATCACATATGATGTGAATAATTGGGTTCTTGAAAACTTAGGGTTCTTGGGCACATAATTGGGGAAAGGGGTTTTTCCAATTATGGAAACAATTATGTGGAAATAACCATACTTGGGAAACATGGGAAACAAGGAAGGAAGGGGAAGGAAGCTAAGGCCAAAACCCTAGCCGTCGCCCCTCCTCTTCCTTGCGCGCCAAGCTAGGCGGCGGGTCACCTAGGGGCTGCGTAGGCCGACCCAGGGTGGCGTGCGGCAGTTCATGGGGTTCGGCCTAGATCTAGGTTGGCCCTATTTAACCTTGTGACCCTAATTACTCAATTTCAACTAAAATTGAACAAGCGTGTTAAAAATTGGTTTTAACTGTATTATGTCTTTGTTGCATGGCTGATGGATATGGCCTAGGTTGTGGATGTTTATTTTGTGTTTTGATTTACGAATTGCGAGTTGATCAAATTAATGTAATAGTTAGTTAATTTTACGGCCTGCGAGCTGATCATCTTCTCAACATGTGAGGTTTTATTTATTTGTTTATTTATTCTAGATGTTAGGCTAGAATTAGAATATTAGATGATAGCCAAGAGCATGGAGAAGAAGACCGGAGGATCAAGAAGCCACAAAGATGATGACGACTCCCATCATAGGCGCGCGGCTATGGTGGAGCACATTGAGATGAGCTTGCACTTTAGGGCATATAGATATTATCACTGGCTTGATAATATTTTAGTCTAGGGGCCAAATCCAAGCCACGTTATTTTTTTCTTTTGTGGATGTTTATTATTTATGTCTTGTTATTTATTTTTGTGTGTATGGCGATACTAGCAGAACGTTAACAAGATAATAATAAACAAGTTTGGTATTTTATTGTGGATTGCCCAATTCAAATAAGTAGACCATGTTGATGGGATCAACCAAACAAATAATGACTATTAAATCCCTCAATGAAATATTGCGTTTTGCCTTCTCTTGCCTAAACACCCTTCATGATCAAGGTCTATTAAATTCGTGCTTTCCAAAGCAAGGCGTTTTAATTTACCTTGATGTGTTGCGGACGAGACAAGCAAGTAATGTGTGATTGTTGAAGCAAGGAGTTGGGCGCAACTGGGTAAACTCAATTGGATTGATGATCCTAGAGGCATGACAATTAGGTGTTATCTAAAGGATAAAGAATAATGAATTATTCGCCTAATTGGACCAAGGGTTGCATGGGATGATGTTGGAATGGTTCCTACCTAAATAACCAATTCTTGGGTGACTTGCCAATGCAAGCTCGAGAAGAAGTGAAATGTGGATCTTGAACTCACTAGAAAATATATATGATACTTTCTGCATTAATGGTGAGGGCTATTAATCCGAGAAAAATAGTGGGAGCTATATTTAATGATCTAGCCATTGTTAAATATAGTTAAATTGTTCAAATACTAAAATTACACATTTCCATTTTGTAGAATTCCAATGGCAAACAATCACGCATCGACTTCATCCCTGCGATCTGTCCTTGAGAAGGACAAACTGTCTGAAACAAATTTCCTTGACTGGAACAAAAACTTAAGGATCATCCTTAAGCAAGAAAAGAAACTTAACGTCTTAGACAATCCTATACCAGCACCACCCCAGGATGAGTCTGTTCTAGCTGTCGTGAGAGCACATCAGAAACATATGGATGATTCTAATGATGTAACCTGTATCATGATTTGTACCATGACCTCGGAGCTTCAGAAGAAACACGAGAGCATGGAAGCCTATGATATGATCATACACTTGAAACAGTTATTTCAGGAACAGGCAAGGCATGAGCGGTATGAAGTGTCCAATGCATTGTTCAAGAGCAATCTCGCATAAGGGAACCTAGTTGGGCCTCATGTACTCTGAATGATCGGGTACATAGAGAACCTCACGAGGCTAGGGTTCCACTCGGCCAAAAGTTGGCAACTGATCTCGTCTTGTAATCGTTGCCTGACAGTTATAACCAGATCATCATGAACTATAACATGAACGCGATCAGTAAGACTCTACCAGACTAGATGAACATGTTAAAGAGTTGAACAGAGCATCAATAAAGGCAAGGGCAAGTCCATAATGACGGTGAATAAAAGAAAGGTCAAAGGAGTTTCCTCTACTTCCAAAGGAAAGCGCAAGAAAGTTACAAATTCCAAGGAATCCTTGAAGCCTAGTGGGGGCGTGGCTAAAGGTGAGTGTCACTAATGTAGCCATCCGGGTCACTGAAGGAGGAATTGCCCCAAGTATCTGGAGGATAAGAAGTTTAGAATAGTGATTCCACCACCACCAGGTATTTTTGTTATAGACGTCAAGCTATCTATTTCGTCATCTTGGATATTGGATACTGGATGTGGTTCTCACATTTGTCGAAGTGTGCAGGATTTGAAAAGAAGTAGAAGATTGGCTAAAGGGGAGATAGATCTACGCGTCGAGAATGGAGCAAAAGTTGCTGCATTAGCTATAGGCGTTTATGAACTATCTTTGCCTTCTGGACTTATTTTAGAATTAGACAATTGCTATTATGTGCCTGATATGAGCAGAACATTATTTCCTTTTCTTGTTTGGACGAGAAGGGTTTTTCTATTTCAATAAAGGACAAGTGTTACTCCATTTATTTTGATAGTATGCAGTATTGTAGCGCGCATTTGTCTAATGGATTGTATATCCTTGATCTAATATTCCACCTATAACATAAATACTATAAGGATTAAAATTAATTATTTAAATCCTACATATATATATGGCAATGTCGTTTAGGCCATATAAACGAGAAATGCATTTCTAGACTCCGTAAGAATGGATTTCAAGACTCATTTGATGTGGAATCATATGAGACATGCAAGTCTTGTCTATTTGGAAAAATAAAAAAATCCCCTTTCAATAAGAAAGGTGAAAGGACTAGTGAATTACTGGCACTCATACATACTGATGTGTGTGGGCCGTTTCCCACGCCTGCCAGAGGTGGTTACACCTACTTCATCACGTTTACTGATGACTTCAGTAGATATGGATTTGTGTACCTTATGAAGGCCAGATCTGAATCCTTTGAATTGTTCAAGGAATTCAAGAATGAAGTAGAGAAGCAACTTGGTAAAAGTATTAAGTCTTCGCGATCGGATCGTGTAGGATAATACTTGAGCCAAGAGTTTGACGAGTATCTTAGAGAGTGTGGGATAGTATCCCAACTCACTCCACCCGCAACGCCACAATGGAATAACGTCTCCAAGAGGAGGAATCACACTTTATTAGATATGGTGTGATCTATGATGTGTCAAACGGATCTTCCAATATCTTTTTGGGGACATGCTCTAATGACTGCAACTTTCACCATTAACTGTGTTCCATCCAGATCAGTCATGAATACACCATATGAGATATGGACTGGGAAGCGTCCCATAGTGTCGTTTATGAAGATTTGGGGTTGCGATGTCTATGTAAAACGTTTACAAACAGACAAGCTCAGACCCGAAGTGGATAAGTGTAAGTTTGTGGGATATCCTAAGGAAACAAAAGGATATTATTTCTACAATTCAACTGAGAATAAAGTGTTTGTAACTCGGACCGCCGTGTTTCTATAAAGAGAGCTAGTCTCTAAATAAGTAAGTGGGAGGACTGTAGAACTTGAAGAAATTCAAGAACCACAAACCGCTGAACCGATGATGGAGCATGAATAGAACCGCAAGTCATTGTGGAAGAACCTGTTCAGGTAACACAGGAACTTCGTAGGTCAGGTAGGGTACGTCATGAGCCAGAGAGGTATGGACTTCTTGTGACTGAGCCCGATGACATACCACTCATGAATGATGAGCCTGCAACCTACGGGGAGGCCATGAAAGGACCAGACTCCAAGAAGTGGCTAGAATCCATGAAATCCGAAATGGATTCCATGTATACCAACAAAGTATGGAATTTGGTGGAACCACCTGAAAGGGCTCGGCCCATAGGGTGCAAGTGGGTCTTCAAGAGGAAAACCGACATGGATGGCAAGGTAGTTTCCTACAAGGGGCGATTGGTGGCTAAAGGTTATAGACAGATTCATGGTATTGACTATGATGAGACATTTTCACCAGTCACCATGACTAAATTCATTCGGATCCTACTTGCGATTGCAGCCTACTACAACTATGAGATTTGGCAGATGGATGTCAAAACAGCGTTCCTTTATGGGAAAGTACTCGAGCATGTGTACATGACACAACCGGAGGGTTTTGAGGATCCAGAGAATGCCAATAAAGTGTGTAAGATCAACGATCCATTTATGGATTGAAGCAAGCTTCTAGGAGTTGGAATCGACGTTTTGATGAAGCGGTCAAAGAATTTGACTTCATCAAGAACGAATATGAGCCCTATGTTTACAAGAAGGTTAGTGGGAGCTCTGTTGTGTTTCTGGTATTGTATGTGGATGACATACTACTCATTGGAAATGACATTCCTACTTTGCATCTGTTAAATATTGGCTAGGAAAGTGTTTCGCAATGAAGGACTTAGGAGATGCAGCTTATATACTTGGTAACAAGATCTATAGGGATAGATATAGAAAGCTGCTCGGCCTAATCCAAAGTACATATATAGACAAGGTGTTGAAAAGATTCAACATGCAAGATTCCAAGAAGGGATTCTTGCCCATGTCGCATGGAGTCACTCTATCTAAGACTGACTGTCCTTCCAATGAGATTAAGATGGACCGCATGAGTAGGATACCCTATGATTCGGCCATAGGATCCTTCATGTATGCCATGTTGTGTACTAGACCAGAAGTATCATACCCCTTGAGTATGGTAAGCAGATATCAGTCCAATCCGGGTGAGAGTCACTAGATTGCTCTCAAGAACATCCTAAAGTACTTGAGAAGAACTAAGGATGCGTTCTTGATATTTGGAGGTAAGGAATAGCTAAGTGTAATTGGTTACACTGATGGAAGCTTCCAAACCGACAAAGATTAATACAGATCGCAGTCGGGATACATGTTTTGCCTGAATGGAGGAGTTGTGAGCTGGAAAGTTCCAACCAAGGGACAGCTGCTGATTCTACAACTGAAGCTGAGTACATTGCTGCTGCAGAAGCAGCAAAAGAGGAAGTTTGGATAAAGAAGTTTATCACTGAGCTCGGTGTGGTCCCTAGCATCGTGGATCCCATGGAGTTGTATTGTGACAACTCTGGAGCGATTGCACAAGCCAAGGAACCAAGATCACACCAGAAATCGAAGAATGTACTTAGGAGATTCCATCTTATTCGTGATATGATCTATAGAGGAGATGTGAAGATGTGCAAGATTCCAACGGATGAGAATCTTTCAGATCCATTCACAAAGCCACTTGCGCAGCGAAAGCATGAAGGGCACACTAGATTTATAGGAATACGAGATGCGCCAGATTGGCTCTAGTACAAGTGGGAGACTGTTGGAATAGATGCCCTAGAGGCAATCTAATTTTGGTATGAATAATGTTTTGGCTAGAACATTCATTTATTATTTATTGTGATATTTAATATAATGAAGTCCTCAGATACAATTCGTTGTTTATCTTAAATATCCCTAGTCCATTATATTGATTAATAGGACGATCAATTATAGACTAGTATGTGTAGAGATTGATATGGAGATATCAAGTCTAACACATGGGTATGCATTAGGACTAATAGCATACTGGATTGACCCACAACGAGAAGGATACATTAGATTATGTCAAAGTCACAATCGCTTCTCGTAGTGCTAATAATATTGTAATCCTTAGACTTGAAGTCACTAGATACTCTAGTTGTGGAATATCGTGCTTTGATATTATCCAACGTTGCACCTTAATCGGGTGACTACAAAGATAGTCATCGGGCACGGTAGGAAGCAAGATTAGAGATCGTAGTGACGTAGAGAGGATTTGTCCCTCCCACATAGTAGGAGAAAATATCCATTGGCCACTCGAGGGATGGTGCTTATTGAATGTATGACCAGACTCAGATAAATCAATATGGAGATATTGATGTTATCTGATCGCATAAGCATACTCCTAGGATCGAGAAACTATGGATTGGATATATGAGTGTGACTATTATGTCTCGTGTCAAATCCGGATATGGAGACAAAGGGATAACACAATATGTGATTATTGGGCACAAGGTTTGTCGGGATCACTAACTTATTTCTATTAGTTGGGTTGCATGGATGTGTTGCTAGACACCGCTCCATGTTAGTACTAAGTTACTACCAACTAAGTAGAAACCTATGGGGTCACACACCGGATGGATTAAATTGGATATGGGTATTGATTAGTTGGACTAATTAATAAAAGGATCATAACGTAACCACAAGCAAACTTAGTAGGACTAAATCCATGTAATGACATGATTAGTATTGGGGCCTTTATGTAGTTAATAAAGAGTTATGACTATATAAAGGATCTCTGGCTTGTTATTTCTCTAAGTGAGTCATTATTGACAGAACATTACAAAGCAAGAGAGGGAGAGAGACAAAGCAAAGAAGGCCGAAGCCCTCCTTGCCCATCCCCCCCTCACGCCGTCGGCCACAAGGCACGGCTTGATGCCTCGTTTTGCGTGAATATCCTCCTCCTCCTTCTGTTGCTAGCACTACACGGCGAGAAGGAATCCAATCAAGAATCCAAGGTTTGGATATTCATAGAGACTAAGACACTATTCTTCATGTGATTTCCAAAACTAAGGTACACATCTTCTATGCCCTCATCATGTTATGATGCTTGTCCTGTGATCCTTGGTGGGATTTGAGTAGGATAATTTTTGTTATTCAGCTGCGTAACCTACATCAAAACCCAACAAATAGCTACTTACTGCAAAAAATACTAATAACCACATCTCTCTCAGAAAAGATAACTAATAAATACTAGTCAAGACAATTTCAATCCGATGCGGTTTTTGTTTGGTTTTTTGGTTTCGGTCCGGCTCGGTGAAAGTACGGTTTGATTTTTAAAAAATTAATAATCGTTTGAAGGATGAGAAGTGAAATAATCGACAGTTTGGTGCGATCCGATTTCTCCAGTTTGGTTGGTTTATGAACACCCCTAACAATCATAATCTTCTTATAAGTTTGTATCTAAAAGGCATGAACAATAACATGATATACAATATATATTTTGTCAAGATTTTGTAATGGGGTCAACGGAAGTTGTCTTAATTTTTGTATTGAATCGTTGATGTACTTCTAACCATTATATGATAGGTTGTTTCACCGTTGTATTGAATCATTATTAGACTAATTTCTTATTGGGTTGTGTATTTGGTATATACTAAAAATTGTTTCCCCCGTTTAACGGAGGGATGTGGTCTTAGATTCAAAAACTTGGTTGGGTATTAATTCCACCTAACTTTATCTTCGGCGGACCAAACAAAAGCCAACAAATGTACAATAAGAGCTCGCTATATTACTGTACAATGCTTAATATCGATGATATATATTATTTTAAAATAGTATTTGTTATGAATTGGTGATCAAAACGTAGCTTGGAATTGGCAAAGCAACAACCAAGAAGGCAAGGGAAAAAGATTGTTGCATTTTGGGTACTGTAGCATGTCATGCGACCCGGTTCGGGTTGGGCATCATTTTGGGTTGTTTCCTTATCGGTTTATGTAACGTTTGAGTGTTGCTTTGGGAACAAGCCAGTAGTTTAGGCCTATATATTGGTGTAGGTCGTGGCTATTGATGAGTGTGTGGGTTGTGAATGATAGTAATCGGTGTCCCGTCATTAAAATTGGGATCGTTTGGCCGTGGAAGTAGCCAGTCCCAAAACTAGTGAACCATGTTAAATATTTGTGTTGTTCTTCATTTTTTTCTTCTTTCATCGATCTTCTTGATTCCTTACAAGTGGTATCTTGCTTCCTCATTCGTGTCAACAAGTGGTATCACATTTAGGTTGTTGAGTTAGAGTTTTTCGGTTAGGAGTGATGGTGAATTCTTTAGGATGAAAATCTACCATTTTGATGAGAATAGTATTGTTGATACACCCACCACCAAGCCTTGTTTGGAAGGATATTGGTGCGATGACCGCATTTCTTAAGCTTTTATTGCTTCAGTTCATTTCATGTTTAGGTATCTGGTTATTTGATAAACGAACTCATAACTGTAAAACTGTAGATGTTAAGCTCGTCTAGAAATACACCGAAAGTCGAAATATCTTATGTTATTACTAAATTAAGGATAAAATTATTAGGGATAATTAGTGATAATTAGTGTTTAAGTGCTAATTAAGTACATACCACTCCGTCTTTGCTCTTTTTTCCCAATTTCTTTTTTGGGACGTCTCTCTTCTTTGTTCCCATTACCATTGGTAACCTTAAATAGTCCAATTGTCCAAAATACCTCCAAATTAAATAGGGCCACATTTGTTATCCAATTTTTCTAAACTCACTTAGCCCAATTTGCTGGGCCAATTACACTAAACCGCCCAATTTAACTTGTTAATTAACCCAACCCGTCTACCACTAACCCTAACTTTCAACTAACCTAACCTAACCTAACCTAACCTAACCTAACCTAAACTAACCTAACCTAACCTAACCTTACTCATCTATCCGTCCATCAAAACAGCGAGAGAGTATATTCATTGTGTCTCTCTACCTCTCTCTCTCTCTCTCTCTCTCTCTCTCTATCTCTCTCGTCCGTTCTTCCCTTAATCGTCGTCGTTGTGAAAATCAACCATGACGGTGGTTTTTGTTATCTCTAAACCATCGATCGGGTTATGTAGTTGTGCATTTGTGGTTGATTTCCCCTCGAATCAACTGAAACCCCTCTGATTTGTGGGTTAGGGTTTCGATCAAAGAGGGCATAGAGAACTCTGGTTCGACCGGTGAATGGTTTGCTGACTCCCAAGACGACGACGACAAGTATGTACCGGATTATGAGTTCTTTCCATGGTGAAATTGACTCCGATTCCGACGAGACAAAACCTCCCGATGACTTAGTTCCCGATGACCCTCCGTCTCCTCCTTTGCATCCAGAAACTCAAGCAATTGTTGATGAATTTTTGTGTATCTACTGTCCGGCATGGAAGAGGCTAAAAGAAGAAGAAGGGACATTCAGTTATCTCTCTCTCTCTCTCTCTTTTTGTTCATGTATATGTCTGATCTATCTGATTTAGACTTGCAATCTATGATATTTGTGATCTTGGTTATGGAATCTGTTATATGTGATCATGGTTACATGATATGTTTCTGTGTTCATGTTATATCTATGATATATGTGATCTTGGTTATGGAATATGCCATAAGTCATCCTGGTTATGTGATGTGTGATCTGAGATCTCTCTCTCTCTCTCTCTCTCTGTCTGTTCATGTTAGATCTGTTTATGTGATCATTAGATTTCTTGAATCTGTGATATGTGTCTCTATTTGTCCACTACTCAATGATGTGCAAACTGAGAGTAGTTGATTTCACATATTCATTTACAGTTACAAATGCTTCTGTTTGTGTGCTGTAATTGACACCTTATTTGCACACAAGCACCAAACAATCTGTAATGAAGCATTTGACTATGCTTTCTAAGAGTGTTTGGGTTGGGGGGTTAAAGAACAATCTGTGATGATTGCTTTTGATTGATCAATGATTATTAGAGAGCAATTTATTGTACACATTGCTTGAATAATTGCATTGCATTGCTTGTGTGGTGTATTTGTAGCACACATGTGATATTGTGAGGGTTCTAATATGCACACACGCATGAAGAACAATTTGCGATGATTGTTTTTGATTTCTCAATGATTATTTGAGAGCAATTGATTGCACACAATGCTTGAATACTTGCATTGCATTGCTCGTGTGGTGTATTTGTAGCACACATGTGATATGTGAGGGTTTTATATGCACACAAGCATGAAGAACAATCTGTGATGATGACTTTTGATTGCTCTATGATTATTTGAGAGTAATTGATTGCACACATTGCTTGAATTGTTCCATTGCATTTCTTGTGTAGCACACATAAACATATTGTGAGAGTTCTTATATGCACAAAAGCATCAAGAAATGTTCAAGCATAATATTCTCAGATTGTTTCATACCAAAACACACATAATTAGTAATGTGGCACTCCCCTTCACCAATACATAAATTTGGTGATTGGGAATTACACATTGTGTATGTTAGTCACACAAAATATACAAAAGGGTAGTCATATTCCATGATGCTACCTACACACCCTCATATCCTAAACCCTCCAAGAGGGCTGGATTACCAATGTCTACTTGTAGCTCTCTCAAGTAGTCAATGTTTTCCATTACTAACTTCTAATCAACAGTTAAATATATGGGCAATATTTTCATCCTCCTTAGTCTTTACTTCCCCATATGTGGAGCTTTAAAGTTGTTACCTCCTTGGCATCCCATGATCTCTGTCATGTACATCTGACTTGTGATAAAGATATCATCTAGTGTTTGATGCTCAAATCCTTGATATGCCATATCAACTGCCTCTATTAGTTCTTCAAACTTATCTGTCTTCATTTTTCTTTGCATACTTTGAATGGCATTGAATAATCCAAGGTCATTTATATTGCAATTCGGGAAGTACGAGGGTTGATAAACTAAGTTAATATGAAACCATCACTATATGCAACCTCCCTAAAATCTGGATCATCATTTTTCACATGTGGAGTGGCATTATCCTGCTGAATGGTTATGTTTTTTGCCAAAATTTGTGACCACTACGCGTTGATTGCTGGGATGACATTGTATAAAAGCATGTCTTTCATTGCTTCTGCATTAACTGATGGTAGTGGCTTGATTTCAAGTGTAACTCTGACCCTGTTAGCTGAACTTATTCTTGATGCAATCTCCTCTACAAATGGACACACACCAACTTTGCCATCCCATAATACCTCCCCATTTTTTCCATATAGAGATCTCACGACAGCAACAAAAGCATTAACTTAGGAATATGTGCCTTTGATTGTGTGGTATTGTGAAGAAACTTCCTCTTGTGGTAGCAAAATGTACTTGTGAACTTTGTTGGTGTGGTACCACTTCTCATCTAAGTCAACTTTGTATTGCTGACTCTTGTACTTGATATCCCCATCCTCATTGAGCTCAACTGATTGAAGAACATATTTTAGCCTTGCAATCTTATGTTCTGGAGTTAGTGCAGGGCGTAATTGAGATTTTGTTTCTTTCAATATGCCTTGTTTGAGCCATCTCCCAATTGTTGCTCTAGATACTCCAATATGACCTGCATTTACAATGTGCTCAGTTTCAGTTTCAATTGATCAAATCATGTTCAATACACACCTCTTAGCTACTGTTATGTGTTTTTACTTGGTTTATTTGGACAGTTCATACAAACTGTGATGCCTTCTTTGGTTACTTACATGTTCTTAATTTGATCAGTTTGGTTATTTTTATTTACTTGATCAATTCATGTTCAATACACACCTCTTAGCAACTGTTATTTGTTTTTTACTTGGTTTAATTGGACAGTGCATACAAATTGTGATGCCTTCTTTATTTACTTACATGTTCTCAATTTGATCACTTTGGTTATTTTTATTTACTTGATCAAATCATGTTCAATACACTCCTCTTAGCTACTGTTATGTGATTTACTTGGTTTATTTGGACAGTGCCAACATTCTTGTCAAGGAGGATTTATAAATACCCAATCTGAGAAAATACACCAAACAAAGGAAGATAAGATACACGATGCAACGCTTGGTATACAAGTGATTTGGGTTTAGAGTTGTGCCTTGCCAATGTTGGTGCCTTGCCACCTTCATTGGTTTTAAGACATGTAGCCTAAACCCAAATACACCCAATTCTGTGATGATATATTAATATGAGAATTGGCGAAAATAATACAATATGTTTACCTGCTAGTTGTCTGATTGTGTCTATATCCTTCTTGGGGACTTTAGTCATTCTTTCAATGTCGATATTTAGTTTTTTCACCATGTTGCCTTTCTGGTGTGATTTAACATCGATGTAAACTTCAGCCGCGACACACTCTTTTATTGTTTTTCCAAATTTTGGATATTGACCTTCTAAGAAAATCAAACTTCACTGATGCTTCATTCATCAATCCCACATTCAGCTTCATGTATGAAATCCCACTAAGCAGAAAATATTTAATTGCATTCCTCTCAAGAAGTGTCATTTTTTTCGGCGTAGACATCTAATAAAACAGTAATGTCTCTGTGTTTTTTTGCAAGAAGAGGGACTGAGAGGTGTGGTACCACTTCTCATCTAAGTCAACTTTGTATTGCTGACTCTTGTACTTGATATCCCCATCCTCATTGAGCTCAAATGATTGAAGAACATATTTTAGCCTTGCAATCTTATGTTCTGGAGTTAGTGCAGGGCGTAATTGAGATTTTGTTTCTTTCAATATGCCTTGTTTGAGCCATCTCCCAATTGTTTCTCTAGATACTCCAATATGACCTGCATTTACAATGTGCTCAATTTCAGTTTCAATTGATCAAATCATGTTCAATACACACCTCTTAGCTACTGTTATGTGTTTTTACTTGGTTTATTTGGACAGTTCATACAAACTGTGATGCCTTCTTTGGTTACTTACATGTTCTTGATTGATCACTTTGGTTATTTTTATTTACTTGATCAATTCATGTTCAATACACACCTCTTAGCAACTGTTATTTGTTTTTACTTGGTTTAATTGGACAGTGCATACAAATTGTGATGCCTTCTTTGGTTACTTACATGTTCTCAATTTGATCACTTTGGTTATTTTTATTTACTTGATCAAATCATGTTCAATACACTCCTCTTAGCTACTGTTATGTGATTTACTTGGTTTATTTGGACAGTGCCAACATTCTTGTCAAGGAGGATTTATAAATACCCAATCTGAGAAAATACACCATACAAAGGAAGATAAGATACACGATGCAACGCTTGGTATACAAGTGATTTGGGTTTAGAGTTGTGCCTTGCCAATGTTGGTGCCTTGCCACCTTCATTGGTTTTAATACATGTAGCCTAAACCCAAATACACCCAATTATGTGATGATATATTAATAAGAGAATTGGCGAAAATAATACAATATGTTTACCTGCTAGTTGTCTGATTGTGTCTCTATCCTTCTTGGGGACTTTAGTCATTCTTTCAATGTCGATCTTTAGCTTTTGCACCATGTTGCCTTTCTGGTGTGATTTAACATCGATGTAAACTTCAGCCGCGACACACTCTTTTATTTTTTTCCAAATTTGGATATTGACCTTCTAAGAAAATTAAACTTCACTGATGCTTCATTCATCAATCCCACATTCAGCTTTATGTATGAAATCCCACTAAGCAGAAAATTTTTAATTGCATTCCTCTCAAGAAGTGTCATTTTTTTCGGGGTAGACATCTAATAAAACAGTAATGTCTATGTTGTTTTTGCAAGAAGAGGGACTGAGAGATGATGGAAGATGGTGAAAGATGCTTAATTACCTAACATGGTGAGAGATGATGGAATGGTGAAGGATGTTATGATGGGAGATGATGGAAGATGGTGAATTCTTCTTCTTCTTCTTCTTCTTCTTCTTCTTCTTCTTCTTCTTCTTCTTCTTCTTCTTATTATTATTATTATTATTATTATTATTATTATTATTATTATTATTATTATTATTATTATTATTATTATTATTATTATTATTATTATTATTATTATTATTATTATTATTATTATTATTATGATGATGCTGCTGCTGCTGCTGCTGATGTTATGTGTTTTTTTCTCTTCATATTTTGAAGAACTGAATTCTGTTCAAAAACTTGTAATGTGTTCTGTATTTATAGAGTTTGTGGACCAGTGGTTGCTTTTGCCTTTTGGCGCCTCAAATTCATATTTGTGAAATTTTAAGTTTTTGTTTAGAGTGAAATGAATTTTGGAGGGAGATTTCTCTCCATTAGAGAGTTTAATCACATCACCTTTCTGTAAAACGGTGATGTGAAATGTACCAGTAGATATATGTTTTTTCCTTTACTGGAGTATTTCTATCCAACTTTCTCTCCTCTTAATCCCTGTGCCCATTTATAATGGGAACAAAGAGAAGAGACAGACTGGTATGTATGTATATGTGGATTGTTATCTAATGCTCTGTTTCGTTAAAGTTGGGTTAAAAATAAGTATAAATTTATTATGGGGATTTTGGTGTATTTTTTCTCTCCTTAATGAGATGGGTAAAAATATAAAGTTAATGAACTAAGCGGTGTAACTAGTTCACCAGAATAGTATTTTAAGATAGGAATGAAACTATTTTCTTTTCCTCCACCGCCTAAGTACCCGTTGCCTTCAGTAGAAAGAAAAGGGTGGGGGACAAAACAAATTTAGTATATTTTTCACACTCGTAGCTTGTAAAGTCAAAATACTCAAAAAAAAAATCTTATTGTGTGTATGGATTTTTTTTGACGAGGGTCGACAGAGTTCTTTAACCCCAGGTCTGTGAAGTTCAGTACATGTGAGTTTAGGGTATTTATGTTTTTCATAGGCGTCTCTCATACTGTCTACTTCTCCTTAATTTGTCGATTACTTTGATGATTTGAAATTTAACTTTGGGCGAATCAGATTAGATTTTATGAAGTAATATGTGTATGATTACGATGAGATAGAATAAAAGGGAACACTATATACAACTTGAATGACATGTTCTGATCCAGTTTCATATTATGTAATTGAATTATCTGGTATGTGAATTCTCTGATCTATTCTGGAACAAAGAGAATTAGCTGGTAATTGTATTTTCTTATATGTCATTGTTCCATCGTTTTAACTGACCGTGAACTCTGGTATGCCCAAAGTTTTTTCCCCTCTTAGCTTATTTGTTTATCTAGTATGTAAGTATGCCCGCAGTAACGATGAGTAATGCCCTGGTATCTGATTTAGTTATTAGTTTGCTCGATGTGAGGTGAATCCCTTCCAGTAGGGTGGCGCAAATAGTTATCGGACTTGGGTACCTTCAATGTCAATTTCATATATGGGGTTCTATCATACCTTTACACTGGTGAGAAGGCTTAAGCATTTTTTTAATGGTATGAACAAGCTCTCGTAGTAACTTGACATGAATGTTAATTTACCCTCTCGTTGAACAGATGAACCTTTCCTACCACACACTCCATACATGATTTTTCTCTAAATCAGTGCAATAAGATTTGTATCCCCTAAGTTAAAATATGTCCCTGAATTGTTAGGCCAACATCAGGGTATATATTTTTCTTGACTTGGTATGTTATTGTGAGCTTTTGTATGAATCCTGAGAGTAGTGCATAAAAGGGGGAAGGATAACACATCATATTCCCCTTTAGGTTGGTCAATTTCTTAGCTCCTGAATTGGGTCAATTCTTTGCAAATCATATGATTTTTGAGATGATGATCGTATATCTTAAAACATTACAAGTAGTCATGGTTAGTACAGTAAATAGTTAATATCATGCATATATGTGTATATATATGCTCTAATGTTCTGAAAACTGCTAGTTTAAGTTGAAAATACTTAAAGTCTTGCGGATATTATAAAAAGTATAGACTCAAACTTTTTGTATTTACAATAGAGTTTTTTGTTGCTCAGGGAAGAAATTGGACACAAGTTTTGAGCCAACATGAGGAGCCTAACGGAAAGGAGGAAGGTACTGCTCATGGACATCCAAGGTGGGTGATAACCCATGTATCATTGGGCATATACAGCTTGATTGCTAGTTCAGAGTCAACGCATAGTGTTGGGTTTCACTCCTGGTATTCTTCATATATAGTTTTCAGGTGATGGCGAGATAAATACTTTCTGGCTTCGAGGATCCTAAAACCGGTGTTTCTTGAGAGAATTTACCATCTCAAACACAGTATATATACTAAAGGATTATGGTTGATTTTACGGTGGCTTAAAGCTACGAGATGAGATGCTATAGGCGAAGTACACATTGGCTTAAGTAAGGGTTGATTAGAAACAATACTAAGCGAGGTGATTTCCGCTTAAGTACTGATGATAATGTGAGTGTTGTTATAACTGTACCTATTTATTTTGCACACTGCATTAGATTTATTGTGAGCATATATGCCATTGATTAAGTTCTATTTTCAGGATGCTTTAGCCACTGAGCATTTTGATTGCTCACACCCCCACAGTTTTTTTGTTGTTGTTGCAGGTTACCTAGATGGGTAGTAGTGTCCACTGCAGTCCGGAGCTAAGTGTCGACGCCTGTTTTGTGTTGTCGCGCCGACTAGCTAATTGAGATCTGAGAGTCTCTTTTGAATGTAAATGAACATGATAATTGTCTCTAAGATTTTAAGTTTTGCGCGACTTCACACAAGCATATATATATATACATATATATATATATTATTTTATTTTCTTACAAATGGAAGTGGTATTTCTATTTTTTTTCAGATTGTAAACTTTTATGGGTGTTTTCTTATTAAAATTTAATCTTAACTAGTAGTATTATACTTCGTGTAAGGATGGGGTCTCACGTTTTATATGCTTGACGTGACTACATTACATGTTTATTTGACGTGGTGGTTGAGGATAAACTTTTAGAATTGGCAAATAGATGTGTGACGCGCAGAGGAACACGTGTCACAGCATATGTGATTGTCCCTGCATGCGCGACATGTAGGGGGACACATGTCACGCACAGGAGCCCATATTGTGCATGTTTGACACGTAGGGACGTGTAAACGTGTGGGAGCCCTTTCACTGCATGCACACCATGTGTCCTGATGAGTCAACACGATCTGATTGGACGACTAGTTCTATATATAGGGGTCAGTGCTTTAGTTATTTCTCATTCTAGATTTGATTCAACTACTAATAAGTGAGATAGGGAGATATTGAGAATATTCTGAGATAAAAGATTCGGAGCTACTCGTATACTCTCAAAGCAGTTATTATGAAGCTGATATTGAGGTAGGGAAAATATAGTTTTCACGTTTACTGTAATTATGGTCTATACGTGATTTTATATGTTCATGTATCAATTGTTCCATGCTATTCGTACGATGTTTCTAAAGCATGATATTTACGTGATACATGCTTCATGCTATTGTATGATAACCTATTGTGATTTAATTGACTATCATATTTTTAGTGGTTAGGCGGTACCAACTGGGCTTTTTGCTCACCCTATAAAATCTACAGATACTGGACTGGATCGCTTGGAGACTATAGACGGGCTAGAATTATAGTACTTTCGAACTAATTGTAACGTTTGTTAAGATTCGTATTTTTCATTCTTGTAAATGATTATCTATTAATTGAATAGGAAAATGACGTTTGTATTGAAATCGAAAAGAGTTGAATATTTCTTAGCTTCCACTATTCGTTAAGATTCGTGTTTCGGTATTTGTAATGAATTATTTTTCAAATGAATATGAAAAATATCTTTTATTTCAAACTGAAAAATGTTGTTTATTTATGAGCTTCCGCTATTTTTATGGAAAAAGCGATATGGTTCGTATTTCCGTCACAGCCGAAAATCAAGCGTTTTACTCTGATAAATTCGTTTTTGGACGCGAATTGGTAGGTTACATTTTATTGGGCATGTATTGTTTGGCGGCGTGTTATAGTGCATGCATTGATTGTTGTCATGTTATTGGCCGTGTCTCGGTTTGCGCTTTGATGCAGTTATTTGGTGGCGCAATTGACATGACTTGGATCGATTGATAGGCCTTTCATCATCAAGTATCATTGAGATGATATTGGGGAGATGCATTGTGTCATGGTGCATTGGTGGTTTGTTGATTGGGATACACAATTCTTTGCGTTTGTTGAGATGCAAAGATGCGCTTGTTGCGGCACATAGATGATGTATTCCAATACCGCAATTTTAGAAATATATTATATCGGTTGATTGAATTGATGAGAAGCATTGGATTCATTGTTAGGACGTTTTGATCAAGGTGGAGATTTGTTATGAATTGGTGATCAAAATGTAGCTTGGAATTGGCAAAGCAATGAGCAAGAAGACACGGGAAAAAGATTGCTGAATTTTGGGTATTGTAGGATGGGCTTCGCTTTGGGTTGTTTCCTCATCAATTTTGGTAATGTTTGAGCGTTGCTTTGGGCACAAGTCAGTAGTTTATGCCTATATATGGGTATAGGTCGTGACTATTTATGAGTGTGTGAGTTGTGATTGATTGTAATTGGTTTCTCATCAATAAAATATGGATCGTTTGGCCATGGACGTAGCTAGTCTCAAAACTAGTGAACCACGTTAAATCTTTGTGTTGTTCTTCATTTCATCGCTCTTATTAATTCATAACCAGTGGTATCTTACTTCCTCATTTTTTTCTAACAGTATCTATGAGAACAATACTTCTCGAGTTTGATCTAATATACTCAAATTTCTGGGTAGTGCCCTGAGGATATGAATCACGTACTAAAAAGATGATTTTTTTTGTTTGTGTATTATCATCGACCATTCGACCTACAAGCGAGTTTTTTTTTTTTTTTTTACTTGTGATCTGTGTTGCAACTTCATATTCTTTCACTTCAAAATGAAATTATTGTTGAAATTACACGATTTTTATTGATCGTACCAAAGAGATCAGAATGCTGTCATATGTCTGTTATTACCTCTGTTTCTTCTCTTTCAATGGCGATTGACTTTTTTACCCATAACTGAGTCACTTTGATTCGGTAATTTGGATAGCAAAACGACGTATTTGGCAATTTTTTCATAGTATTGTAGAGTAAAGTTTATTCTACAAGATCATGCAAAGATTACCGATTTTGTGTATCGTTTTGCTAACCAAATCATCGGGTCAAAGTGACACAGCGTATAGTGTCAAAAAGTGAAATAAGCTGAAATAAAAGAAACATGTGTAATATTATTTATATTCACGCCAAAGAGAGAGGAATCCAAACAATGGTGCTAGCAGTATGCAAGTAATATGAAGGATGAATTGAATATGATGAACCCATGCTACAAAGTAGTGGTCAGAAGGCCCTAATCTTATCTGATCACATATCTTGTTTTGACTTTGCTTTTGTAAACATTCTAGAAGAAACGAAAATGTGAAACATACACCATATGGCATCTTAGCGGATAACAATTGCACAGAAGACTGAGTGCATATTTTCTTTTCTAATATTGAATTGGGTGAAAAAACAATTTGAGGGGAACTGGCTGAAATTTTGAGAAGATACATTTTAGTAGTCTTATTCAGTTTCCTAGTTTACACTGCATTTTAAACTTTTTTTGAAATTACTGCGATGTCCGGAATAAGTTGTATGCACATCGATTGAATTTAAATGACCTGTAGAATTATTGCTCATCACGGAGTTTAAACTCGAGACCTTAGAATGAGCAAAGCAGTCAATCTTAAGCCTCCACCACATTGGAATCTATTCTCTTAACTTATAAATTCACTTACATTATGTACATGTTCACTTCATTCAATTTTTTTTTGAAATTTTCAACGATTTTGAATTTTCAGTTAACCTTCCCCAACCTATTTTCAAATCCAAACGTGCTGAGTATCTTAAAGTTATGTTACCTTCACTAAGAGCATTTATAACGACTTAGATAAATTGACACTCTTAGACAAAATTTAAAGAAGTTGAGCAAAACTAGAAGTCCAATAAATTATGCATCTTATTATGCAAAACACAAAATATGCATCATACTTGTCAAAATTGGCGATGTTTTTTTCCGTCGTTATCTATATTTTTTCTTACTTTTTAGGTTTTTGAGACATTTGTCCACTTTTTGTGGTGTAACTAATTATTTAAACCATGTCTCCTTTAATTTATCAATCACTTGTCCTAAATCTCTCTTTAAATTTCGTTTAGTACTCGGAAAATAATCTATGACTATTAGCATTGAATTTAAATTGCATATTTATAGCTAATTGAGCCCTAGACAAAAATAAAAATGCAAACTCGTATTCTTAGGCATAGTGCCTATTCTTTATCTCATAGCATTGGAGATGCTTAACACCTTCCTATCTATAATTAGTGAAATCCGTATAGATATCATGTACACCAAAGGTATGGGATCGTAAGCCAATCTAGTAATCTAGTAGTTGGGCATTGGCTCAATTTTAAGCTACTAAACCTAACTTACAATAATAACTCACATTAGAGTCATTATAAGACAATATTGTAAATTAGTTTGAAGTAGAAATTTATGTTAGAATATGATTAATATAATATGGTGTTATGTGTATCTGACAAAAAATGTCATTATTCAAGAATATTTTATTTATTTGATTTTTAAATAATATTTTTAATAATTACATCATATAGTCGGGTTTGAACCCAAAACCTCATGATGAGTTTCAAACGCTCTACTACAGAGCAAGCACTTATTTGCATTTTTAATTATTTACTATGAATATATTATTATTGACCTGTTCGTCGACTCTAACAAATATATAAAATATACCAGTACATGTTACTTTTTTATCGCTATTTATTGAATAACTCCACAGTGTGAAGGGTGGACACACTAACCCAGCCCCTTGGACCCATAAATGAATTACTCTATGCTTTATAATTAGTAGGCATGGAGTCGGAATTTATTGATTAATATTATCTGGTTCAAACATGGACATTATATTTTAATTCCTTAGTTTTTTCAAGTTCTTCAAAAAATTATCTAAATATTATCTCAGTCTGGCAATTTGATTAGTAAAACGATACAAGAATTTGGCCAGAGAGCTTAATATTCCTTCCATCACATTGCAAGGAGGACATTCATCAAATTGCAAAGAAGTTGGCAACCGGGGCTGTTTAATCCTTAGTGATCGAGGACATTTCATCGCCGGAAGACATTGTAAGATCCCTCGACTCTGTTCTTCGTTACTAGCGTGTCATGGAAACCAGCCTGTAGTTTGCCAGGGAACTTATTATCCCTTCTATCTAATTACAGACTAATTGTCTTGCGGCTGTGCACTTGATAAAAAACGGTACTCACGGAAAAATAAAGGTTAGAAAGACTTGTAGATCTGAGAAACATGTGAAAGCATGTCATCAATTACTCTCCGCTTTCTAGTCGACGACTATCCCTTTTGTGAATTGAGATGACAGCAAGTTAGCACACTGTTTTGTAAAGAAGGGCTTAGAGCCTGTTTTGTTCCCGCTTAAAATCTCAATAATCTGATAAAAATAATATGGGGTGAATAAGCTGCTCAAATTATAATTTGAAAATTATTTGAAATGCGCTGAAAATCTGAAATTAAAATTTAATTGCGTTTGGCAACATCTTAGCTTTTACCACCAAATTTACAATAAATGTCTTTATTTGAACTTATCATACATCTATGATGTTATTCGTTTGCACAAATTAACAATTCGTGCATAAACGAGGTGATAGAGTATGGTATTTCATACGTTATACCTAAAAAATCTTCAAAATTAGTGATTATATAATCTGTAAATCATTAGCCAACTTAATTTTAAATCTTGCTAAAAAATCTACGAAACAAACGAGTTTTGGCAGATTTTAATCACAAATGAGATTTTAATTTTGAACCAAACAGGCACTTAGACGAAGATGTCGTACTCTTCTGAAATGTCAATTTGGACAAACGATGTATTTTCCTCTTATCTTTTGGAATTGAGGTCATAAGTCTTATAAAATCACTTTTTTCCTTTACAAAAAGGCCTAATCAATAACCTTGGATAGCGCGCCAAAGAAAGGAAACCAACCACCAACCGCCATAGCTATGCAGAAACACGTCATCGATTTCTTCCCTTATTAATATGCAATCCGAAATCTGATCCCTTCTCTATTATACCCACCTACACTAGCGTCGTCATCATCATTCTTCAATCAACACACGCTATTTCACCTTCACCTTCACCTTCACCAAAAAATCTTTCTCTGCACGAAACAACAATGGCCAAACCCAATCCCAATCTGGTCTCCCCCGAAAACGACGACTTCCAGATCATCACCCGGCGACTCCATCGCCTGTCCCTACACCTGAACCCGGCACCGACCCAGATCGCCGACATGCTCAAAACCGAGCCCTGCGCTTCTTCCCGTACGAAGCTGATTGTGAATACACAGGGCTTGACCGATTACATGAAAGGGAAGCACAGGGATATCCAGGAGAGGGTGTTCGAGTTCTTCAATTCGCGGCCGGACCTGCAGACTCCGATCGAGATCTCGAAAGACGAGCACCGCGAGCTCTGTATGAGGCAGCTTCTGGGTCTGGTGAGGGAATCGGGAGTGAGGCCTTTTCAGTACGTGAGTGAGGACCCGGCCAAGTATTTCGCCATTGCGGAAGCTGTTGGTAGCGTTGACATGTCGCTTGGGATCAAGATGGGCGTCCAGTACAGGTAATTACTAATTAGTAACTTTTCCGAGCTTATAAAATTTTATATTTTTTAGTTTGAATTTGTGAAATTAGTTATGAATTGAGATTTGGGTTGGGGTGGATTATTGGGAATCATATGGTTGGTGGATTATAATTTATATTGGGTTTATTGTTCATCAAGGAATTTACAGAATTTGGAGTTGATGATTGTTTAATTCGGTTACTCTATCATGGAGAAGAAGCGATTTGCAGTTGATAATTGTTTTGGGATGTTCGGTCTATGTTTGGTTTATTTTAGTTTGGATGTGAGACTTGGCTTTCTGATGCAGTTTACTTCAGTGACCTGACATGCTGAAGCTCTATCATAGATCTTAAAAGGCTTCACACATAGGCTCCCATCTTCCTGTGCAGTATGGTTCTTTCTTCTGCTGCTCAGTCCTAAATTATTGAGATGTGATACTGATAATGCAACACAGGAAAGGAACTTGCAACCTGGTTCCACAATTGGTGCAAAGATACACCTTGAAGGAGAGTAATCCTAGAACTAGAATATATGGTAACAAGACTAGTAATTGAAGTGGGAATAATAGAAACTCTCGGTTTCTAGGGTAGCAACCCAAGAGAACTCTAGGTTATTTACCTTACAAGGTTCAATAGTCCTATTTAAAGTGAAACCACTAGTTGTTTCCTTGTCTAAAAAAATTACAAATATAACCTTACCTCTAGGCTAAGTAACTTCAGGCCTGAGTAAGAGTAACTGATTGATTCTGGAACCTTTTTTAGGGCAACGAATTTTAGTTATGAATGGTTGGAGAGGTGAGTTTAATTCCTGTAATTTTCGTCCCCTCTATGTTTTCACATAGTTCTAAAAGGGGATGTACACTCCCTTTAACTTCTACATGTTTCATAATCCTGCGTATAGATACAAGTATTTCTTAAAATTTTGAGCGTGTCAAGCTCAATAAACTTAGTGGTGCTGAATCTATCTCAAGTCATATAATTAATAAGCCCAAAGGTAGTAAGTTCGTACTTTCTTTGCAGTGGCGTAGCCAGGAACCGACAACAGCTGGGCCAAAAATCTAAAAGGAAGTCAAAATGTGAACCCGTTGGAACCACAATTCTATGCAGTAACATCGAGGAATGAAACCCTATACTACAAATGATGGTCCCTTACATGCCAAAATATATCTTTTAAATTCCAGGTTCTCCAATTCCATAATTAAATCCTTGAATTTGAAATCTAAAACCTCTATATACGATATGCATGTATGTCACAAAACTACTTGAAATCCCTCAACTTGAATTCATAGAACCATTACATAGATATCACGGATTAGGCAGATGAAATCAAGAATAACTAACAAGTCGCCCGAGTCCAATCGTGAATCCTAGTTTATTAACTCAGATTGAACACAAAGAATCAATATTAAATGATAAATAATGGATAATCTCCAACTATCAGTTATTGTAGAATTTGCTAGGAAAGATGCAGACATTGCAGTGAGAGTTGATAGAGAAGGGAAGAGTCTTTGCTGATCTGGAAGAAGAAAACAAAGACACCTGCGTAATAAGCTCCCAAGCCCTATACACCTGATCTGTGAGCCGCATATTCTGCAGCCTACCGCTGTCTGGTTTCCTAATTTGGCAATCCCAAATTATATGCCTTACTACCAAAAAGTAACACGCCTTTTCACTTTGTCCTTTCCTAGCCCTTTCACTTCCCAATAAGAAAGTACCGGTAGTAGATGAAACAAGGAGCACTTACTAAAAATATCTGTGGTCCATCTTCAGTTCATAGTGTTAGTTTGTAGTAACTTATTTGAAAGGCACTACTGTAAGGCCTTTCTCACAGCCATGACACTTACATAATCAACTGTAGGGCTCTACTGCGACAAGAATCCAAAATCCAGGGTTCAAAACTCAGTGCTGGCACGTGCCACCCCTGATCACACACTGCCTCTGCCCCTGGTTCTATGTCCTTAACCACTAAAGTAATCTGTTTACAGTGCTCTCACTTTACAACCACATATACATAGGGGCAGGATCAAAGATTTAACTCATTGGGGGAAAGATTACTTGGTTTCAAGTGGAACATATTCAGAAGTATTTTATACTTAGGCACATAGACTATTGTGGAAGCAGAAATTCGATCTATGCATTTGCAAGGTTTTTGTGTAAAGTTAATTAACATGCATTCTTGTTTCAAGTGGCATAAGACTTGAAATTCAGAAGTTATTGCAGTAGAGAAAGATTTGGATAGTGATGGTACAATGTGAGCTATTACACACAAATGACTGTTTTGGGGGTATGATAACTGAGGCACTAATTTGAATTTTATGAAGTTTATGGGGTACAATTTAGTGTACGAGTGGATTTTCAAAGTGATTTCTCAAACTTGAGTGGCTCAGTGTAGTTAGTGGTACGTTGTAAAATAATATCTACCGTTTCTTTGGATGGCATTACATTGTTGAAAATAAATGACATCTTGTTAAAGCCATTGTTATGGCAAATTCCTTGTCACTAACATATGTGAGACGGTCTCTAGGAAACATGATTCTCTCATAGATGTATGAGACGGTCTTCACTGAGACCTCATAGATTTTTGGTTGTTTCAGGGTAATATGAACTCCAGCTACACATCCTCTCTAGCAAACCTGATTCTCGTGCAAAAAATATATAATGAAATAAATAGACAAAAATATAAAAAAAAAAATGATAATTACTTGTTACTTCATCTCCAAATTGATCCCAAAAATCTGAGCCCACTGAGATTAGACTTTTCACTGTAGCGATAGAAAACTTGTGCATCTCAGCTTGCAAATTTGGAAAATTTCTATGCTTTCCGGGTTTTGCAGTTATACTTAACCTGAACTAATGAACTTATCTGCTTCTGTTTCAGTCTGTGGGGAGGTTCTGTTCTCAACTTAGGTACCAAAAAGCACAGGGATAAATACTTTGAAGGTATTGACAATGTGGATTACCCAGGGTGTTTTGCCATGACAGAGCTCCATCATGGTACCTCTCTCTCTCTCTCTCTCTCTCTCTCTCTCTCTCTCTCTCTCTCTCTCTCTCTCTCTCTCTCTCTTAAAGATTAATTGTTTGAGCATAAATAATGATGCCCTTGAGTATAGGCTAATCAATTTTATGTTCTTGTTATTCGAAGGATCAAATGTGCAGGGACTTCAAACCACAGCCACCTTTGATCCACTGACAGACGAGTTTGTCATCGACACGCCCAACGACGGGGCAATCAAATGGTGGATTGGCAATGCTGCTGTTCATGGAAAGTTTGCCACTGTCTTTGCTAAGCTGATATTACCAACTCATGATTCGAAAGGATTTTCAGATATGGGTGTTCACGCTTTCATTGTCCCAATTAGGGATATGAATACTCACCAAACACTTCCTGGAATTGAAATACATGACTGTGGTCACAAAGTTGGTCTAAATGGAGTAGATAATGGTGCCTTGAGATTCAGATCAGTAAGAATTCCTCGAGACAACCTCCTTAATCGATTTGGAGATGTCTCCAAGGAAGGGAAGTACACTAGCAGTCTTCCATCAATCAATAAGCGCTTCGCTGCCACATTGGGAGAGCTTGTTGGGGGAAGAGTTGGTCTTGCTTACTCTTCAAATGGGGTTCTCAAAATTGCAGCCACCATTGCTATTCGGTATTCTTTGCTCAGACATCAATTTGGTCCTCCCAAACAGCCTGAAATCAGTATTCTTGATTACCAATCTCACCAACATAAACTCATGCCTATGCTGGCTTCGACATATGCATTCCATTTCGCCACACTCCATTTGGTGGAGAAATATTCTGAGATGAAGAAGTCCCATGATGAACAAGTTGTC
This sequence comes from Linanthus parryae, assembly GCA_023055425.1. Lineage (NCBI taxonomy): Eukaryota > Viridiplantae > Streptophyta > Magnoliopsida > Ericales > Polemoniaceae > Linanthus > Linanthus parryae. The sequence goes on along the minus strand of JALGPY010000001.1, from coordinate 39,162,459 downwards.
GCTGATGTCCATTCCCTCTCAGCTGGTCTCAAGTCTTATGTGACTTCTTACACGGCAAAGTCATTGAGTGTTTGCAGGGAATCTTGTGGAGGCCATGGCTACGCTGCTGTTAATCGGTTTGGAAGCTTGAGAAATGATCACGACATATTTCAGACATTCGAAGGAGACAACACGGTGCTTCTCCAACAGGTTAGTGTTAAACTTGCTTTTGAATTTGTTGGTTAGTTACAGTTAGTGTCAACTGTCAAGTTTATGTATAGTAGGCATTTTCCTCGGTAAATCTGAAGATAATAACTCTTTGCATGCAGGTTGCAGGAGATCTCTTGAAACAATACCAGCAGAAGTTTCAAGGTGGGACACTTGCGGTGACATGGAACTATTTGAGGGACTCCATGAATTCTTATCTGTCACAGCCTAACCCGGTAACAGCTCGATGGGAAAGTGAAGATCATTTGCGAGATCCCAACTTCCAGTTAGATGCCTTCAGGGTATGTACCAATGTTTTTCCCTCTGTCTGTATGTTTCTAAGTACCGTTATGAAACCTTTAGGCCTTTTCCTGTTGATTTATCGGACTTCTTTTTTGTTGCAGTACCGTACTTCTAGATTGCTTCAGAGTGTTGCTGTTCGTCTTAGAAAGCACTCCAAGAATCTAGGAAGTTTCGGAGCTTGGAATAGATGTCTGAATCATCTTCTCACGCTAGCTGAGTCCCATATCGAGTCTGTCATCCTTGCAAAATTCATTGAAGCCGTACAGAGGTATTTTATTTAGGATTTTGTTACCTTAAACCTAGCTGCATTATCTGCATTATCAATTTACCATAAAAGACACCTGCATTATTCAAACTTGTGACACTTAACCCGCTGCACTATCAATTTACCATGAAAACCACATGCATTATTCAAATTTGTGACAAATAGGCTTAGGGTAAAAAAATCATTTTATTCATTTATTCTCTTCTTTTCTTTTTCTTTTTTTTTATGACGAGGGTAACTAGTGTCCTTTTCTGAATCATAACCTTCGATATCCTAACATTTTGCCCAGCTGCCCGGATCCAAATACTCGAGCTGCTCTGAAACTCGTATGCGATCTTTATGCGTTGGACCGGATTTGGAATGACGTAGGAACTTACCGCAATGTGGATTACATGGCTCCTAACAAAGCTAAGGTATATGATTATCTAGCAGTTGTTTGAAGAATGTGTATGAAATACTTGAAAGAAACAATTTTCTGGATTGCGAGTACTGTGAACTAATCGATGGGCTTTACATTTTCCAGGCAATCAAGAAGTTGACAGAGTACCTCTGCTTTCAAGTAAGGAATGTAGCGAAGGAACTCGTTGACGCATTCGATCTTCCAGACCACGTAACTAGGGCTCCGATTGGCCTGCGGTCAACTGCTGAAGTTTATTCCAGTTACACACAGTTTGTTGGATTTGAAGGACAGTAATGATGGATGAAAGAGTTGAAAGACGGAGTGCAATGTCAAGCGTATTTGTTTCCCATTCTTTTCTGCAAAGCTATTCCACTGACATTAAAACTAGTTCCACTCACGGAAATAAATTTATAATCCGAGTTCAATGGAGAATAATTTTTTTTTGATAAGATCATTTCATTCACCACAAAAACCAACTACAAAGCAGAAAAACAAAAGTCCTGAGCTGCCACATCCAGCAACTCACAATCAAAATCTCTACTACTAATAAAACTATTACATTTTCTATCCAGATTAGACCTAGCCATGAAATGAGCCACCTTGTTGGCATTCCTGGTGCAAAACTGAATTTTACTCCCAGACAGTTTGATCCAATTAGAAATGCTAACAGACCTGTTGCCAAGAAGCCAGTGAGCCTTTCCACAATCTAAGATTCCATTGACCACACAAAGGGAGTCAGATTCTATTATCACCTCCTTGACCTGATTATCCAGGCACCATTTAACTGCCATTTCAACAGCTATAAATTCCACTTCTTCAACAGTGAGATTTGGAGCAAAAAACACTTCACCTGCTTTAAGTTTCCCCCAGTTGTCTCTAGCCACCCAAGCAGCACTGGCTTCATTGTTCTTAACACTCCCATCACAGTTTAATTTTAAACAATTAGGAGGGGGGGGGAACCAATTTCTGGTGGCTTGAGGCACAGCCTTCTGTTTCTCATTCAGCTGAGAATGCTCTTCAAGCAGCCCTTCAATTTCTTTGACTAAACTATGAATATTTGGTGTCTTTTGATTAAAACACCACTCATTCCTGCATTTCCAGAGCTGTTGAATGATAACAGCTGCAATCAGAGCCAGAGAGCTTCCCCTAACAGTGCCTATTTTCTGGAAGTCTTTATCTAGTAGAATTAGATCCAACCACTGCCACATTTGAAGTCCTGGCATTAGATCAGTTCTAATACCACAGATAGCAAACCAAACCCCTCTAGCCACATTGCAATAGAAAAAAGTATGAGCTAGGGTCTCAATGTCCACATTGCACATGTTGCACTTAGAAGAATAATGAGGAAACCTGGAGTGAATTCTTTGGTTGCAGGGCAAGACATTTCTATTCACTCTCCAGAGGAGAATTTTGAGTCTCTGGTGAATGGGAAGCTTCCAGATAGCTTTCCATCTATCATTGTTTACCTCTGAATTTTCCTCATTCCTCAACAGCTGGTACATAGCTTTAGTGGTAACTACCCCTCTTCTTTCTTTGGTCCAGACCCATCTATCAATGCTGTTAGAGAGGGGAATGTTAATTTTTGTGATGGCTTCTCCTTCATGTTGGGAGAACCACCTTTGAATTAAATCCAATTTCCAAGACCTATCATCATTAATCAGCTCAGATACCCACTTAGGAGCAAGGTGCAGGTCATCAGGAGGTTGTGGTTTAGCCATTTCTAGATTTGGCACCCAGGGGTCCTGCCAGATGTCAATAGAAGTACCACTGCCTACCACCTTTAGTGCATAAGGTTTGATTAGGTCTCTCACCTTAAGCATACCTTTCCAGAAATAAGAATGAGAGGGGTGAGCTTCCAAATTGTGAAAAGGAATCCTGTGACAGTACTTCTGTAGTAAGACCTTAACCCAGAGAGCTTCCTTCCTGGACCACAGAGCCCAAGAAAGTTTTGATAAGAGAGCTAAGTTATGTAGTTTCATCCTCCTAAAGCCCAACCCCCCATTGGTCTTGCTAGTGCAAAGACCATTCCAGTTAACCCAGTGAGTCTTCTTTACACTATCACCATCACCCCACCAAAATTTAGAGCTCAAACTGTCTAATTTATCTGTAAGAGTGTATGGGAATCTAAAAACAGCCATAGCATAAGAAGGGATGGTATTAGCCACCACCTTGACCAATGTAGTTCTGCCAGCCCATGAAAGCATTTTAGTTTTCCACCCAGCAGCTCTGATCTGAGTTTTCTCCAACACTGAAGAAAAGGCCTTGGATTTTGACTTTTGCAAATACATAGGTAGACCAAGGTAGATGGCTTTTTTGGAACCTTTTTGTAGCTTTAGCAAACCTCTGATTTGACTTTTGACCTCTCTGATAGTGTTTTGACTAAAAAACACAGAAGATTTGGAGCAACTAACTGTCTGACCAGACCATCTGCAAAACAGTTCTAGACCCCATTTCAAATACTGAGCTTCTTCAGCTTTAGCTCTAGCTAGAATCACAATGTCATCAGCAAACATTAAATGATTGACTGCATCACAATTTCTAGCCATTTTGATGCCTTTACTCCAACCCTCACCTTGTATAAAATTGAGGATCCTAGACAGCACCTCATTGCAAATAACAAATAAGAATGGAGATAAGGGATCCCCTTGTCTCACACCTCTCTGTGGTTGGAAGTAGCCTTTGGGAGAGCCATTAATAAGAATAGACATTTTAACAGTGGTGATACACTCTCTGATCCACCCAATAAACATAGGGGGAAACTTGAGCCATTCCAAAACTTTAAGAATAAATTGCCATTCAAGCTTGTCATAAGCTTTCTCCATGTCCAGTTTGATAGCCATTAGACCTCCCTTCCCTCTTTTCCTTCCCATTGTGTGAATGGCCTCATGCAAAAGAATTGTGTTGTCATGAATGAGCCTCCCAGGGACAAAGGCAGCTTGATTTGGAGATATAAGTTCATCCAGAAGAGGTCTCAATCTGTTAGATAGTATCTTTGCAATGACTTTGTAAGTGACATTACAAAGACCAATAGGTCTAAATTGAGACACTTTTGAAGCATTGGCCATTTTGGGAATGAGAGAGATGAAGGTGGCATTGAGATTTGGAGGCATAGTTCCTGTAATAAAGAAATTTTGGATCAAAGCACAGAAGTCAGCACCAACAGTGGACCAATAATGCTTGTAGAATAGGACAGAGAAACCATCAGGCCCTGGTGCTTTAGTGCTCCCCATAACAAATAAAGTCTCTCTGATCTCCTCAAAGGTAGGGATTGCACAAAGCTGTTGATAATCCTCCTGCTTAACCCCATCAGGGAAAAGCTCCTTTCCCCACTCCTCAATCTCCCCTGCACTACTTGTAAATAATTGTTGGTAGAAATTACAGAACTCTTTTTCAATTACATCCCTGTCCTCAGTCCAGGTGTTGTCCTCTAGATGGAGGGTATCAATGGTATTTCTTCTTCCCCTAGTTGTTGCAGTGGTATGGAAGAATTGAGTGTTACCATCCCCTTCTTTTAACCACAGAGCTCTAGACTTTTGTCTCCAGAGACTTTCTTGTCTTCTTTGTAGTTCCCTCAGATTAGCTTTCAGCCACTTTTCCTTTCCTAGATCTTCCACTTGAGTACAATCCATCAATTTCTCTAATTCCACCTGAATTTCCTTAATATTTGTATCAATATGACCAAAAACTTCCCTGTTCCATTTCTTTAAAGCCAATTTTGTACCTCTGAGTTTCTGAAACCACTTAGTGGAGTTGTAATGTAGAACTGTATTCCATGCATTGTGCACAATCTCTCTGCTAGACTGATCCCTTGTCCAGGCTGCAATGAATCTAAAAGGCCTTTGACTAGAACACTTTCTGTAGCAATCATCCACAACTAGAGCAACATGATCAGAAGTACTCACTACCTTATGCAAGATCTTAGCTTTAGGGAATAAGTGCAGCCAGCTAGGGGTAGCAAAACCCCTATCTAACCTTTGCTTAATTAGCCCACCCTTAAGCCAACCATTACTCCATGTGAATTGGGGGCCCATGAAGCCCACATCTATCAGTCCTTCCTCAAAAACTAGCTTGGTAAGACCTTGCATTCTTGAGCTGGACACACTTCTCCCACCCATTTTATCATCCTGGCAAAGCACCTCATTCATATCTCCAACTACCATATAAGGAAGCTGACACAGGTTACTAATGTAGGCTACTTGTTTCCATAGCTGAAACCTGTAAATTTTTTGGCAAGGGGCATAGATACAATGTAGCATCCATCCACTCTTGCCATTAAGACCATGAACTAGAATAGAGATAATATTTTTGTCAGAGAACACTACTTCCATCTTTTTGTCATCCTTGCTTGCAAAAAACAGACCTCCACTTTTCCCAATGGGATCAATGCTATGCATATAAGTGAAACTAGAATTGAGCAGATAAGGACTAATTTTTTGAGATTTTACCTTAGTTTCTGACAGAAAGATCCACTCGAAATCATCCTGCCTTATTAAGGACTTTAACTGTCGAATTGCCGAGGTCTGTCCTAACCCTCGGCAATTCCATACTAGACCTCTCATGGCGCCATTGGGGGCGTGGTAAGGCCCGCCTCCTCAGCCATCGAGTCATCACTGTCTGCCTCCCCTGCACTTCTGTGGATGATGAAGTCTTCCTGTCTCGGATGGACTCTGTGAAATTTGCCATCTTTTCCACGTTGGAAGAACTTCCTTGCTTCTATCAACCGGTGAGTGATCACCTTCTCACCTCTTTCACTATCGTAATTCTCCTCTTCAATGTATTCCATCAGCTTCTCTTGTCTGTATCTTGTAGTTGTGTCGCCGAAGAGTTTTCTTCTTTTGCTTATGGACATCTCCTTCATCGTGACCTTCTGGAATTCCCTTTTGAGTTGCAGCTTCAATCTCATGTCTTCTGCCAACATTTGATTCACTACCATGCGCCTAGTTTCTTTTTTGAACTCCTCCAAATCAAGGTTCAACCCAAACCCATCTTGTGTCTTTGGTTCCTTCTCGGGTATTGTTTCGGGTCGTGGAGTTACCTCTTGGTGCCTGATGACAATGGGCGTCGGGCTTGTGGTTAATGGCTCAGTGGTGAGGTGTTGGTTAGTACTGGGCTTATCCGCTTTAGAGTTTTGCGGCCCGTTATTTAATTGGTCACTTTCATCCAGGCCCAATGAACTAGGCCCACTCATATAGCCAGCAATTAAATTAGGGTTTACCTCTTCACCTTCCCCATTTTGCCCCTCTTCCCTGTCATCTTCCAGCTCTGTTTCCTCAAATTGTACTATGGATTTAGCCCGATTCTTCTTCCAGCTGTTATGGAGAGAAATACAGTCATCCTCCGAATCAATCAATTGCCACCTAGGGGTCGCCGTCCTTTCTCTGGTACGATTTCTGGCACCATCACTGTCCTCGATTGCATATCTGTCGCTTTTGTCCTTACGTGTTCCCCCACGCGCGTTACTTCGACTTTCCTCACGCGCATCGTCTTCTTCGTTCATCGTCCCGTGTTCTGCTGTCGCTTTTCCGGCCATAGAGTTGTTTTTCCGGTGGGCTTGTTCCAGTCTCCGGTTTCTCCTTTCTTCCTGAGCCCATTCCTTACTGCTTCTTTTTGGGATTCGCCCCTTCAATTCCAATGCTCTCATATGGTTACCATACCCAGAATCTAAACCCCTCTTTTGAGATAGGAATTTACATTCCACTTTGTCATGGCCTAACCGGCCACAACGATAGCAGAAATCCCCTAATTTTTCATATCTAAAGGGGATCCACACACTTCCTCCTCCTTTAAGCTTCATCGCAAAGCCCTGATTTAGAGGTTGATTGATGTTCAATTCAACTCTCAATCTCATTACCGGGGTGTTGAGTCTTTCAGCCTTATCTCCGAAATCAGCCACCAGAAACTTTCCAATCGTATTCCCTATCTTTTTTGCGTTATCTTCCGTCATCTTCTCCATAGGGAGACCTTTGATTTGGATCCAGAACGGTGTTGAGTTGTAACCAAGGAGTGTTGGATCTGCCTCCTCTACGAAATCTTGAATCACCATCAAACTGTTAAGCACGAACCACGGTGCTCCTTCCTTCACTCGCCTACAATCCTCCTCATCTTCAAAGAGGAAGGAGAAGACATTCTCACCTCTCGCTGCAACTGTGAAATTTTCTTTCAACTTCCAGATTTTACTGAAAATTGAGATGACTGATTGTAGCCGTACCTCACGTTTGGCTATGATTTTACCGAAAAAACACTTTCTGGGAAGTTCCAGATCTGTTAATCCATCGTCGTCGAGGTTGATTTCGATGTTTGTGGTATCGTCGTTAGTGATATCACTGTTTGTGTTTTTGTGGATTTCTGGGTGAGTAGTGAGATCCATGTTGAATTGCAAAGAGTGCAAGAATAATTGCTTTAGAGTAGCTTTTTATGATTCTGAGAATTTCTGTGTCACTGAACCCCTTTGCAGAGAAAGGGACTAAAACGCTAGACGCAGAAAATTCCAGAGAGAAAACCTCTCTCTAAAAACTTTCTCTCACTAGGACTCTGGATCTCTCAAACCACTCGTTCAATGGAGAATAATTGGTTGCAATGCAATGTATACTAGTAGTGTACGCGGTTTGGTTTGGGCTGTTTAGAGAAATTGTATTGAATTCATCATTAGGATGTACTGAACATAAACCAGAACTAAACTAAAGTGGTAAAAGAAAAAGAACACCAGAATGATTTGACTCGGTTGGGTTCTGCTCCATCGTATTGTATGCAGATGTTTATCATCCTGCTCATATTTTTCATGCTTCCTCGTTGATTCGTATCTTTACATTGATTAAGAATCGATAATACGTTATAAATTAGAAAAAAGAAAAAATATAAATTCTTCTTCCTTTCTGTTTTGTGTGGAAACAGCTTAAGTTGTACAGTAGACAAAATAAGTCATTTTGGATTGTTTTAGGTAAGTGGGGTGATGGGTTGATGTCGTTGCTATAGTAATTGTTTGATTCATGTGTGTCCTGACACTGACTGCATAAGTGTTGGATTGGTTTGGTTGGAAATCAGGGCTATAATACACAATCTGTAGTCATTTTTCTGGAATGATGGATTGGATCCAGCGAGATGAATTGAGTTGGGCAGGTTGAGTAAATTTCTTTTCACCCTAGGACTCCTGGATCATACGATGACAAAAATAAACCCAATTATAGTTACAACTGCCTATTTAGATTATGTGAATTGATCCCTCCTTCAACATATTATTCTGCTGATTGCACACACACACACACACATGAACATATCATATTAGGCATTTGCTCTGACCTTCAGAATCATAGATAACAGCAAAGTAATCATCCAATGCCTACTCTTGGAACTAATTGCTTCCCAGGTACAAGAAGTCCCCTAAACAAAAAGTAAAATGAGACAATTGTTTTTTCCCTCACCTGTATCACCTCTGGTATCGAGGTACCCTATAGTTTGAATATGCATTGCGAGCTGTCTCACTCTTCTGTCGAATATCTTCATACATTTTCAGAGAAGCCTCAGAGAATTTAGTCAGCCGATCAAGAACCTTCCCCAAACTCGTCTTCACGCAGGTTAGGTTCGATGGCCTATCAACATTCTCCTCCTCTTCGTCCTTGGATTCTGATTCACCATTGTTGCTCGAACCTGAAGCTTTTTCTTTCTGCTGCATTTCTTCACCTTTTTGCCCCACCAAATGGCGTAGATCACCCAGAAAGTCTTTGATGGCGTTGCTCAATTCTTCAGAGGGTAAATCTTTAATCCCAGCTGACCAATCACGGCCCAGAACTATTATGGGAGGGGCTAGGACTCGGCGAGGGGAGAATGCTCTCCTGCCCTTGACTCTCTCCTGGGGTTGCAAGATGCAGTTCTGGAGCCATCCGTTGAGAGCTTCCACGTATGATGTGTGGTTGTTGATCCAGTTAGCAAAGCTCAGCCCAAAACATTCTATCTCATCTTCAAGCTGAGCCATGATCTCCTTTTGTATATCACCTCCTTGCAGTGTGCTTGTTGATCTTTTTGCATGGTAGGCTAATGATATTGTTATGTACTGCGCGTGATGGCATTCTAGCATGGCTTTCCACATCCTGATCAACCTGTAAATGCCATAATCTGTTACAGATGCTCCTGAATCCTGACATGTATTTGCTTACAGAAAAAAGTTCACAGCCTAATCAACTGGGCCAGACAAAAGAGAGTTTCATATGCTATGATGAACAGATATGTTTTCTGAAAATTTGACTTAAATAATAGTTCAATATGGCAACTAATATTTCAAATTGTTAAAAAGAAAGCGGAGAAACCTATATGCAAAGTGACTGTAAAATAGTAATGAAGACATTCAATTTCTCAAGAGGAACTCAATTTGTTTTAAATAAACAACAGATATTGGTAAAGTTGTTAGCAAGCTTAAATAGTAAAGGGGCACTACCTCTGTTCCCTCTCTTTCTCCCCGTTTTGACTTTTACAACTATTCACTTGGGTCACGTTGACCCAGTGATTTGATTAGCAAAACGATACAAGAATTTGGTAATCTTTTTATGGTGTTGTAGAGTAAACTTTACTCTACAATACCATGAAAAAATTACCAAAAAATTGCATCATTTGCTATCCAAATCACCGGGTCAAAGTGATCCGGTTATTTAAAAAAAAGGCCAACTGGGGAGAAAGAGAGGGACCGGAGTAAGCATCTCCAAAAGTAAAACATACTTAAATCACTACCTAAAGACCTTGTCGACAAGTTAAATATTTATCAGCATAGAGATGATACGAAATTTGAAGATTGAAATGTCTTATCAGGGTCCAAATTAAAAGGAAACTGAAGATATGGGTTACTAAGAGAGTGATCCAAACAAGGAGTACGGATATGGTATTACCCCTGAATCAGTTCAATGAGTTGTGGTTGCAGTTCATCATCCCTTATCTTCTCGATGCGCTTTGATATTGAATCAACCGATTGTAGAGCAACCCTAATACGTGAATGTAGATCTTTAACCACAGCTCGGGTTTTATCAATGACATGAGCACTAAGATCCTTAGCAAACTGGTGCCTGAGTTGGTCACACTTCCGGTCATACTCCTTCCTGATAGATTCACTGGCCTGGAGAAAGCCAAAATGAGAAATAAGATATCCAAAATATGCAATGCTATACTTCTAAAGAAGAGATATGATATACATATATTTCATTCACTTGATAATGAAGCCTTGGTACATCTGACATGTAAGCATACATCAAAATTCGTAACTCTGGAAGGAGCAGCCATGTGTCAGTGTCCAAGATGGTTAACCAGAGGTTAACTGACTAAGGTACTACCACCAAAGAAGACTAACCAGAACCTAGCATACTCGTAAACAAGCTTTTATTTATTTAGTATCCACCAGGCTCACAGATATGAAAGTGCTTAGTTACAAAAAATTTACAAGAGGTTAAGCATCTCCCAAATAAGCAACCTAAAATACTTCTCTACATTTAGCGCACACTATAGGTTACAGAGACCAAACTAGCACTAACTACATTGTGAACACATTTAGCTTACATTCCTTTACTATGGAAACTGAGCAACTTGATTTACGTAGAAACTATATGTTCTCCCAAACAATCTTCCTGCAATCAAGCCCCTCAAAAGAACTTTTGCATTCATCCATCCAAATAAGATCTGTGGAATACAAGCAACGACCCAATATTAAATTTTACCCTAGGGAAGACTAGGTAGGAGTTTGGAGAATCTTACAAATACCTCTGAGGCTTCATCTATGATGCTAACTCCACTTCAGGTGATCAACAATAAACACGAATATCGGGACTTATAAAGAGTACCACTAACTTCTTGGAGGGAGAAGAAAAAAACTATCCCTAAAATCTGAGACCACAAGTATCATTATCCTTCTTCATCACTGGTTGTTGTCTGGCCCAAAATGGGGAAGGAATTCTGAATTATGTATGTTGGTGGTAGTAGGTTATATATATGATAAGGTGTTGAACATAGTAAAGATTCTTCTCTCAACCTATGCAGTAGTTGAATTTGCACAAAGTTTAACAGATGTATGACTGACTAACTCAAAGAAAGTTAATCTGTCTTGTCTGTTAAGTTCTCGTGGTTTAACTTAAAAGAGAATGAAAGAACAAGTACAAGCGCGAAGTTTGAACCTTAAGGACTGCACAAATGAGAAACTCCTGGAGATATTGAAACAGTATCTTCAAATATTTTAGGCTAGCCTTTAGAAAGTAGGTGCTAGAAATATCTGGAGGTGCTCTCGGAGTCCATCTAACTTGAAGTAAAAGTTCCAGATTGCATTATATTGGATAATTAGTATATGTTGATATATCTGAAACTTGAGTGGTAATCTGGGGAGTAGTGCAAATGGATGGTAGATTACTTAACAAAGCACAATTAAACATTTAGAACAATAACGAAACACTAGCAACCAATGAAATATATCGATCTCATTTCCTCCTATATTCTTTTAGCTAATTATCTACTTGTATTTTCTTCACATTTTTTAAACAGGGAATAAGAGGGAAACTAGGATACTTGATATCAGTGTTATGCTAACTGACGTTGTAGATGAATATATATCTAATGAGGAAACAACCCGGACTAGCCAAACGTATAGTATTGTATACGCAGATCTACTAGAATTATCACTAAAAGCTACTTCCACCTAAGTTCCAGTTTTGTAAGCCACCCATACACAAAGTTGAGTCTCTCTAGGATGAAGTGCTGAAATATGCAAGGAGCAATGACGTTGGATTGGGTCAACCAAAGAAGATCTATGACCGGAAAGGTGAACGTGTATTTGTGGAAGCAAGTGCATAAGTATATCTTCTGTTAGAATGTCTTTTCGAGTCAAGTATTAGAAGAGTCCTGAGAATAGGGAGCAAAGAAATTAATGAGGTGGAGTGGTAGATCATAACATACAGGAAACCACATCTGTCCATAGGATTGTCAGATTGACAGTGGAAGGATTTCATAATTGATCTGAGTGGCAGAACAGCATCTTTGCTCATCAGACAATATATGTTCTAATCGGAACTAGATGACGAAATCTCCTTTTGAACTAGTAAGCCATTAAAGGCATCAGATCTCTAACTTCAACAGACAATAGTTAAACATAGAAGGATGCAGCAGGAGAGAATGTACACTAAAAAACATATGCTAAAAGTGGTATGCACCAGGAAATAGGCAACTGAGACTGATCACAAGTTACCTACTGAGTACATACCCGAGGAACACGGCTTATGGACAACATAGGTTATCAATCCATTAACATGTAAGGCTTAGATACGTATAGTTACATGTCTTGATTAAGATGACTTAATAAGACGAGAATTGCTAGATCAAACAAAACCAACAACACAGGATTTACATGGCAAGACAAAAAGAAAAAAGGTTGGTCATTACGGTGGATATTCCAACTACAGTTTTTGTTAATTAAGCTTCATTAACAAGTCAATTTAATCAACAATAATATTGCCAGCCTCTCTGGATACTACTTCATTACCATCTGCCGCTGCTTGTTTTCATTTCTCCTGTAGCTAATAGTTGACAATTTTTTTTTTTGATAAGATCATTTCATTCACCACAAAAACCAACTACAAAGCAGAAAAACAAAAGTCCTGAGCTGCCACATCCAGCAACTCACAATCAAAATCTCTACTACTAATAAAACTATTACATTTTCTATCCAGATTAGACCTAGCCATGAAATGAGCCACCTTGTTGGCATTCCTGGTGCAAAACTGAATTTTACTCCCAGACAGTTTGATCCAATTAGAAATGCTAACAGACCTGTTGCCAAGAAGCCAGTGAGCCTTTCCACAATCTAAGATTCCATTGACCACACAAAGGGAGTCAGATTCTATTATCACCTCCTTGACCTGATTATCCAGGCACCATTTAACTGCCATTTCAACAGCTATAAATTCCACTTCTTCAACAGTGAGATTTGGAGCAAAAAACACTTCACCTGCTTTAAGTTTCCCCCAGTTGTCTCTAGCCACCCAAGCAGCACTGGCTTCATTGTTCTTAACACTCCCATCACAGTTTAATTTTAAACAATTAGGAGGGGGGGGGAACCAATTTCTGGTGGCTTGAGGCACAGCCTTCTGTTTCTCATTCAGCTGAGAATGCTCTTCAAGCAGCCCTTCAATTTCTTTGACTAAACTATGAATATTTGGTGTCTTTTGATTAAAACACCACTCATTCCTGCATTTCCAGAGCTGTTGAATGATAACAGCTGCAATCAGAGCCAGAGAGCTTCCCCTAACAGTGCCTATTTTCTGGAAGTCTTTATCTAGTAGAATTAGATCCAACCACTGCCACATTTGAAGTCCTGGCATTAGATCAGTTCTAATACCACAGATAGCAAACCAAACCCCTCTAGCCACATTGCAATAGAAAAAAGTATGAGCTAGGGTCTCAATGTCCACATTGCACATGTTGCACTTAGAAGAATAATGAGGAAACCTGGAGTGAATTCTTTGGTTGCAGGGCAAGACATTTCTATTCACTCTTCAGAGGAGAATTTTGAGTCTCTGGTGAATGGGAAGCTTCCAGATAGCTTTCCATCTATCATTGTTTACCTCTGAATTTTCCTCATTCCTCAACAGCTGGTACATAGCTTTAGTGGTAACTACCCCTCTTCTTTCTTTGGTCCAGACCCATCTATCAATGCTGTTAGAGAGGGGAATGTTAATTTTTGTGATGGCTTCTCCTTCATGTTGGGAGAACCACCTTTGAATTAAATCCAATTTCCAAGACCTATCATCATTAATCAGCTCAGATACCCACTTAGGAGCAAGGTGCAGGTCATCAGGAGGTTGTGGTTTAGCCATTTCTAGATTTGGCACCCAGGGGTCCTGCCAGATGTCAATAGAAGTACCACTGCCTACCACCTTTAGTGCATAAGGTTTGATTAGGTCTCTCACCTTACGCATACCTTTCCAGAAATAAGAATGAGAGGGGTGAGCTTCCAAATTGTGAAAAGGAATCCTGTGACAGTACTTCTGTAGTAAGACCTTAACCCAGAGAGCTTCCTTCCTGGACCACAGAACCCAAGAAAGTTTTGATAAGAGAGCTAAGTTATGTAGTTTCATCCTCCTAAAGCCCAACCCCCCATTGGTCTTGCTAGTGCAAAGACCATTCCAGTTAACCCAGTGAGTCTTCTTTACACTATCACCATCACCCCACCAAAATTTAGAGCTCAAACTGTCTAATTTATCTGTAAGAGTGTCTGGGAATCTAAAAACAGCCATAGCATAAGAAGGGATGGTATTAGCCACCACCTTGACCAATGTAGTTCTGCCAGCCCATGAAAGCATTTTAGTTTTCCACCCAGCAGCTCTGATCTGAGTTTTCTCCAACACTGAAGAAAAGGCCTTGGATTTTGACTTTTGCAAATACATAGGTAGACCAAGGTAGATGGCTTTTTTGGAACCTTTTTGTAGCTTTAGCAAACCTCTGATTTGACTTTTGACCTCTCTGATAGTGTTTTGACTAAAAAACACAGAAGATTTGGAGCAACTAACTGTCTGACCAGACCATCTGCAAAACAGTTCTAAACCCCATTTCAAATACTGAGCTTCTTCAGCTTTAGCTCTAGCTAGAATCACAATGTCATCAGCAAACATTAAATGATTGACTGCATCACAATTTCTAGCCATTTTGATGCCTTTACTCCAACCCTCACCTTGTATAAAATTGAGGATCCTAGACAGCACCTCATTGCAAATAACAAATAAGAATGGAGATAAGGGATCCCCTTGTCTCACACCTCTCTGTGGTTGGAAGTAGCCTTTGGGAGAGCCATTAATAAGAATAGACATTTTAACAGTGGTGATACACTCTCTGATCCACCCAATAAACATAGGGGGAAACTTGAGCCATTCCAAAACTTTAAGAATAAATTGCCATTCAAGCTTGTCATAAGCTTTCTCCATGTCCAGTTTGATAGCCATTAGACCTCCCTTCCCTCTTTTCCTTCCCATTGTGTGAATGGCCTCATGCAAAAGAATTGTGTTGTCATGAATGAGCCTCCCAGGGACAAAGGCAGCTTGATTTGGAGATATAAGTTCATCCAGAAGAGGTCTCAATCTGTTAGATAGTATCTTTGCAATGACTTTGTAAGTGACATTACAAAGACCAATAGGTCTAAATTGAGACACTTTTGAAGCATTGGCCATTTTGGGAATGAGAGAGATGAAGGTGGCATTGAGATTTGGAGGCATAGTTCCTGTAATAAAGAAATTTTGGATCAAAGCACAGAAGTCAGCACCAACAGTGGACCAATAATGCTTGTAGAATAGGACAGAGAAACCATCAGGCCCTGGTGCTTTAGTGCTCCCCATAACAAATAAAGTCTCTCTGATCTCCTCAAAGGTAGGGATTGCACAAAGCTGTTGATAATCCTCCTGCTTAACCCCATCAGGGAAAAGCTCCTTTCCCCACTCCTCAATCTCCCCTGCACTACTTGTAAATAATTGTTGGTAGAAATTACAGAACTCTTTTTCAATTACATCCCTGTCCTCAGTCCAGGTGTTGTCCTCTAGATGGAGGGTATCAATGGTATTTCTTCTTCCCCTAGTTGTTGCAGTGGTATGGAAGAATTGAGTGTTACCATCCCCTTCTTTTAACCACAGAGCTCTAGACTTTTGTCTCCAGAGACTTTCTTGTCTTCTTTGTAGTTCCCTCAGATTAGCTTTCAGCCACTTTTCCTTTCCTAGATCTTCCACTTGAGTACAATCCATCAATTTCTCTAATTCCACCTGAATTTCCTTAATATTTGTATCAATATGACCAAAAACTTCCCTGTTCCATTTCTTTAAAGCCACTTTTGTACCTCTGAGTTTCTGAAACCACTTAGTGGAGTTGTAATGTAGAACTGTATTCCATGCATTGTGCACAATCTCTCTGCTAGACTGATCCCTTGTCCAGGCTGCAATGAATCTAAAAGGCCTTTGACTAGAACACTTTCTGTAGCAATCATCCACAACTAGAGCAACATGATCAGAAGTACTCACTACCTTATGCAAGATCTTAGCTTTAGGGAATAAGTGCAGCCAGCTAGGGGTAGCAAAACCCCTATCTAACCTTTGCTTAATTAGCCCACCCTTAAGCCAACCATTACTCCATGTGAATTGGGGGCCCATGAAGCCCACATCTATCAGTCCTTCCTCAAAAACTAGCTTGGTAAGACCTTGCATTCTTGAGCTGGACACACTTCTCCCACCCATTTTATCATCCTGGCAAAGCACCTCATTCATATCTCCAACTACCATATAAGGAAGCTGACACAGGTTACTAATGTAGGCTACTTGTTTCCATAGCTGAAACCTGTAAATTTTTTGGCAAGGGGCATAGATACAATGTAGCATCCATCCACTCTTGCCATTAAGACCATGAACTAGAATAGAGATAATATTTTTGTCAGAGAACACTACTTCCATCTTTTTGTCATCCTTGCTTGCAAAAAACAGACCTCCACTTTTCCCAATGGGATCAATGCTATGCATATAAGTGAAACTAGAATTGAGCAGATAAGGACTAATTTTTTGAGATTTTACCTTAGTTTCTGACAGAAAGATCCACTCGAAATCATCCTGCCTTATTAAGGACTTTAACTGTCGAATTGCCGAGGTCTGTCCTAACCCTCGGCAATTCCATACTAGACCTCTCATGGCGCCATTGGGGGCGTGGTAAGGCCCGCCTCCTCAGCCATCGAGTCATCACTGTCTGCCTCCCCTGCACTTCTGTGGATGATGAAGTCTTCCTGTCTCGGATGGACTCTGTGAAATTTGCCATCTTTTCCACGTTGGAAGAACTTCCTTGCTTCTATCAACCGGTGAGTGATCACCTTCTCACCTCTTTCACTATCGTAATTCTCCTCTTCAATGTATTCCATCAGCTTCTCTTGTCTGTATCTTGTAGTTGTGTCGCCGAAGAGTTTTCTTCTTTTGCTTATGGACATCTCCTTCATCGTGACCTTCTGGAATTCCCTTTTGAGTTGCAGCTTCAATCTCATGTCTTCTGCCAACATTTGATTCACTACCATGCGCCTAGTTTCTTTTTTGAACTCCTCCAAATCAAGGTTCAACCCAAACCCATCTTGTGTCTTTGGTTCCTTCTCGGGTATTGTTTCGGGTCGTGGAGTTACCTCTTGGTGCCTGATGACAATGGGCGTCGGGCTTGTGGTTAATGGCTCAGTGGTGAGGTGTTGGTTAGTACTGGGCTTATCCGCTTTAGAGTTTTGCGGCCCGTTATTTAATTGGTCACTTTCATCCAGGCCCAATGAACTAGGCCCACTCATATAGCCAGCAATTAAATTAGGGTTTACCTCTTCACCTTCCCCATTTTGCCCCTCTTCCCTGTCATCTTCCAGCTCTGTTTCCTCAAATTGTACTATGGATTTAGCCCGATTCTTCTTCCAGCTGTTATGGAGAGAAATACAGTCATCCTCCGAATCAATCAATTGCCACCTAGGGGTCGCCGTCCTTTCTCTGGTACGATTTCTGGCACCATCACTGTCCTCGATTGCATATCTGTCGCTTTTGTCCTTACGTGTTCCCCCACGCGCGTTACTTCGACTTTCCTCACGCGCATCGTCTTCTTCGTTCATCGTCCCGTGTTCTGCTGTCGCTTTTCCGGCCATAGAGTTGTTTTTCCGGTGGGCTTGTTCCAGTCTCCGGTTTCTCCTTTCTTCCTGAGCCCATTCCTTACTGCTTCTTTTTGGGATTCGCCCCTTCAATTCCAATGCTCTCATATGGTTACCATACCCAGAATCTAAACCCCTCTTTTGAGATAGGAATTTACATTCCACTTTGTCATGGCCTAACCGGCCACAACGATAGCAGAAATCCCCTAATTTTTCATATCTAAAGGGGATCCACACACTTCCTCCTCCTTTAAGCTTCATCGCAAAGCCCTGATTTAGAGGTTGATTGATGTTCAATTCAACTCTCAATCTCATTACCGGGGTGTTGAGTCTTTCAGCCTTATCTCCGAAATCAGCCACCAGAAACTTTCCAATCGTATTCCCTATCTTTTTTGCGTTATCTTCCGTCATCTTCTCCATAGGGAGACCTTTGATTTGGATCCAGAACGGTGTTGAGTTGTAACCAAGGAGTGTTGGATCTGCCTCCTCTACGAAATCTTGAATCACCATCAAACTGTTAAGCACGAACCACGGTGCTCCTTCCTTCACTCGCCTACAATCCTCCTCATCTTCAAAGAGGAAGGAGAAGACATTCTCACCTCTCGCTGCAACTGTGAAATTTTCTTTCAACTTCCAGATTTTACTGAAAATTGAGATGACTGATTGTAGCCGTACCTCACGTTTGGCTATGATTTTACCGAAAAAACACTTTCTGGGAAGTTCCAGATCTGTTAATCCATCGTCGTCGAGGTTGATTTCGATGTTTGTGGTATCGTCGTTAGTGATATCACTGTTTGTGTTTTTGTGGATTTCTGGGTGAGTAGTGAGATCCATGTTGAATTGCAAAGAGTGCAAGAATAATTGCTTTAGAGTAGCTTTTTATGATTCTGAGAATTTCTGTGTCACTGAACCCCTTTGCAGAGAAAGGGACTAAAACGCTAGACGCAGAAAATTCCAGAGAGAAAACCTCTCTCTAAAAACTTTCTCTCACTAGGACTCTGGATCTCTCAAACCACTCATTGTTCTTTTGCTAATAGTTGACAATTGTGCTAACACAAAACACATACCCTGATAGATTTGAATTCGGATCGAATGCTAGTACACTTAAAAGTTGACAATTGTCCTAACACAAAACACATACCCTGATAGATTTAAACTCGGATCGAATGCTAGTACGCTCGAACAAATTTGGCAGACAGGTCTGTAGATGTAAACTATGTACATACTCTTCATGTAAAATGAACTAATATGGTTTTAGACTTCTAGTTGGATTACATAACTCTAACCCTATAGATGCTAAAAGCTAATAGCAAATTCAATTTGCTTAAAACATATTCACCTAATATATTGCACTCCAAAAATTTCTGTAGTCTCAATTTCCATCAATAAGAACATAGCACGAACTAAAACTAGCCTTTCCACCTTGAATCCTCATTAAAATCACGTAGTAACAGATTCAATTATTTCATTGATAACAGAGTTAAAAGTACATAAAAAATTCAAACATGTCAGTACCAATAGGAGCTACGACTCTTTTGATCAGCTTTTAAATTTCAGCAAAAAAAAAAAAAAAAAAAAAAAAAAAAAAAAAGGAAAAAAGAATGACAAACCATATAGACATAAATCTAATCTTATAGTAATTGATTGATTTTGATCTGGACGACAAATCGAAAAGAGATAAATGAATCCTTGAAGAGCATGTGCTTTGAATTGATATCTATTTGAGTCAAACTAAGAAGCAAAATTTTACAGGCCAAATTTTGAGGAGTATATGATCAGTCACTCCTGAAGTACCGGTTGGAATATAGATTGTGCAATTCAAAGAACTACAAAGATCAACAAATACTTTTCAGAACAAAGAGGGGTTGGCATTCACCTTCACTTCATCGTACAGTTTTCTCTCCCAGGCATACAGTCTTTCCAAAGTAGAGGAGTGAATTCCTGCAATCATGCAGAATTCTTCAGCAAAATCACTGCCACTATCGTCATTGTCGTCTTTAGATGCTGATGCAAGAGGATTCCTGGAAGAGGATGATCGTGAGGAAGTGGATCGCTTCCAAGTAATAACCTTAGTCACACCATCTGAAGGTTCTGCATAGAAAATAACTTTACAGTGTCAAAAGATAGAAGAAAAACAATTTATTGGTAAATACAATAACATTACTTTTAGTCTTTTAGAAAATGCAAGTATCAGATATATGACTCAGCACGCTGATGGATTCATAAGAAGAAATAGATGAATAAGCAATACAAGCTTAAGAATATAATTGGATGCCACTTGTATGTTCATACAGTGTATGTATACTGTATTCTGATACACAGATGCAAAATGCTCTTATATGATACGGTTATGGAGGTATAGGTTCTGGTGACATGAAAAATAGCAGAACATAAATAGGACATGAGAGCATGAGAAATTCTAAGGAAAGGGAAAGAGAGCATTAAATTTTAAGAACAACTTTACTGTTTCATCAGCTAGACAAAAGTTATAGCTATCATCCCCATGTAATAATGATGAAAATTGGATTATGCAGGATGTAACATGACTACCAGATCTATCATGAACTGAGCTACTTGCCACAACATCAAGTTGTTGACAAAGTAATAGTACTGCAACAATTGTCAACTCTGGCCACCAAACCAAAAGCTCTAAAACCTGAAGCTTAGCTCATGCGCAAGAGCTTTACACTCTAGCTCACGAGGATCAGATTCAAATCCTGTGGTGCAAATTTAGCTTTATTATAGTGATAGTTTACTCTCTTGTCAAATCAGTTAGGAATCAGGACCATTACATTAGAAAAGCATGCATGAGATGTTGACGGGTGCAACCCATGGAACTAATTGGCCTACAAACATCAATTGCCCACGAGCTACATCCAAGGGATATATGAAGGGGTTCTAGGCCTACAGGGCAACTTTTCTATTTCCTGAGACCATAAGCAATAAATACTAGCCACATTACAACTCATTATGGCCAAAGTTGCACATAAACATTTAAGAACATCCTTACAGGTCTTATGTTGTGCGAATATACATGCTTATAGATACCCTGGAACAGTTGATCTTACCATGTGAAACAAGTGAAGTTTTTCCTTGGCAACAAACCAGATGCAGAGCAGCCAAAAGGTCTGATCCCGACGACCCCCCTGCAAGGACAAGCACAAAATTGAGGAATCATAACCTAAATCCAATTTGTTATAATGAAGTTGCAAAAATATAAAATTCCCAGGATACCTTTTGCATCCGAATATCCAACTCGGATGTTGTTGACTTCAAGCATCCTGGAGACTTCCTTGCCAGATTCAGATGCCCGAAAGAACCGGTGCTCGATGTCCTTTATGCTCGACAGAAAATCTTTAGCTCTGTGAGTAATGAACTCCGAAGGATCCTCTCTTTCGGCACTCAAATCTTTCTTCACTATAGACTTGTCCTTCTTCGAACTAGACGATTCCGCCGCAGCTTTCGCCACACTCAGATTTCGTTCATCACCAGCTCCACCTTGAGCTTCTAAATTACTAGAATTTGTGTCCCCTTTCTCATCTAATTTCCTCATTTTGGCCTTGTCATGAACTTTATGGTCTAGTTCATGTGTATCTAATCCCATATCATCGAAACCAACATGCAGGTCATTATCTCTCATAAACCTAAAGCTCTCAGCATCATCAATGGGGTCAAAGTAATCCCAAGAATGGCCCGGCTCGGGAGGCGGCGGTGGCGGCGGCGGCATTGTGTAGGACTCACCACCATCATGAAAATAGCTATTATTACTATTATTACTATTACTAGAGGGGTTAACCCTAACAGTCACAGCACTAGTCCCTCCAGACCTCATATAACTCAACCTAGACACCACTTGAGGGCTTCCATTTGGGAGAGGCGAATCAAAAACCTCCGGCGAAGGGAGGGAAGAATGTGATGGGGTTTTGTCAGGTTCATTGGCCGTAGGCTCTACCAACACTTCGGCCTCCGCGAAACGCCGGAGAGCGATTCCGATGGTCCGGAGAGACTCAATGTAAGAGAAATGAGCAGCGGCGAAGGCATACCTCGAATCAATCGCTTGTTTGATGAATCTTTTTCTTGCTTTGCAGAGTCGCAGAGCGTCGGTTTTTTCAGATTTTGAACTCGAACCACCCATCTCTCATTTGACGGGTGAGATAGTACTAATTTTCTCAGCTTCAACCACAAACAAAAACCCACAAAAACCCACAAAAAAGAAAGCTACAGAAACGCAGGCAAAGAGAGAAACCCTTGAAAAATTACACAAACACGAGTTGGGTTTCTCTGAAAAAATTGAAAACCCACAAAGCGAAGGGGGTTAGAGACGAAACCCAGAAGGGAAAGCGTTTGTTGGAAGGATTGAGAGCAAACCCAGATGGGACAACTGTTAGATTTTGATTTTGGAGCTAGACTGAGGAGAGTGAGTGAGGACAGAGACTACACTACACTACAGTGGTGGGTTTTTTCTTTCTTTTTCACTGAATAGGCAAAATCGAAGAGGAGTCGTTGGGGGAGAGTCATAAAATCATCACACTCATTAATGGAAACCTGAGGTAGATTGGCTACTCAATGTAGCGAATCGAGTGATTTATAGGCTTCCTTTTAGGGTCTGTGATTACAGATTTTGCAGAAGCCATGAGAGCAAAAGAACGAAATGATGAGAGATTAGAGAGAAAAATGTTGCCCACGAACAGAGAGAGAAAGAGAGGAGGAATCTAATGTAGCTGCCTCGTTAGGAGCGCCCATTGGTACACAGTGGGTAACACACTACAGAAATTCTCTCTATTCAAACGACGAAGATTTGTGTAATAACGGCAGATAAATTACACAAATCAAACAGAGTTGACTCATCGAAGACCTGGACCACTCTGCGTGGAAAGAAACAGAGTTTTCTCTAGAGACTAGAATGGGTTCAGAAACAGGGTTTGGTCAATGGTCTAATCCAACGGGCTGCGGAGCATTAAAACAGGAGGAGAATTCAAAACCTCATTTCTTTCTGAGCAGTGTCATGTCAGGATTAACTCCCATAAGACCACTTTTCTTTCGGTTTATTTCAAAACCTTCCTTGGATATTGGTTTAAGAGACACTCCCCCCCCCCCCCCCCCCCCCTCAAGTTTGATACAAAGACACTTACACCAAGGGGCGGAGCTACTTGAGGACAATTGGACTTCTTGAAGACTCCACTGGCATCCCTTTAATTATTGTTATTTTACATTAAGACCATTTAGAAGATACATAATTGTACCGACTGGAATTACAATTTTTCGTTACATCGTAATTTTGCCCCGGCTCGTTAAATTTCCTAGCTCTGCAGCTGCTTACACCCCTTCTAGTTTGGAAAAGTCACTTTCCTCCCTTCAGTGTGCCAAAAATCAAGACAATTACGTGGAAGCTACTATAAGTGACCATCCTCCTTAAGTCACACCTCCTAATTGTGTCATTCCATGTTGTAAGAGAGCACATTTGTCCCAAAAACTACTATCATTGACAAACATTCACCCCAGAATAACGACGTCACATTCGTTTTTATGATTTGTGTTGGTCGGTTTCCACTAGTTGGAGAGGAAATAAAGATATTACATGCGCTTAAATGGCATTTTCAATTTTTTTCACTAATTGGTGTCACGATGCTGGCTATAATACTACCCTTGGGCCATGTTTCTATACGACATATGTGGTGATATGATAACTCCACAATAGGAGTTATAAATTATAATATGTTTTGTTTATATAACTTGTTTGTGAGGTCATCAAGTGTTTCTGGTGAGTATTTGGTTGTTCGATTGCATTATCCGTGAAAATTATCTTTTTGTGCATCTATGTGAAATCTGGCTATTTTATGCTTACTTGGTATGTTTGTCGTATACATCTATGCTTGAAGGTAGTCAGTTCTTCAGAGCAATTGAGACCCTGGCCATTTCTCATGCGTTCGGTATGTGTCATAGTTGCGCCAACAAAAGAAACTGCTTTATGTCTAAGGAGATGGTGTAGACCACTAACTCCCCCTTCTTGTGCATCACGATCTCCATATATCTAATCGATGGTGCACTGCACGACGGAGTCTTCTGTCACATTCTTGCACTAGAATTGCGCCTCTTCATTGGTCAGTCGCGGCCCTTGGCTTGGCCCCTTCGTCTTCGGCACCTTGTATAAGAGACTTGATCAAATTCTTTCTAGATTTGACCAGTCACGAGGTACGTTTAACTTGATTTTATTTGCCAATGTCGGGTTTCTTACGATTGGGCATACAAGCAATAGCCTAGCTATATTCGGATTCCTGTTGCAGTGCGCTAGTGGAATGTTGAAGAAGGAAATTGTTGCCAAAGTCCGCGTTCCTCAAGATAGTTCAATAACAAAGGGCCTCGTGAAGTCTTTTCCTTGAACTGCGACTTGGAGCCAAGAATTCGTTTTCAGGCCTAGTGTTATGAGAAAAGAAAACATGTTTTATCGCGTGGGCCATTATCCTCCCTCTGACACATTCATCACTAATACCAGCTTGAGGTTTTTTCCTTCAACTATAAAGGTGTTCACGTGCTGGTACGTGTGTGGCTACCTCCCTGACATGCCAGATTTTTGTGAACACCCGCAGGAATTTACTCCAATGGCGACACACTGTATGATCCTCACCCCCATTCAAAGGCAGTTTGGCACTGATCAACCCGCGATGGGAATATGGTCCACTCTTATTAGATGAAGCATCTAATAGAACATAAAGTCGGCATTTCCCTTTCATTCAGCCTGGTCATGCTCGCAGGTGGAGGGCATACCATGACCGAGTTGCTTATAGGAGAGTTCAAGTGACCAGAAATACCTTGCAGACTGGATGGTGAGACCGACACTCCCTACGTTAAAAAAGTGCACCTGGTTTCAAAACTCGCAGATCCCTTACAGAATCAAGTTACTGTTTTTATTCGTTACTACCTCCGTTTCTTCTGGACTGTCCTATTATGACTTTTCAACCAGTAACTGGGTCCCTTTGATTCGATGATTTAAATGGCAAAACGATATAAAATTTTGGCAATTTTTACGTGTGGTATTGTAGAGCAAAGTTTACTCTACAAGACCACGCAAAGGTTATCAAATTCTTATATAGTTTTGCTAACCAAATCACCAGATCAAAGTGACCCAGTGAATAGTGACAAAAAGTGAAGTAGGTTGAAAGAGAAGAAACAAAGGTAGTACTTGATAAGGAACATAACCAATGCGCAGATCTACTGATGTGCGAGCGCATTGCGGCTTTCAGGGGGCAAAAAGAATGACATGTTCAACTGTTTTTCCCATTTTTCTTGATGTATACTGCTATGGAGACCGAAGTGTGAAGTTTCAGCTATAAGTGCTTTCTCTAATGTGAAAAGTGGACGAGATCAAGCATCACGATTCGATTTATGAGCCACTTTTTTCATATCTTAAGAAAGAACTAACAACCTTCAGCATTTCTGCAATGCGAATGCAGGGGAAATGACCGATGATGTACGCATGAAGAGGGGCCAATGATTTCTGGAATCATTAATGGGACAACAAACTTCTTAATTTTGTGCTGTTAGTAAAGTCTCCATAAGCTTGGTAGAGAAACCTAAGGTCAAGTCAAGTTAGTGTAGTCACGTAGGATTGGACTTTTTTTAAGGTGTTCTTCTTTCTTATTTTGGCTGTGATTGGTAGTGGCTCCTCTCAAGTCCTGAGTTTTTCACAAAGTTGACCCGGTTGGGCCGCCAAAAACTGAAGAAACCCCGACCGGGGAACAAATACCAATCTAGTCTTGTTTAGAATTCGACGGTACTGCCGTCGATTTTAAGGGCTGAAACCGATGTTAGTGTCGTCGGTTTTAACTGCGCAATTGAAAACCGACAGTCATAACATCGATTATGCAGAACTGATTGTACTAAACTCGGTTCTCTTAAGCTGAAACGGATGGTGATAACGTCGATTCTGTACTTGGAGCAATTTCCACAGATTTTTACAAACTGTCCTAACTTCCCTGTACAAAACTTGCATATCCAACACCAAATTTTCACAAATTTCCATCAACATAACTTCACATCTAACTCAATATCCTTCCACATAACTTCACATCTCAATTTTCCCAAAAAGTATTAATATTATATTACATATAAAATTTCAAGCACCTACCGTTTTGATCCAAAATACAAATGTCTAATTCAAAACACATCATCCTACACTAACACACTCCCATCTACCAACTAGGTACCACATTTGCGCGGTTTGAGCACTCTTTTACCTAGTGGCGGTCGGACGTCGTCCTCTCTTGGCTTCCGTTTCTTCTTGTACACGTTCTTCACGAGAGCAGATCCTCTTGGTAACAGCGTAAATGCCTCACCGATTGATTCTTGAGTCACTTGCATGACTTGGTACATATCCTCCATCGGTTACGAGAGATCTATCCCGAGATCGAATGTTGGGGAGCCACTCGTCCCTACATCACCACAATTAGTTAGAATACAAGATTATATTTAAAAAAATATAAAAAATATATCAACTAATTATAATTATGACCTACCCTCAGCCTGCATGATGATAGTGGTTGGTGGTACCGGACTGGGTGTGGTGGTAGGTGGTGGTGGTGTTGGAGTGGATGTGTTTGCGGTGATAGGTGTCGGTGGAGGGGATGTGGTGGTAAGCGACGACGGTGGTGGTGGGGGTGGAGTGGATGTGGCAGTGATGTCGTACTCGAGCTCACAACGAGGGAATCCACGACCGGACCTGTCTGAACTGTAGATGAGTCACGGCCTCACATCTTACGCCTGGGCATGTGTAGCGACACAATAGGAGCTGCAGTCGTGGGGCCACTACTGGAAGGAGCATCATGCTGGGTGTCTGCCACCTGTTCCGCTTGAATCACATCAATTCCTACCGGCTGCTCAGCCGCAGACCTGCAAATCTCTCGTACCTCTATCCAGCCTGCCTGGTGTAACGGGACTTCGTCCACTGTCAAATGGCCCTGCGCTATGCGCCAAACCATCTTTAGTGTCTGGACCTATAAATAGAAAATAGTTGATAAACAAGCAATCGAATATATAATTAATGAATTAAATTATGAAATAAATTATGTAAGAGTGACGGTGTGTACCAGAATAGTATGATGTGATCCGACAGTGGCAAAACCGACACGACTGGCTGGAGGGGTAGGTGGATGCATCAGTAGTCGTGTCACCCTCCGATACCACTCCATGTAGGGATCTGTTGCCTGTATAGGACCTACGACTGGGGGGACTTCGACAACACTACTCCGCATGTCGTTCCACTGGTGAATATATGTCGCGTTCTACGAAGCCCAGTCCTGCATGGCTCTCCCGCGTCTGTCCAACTCCTTCCCCATTCGGTATAACACAACCACCCCAATAAAGAAATAAAGAGACCCGATTAACCATAGTACCTGAAATATTATCCAACCACTTAGTTCAAGACGGACAAAAATTTACTCAACATACTCCACCATAGACAACAAATTTAACCAAACAGATCATACCTTATACATTGTTTTCACATGAATACATAGCATATAACACCTAATCTAAGTGAAATTCTACCTACTATTTCAAAATACTCAGTCAAGTAAAGTAAAATTGAGAGTACATTGAGCCAAATAGATAGCATGATCCTAATTGAAGTAATACGAAATTGAAAAAAATCAGTCAAATTCTACCTACAGTCACATGAATAAATAGCATAAAACTCTGTCGAATATAGCAAAATTGGTAGTAGTAGTAGTAGTAGTAGTAGCAGCAGCAGCAGCAGCAGTAGTAGTAGTAGTAGTAGTAGTAGTAGAAGAAGAAGAAGAAGAAGAAGAAGAAGAAGAAGAAGAATTACCTGCAGAGAACGGAGAGAAGGAGAATAATCACCTGATTCCGGCGAGGAGGTCGCCGGAGAGTAGGCCTGGGGTTGGGAACAAATCTGGCGGCAGTGGAGTCGCCAAAATCCGGCGGTGAGGTCTCCGGTGAAGAGCACTGTGAGCTCCGCTTGCGTCCGTCGGGAGACACAGAAAGGGGGAGGGTCGGGAGACGGAGCGAGGGATGATTGTGGCCAATGAATGAGCAGATAAGGGTTTTAAAATTATAAGTATGAAACTGACGTTATTAGCGTCGTTTACTGGGCAAAAGAACCGAGACTTTTAACATCGATTTTTACGAACCGAGACTCTTAGTATCGGTTTTATTTAGTACTGGGAAAAATCTTAAAACCGACAGTAATATACTCGGTTTATGTCCCAAGAACCGATTTTACCACTGTCGATTTCTAAACGAGACTGGATTGGTATTTCTTCTTCAGTAAGGGTTTCATCTGTTTTTGCCGCCTCCAACAAGGTCGGTTTTGTAAAAACTCATCAAGTCCTCAACTCCTTGGTTTGTTAGTGCGTGTGTTTTTTATTGGACTATTTTTCTCTTTTTTTCGAGTGCTAGAGTATTGCGAGTGTAGTAGTGTACTAAATACTCACAACATCATCACCATCAATCCGAGTGTGCAAACTTTATACACCAATTGTAGGTGTGACTATTTTTTCTATTTTATGAAGTTATAGGTTTATGACAAAAAAGAAATGTATAAATGAAAGTAAAGTGAAACTTATGTAACTTTTTTTTTGCAAAGAGACTTATTTTATTACTAGGAAGAGGCTTGATCTAAAGCCCACATGTCTCTTACAAATTCAGGGCAAACAATAGCCCAGTACATATCACAGTTTGCATTAAGGCCCATTCTAGCTAGCCCATGCGCAAGGTTGTTTCCATCTTTATGACAGAAACTAGGTTTAGACCTTGTTACATATTTCATCCATTGTCGGCAGAGGCTGAAAAGCCTTTCCTCTTCTGTGCCGCCTTCACCCTCTCTCTCATTCCATCTTCTCAACTTCTGGACAAGTGTTCGTGAATCGCTCTCTATGATGAAATTCTGTATCCTCGGTTGAAAACCTTGGTGATTGCTTCTTTAAGAGCAAAGGCTTCGGCCACCAACAGTTTAGAGTTGAACGGAATCTGAAAAGAGAGTCCGCAAACAAATTGCCCTTTCGAGTTGCGTAAGATAGCTCCGGCGCCGGATCTACAGTTGTTAAGAGAGATGGCGGCATCTACGTTTAGCTTTAATTGACCTGGAGGAGGCGGAAACCATCTTCTGGCTCCGGCAATCGGTTGAGTTCCTGCATGCACGAATTTTTCAGAGAGATGAGTTTCCTTAAACTCTGCGTTAGCTGCTATGGCCTCCAATATTAGATTTTCATCTTTCTTCTCTGCACATTCAAACAATTTTCTATTTCTAGAAGTCCATATTCGCCATAAAATGTGCAGAAAAATACATTGATTTTCCTTTGATTGTTGAATAAAATTTTGACGCATGCGAACTGAAAAAGGAATATTCGTATGTGAAATTTGCAGATCTAAATGATTGGAGTGGAGAATTTTCCTGGTTGACACATAAAGTCGTAGACGGCTAAATAGGATTATTTCGTGAAGATGAATATTTTTTTATTTTTTTCGTGAAGATGGATT
Source organism: Linanthus parryae (assembly GCA_023055425.1). Lineage (NCBI taxonomy): Eukaryota > Viridiplantae > Streptophyta > Magnoliopsida > Ericales > Polemoniaceae > Linanthus > Linanthus parryae. Next base: position 39,133,164 of record JALGPY010000001.1, on the reverse strand, counting down.
CGAGTAAGTATTTACAATTTTTTTGTGAAGAAGGATTAGAGTAAGTGCATGTTTGGCATCTCTGTTTTTAATCAAGTTTAACTTGATTAAAACTATGGTGTTTATATTAAAAACTAAACACATTTGGCATGTCTGTTTTTTTGTCTGTTTAAAATTAACAACATGCTGAAAAACAGCTATTTAAAAAAAACAGCAAATGTGATGTTTTTTTGTGTTTTTTTTTTTCTTACTATTGGTGTTTAAAGATATTTCAAGGATAAAAGACAAAAACCACCCTTTGAGTATGGGGTATATACAAAAAAGCCCCTCGTGTTCGGGGATATACAAAGACCACCCCTGTCAGAGTTAGGAAATAACAGTGCATTAACAGAGAGGTAAAAAGACAATAATATCCCTGAAATTTGACAAAATTACCCAACATTAAAATCCATTTTATTCCCTTCTTCTCCAAATTTCTTAACCCTAGCCAACTTATCCCTTCCTTTCTCTCTCTCTTCATCCCATCTTCTCTTCCAACACAACCCACCTCCAGCACCACTTCTATCACCACACAAGCCACCCCTCCGGTTCGAATTCCTCCAACCAGATCGAAACCTTCCCCCACCTCTCCTCCAACCCCTTATTCTCCCCCCTCAGTCGTCTCCTTCTTCCTTCAACGTCCCTGCTCTGTCTCGTCGTCTTGCTCCGACCAAGCCCAGGCGACCAATTAGAAACAGAGGGAGAAGAAATCGTATGGGTTGAGATCGACGAGGAAGGAGCAACATGAAAATGTTGTCTGGTCAGATCTGTAGGTAAGTTGGAGAGGCTTCCGATTGATTCTAATCAAAGCTAGAAGTTGAAGACACTGTTGACAACTTGTTCTCCGGCCGTTAATAGCAACCGCCGCCGCCGCCGACGACAACCCTTCAAGCTCCTCCATGTCCACGCCCCTCCTCTCGCCCTCTCTCTCGGTGGTGAGGGTTCGATGGATTCAACCGCGATGGTTTCAGCTGAACAAAAGAGAGACGGTGATAGTCGCTCTGTTGAAATCGACGAACCAAAGTTGACATATTTCAGATCTGTTGTTTCTTCTTCATCTCCTATGTTATTATTTCATCTTGTTTTACTGCTTCTTCTTCTCTTTTTTATTTTTTTATTTTTTTATGGAATGTATTTTATTTTATATAAAAGACCAAAAAGAACCATTGCAAGAAAAGCCAGGTGTTGTCTTCTTCATAAGCTAATCCAGCACTAACAGGCAAAGAATCTATTTCTAGACTACCACTTTTTCCTTCAAATCTGCTCCAATTTGCCAGGGAGTGAGCTAGTCTGCTTCAAATCTTCTCTTTTATTTCAATTACATATCTATTTTGTTAAAAAAAAAGTTACTGAATGATGGTGGTTCTGCTCTTCTCTCCCCTCTCCCGATCTCCGGTGGTTTTAGATCTCCGGTCACTACATCCACCTCCCCAGAGAGAACCCAGTGGAAACCCCAACCCAGTGTCGGTAAAGCTCCAATTCCTATTTAAGTTTCTGGGTTGTTGTTAATTTGCACCGTTTACGCAATTGAAAAGAGATTAGTAATCTTCAATTCCGTTGATTGGCTCTCGGTAGCTTCGGATCTCTTCTATTGTGAAGAACCATCAAACCCAATTGCTCGTTCACGAGGTCGGTTCTACGGTTCCCTCAATATCGAGTCTTTCTGTTGTTTTTATGAGCTGGATTCGGTCTATGCTACTTGCTTTTGATTAGTAGTTACTAGGTTTCCTTGGAGATGTGGCGGTGGAGATGTGGTGGTAGTGGTGGGGTGGTCAAAAACACCAAGAACATCTGACCAAAATAACAAAAAAATACAAATAGGGGCAATATTGTCATAAAAAGGACAGATTACACCCTCATACTAATTGATTGTAACAGAAGGGTGCTTTTCGTCTAATGTCCATCCACTGACAGGGGTGATTTTTGTCTCGAGAGGGGTGGTCTTTGTATATCCCCGAACACGAGGGGCTTTTTTGTATATACCCCATACTCAAGGGGTGGTTTTTGTCTTTTACTCATATTTCAATTATGATTAAATGCAAAAATATCAAATATATGTCGGTATTGTACGTAAAAATAATATTTAAGCAAATTAACACTGAAATTTTGTGAAGTTGTCAAATGTATTTTTGATTTTAACCACTATTTTTAAACAGATACCAAACAATTTTTTTATTCTGTTTTTCAACGTGTTTTTTTAGCACGTTTATTTTCCACTATTTTTCTTATTTTTAAACGGATACCAAACAAGCTCTAAGTGTTTACAAAGCCAAAAAGGTAAACGATTACAGAAGAGGAGATCAACAAGCTAAGGGCATCAATTCATCCTGGACGTACGAGTTTGGCATCTTTAACAAATTTATAAAACTAATTAAATAAGTTGTGTCTGTAAATTGGAATATTCTGTCACTTTACCACCACATAAGCAAAAAGTGGCCGATGAAAGAAAAGTCTGAAGTAATCTCCCATGTGAATTTGAGACTTTATAGACTTTAGGAGTGGATCTGAGTGGGATTCATCACAGAAAGTATAATGCCTCAACTCATCAAGAGCAACATAGTCTCCTACCACAAACCTGATTAAAAGGAGCCGTTATGGCCACTAATGAAAACCTAGGGGTACTTTTGTCAATCCATGTCTCCCCAAGTCCAAGAGACAAAAATTATGGAGTCCCCCTTCAGTTTTGATATTTTATAGTGGTAAGGTAAAAGACATTTTCACTCCCTTTACTTTCATTGAAGGACACTTTCACCCCTTTTAGTCTGAGAAAGGTCACTTTCATCTCTTTAGGGTGCCGAACTTCAGAAAACTTGCCTACCTTATTGTGAAAGCCCCCTGGTAGCCCCCCCGGTCTGAAGTATGTCGCTAGAAATAGTTTTGGGACAAATTGTCTCCCACATTATGCAAAATGTAGGGGGTTAACTAATGGTATAATATAGTTTTTGCATGATATAGGGGCAACATTTGTCTCTAAAGCTATTTTTAGTGATGGACCAACTCCAAACTAACGGCATCACAATCAGGGATGTAGGTTACTTGAAGTTTGGCACATTGGAGGGGTGAAATTGTTCATTTCAAACTAGAAGGGGTAAATGTGTCATTCCCTCAAACAATAGGGGTTGAAAGTGTCTTTCACTCTCTTATGCTATCCCTTGTCGGACTCGATACTTTTGTGCATTACAAATAGGGTAAACGACACTTTTACCCCTCAAGTTTGATGCAAAGACACTTTCACTCCTTCCAGTTTGGGAAATGACATTTTACCCCTTCAGTTTGCCAAAGTTAAGGACCGTTGCACTGCCTAATTGTGATGTCATTAGTTTGATGGCAGGGCCCTATCACTGATGGTAGTTTTAGCCTAGGGACAAACCTGACATCTAAGGGATGTGAGTATCTTGAAGTTTGGCACACATAAGGGGCGAAAATGTTATTTCCCAAATTAGAAAGGTAAAGGTGTCTTTGTGTCAAACCTAAGAGGTGAAAGTGTCTTTAACCCAATTCAAAATTGCTTTTCTATAACATCATACCAGTCTGTCCCAGCTCTTTTATCCCATTGAGTTGGGACACGGTAATTAAGAAATGTGCATTTTTGACAATTTAACAAAATGCGTTTGTGATTTACATGTTTTATGTGATAACACTTATAGTGGACCCGTTTAAAAACTGGTCGGATCGGTTCGCTAGAATCTTCAATTCGAACCCAGAAAGATTAGGCGGCACGATCGAGGCTTCAGCGGTTCCAGGGATGGAGAGTTAATCACCGGATCGACACACCAATAGATCGAGAGAACGATGGCGGCTCCGATTTTTACCGTTCGTTTGTCGAGCGAGAGAGAGAGAGAGAGTGTGTTAACAGAGTTGTAAAAGAAGTGAAGGGGTGATGATTATAGGTTCAAACGAAAATGGGAGAGAAAGAGATAAGGGGTAGTTGACGTCGAGTAGGTGGTGGCTTCGATGTGTAACGTTCGTCTGTCGTGTGTGAGAGAGTGGGGAGGGATAGCAGAGGTATAAAACAAGTGAAATGGTGATTTTGGGTTCAAACAAAGATGGGAGAGAAAGATGATAAGGTTGATGTTGAAAGTCGTGGGTTTGGGGAGGACAAACTTGTTATATACCCAACTTTTTCTAAAATTTATAAATATGTCCCCAAATTTTCTAAAATTTAGTAGAAGGTTCACAATATATTTGCCATGATATCTGTAACGGCTAACTTAATAGCCTTCATGGGAGCGTGATTAATGCCCTAAACTCTCCCATGACAGTTGCTAACATGGCATGATATTGTGTGCATGGTACGGTAGCTAGCTGTGGGCTTCAGATTGGTCCACGTGGGTGCCATTCTGACCATATTTGGCTTATCTACATTTAGCCCCCTTGTGCATCGGTTGAGCTTGCAAAGCCTTATGCGCAATTGTAGCCCTTTGGTGAGGATGAGTCAGCAAGTGACCGATCATACTAAATAACTCATAATGGCCTAGCAATTAAAGCATGGTGTTGGGAAGACCCGTTAGTGCACGCAACCTTTAGCTTGTCCAATGTGACGGTTGAGAAAAGACACTGGTTGACATGGCCTCTTTACTGTGAGGGGAGGCAAGCATACACGCGCTACGTGGAGTCGACGCTTCAATCGGAGAGGTGCTTCAGAATCGTTTGAGATTCATCCGGAGGTATGACTCCATTAATTAAATATTTAAACGGACTGATTTCTTTAGAGAAACGTTTATCGAGTCTATAATTTCTTCGAGCATGTTTTGAAGAGAGGAAAATTTGAGTTTTGAAGAGATTCAACAGTTCATAAAATTGGAAGAAACCCATAAAGCATATGTAATTTCATCTTTAAAAAATTCTTCAAAGCTTCGATATCCAGGGTAGTGTATTTGTGAGTTATGTGAACCATCTTTAGCATTACTTGGAAGAAACCCCAAAAATTAGTTTTCGTGTTTTAGGTTAGGGCATCTCCAACCCGTTGGGGGGAGGGGGAGGGGAGAGGGAAAATCGTATAAAAATGTGGGTCAACTCCAACCCCATGAGGGGAGGGGGATGGGAAGGGGGGTGTTATGGGGAGAATTTTTGCCTTGGGTGTGGGCATGTTCATGAGGAAATCCTCCCAAACTATCCCACACCCAAGACAAAATTTCTCCCCATAGCACTCCCTCCCCATCCCCCTCCCCTCATGGGGTTGGAGATGTCCTTTGACTCTTCCCCTTTTCCGATTACGGTTTTGACCTTTCCTTACCCCTTTTTTGTTTTTTTTTGGTTAGGTTTCTGACAAAAAAATGTCTCGCCGAGGAGAAGAAGAAGCATGTCCCATCGTAGTTATCTGTGGAGTGAGTCACCGGCCTTCGATGCGTATCAACACCGATTCATATTATATTGGATCGGATTCGGATTTGATCCGTTCAAATCGGATCACTAGGATCTCGGATCGGACCGGACCATATTGTCATCCCTATTTCTATATATAAATAAACATAAAAAAGAAAAAAATTCAGAAAGATTGAAGAAAATAGCAGCAAAGTCACGTTATCAACAAAAAAGAAAAGATCCAACACCTTTCGTGAGTCGTACTCCTAGTGCTGTTGTAAGTTTTGTCTTTGCTGAGAGCTCTATAACTTCCCAAAGTTGGTTAAAAGCTAAGATACACTCTTTATAGCTACATTCTTTATCACCTAGATTTAAGGGAGAGACAAGTTCAAAAAAATGTGTACAAGAGAAGGATGAAGAACATTTACAAGATAGACTTGATATATATATTTCTTCTTTTTTTCATTTTAAGGCTAGGTATATTTTCAAAACTCATAGAAGCTGTGCCTTTGTGGTATGCAGCTATCAGGTTCATACTCCAACCTAGTGGCACATGAGAAACCCTTCCTAAACCTACTTAAGTTGCTTTTGCATCTCATCTCCACCTCCACTGCAAACACTGCACATACTGGTCTGTGGTCCGAAAACCTCGACTCTCCTCGTAAATACGACAGTTGCTCGATCCCACTTCCGCGCCACAGTATCCTATCACACCTGCCAAAAAAAGGCGTCAATTAACCAATGTAGTTTACCGACAGAGTCAAGAGAGTGAGATGTTGGCAATGTTAGTAATTTACCAAGCTGGGGTTCGCCGTTTCTTCTTGGATTTACCATTCTCTCCAGCATAGGAATCGGAATTCTGGGAGTATTTGTATGTGGGGGCAAAGTAGATCCTTCCTTCATTCCACCCAGTGAACACTCTTCCTGCCTCTCTTTCCAGATTCAACTGCAAGGAACTGAATTCGGTAAATTGGGGTGAAAATTTGAATGCTATTATACGTAATATATAATCATGCGTTGTTTTTGAACATATGGATTCTGTTGAGAAAGCAACAAACCTGATCATTTTCAAGGATAGAATCCCAATCATTATTCTCCAAGAGCATCCTGGTTTCGTCGTAGCTCAAAGCCACCCGGTAATTTAAGTCACCAAACCAAATTATGCGCCTGCAAACATAAAATATGAGCAATGAAGTTTCATCACGCACCAGCAAAACCCATAGAAGAAGGAAAGTTTAAAATTCCTAAGGACCAGTTTGGGAATGCAGTGGCGTTTTAGAAAGCAGCTGGAAGTGATGTGAGAAAGTTACCGTAAAATTCACTTAAAAGTGTGATAAATTTCATATAGAACTTGTCGTGGAAAACAGCTTTTTGCATTTTGTGTTTGGCAATTATTGCTTTAAAATTGTTTTAAGTGTCGAAATGACAATATCAAACATTGTAGAGTTTTATTGCAATTAGATGTCTTTTTGAAATTTATTGTTATGACATGGATAAAAAATCTATTAATAACATTATCAAAAAGCAAGTCTTGAAAAGCAACTCCTCCACTGCTTCTCAAAAACTACAGTGGCAAAGCAGTTGCCTTTCTAGAAAGCATATAAATTAAAATTTACCACACACATCAACAATTTCTTTTGGCATAATTAAAACAGCGTTCTAGAAAGCAAAATGATTATTACCAAACGGGCTCTAAGACTTACTCATGGTCCAAAATCTTTTCTGGGATTTTCCGGTTGGGATTCTTGCAGAGTTTCTGAAACTGCGTGCCCTTTATGATCTCAGCTACGTCCGCGTTCCTCTTCAACTCGTCCCCCTCCTTCTCTCCAGAAGCCAAATGACTGCAGACAAAGCAAAAGCTTGTTTGGTGCAATGACATGCTTATTGATATGCAGCCCTGAAATAGAAAAGGGAAACTCCTTGGATCACCCTATGTAATATAACTTTCTGCCTTTTATTTTCGAGCAATTTGGGTCTGTATTCTTTCGTTAAGAGATTGAATAAAATCGCGAGAAATGAAGAGAAACTCAAGATTATGAGATTGACAGTGTGTTGTTCAACACCAGATCTAAACCATGACTACATCATCCATGCAATCAAGCCAAATTAGAAAGCGACAAACAAACAAATAAACAAAAAAATGAGTAAATTTTCACACAAAATCGGTGCTGCATCCATAGAACAAGATTAGGCTGGAATGCACAAAATAAACTTTATAACAAAGATTATTAGTCTAATATGTAATCTTTATTGTAAGAACGATCAAGGTTAAAGCTCTGTTTGGTTCGCAGTAAAATGTTTTACAAGGGAAAATATTTTACGCGTAAAATGTTTTGTGTGAAAAAGTTTTCTCTGCAAGTATTTTCTCGTGTTTGGTTGACTCTTGCCAAAATATTGGGCGGTGACGGAAATGGCAGTGATGGGTGGCGGTGAAGGTGGGTAGCAGTGATGGGTCGTGGTGGAGGTAGGTGGTAGTGGTGGTGGAGGTTTTAGTATGAGTTGTTGTTGTGCTCCTTTACTCTCTGAAAATGGCTTACGTATTTGAAATGTGTAAATCATTTTACATCATTTGAGGGAAAACATTTTACAGAAAAACATTTTTACTTCCAACCAAACAGCCAAAACACCAAAAACAAGGGAAAACATTTTACAGGAAAATGTTTTACCACCAACCAAACGGAGCCTAAGTGTTCTGATAAGATCAGCACACCAGAATGGTCTAATCAATTCATACTAGCTTATGCAAAATAGAAGACAAGAAAGCTTCATTTTCAGATTATTTATGTGAACAGTTCCTAAACTTGCAAGTTTCTAAGATTTGAGTCATTGAGACAAGGTCCAGTACCATGATTATAATTATTGAGAAGCTTAACTGAGTCGCAAATGGTGATAAGAAATTCAACTGACCTTGTTACCAAGATACCCCATGATTCCTCTTCCCATACAGGAGACTCTGAGATGCCCAATATGTTGAACCAATTCTTTCCTGGCCCAAACAGTGAGAAAAATACCCACCATTTGCTTGCTTGAAATCAGGCGATAACTCATCTCATTTGACGAATCTGCATTCGACAAGAACTCGGTCATGCTCAAATCATCAGGAGACGACGTTGGATCACTAAGCTTCTTTGGTCTTCGCTTATTTGATAACTCCGAATCCAAATGACAATTGCAGACCTTTACAAGGCTACTGTCAACTCTTAAGTTCCTACTCAGGACTTTGAGAGATGGTTTGTGGAAGAAATGGGATCTACTGTCTTTTCCATTGTTGGAATGCTTGGAAACACTGCCTGAATCAGAAGATGAGTCCTGATCTTTGGGTTTGTTCAGGGCTTGGTTTATGAGCGCTAACCATTTCGCTGCTGGCTCATTGTCTTCTATTACCAGTACATTCCCTGCGCTCAATGGAACAATTTCCTGAAACCTTCATATTTTATAAACAAAACCAAGATTAGGACAAGGGAATCTAGTTAATTAACTTAATCTTATACTACAGATTTCATATTATTCCGAAAAAAGAAGTGTCATCATTCTATAATTAAAAGATGAGCAACATTTTTTTAAGATTTAGCTTATTTAGCTTATAGTAGTAGAAGAAAGTTCAGTTACTTGAAGCATTTATTTATCATACCCCAAAACATATATGTCTGAAGAGCCTTCCACTTGCAAGAAATCCTCGAGGTTGAGCTCATGGTGGGGAGCTTTTCCTCCCACATTCCAGGTACCTACAAACACCCTGCAACCGCGACAAAAGGGCACTACCGTCAATTCACCTATAGCCGGAACTAGTGGATAAACTAAAATGAGATGAAATTTGCTTTTTCTCTTTACCGCAAATCCTGAATGATAGTCTCAGGTGCCATGGGTTGGTCGTAGTTTGACAGATTTAGCCCTTCAATCCCAGCACTGCTGTGTCTTTCTGAGAGAAGGGAGGAAAAGTTAGCCCCATGATTGCATTCTTTGTTCGAATCAAACAAGCAACGATAAACACATCTCATTTTCTTCAAATGGAAAACAGCTAAAACACGTCGTTATCATAAGAAGCAAAGAAAAAGTCTCAATAACATCTCCATAAGCATACGAATTAGAGCCCAAATTTAGTCTTTTGTTAGGTCAGCTACCGTAGATAAGGTACGATTTTGTCAAATGCTTTCGCGGTGTACGTGGCTTATACCCATTTCATATACTCCAAACCTATAAAAGAGTTGACTCAAGAAACCAACACTAAAACACACACAAACACACATCAAAGAAGCAATGCAATAAAAAACATCTAGAACCCTAGACAAAATCTTGAATTAGACCATGATTTGATTGCGACGCGATCAGAAAAACATATCATACCTGAGAAGCTCTTCTTTAAAGCAGAAGAGCCGTCGACGAAGGCTTTTCTTCTCGATTCGTTCTTCTTATCAGAATCTGTCCCCAAACAAATTGAACCATAAGAAAAAATCAATCAATGAATCAGAACTATCCTTATTGAGAGAGAGGGGCAGACCATCTGTTTGAGGTAAGTCCTCATCGGAGCTATCTCGGCCATTACGCTTGGACCCAAAAAGCTTAGGGATGATTGACTGTCATAATTCCACCAAACAGAGAAACAAAATCAGAATAGAAATCATGGGTTTGTTGGGAATTGAATATAAACAAATGGGTTTTAATTGAAATGAATGAATTGAATGATTACCCACCCTCTTTTTCTTGTCGCCCTTGACGGAATCGGAGGCGGAGGTGGGCGACGATGGGGCGGAGGAGGCGGTGGCGGTGGTGTAGTTGGAGATGGTGGTCGCCTTGGTTATTATGTCGGGTTTGTCATATGATCTCGTGTACCGCGTTGACGACGACATTCATTAACTCACTCACTCTTTCATTTTCCGATCTGATCCAATATCACGCAAGTCGTTGGGAAAATAAAAAAAATGACAGATTCCGATTGGTTTTGGGAAGAGGGTATGTCTCAAATCGGAGAACAGGTGGGGTGGGGGACAGTTCCGATATCAGATTTCGACGTCTTCAAGGCCGTCGGAGAAGATGGTGAATAAAGATTGGATATAATCTTGGGCGAATCGATTTCCTGTGTAATTTTGTAAATTATTAATTTCTTTTATGGTTTAATCATCTAACTTCTTCAATTTCCTCTCCCTGGGTTTTTGTGATTCGTTTGAGTGAGGTCAGATTTTGCCGCCATTTCTTTCGGGAACAGACGTGAACAAAGGAAACGGTTGGACATGAGGCCTGATGATCATGAACTGTCCGTCCACACAAGACCCTAATTTTACTGTACTAATAACCGCGAGTTCGAAGTATCTTTGCGGGACGGAGGGAGTAGTAGTAAATAAGGTCACACTCGATTTTCCGGACTAGTCGGACTCGACTGTACTGGACTGGACTAGGTTGGATAGGATTGGACTAAATTAGCTGTATTATATTTAATACTGTGTTTGGTTATGTACAATATAAAATATTACGAATAGTTGTTGGTGTAATTAATGTTCAATTCCAACTATACTGAATAGTCTAATACTGTTAATACTCTTCTGGGGAGGGGATTAAAATAGGGTATTAAACTCATGTTTTTCACTATTTAGTACCGGTATTAAATTTAATCCAGAACAAACCAAACAAAGTATTAATAATCAGAGTACTAGGGGTGCGATTTCTGTTCGAACCGAACCGGAACCGAACCAGTTGGAGCCAAACCGGTCGGTTTCGGTTCGGTTTGTCGGTTAGCCAAGGGTTTTCGGTTCGGTTGAACCGGAACCGGTTACTTTGGTTCTGCTGGAACCGAACCGGAACCGGTTGGTTCACCGGTTCGGTTTCGGTTCGGTTCCGGTTATGAACCGGTCCGTATATATATATATATATATATATATATATATATATATATATATATATATATTTGTTTTGTTTGTGGTGATAGTAAACTTGTAGTATTAATTATAAAGCTAGGGTTAGGGTTCCATTAATAAAACTAGGGTTAGGGTTAGGGTTCCATTAATATTCTTAATTAATATTTGATATTTTTTAATGTACAAATTTAATGTTTAAGTACATTAAATTTGTACATTAAAAAACATCAAATATTTTTGGTAGTATTATTAAGTACTAAGTAGTAACTATAAAACATTAAATTTGACAGATATTGAAAAAAAACAACCAAACTTGTATTATTGATTAAAATATCAAATGTTAGAAAAAATTGCATCACTATAGTTTAAGTACATCCCAATTAGGTTGGCACCCATTTAACTAACAATCATTTACATTTTTCTAACTTACATACAAACTTATTGCAATGAACAAAAATACCCAATAATAGTCTTCATTTTTCAACACCTTGTCGTAGGCAATTCACCTACATCTAGCGGAGTGTCCGGGTCTATTCCCAATTCTTCGTAAAGTTCGGTCACGACCACGTCCAAAGGGTGTTGGTCTTGTGTGCGTTTGTTGGCGTCGCTCCAATCCTTCGAGCATATGAGTATCTCCAATATCTCCGAGGTTAGGCACGATCTTTTCTCCGACAAAACTCGTTTACCTGCACTAAAAGTAGATTCGAAAGGGACTGGAGAAGCGGGAGGGGTTAGTAAATCACGTGCCATTTTAGAAACAATTGGATAAGTTCTTTCATAATTTTTCCACCAATCAAGTATATCTACATTTTCTATTTCTTGCTCCGATACATTTAAGAAATAATTTTGGTTGAGAAACAACAATAATTCCGAGACGCAATTCGACCCGGTGGGTGTGGTTTGTGTACTCTTAAATAAAGAACCAATAGCATACTTACTCTTACTCTTACCCTTACCCTTACCCTTCGGATCGCTCGATGATGTTTGAGCACCACCAATACCAAATTTAGCAACATATTTATCATACATAACATTAAATTTTTGTTTAACTTGTTCAATAGTTGGTGATATCACTACATCTCTATACCCGGTAGTCATGTTTTCCGAAATTGCGTTTAGCATAAAACCTAGGGAAGCATCCTTTTGTCTTGGGTCCAAAATACTTGACAAACAAAAAATCATAGGGATCGTTTCAAAATATTTGAGAAATTTTCTTCCATGTCGGCAATTGCGTCGTATAAAATTTCATTCTCCCTATATTCTTTAAAAGTCTTAGTTAAAAACATTAGTTGTGGAACAACGTTGTTAGTAGTAGGATAATAAACACCCGAAAGAATATTAGTTGCGTTATAAAATGGTTCAAGAAAATCTCTTAAGACCGTGGCGGCCTTCCAATCATTAAGTGAAACGGAAACGGGATTGCCATTTTCATTCAAAAAACGTGTGATTGTGTTCTCATAACCTTCAACACTTTTCAACATCAAATAAGTCGAGTTCCATCTTGTCCTACAATCTCCCCCAAACCTTCTTTTTTTCTTGCCTACTTTAACACAATAATCCGTAAAAAAATTTGTTTCTTTTGTTTGAAGACGCAATAAAGAGAATAGCTTCACGAATAGGAGAAATATGCTCATCTAGTTGTTTCGAACCATCTTGTACAATTAAATTGATAACGTGACATACACAACGAACATGTTCAATTTCTTCGTGAAATGGTGTTTGTATCAAAGTTTGCATATGATCTATCGCACTATCACATGCCGATGCATTGTCAAAAGTAATTGATGCAATTCGTTGATCAATACCCCACTCTTCAAAAACATCGATTATGGCTTCACCCATGTTTACACCGTTGTGAGGATATGGAACTTCTCGAAATGCAATAACACGTTTTTGTAAAGTCCAATTTGTGTCAATGTAGTGTGCGGTGACGCAAATATATCCTTTGTTATTTCTACCCGACCACATATCCGAAGTGTAAGCAACTGTGAAATTAGAATTTAAAAAAGTTTGCATAATTTCCGCTTTCCTCTCACTATATATTTCAATTATATTTTTTCTAATAGTGTGTCTACTAATATGCTTATAACTCGGGCAAAAAGCGGTTTGTACTAATGTGTCCCACTCTCCGTCGTCGGTCATATTTAGAGGTCTTTCGGTGGCGGCGATATAATGAGATAATGCTCTTATTGCCCTATTTTCATCGTAGACAAAAGTAACTACGTTGCCGTGTGCGTCGAATCCTAGTTGGGTTTGGAGCATTGTGTCGCCTACGGCGGGTGTATCTTTCAAAAGTTGGTGTTTTATTTTGTAAATGTTCTCTCATTGATCCTAATCCACCGGTTATATCTAATACAAAACTTGCTTGACAATGTTTGCATTTTGCCCTAAATTTTTGTTTACCTTTGTCGTCTAAGCCATCGGGTATTTTATCCATATGTCCAAACGGGGCTTTTTTTTAGTTTTTTCCACCTTACGTGTTCTTTTATTACGACCTAAATTCAGATCATTTTCCTCTATACCGTCAAAATCATTAGCCGCACCATCGCGAAATAAAATGTCCATTTGATCATCAATAGTCATGTCGTCGGTTACGGGTACGTATTGGTTGTTTTGGTAATCAACATTTAGATGAGAAGAAGAAGCCTTCTTATAGAAATTTGATGAAAAAAAATGAAGTTTTACAAATAAAGCACAAATAATAACACAATCAAATAGCAAACAACAAAAAATAAAACTTACAAACTCCAAGAATAATTCTTGGAGGTGAAGCGAAACGTCGAAGATTGAAGATGCGTTGCCGAAGATTGAAGATGCGTTGCTCTTGCTTGTCGAATATTGAAGATGAGAGTGTATGAGGATTTTTGAGTGATTTTGAGAGTGTATGTGGAATTGAGGATTGAGGAATATGGAGAATGAATTTTGGAAAGGGTGTTTAAATTTGGAGAGTGAATTTTGGAGAGTGCAGGATGATTTTTGAGTGAAGAACTGTGAGAAATGTTGAGAGAGTTTGATGAGGAAGTGTGAAAAAATTTGTAGTATGGGTTGGGTATTTATAGGTGTTGAAGGGAGGAAAAAAAAAATTGCCCAAACGGTCACTGACCGTTTAGGACAAACGGTCATGTATTTCAAACGGTCATGTATTTCAAAAATCCGAACGTTGGGGTTCGGTTTTCGGGTCGGTTCCGGGCCGGTCCCGGTTCCGGAAAAGAGTGAAACCGAACCGTAACCGGAGATACCCCGGGTCCGGTTCGGTTCGGTTCGTCGGGTCTTCGGTTCGGTTTTGGCTCTCTTCATGCGGTCCGTTTTCTACCGGTTTCGGTTCGGTTCTCGGGTGAACCGAACCGAATTCGCACAACTACACAGTACTATAATTAGTCCAATACTAGTTAATACCACTAATACTAGAAAACCAAACATGCCATAAGAGACTTGGTAATTCTACTAGTTCAGTGGTGAGCTTTGATGAAGGCACGTTGTTCGAGTATGACACAAGCGAAAATCGAAAAATAAATAAGAGGACTTTTGACACATAACTTCATGTAAGCATATGTTCGCTGACGGTACGATATACGCACTATGAGAGTGGACACATAATCACAACACTATATAAATTTTTACAGATATCTCAGTTTATCTTATTGACATCTTCTGCCAAAAATATGATAATGAAACTGTTTGCTTCCGGAGATGTATTGTCAATAAAACTAATATTACATGGGATTATTTGTCAACTCTCATAGTGCATATATCACATTCTCAAATCTCAATGAACACATACTGCATTGGTCATGGGGTCATATGTCAAAAGTTCCAAATAAGACTACTGATAATCACAACTCAAGACATATATCCATGGAAATTGGGAAAAAAAGACAACAGAAGTATTTTAGTATTGAAAAGTAGATGAATAATTATTTTCCCACGTTAAATACTCACTCGGTTAAAAAACAAGAAATGAAACGTGGTTAAAGCAACAGTTGATATTCAAATGATTTTCTCAATACTTATATGCCACTCTACAGTGCGGATGGGTCAAAAAAATATATGTTCAATAGCACCATCACTTTGAACGGTGATTTTGTTGGCAAAATGATGTAAGAATTTTGCAATCTTATCATAGTGTTGAAAAGTAAATTTAGCAAAACGATGCAATAAGTTAGCAATTTTTTCATGGTGTTGCAACTCTATTACACCATGAAAAAATTATCAAATTATTTGATCATTTCAGAAACTAGATCATCGGGTCAAAGTGACCACAAAAAATCTTCTAGAAAGATTCAAGAGAAACCGATCAAGTAATTAATTTGTTTCCACATAAGTTGGATACTGTGGTCCGCTTAAACCTCCCGTGGCTACCAAGATATTGTGTTGTCAGTTTGAATATATGAAGAAAATGAGGAAGATAGAGTTTGCAAGATTAAGTTAAAAAATTGAGTACTCAAAGACTTTCTTTTATAATGGTGAACACACCAACTTTAAAATACAAAAATGGAATGTTCACAATTATTTAAATTTTAAACTCGGTTAAAATTCCTTCAATTTCAATTAACTCCAGAGTATTCATATTTTAACTCTGGTTTTAACTTATTGCAAACTAAAATTCTTACAATTACTATTATCGTTGGTATTTTAGGTAAATTAAAAATATGTCTAACAAGTGAGACTTGAAGAGAATGAATGAGTGTGGTAGTCCCAACCGGACGAGTTCTATACTAACACTAGTATACATTTAAATTTACAGTCTCTGACTCTCTGGTTTCATTTTAGAATCCGAAACAATCAACGATGGCGTGTACTAGGAATAACATGTCACAAAATCTGGACTAAACTTTAACAATTGTCTATAGGCACTAGAGTCATCTTCTACGTAGTGTTTCCCTAAGAGACACCAACTTTAACAATTGTTTCTGACACCCTTCACTTGTTCCATCTCTGCTTCACCACATTTCCTTTCTGTTCCTAACTTCAACTTTCATCATAAGATGAAATTTCAAGTGAAATTAAATCAAGGATCTGTACCAACTTTGAGATGGAAACATGTCAGTGAAATTTGTCTACTCCGGCATCACGTGGGCACATTTCGTCTAACTTCTGCCTGAAAAGGGCCAAATCCTGAACCAAAAAAAGGAAAACGGCATTAACAAGTTACTTTTACGCACACGATTTTAGGTTACAAAACACTGAGGAAGCGCAAAGGTTCATTTAACTAGTAAAGCAAACACAGTGGATCCACGTTAAGCTTAGTTCTTAGAGCTTCACTACCTAATCATTTAAGACGACAAACACGGATTAGTCTCAAAGCATTTCAATTGATTTGGTAATAGTTCTACAATGAACTTCACATACATCTTGGAGAAGAGTGGCGAGGTAAAAAGAGACGCGGATACGTTGATATGCATTGCCGTCATTATACTGCATTCCACAACCTCCGCTTACATGCTAAAACAGTACCTCAGCTTTTTGACATCCAGTATAAAATTGGGCATATTGTTATAAATAATATGGATAGAGATCTATGTGCAATACGGACACTGGAATGAAGTTCCATAGTACACCACAGAATAGACTACCATGTAAAGTGGTACCTTGTCAAGGAAATTTTTATGAATCAGAAGATACAGGAACAAGTTCACCAGTGGACTGACTGGTCATATGATACGAGGCCTTGACAGCCTGATTGCAAATAGGAAATTGCAGCAGAGAAGGAAATAGTTTTTAGAAATGTACTGTTTGGAAACCGAGAAAACAGAATGGGAAGGAAACGGGAAAGAACTCGGGTGGAAAATTAAACAATGCAAAGGGTTAGTTTTTGGCAAAAAAAAAGGAGGACTCAAAAATCATACGCGCTAAGCCTCTAACCCTCTTCTTCAACCATTCTTTAGATGATATGTATCATATTAGTGCATATCCCGTGCCCGAGGGCACGACCACAAAAAAAGTATGATAATTCCGAAGTTTGAATGATAGAGATTGTCTTATTACGAAGTATTTGGTTATTAAAATATGTTAGGGATAAACTATTCCATATGTCATATTTTGGGGATGACTTGTACACCATACCTAACAACTTATTATGTAGATGGGAATATGCTATTACACATGTCACATTTTTGGGGATAGCTTATTCCCCATAGCAACTTATTATGTAGATTGGATACATATCGTTCGATACAGGTTTATAAACTTTCATTTGCGATACAACTGACACGTAACGATGATGGTGTAATTCTGTATCATATGGTACGATAGGTGTTGCGTATCGAGCGATAGCGATAGTGATTCAGATTGGATGGCCAGAAGCACGGTGACCCAAAAAGCCTGCCCGGCCCGACCCTGAAATTTTAGGGCTTGGGCTTACTGGTTTCTTAAAAAACTTTGGGCTTGGGCTTTAAATTTAGTCCTGAATCTTTTTAGGGCTGGGCTTGGGTTTTATAAGTTAGGCCCGAGCCCGTCCTGGCTTACTGTGCAAAAGAAGTAGAAAAATATATGTAATAGTGTTATATATTCTTTCTATTTGAATCTATCCACTACTAGGCATGAATTCCATTATAATTTGAGAGATCCTTAATTGGATGTCCTCTAGTAGTATATCGTTATTTGGTAAACTTTCCATTAAAAAAATCCAGTTTAATGTTTCGTAACAAATTCAATTGTAGGCCCCTCGAGCCTTAGAAATTGTACATTTGGACTTAAAGTTTGGCATGTGTATGGGATGGGCCAGCTTGGACTTGGTAAAATTTACCTCGGCCTGATGAAGCCCGGCCCCAACCCGCCCATGGCCACCCTTAAAATATACTGGCAACAGAGCCGACAGAGTTTATGTCTTCCAGCACTGGGACAAGTCCAATCACTAAGAATTTATTCGATAAGATTAATTTAGTGTGTATCGCTGATTTGCTGTTAGCCATTTTGAACTATAAAGGACATCAATAATCTTCAACGAACAGAGAAGATCACCCGCTAGTCTCCATCATGATTCCTCAAAGGGATTACATACATCCATCTATTTGAAAGAAACTTCATCTTACACTTTAGTTCCTATTTTATAATTACAACTTTGCTTGAAAATTATTGCCATTTTTTTGAAACATGGACTTATCATATCTTTAAACAGTAGTGCGCTTATCAGAAGCCCAAGTCTGACTAAACTTGGCTTCTTTTACTTTGTCGGGGATATGAAAGAAAATAGCGAGATAAATGCCTAGGAGTAATGACAACTTAAGAGCAGAATCTGCTGCATTAACTAAATGACGTAGCCTTGAGCCTTTGAGGAGAAAAAAGTTGCCCTAGTGGTTGGAGAAGTACATGGAACCCAAGGTGCTTTAAATCCCTCAAGTTAGTAATTTAGATAGCTCAAAAGGAAATGAAGGAGCTGAAAAGGAACCAAAGAATACATGCTAGCCTAAGCCGTGAAGCACAAGAAAGTTTCTCAGGCCCCGCTAGCCTGTCATTATAGTATATTGTGGCTCACTTGGCAAAAATTCAGCAATAATTGTCTCATTTCACCACAATACGACTTATCATCCATGCATGCGATTGTTGAATCAGGTCCTAAGTCCATACACAAAGGACCTTATTTTTTAGAGGAACTGAAGGAAGTTAGAACAGTTCTTTGGTGTACTTAGCATTTGTTTAGATTTATATTCTTTTGCCTAGGAACTGAAGGAAGCTAGAACAGAACTTTGGACCTTATTTTCTGTAAACATGTGAAGCTAATATTTGAATAGCTTAAGCAGATTTTTTTCTTCTATAGGATATACCTTGTCTTGAGTTTTGATCTACTATGATTTAAGTTTATA
Source organism: Linanthus parryae (assembly GCA_023055425.1). Lineage (NCBI taxonomy): Eukaryota > Viridiplantae > Streptophyta > Magnoliopsida > Ericales > Polemoniaceae > Linanthus > Linanthus parryae. The sequence continues at coordinate 39,114,191 of JALGPY010000001.1, read as the reverse complement.
TTGAATGCTTTATTTCCATTTTGATTCACTATGATGATTGTTATAATAGATGTGCTCACTAAATACTTTCAAATTTTAGCTTTCATTTTCTTATATTAATCTATTTGTGAACTTTTTCAAGCTGATTTGATTGTTGAAACTCACAAGTAGGCAATCAAGTTTATACTATGGAGCCTACAATGGATAGAGACAATAATCAATTGGAACATGTAATATAATATAGTGGATTTCTACTCCAAACTATTGGTTATGAAACTAGCCCAGTTTGTGAGAAAAAATATACTCCTTCCGTCCCAGTTTAAGTGTCCTCCTGTCCTAAAATGGATTTCCCAAAATGAGTGTCCTACTACCAAAAAGTTACTTTTTTCACTTTACTTCCCTCGTACCGTTTATCCAATCATAACTATTTCACTTCCTTCTAACTAGTCAAAAGCACATCCTTAATCTCAGTGAAAAGTCCACCCCGACACTCAAATTGGGAGGGGGTGTATCTGTATACTAGAAAACCTTAGTGTTTTACTATTCCCTGAAGTAATGTGGCTTCATCTCAACCGTTGGTTTAGAAAGATATCAGCATGGATGATTGCTCTCTCACCGCTCTCTTCAGCCGACCACACGCTTTTCATTTTATTATTTCTTCTTTAGATAGTGCCTTGAGGGGGTTTTATTTAATGTGTGTGTGTGTGTGTTTGCTGATGCTTACAACCCCACTGCTTGTCCCTATTAATATTGTCTATAAAATTTATTATTACTCGCTCAATGTTAAGTTCAAGGGTAATATATCACACCACTTTCTAGTGTGTAGTCAAATAAATCAACTCATAACCACAAATCACCAAAGTAGTGTCCATCTGCCCGTTATTAATACTTTCTAATAGGTATATTTCCTCTGTCTTCCAGATTTACCAAAAAAGAATGGCTTGTTGAGTAGCACTTTTAGGGTAATCATTAACATTATGGTTAGGTTGATAAAGTTGCAACTCAATGATCCAGGAAACAAATTTTGGACTCGGCTGGTGCAGCAGCAAGGTTGATGACGGCAGTATCACCTTGGGGCCCAGCCAAGCCTTGCAATAGGATATTTCAGTCCTGGGGAAACTTTACCTGGATCCATGGCAGTCTTTCTTTTAATTGGTTATTTAAGCTCTAATTTCAGTTTCTCCTTATGTTTACGATCTTGATTCGATCCCAAAGAGGAAATGAGTCCAGACTCCTGACTGGAACAGATTTTTTGAGTTCCCTATTCGGAGCTAGTCCTGTTAGTAAACTGTTTTGCAGCAGGTCTTTTTGTATGTGTGTAGTTCCATTTTGTGTGTGTATAGTTTCATTATTCAGAGTGAACAGATCGTCTTTACAGAGTTGTGGTATTTTGATATTGCACTATTCTTATTTTCTGATATGTTAACTTTTTTCTTAATTAGTGCATCAACAACCTACCCTGTTCCATCCCAAGCCTCAAATGTATCAACTGTAATTCAATTCTAAACCAGCCTCTGACCATAATCCATCATTCCAGTCCCTAAAATCCTCAAGCAACTGCTCTGCACTACCTTCAAATTCCTGAAAACCAAGAAACAAACTCAGGAGGTAGTCAGTTGGGATGTGATTTCCTGATCTTGTTCTATATGGAGCCTATTTTTTACAGTATATAGGCTGCTTTATGTTCTAGTACCCTGCAGCAACGGATGCCTTGTACAGTCTGACGTATAAAAAATACAAACAGCAGATCATACATTCAATGGGAATTTAGGAGCTATCACCGCCTATGTACGAAGTTAAAATTCACGAAGAAACAACAGCTTTGGAATAACTTGTAGATTCATTTCCGTGATTTATCCAAGATCTCAACAATGTGTATATTCAAATAAAAAAGGAAGAGAAGATTTGGAAAAGAGAGAGCACGAAGTGCATACCCAGGAATGAGCATACACATCAGGCGCTGTTAAGCCTAGAGGACTTCCTCTTCTCATAAATTTTCCATCTTTAAATAAGTACAGCATTGGTTCCCCATTTGAAAGTTCCAAGCTAATAATCTGAGGTTAAGACCAAAAGAGTTTCTTATGCTACAAATTCATGTCTCAAGTGCAAAAACCTAGGAAGTCACATGTAATAAACCAATCAGTAAATCACAATAAGTTTAGCATATTACCTCTTCGGAATTAAGTTTGTCAAGATATATAATAATGGCCCTCAATGAATTCGCATGAGCAGCTACCATCACATGCTTCCCTGCCACAAGTTGCGGTTCAATCTGCAATTTATTTTCAGAATAGGTACTCCCATATCAATCTATTCAGACCCATGCATAACCATGTCGCCTTTGCCTTCAGTTTTTGTTGCTAAATATTCAAAACAACAATGTCTTTCTCCAAACTTAGATAAAGAGAATGTGAAGGTATGGATGCTTACATGTTGTCTAAAATAAGCAACAGCTCTTTGAGAGCAGATTTCCAAGCTTTCACCATTTGGAGGGCATGCGCCATAACTTCTACGCCATTCATATACTTTCTCCTTTCCGTATAGTTTAGCTGTCTCCCTTTTGTTAAAACCCTGCAACTCCCCATACCTGTATAGAAAGTTTCAGATAGTTCTTCAATACACAAAATGAATGTAAAAATAATTGTGAAAACAAAAGGAAAGAAAGACATTTTAGCACGGTACATTCGTTCATTTAGCTGCCAAGCTTTCACAACTGGAATGGATTGCTTCTCAGTTTCTTTACTGTAAATTTTACTCCAAATTTTGGATTGCTCGCTCTCTTCATGTATAATAATAGGAACCTGAAAATAATTGTTAGATTAGTGAATATATATACATCCAAGATGGTGAGCTGGAAAAGTACAGAAACACGGAGCTTCATATACATCTTAACTCCTATGTTTCAGAGAGATTCTTGTCAGAAACTTCTAATAAATTTGATGGATAGCAAGAAGATCCAGTAGGGATGATTAAGCTTAGAAAATAGAAACTGTACTCTATTATTGAAGTTGACTGCCGTAAAGAAAAAGACTAGGTGAACTGGACAGTAATCTTTATAAGGGGCATTGCTAAAGCATCTATTCCCTAGAGAACATTTTTTACCTGGACGCAAAAGGAGACAAGACTGACGCAACACAATGAATTAAGTATTCTTCAACGGGAGAACTACTATGGGTAACTTTATATCCTAATAATTTATCCTTTTAGGTGAAATTGCCTTCAATTAACTGTTGTGTTGGCCTCAAAGGTAGTCAATCTTGGGGAAACTCAGTACTTCAGGTACGCGAAAAATAGCAGCTCAAACTCAGTACAGGGAATATTGATTAGTAATGTCAGCACTCCATTATATCGTAAAATAAGGAACGAAGAGTTGCAATCTTAGACATAGACTACCTTTCTAGATGGAGGTAGTAATAGTTGGTTATTCACTGAATGAGTGTGAAAATGTGTACCATGGCCTGTTTGATGTATCTAAGGCAGGTTATTAGTATGTTGGTTGAACGAGATTAAATGATAAAAGTTTGAATCACTTTCATTTCTTATCACTCAAAAGCAAGATATGGTACCCAAGATGCAATGTAATTAATTAAACCAAAATAAAATAAGGGTAGTGATAATTACACAAGTAAAAATGCTTCTTACACAAATATTTTGATTGTGATGACCATTTTAACCTTATTAATGATATCTTTTTAAACATAACATTTGCTTTTCTCCACGGTAAAGGGACTGTTATTAAATCATTGGAGCAAGGCTCCACTTCTCTCTTACCTCCCCATTCCCATCTCCTCCACCCTCTGTTCTTTTGTTCCATCCCTTTTTTCTCTCCCTCGTCGTTGATTATTCAAAACCCAGAATGAGGAATTGTTCATAATGAACCATATAATCCTCACATGCCATGGTTGCTCTATGTGGCCTCCACCCATTCTCTACTCCTACAGTCCTACTGATCTTCTCATTTTCCCTCTGTCTCTCAGTTCTTCACTTTCATTCTCCTCATAAGGTCGCATCCAATGCCAGGGAGTATGCCGAAAATTTCAACAAAGATGACATTCAACAATATAATAATTTGATCGAAACACTAAAAGAAAAAGAAAAAGAAAAAGAAAAATATATTACAAACTAAGAATTGGTATTGAGTATCACTTTCACGTCACTTTTGCGTGAAAATGGCTGAAGATAGTTTTTTGACAAATGAGACTCGCTGTATTTAGAAGTGTAATATTTAAAACTCAATGGTGTTTGTACGAGAACGTTGATTCAACCCTAAGTGACACCTAACATAACTTCTTATTCTTCTTTCTCAATAAATTACATCAACCCCAAGCAGAAAGTTAGAGATTCGTTCATCATCACCAGTTTGTACCAACTGTTGCCATTTTTACAAATCATAACTCAACCTGTATAAGTCACATTCTTGAAATTCCGTTATTAATCTCTCTGTATATGAAATGCAAGGCATAATTTTTTATGAAAAAAATTTGCCTTTTCCTTTTCTCTCTACGCCCCAAATGCTACCATTTTTCTTCTCATCTATTTCTCAACTTTATTCTCGACAACATCAAAGTTTTCTGCTCCATTTGTTTAGGAGGATTGTAGTGACATCTCACTCTCGATATATGGTTCATCACGAACAATTCTTCATTCTAGGTTTGATGTTACCATAGTTATCAAAGTTTGATACGTATCGTGTATCGATAGTAGGATTTTCGTATCGTGTATCGTATCGTATCGCGTATCGGAACGATACGCACACCCTTCTTAAAGCAACTTAAAAATATATACTGACCCTTATAGTGAAGAGTTTATTAGTTGCATATGTCATTTACCTAGTCTAACCAGCACGTATTAACATTTTTGGTATGCAGCTAGATTTATAGAGTCCCATTATAAGGGGATGTTAATATATTTTAGACTCATGTCCAATAATGAATCACATATTCACATTACATAAGTGAGAATAATAATGAATTAAAAGAATTGAGTGGACTATCAGTTATATGATGTGGCATCGTATTAGTAGTTAAATAATCTTGCTTATGTGTGGCAAAAACACCCAATTAAATGGAACATAAAACTGGAATACTAAAGTTAGGGATCTCTAATCCCTACACACTACGAACACAACCGTATTCCACTAGAGTCTTGTAAATAGAACAATTTGTCTTCTATCTGGCATTTTCTTCTTCAGTCATTCTCTTCTAAAGGCTAGATCAATTATCAAGAATTCAAGACAATTTACTTTTTTGACTAGCAAGATTGAGGCAAACCTAGAGAAGTAGGACCATCTAACAAAATATTTATATAATCCATGTATTACGGAGTTCTATATCAATAGGTTCAAACAAGCCTAGACCAGTATCAGTTCTCAAACGTATTGTGTATCGCACGATACGTATCGTATCGGATGTGTATCGCTTGATACAGTTTGATACACTTTCATTAGCGATACAGTGAACGATACGTAACGCTGATGGCCTGTATCGTATCGTATCGTGCGATACGTATCGAGTATCGCTCGATACTGATAACAGAGGATGTTACTGAAACATACTTGGAACATAAGAACAGGGGGTGGAGGAGATGGGAATTGGTAGGGGAGAGAGAAGTGGAGACTTGCTCCAATGAATTAATAATAGTTCCCTTTACCAAGGAAAAAAGAAAAATATTTTTTATAAGATGTCAATAATAAGGTTAAAATGGTCATCACAATTAAATACTTGTGTAAGAAGCTTTTTTACTTGTGTAATTATCACCACCCTAAAATAAAGGCCCTTTATGAGACAGGCTAAAAGATGTTTGGAAAAAGAGAAATCTGAAAAACTCGTGGCTCTCTCATGATCCCATCCAGAGTAGTTCTCCACTTCATTCTCCAAATGATATCCATTTTCATGCCCCTGTAAGCATGTTGAAATGGTCATACAGTCATGATGAATTACTAAATACCCACTTCATATGAAAGGAAAAAGGTCAAACAAACACATTCCAAAATGTGGAAAGATAACAATTTAATAGAAGCCCCAACTTCTCAAATAAGTTTTGGAGGATACACCATTATTGCCCAAAGACAGAGAAAAGGGATTTGCCTGATAAAGTACCTTTTCTTTACCTGCCCATTGATCCATTCGATAACAGCCACAATTCTCCAGTTAACTATGAATGTTAACAGGAACCTAACTATTCTATTTTGAAAGATATGTGACGCCTCCACAATGTTCTTAGGTAAAAGTTTCATCAATGAAATCAAGAACAAGAATGTAAGACAGGTAGGAGGCTAAATATCTTGACCTCGGAAGTAAGAACCTAATTACATGCTAAAAATTCAATCAAATCAACTGTCAGGAACTCCAGGAAACTATTAACTGAAGAAGTGGACCCCCTAGACAGGGATAAGAACTCAACACAACATGAAATATCTGAGCACATGATAACCGAAGGAATAAACCATAAGCTCAACTATCCTTCTCCATCACTCTGATTTCTGATCTCGCCTTCATGAAGTTCTGCAACAGATACTGGAGAAAGAACCATCTCACAGAGAAATCTGTCAAGATCATTAACCCAAGAGAAGAACAGAATGGTTACGCAACAGCAGACGAAAGTCTTATGGATTCACCTAATACCAAAAGAACCAAAGAACAAAGAGCTGGTGGCAATGAACTGCATACCAAACCAACAAACCCACATACAAAGAAAACAAAACTGGTTACTACATAATTTGCCACAAAACAAATTCTTTGAAGTGCAACCAGACCAAAGCATCACCATCATGGATTAAAAGCCATGAAAAATGTAACAAATCAACCTCTTCTAGTCAAATCCTTTATCCGAAGATGATATTTATAAGAAGGTTCCATTCGCCACCTCCCTCCACCCCAGAACTACCCGAAAGAAGCACACACTGAGATCTCCATATCCACTGCCAACATGAAAGTCTAGGTAATCAACAAAATAATATGCTACATGTCACCAATCCGACCAAAACAACGCATGAGACCATTTCCAAACATGACAAATACAAAAAACAAAACTGTAACCATGGCATTGACTCGTTACTCTAATGCTCCTTCCATCCCTCCACTGGTTGATATGGGAAGGCCCCGCCTATGTCTCAAAGTTCCGTGCCATCTTCCTTAAAACCATCTATGTACTAACTCCTGATTCTTCTTCATTTTATTATTCAGTTAGTAGCTACTAACCTCATGATACCGATTTTCCGTATTAATCCCACCAAACTCCCTCTCTTTACCCTCAACTTTTTGTCATCACTCTCATCCCATGCTTACTAGATCCAGATCACAATTAGTTAGCTGGAGTATTTTGCGACTTGCATCGCGTTGCGTACATCCGTCTTAACTACCTCTTCTAGAGAGTTTTCTAGATAAACTCAATGGATATATGCTCCATGCAGGACAGATGTTGTTTCATTACCCTTCAAAGCTTTCTATCCCGCTGTAAATGGGTTTTAAAACCTAGTATCAAATTAGCATCTCGGGACCTAAATCAAGATAACCTACTAGAGGATTTTGTGACGAGTATGCTCTTGACTACTGCAACTTTTAGCCTATAAGTTGAACCACAGAAAATGCAAGTTTCTTTCTTGCACCTGACTGCAGTTGATTCTGCAAGCAATCATGTTCTAACCGATGCAGCAAAAAGAAAAGATACAAGATGATCAAAGTCAATCACCGTATGGATAAAAGACTCTCAAACCAGAGAAATCTGAAATATTGTATTGATAAGACTAACCGACTTTGTGGAATCGCGATTATAGTTTCCTACTACGAGTTATTCCCGAATACTACAATATTACCAAAAAGCCACGTAAATTGGCCGAAACCAACAGATTTGAACAGCATTGGTCAGGGCTCAGGACTTTGTCCTGAGTTTTGCTCATTATACAGGTGCCATTTCCACACAGGATAGGTTTCACTTGACCATAGTTCTAGTGCTTCAACTCTGCCATGATTTTAGGTTTGCCATAACTGTTTTTCTTTTCAAAAAAAAATTGAGTCTATTTTCCACAAACTTCTCCCTACATCAATGACGAGTTCCTTACATGACTTGGAAGAAGAGATACAGATCGTTCACAATTTCCTTATTATCTTCACGTCTTCACAATCCGTTTGATATTAAAAACAAACTCTGACACTTGGTTGCTTCGAACAATGTACTCTTAATTTTCTTCTTCATACAGGATTTAAGTCCAGTTTCAATTGATGTTTATACTGTGTGTAATACTACGTCTTAATTTATGGAGTAATCATTTTCTTTTAACTGTCATTTCCGCAAGACAAGAATACTTCAGCGATCATCATTGTCATACTTATTTGCGTCGATTAAATATTGGTTAATTGCAGCATTCCTGCAGTCAACAAAGGCGAGAAAATTACAATATTCTAACTTAACCAATTCTGTAAGTTGACAGCATATTTATAGAGGAAAAAGTAACTTCTCCTGAAGCTTCTATTAACTTCCCAACAATATAACCTCTGCTAATGTAATTCCCATTATCCGCAAGGTTGGCTGACGTACTACGGAATAAACAGAAAAATGGTGAGACAACGTTTCTCAAACCCATTCAAACCGACTCCAGCGACGTCCTGCATAGCCAACTTGCACGTAACGTATTCAAACTGCCCTTCACTAATCTTTTAGGGAAAATATTAGGCACTTCCTAGTTCCTACTATCAGAAAACTCAAAGATCAAAGAGAGAACAATTTTGGAGGGAAAACCAGAGAGAATTTCATTCATGAAGCAAATGAAAATTACAACTCAAAACAGAAAGGGAACGTGTAGTTAACTAACCCTAACTCATCAAAGATGAACACAACCAATCAAATAGTGACATCTGGAATAGATGACACCATAATGCCGACTGTGCATTACATCTTCTACTAATTAGAATCAGCAACTAAGGAAGAGAAAATTACAAATAAGCACCCCATATTTCTAATATGCCCCCTCAAGTGGGAGTGTGGATAGTCAACACTCCCAACTTGGACTTCAGAAAATGAAAAACAGGAGAAGCCAAGGGTTTGGTGAGAAGATCTGCAAGTTGGTGAGAAGAAGGCACATGAACTAACTTGAGAACACCTGCATTCACCAAATCCCTAACTAAATGACAATCACACTCAATGTGTTTAGTTCTTTCATGGAAGACTGGGTTCTGGGCAATGTACATTGCTGAGTTGCTGTCACAATATATCACTGGAGGAGTTTGAAGCTGAATACAGAAATCCTTAAGCAGAAAGAGAAACCATTGTACCTCACAAGCAGTGGCTGCAAGAGCTCTATACTCTGATTCTGCAGAGCTTCTGGATACAACACTTTGTTTCTTAGACTTCCAAGAAACTAAACAATCTCCCAAATAGATCAAATATCCAGTTGTTGACCTCCTTGTATCTAAACAACCAGCCCAATCTGCATCTGAGTAAGCTTTGAGAACTATCTCATTTGCAACTGGAAAGAATAAACCCTGTCCAATACTACCTTGTATGTATCTCAGAACATGATGAGCTGCTTTTAAGTGTTCAATTGAAGGCTTTGCAACATACTGGCTCAGCTTATGAACAGCAAAACACAAATCTGGCCTAGAACTGCACAAATAGAGAAGCTTGCCAACTAGACTTCTATATGTCACAGCATCTGAATCAGAAAGATAATTGGCAGAAATCTTTGACAACTTCAAATTAACCTCCATAGGAATAGATGCTGGTTTACAGGCACTATAACCATTATCATTCAAAATATCTGTAGCAAACTTCTTTTGGCACAAGAACACTCCAGTATCATTTCTGGCAATTTTAAATCCAAGAAAATACTTCAAAGATCCAAGATCTTTCAGCTGAAACTTCTCATTAAGAACTGTCTTAAAGGTTTGCAGAAAATTTGCATCATTCCCAGTCAAGACTATGTCATCCACATAAACTAATAAAGCAGTGAATGCAGCAGAACTCTTGAGAGTAAATAAGGTATAGTCTGATTTACTTTGCACAAATCCCAAATCAAGAAGAGTTTGAGAAAACTTACTATACCACTGTCTGGAAGCTTGTTTAAGCCCATACAGTGATTTCTTCAATCTGCACACCAAAGTTCCAGAATCATGTGAAGAATGCCTTTTTACTTTGTAACCTTGTGGTAGATCCATGTACACCTCCTCCAATAATTCACCATGTAAGAAGGCATTGTTGACATCCATTTGCATCAAACTCCAGCCATTCAAAGCTGCAAGAGCTAACAAACACTTTAAAGTAGGAAGTTTTGCAACAGGAGAAAAGGTCTCTGTGTAATCAATTCCATGAGTTTGAGTATACCCCTTTGCCACCAACCTGGCCTTGTACCTTTCCACAGATCCATCAGCTTTATGTTTTACCTTATATACCCATTTACAACCCACAGTAGCATGTCCTGGGGGTAGAAAAGTAATTTCCCATGTCTGATTTTCTTCCAGGGCTTTCAATTTTCAATTCTGTTTCCATTGCTTGTACCCAAATATGATTTTGAGAAGCTTCATGATATGTAGAAGGCTCTTTGATATTGCCAACAGATGCCATAAAATGCATGAAAAGATCACTAAACTGAACCATAGAAGTCAACTTGGGAATATTGACCACATAATCTTGTAAGTGTTTGGGTTGTCTGATTGTTCTTGAGGGTCTTGATGTAGCAGGCAATAAGATTGATCTTTCTTGAGACTGTGTGTCCTCATCACTAGAAAATGTCTCAAAAACTCCAAGAATTGGAGAGGAGGGCAAATCAGGCAAATCAGGGGTGGCTGGATCACTGATCAATTCATCACTATCACAATTTATGTAGGAACAGGAATAGGGAAGTCTTCAAACTGAGGAGAAGCACTTTGACTTTGACTGTCTTGATAGGGAAATATTTGTTCATGAAAAACCACATTTCTAGATATAGTAATTTTTCCAGTTTCCAAATTGTACACCTTGTACCCCTTTATGCCATACACATATCCAATAAAAACACATTTATCAGCCCTGCTATCAAATTTTGTTCTACCATGTTGCAAGGTAGACACAAAACACAAACTACCAAATACTTTGAAATCATCATAACAAGGTGGTTTTTGATGCAACACTTCAAATGGAGACTTGTTCTTCAAAATCTTGGCAGGTAACCTATATATTAATAATATAGGCAGCAGTCATCACACAATCACCCCAAAACTTTAGTGGCAATCCAGATTGAAAACTTAAAGATCTAGCAACATTTAGCAAGTGTTGATGTTTCCTTTCCACGACTGAATTTTGTTGTGGAGTCTCAATGCAACTCATTTGATGTATAATCCCTTTACTAGCAAAAAATTCAACCATTTTCAATTCTGGAGCTTGATCACTTCTTATCTGCTTGACTTTCTTCTGAAATTGAGTTTCAATCATCTCACAAAAACTGGGTATGATGGTAAGTGCTTCTGACTTATGAACCATAAGAAATACCCAAGTAGTCCTTGAATGATCCTCTACCAAAGTTAAGAAATATTGATGTCCACCATAAGTAGGCACCTTATAAGGACCCCATGTATCAATATGAATTAACTCAAAAAGGAGAGATGAAATGTTGTTACAATGTGGAAAAGACAGTTTCTTCTGCTTGGCTTGAGGACACACAAAACAGGGAGTAGTACATCCAGTAGAGGTATGAGGCAAAGATTTGAGAAGTAGTTTCAATTTTGGTTCAGAGGGGTGTCCAAATCTATTATGCCAAACATGAACAGGAGGAATTCCAGAAACATTACCACTAATCATCAATGTTCTTGGACTGCTCACTTTAAATAAGTAAAGACCTTCATGTTTGTCTCCATATCCCAGTACCAAATTAGAGTTATTTCTAATTATAGAACAACTGTCAGCTCCACACACAAAATGACAATCATGAGATTGTGTCAACTGTGACATGGATAACAAATTGAAATGAAAGCTGGGAACATGTAGTACTTTCTCAAGAATTATATCATCATTCAGTTGAACAGTACCAATATTTGCAACAACAATGCTTTTGCCATTTGGCAGATGCACAAAGGTATTAGTGACTGGCATGTATGAAGTGAAATAAGAGAGGTCACAGCACATATGATCAGTAGCACCAGAATCTATAATCCAAGATTTAGGTAGATCAAAATCAGTAGCAACAGCTGAATGAAAAGAGTAGGAATTGATAACACCTGCCATAAAGGAGTGTGCTGAATTAGAGAACTTGTTTGCAGCTGAGAGTTGCAGAGGACTATCAAATTGTGACAGATGTGCAGAATGTGAAGCAGTACTATCTCCAGAACTTGCCAAAGAATGAGTATCTGAGACTGCTTTACCATATTTCTGGTTATTAATATAATGCATAACTTGCTCACATTGAGAAGAGGAAAGTTGAGGTGCAGCTGTTTGAGGTGGAGCAATAACAGCACTACCATGATTTGTAACATTGTGAACCTGAGGTTTAGGTGGCTGAGAGTACTTTCCCTTGAACCCTGGTGGATAGCCATGAAGTTTCCAACACCTCTCCTTAATGTGACCAGTACCTCCACAGTGATAACAAACAGGTTTAGGTCTCCCATTATACCTCTGATTCCCTTGTGCAGAATTAGCTAAATGTGCTGCATGATCAAAAGAAGAGTGACCAACATTCATATCCACAAACTGTGTGTTCATAGCCATAGGTGAAACAGATGCAGAAGCACTTATTTCTCTCTGTTTTTCTTGTTGCAGAACCTGAGCAAATACTTTGTTCATAGAAGGCAAAGGCTCACTTAAGAGAATTTGTTCTCTAATTGCTGTATAGCAATCATTAAGTCCCATAAGAAATTGAATAATAAGCTCCTCTTGTTGTTCTGCATATAAATGAGATAAAACTTGACAAGTACAAGCAGTACATCCTCCACAAGAACAGATAGCCATAGATTTGTGATGGCTAAGCTCATCCCAAAGAGTCCTAAATTGAGTAAAATATGCAGTAACAGTGAGAGCATCTTGACGCAAAACAGAGATGGCCTTACGCAATTGGTAAACCCTAGGTCGGTTTTTCTGAGAAAAACGCTCAATTAGGTCTTGCCAGATCTCAGCAGAAGTAGATCGATAGACTACACTAGCAGCTATATCCTTAGACACAGAATTCAAAATCCAAGAGATGACCATACTGTCACAACGACGCCAAAGAGCAAAGAGAGCACCAGAACCCGAAGGAATCGGTAATAAGCCATTAACAAAATCAAGTTTATTCTTAGCTTCCAACGCCAAAGACATAGATCGGAACCAGGTGTTGAAATTGTCTCCAGTAAGAGGCTGAGAAACAAGTGTAATACCTGGATGATCTGAATTTGTCAGATAATATGGCGAAGATCCATCAAGCGTCGGAGAAACGCCGGAATTGGACGGCGAAGCAGGCGACTCATCCGTCACAGCCATCAGAACAAAGAGAAAACAAAAAATTGGAGACGACGAAGATCAGAGATCAGACGACTTGCTCTGATACCATATCAGAAAACTCAAAGATCAAAGAGAGAACAATTTTGGAGGGAAAACCAGAGAGAATTTCATTCATGAAGCAAATGAAAATTACAACTCAAAACAGAAAGGGAACGTGTAGTTAACTAACCCTAACTCATCAAAGATGAACACAACCAATCAAATAGTGACATCTGGAATAGATGACACCATAATGCTGACTGTGCATTACATCTTCTACTAATTAGAATCAGCAACTAAGGAAGAGAAAATTACAAATAAGCACCCCACATTTCTAATACCTACCTTAGTCACCGGAAACGTCGCTAGGGTACCGTTCCCACTCTAGAAACGCGCTCCAGCGCTTTGAGGACAACTTCCCGTGAAAAATGTGCTCTAGAAAACATGGAGCGCGAACTGGAAACGAATTTCCTTTTTACTAAACTTTGATGGACTATTCAGCAATTTACTAGTGCAAAGTCCAAAGAAGTTACTCAAGGGCCTTTATTAAAAGCCTCCAGGCCCACATTCTTATAAATTATAAAAGATGAGGCCCAGTAGCTTCCCAGCCCAGTTCAACTGACAAGAATTGGAAGCCCTTTATTTATAATAGTTGGAGAAGTAATTTTCCTCATCACATGTGGGACGAATCTGATGAGTTTTTCTATGTCTGGTCAATGTGGGACAAAAAGAAGAGGCCGAAGCAACCTTCCAGACGAACAATCTTCCCATTTCTCAGACCCTCTTTCACACCCTACTTAACACCTCGCTCTAAAATGGTATTCCTCCATCAACAATTCTGCTAAAACTCATGTACAACCCATGAGCTACTTCCACCACTCTAACCAATTCAACCCAGTAGCTAACTTCAAATGTTATGATCCATTGCTGCTCTATTAGATGGATATAAAATTTGAAGAAATGAAGCTTAAGATTCATTATCTAGCATCGTCTTTTGGTGAACTTGCAAGTTGAAAAGAGAAGCAAGTGAAAGACGTGGCTTTCTTGTTGTCTATTATAACAACATATTAGAGAGTTATAATATACGAAATTTGGGAAAAAAACAACATTTATGCTCTTCACTCCTAATGAACTGAATGTTCATCTACATCTTCATCTTCAAATTGCTATTATTCCAAATTTATAACATATATAGAAAAATATATATATTTTATATTGACGCTCTGGTGCCGCTCTCAGAACTAATCCTTCTGAGTTTTTCCGCTTTGTCGCTCCCGCTCTCGCTCCCGCTCCAGGTGACCTAGGTTCCTACCCAGTCACTACAATTTTTGGCAGTAAATAAATATAAAAATATATGCCTGGTCCAATTCAAGTTTGATGAAACCAGCATGGCATAATCATTGAACTTTTTGCAACAAAACATCAGATCCTGGAATCTTCTTCTGGACAATCCTTCTCACTAAACTCTTTCCCAGTCTTAAAAAACTATTATGTCCATAAAACTAACGCAGGGCTACTTGGAGGACCAATCTGGACGGAATAGTGAGATTTCCTGAAAATTGAAGGATCTAAAATGGCTCCACTGCTGGAAGTTCAAGGCAGGGTATTCCCATATAGAGAAGAATAAGCCTTTTATAATTTCTTCTGTATCATTAGGCAAACACATAACTATAACTTCAGTGATCCGCAGCTGACATCCTTGGCAATCTAGGTAGTTTTCACATTGAGTATACAGAAAATGATTGTGACATCTATACGATACTCTCTCTAAGTTTTGCTCTGCAAACTCAGGGGTGAGACCTTGGCGGAGTATCTCGCCGGTGTCGCTACATGCGTCAGTGAGCAGAAAGATTTCCCCTGTGGGTCTTCTCTTGCTATTTCTTCAATACAATCCATCCCACCTACCCATCTACACCTGATATACCATCAACATGTCTAGTGATAGTGAATCAGACATAGACCCAGAAATTTTGGATCTAGAAGACAATATTCACGTCGCCGAGAAGGTCAATAAAACGGTGCTAGTTGGAAAACTTCTCTCTGAGAAAAGTTTCTCAGCTCAGACAATCGCTTCAATCGTCAAAGGGATCTGGAATCTCAACGATCAAATCAGAGTTGAAGCTTGGGGGCAAAACCAGTTCATTTTCAGATTCAAAGATGAAATTGACTGCAAAAGAGTTATGAGGGATGTTCCTTGGAATATCTCAAATAACCATATGGTCCTAAAGAAATGGTCGGAATCAACAGCTTTGAAGGATATATCTTTCAGCTTCAGTCCGTTCTGGATACAGATCAGAGGGCTAACGCCGTCTTTCATGACCAAGGGTAACGCAGAGAAGATCGGCAGATTCGCAGGGAAGCTCATAAGAATCGATGAAGAATCGATTGATGAAGGTAGAATCTTACCTTATTTAAGGATTCAAATAATGGTAAATGTTGATAAGCCCCTAATTCAATGCTTCAAGCAAAAGAAAGGTGACCGAACACTCAGGCACGCCATTGGATATGAACATATTGGAGAATACTGCTATGATTGTGGCCGGTTAGGTCATGAGAGCCGGAATTGTCGTTTCCTTAGACCGGAAAGGAGGGGCTGCAACGACTATGGCCCTTTCCTAAGAACGACGGCAAAGAGTAGAAAGGCGTCAAAACCACAGCGGATGGAAGATGAAGCTGAGGTATACACAAAAATCTGGGGAATTGAAGGCGGAAAAGAAACAGAGCCACCGGAGGAAACACAGGAGGTGGCGCGTGGAGCTACGGAAGAAACAAAAGAGGGAGACCTGGCACAAGAGGACGTAAGCAACACGCGCGCTGAGCTGGTACAACTGAAAGGACAAAAAGATACGATCGTGGTACAGATGCATAGCTGTCAAGAGAAGGACAATGACAGCGCCGATCCTCAACAAAAATCCAGGGTTACGGGGGAAAGCAATAAGGTTGGGCTAGGGCAAGAAGATATAAATGAAACTCCTTTGGGCCAGCCTAAAGCCCAATCAGAGGTGAAAGATACGACCCATCCAGATATACAAACACAAAAAGAAATGGGTAAAGCGGCCCAGCCCGATTACTTCGTAGAAGAGCCAGACAGCCCTACAGCAGAACCAAACCCAAACCGTGATGTTACACTATGGTGCCCCCGAAACCCGAACAGAAAATGGAAAAGGAAAAAGATGGGTAAACCCGACCCGGTAACCCGAAGCTTAAATCAGGAGCCGGGTAATGAACCCATTCCGGGAAACCCATTTTTTGATATAGGCCTAGCCAAGGTCTTCAAACGTTTTGTCTCTCTGAAGAGAAAGAACACAGAATACAAATCGATGTTGATGGCGAAGAAAGCTAGAATCCTCCAATCTGATGAAACCAAGCAACAAGAAGCGAACTCGAAAATCCCCTGCCTGATTGAAGATGGAATCTATGCTAAGCAGGTTAACCTAGTGCGAGAAGCATGTGGAAGGAGTAAAGCTGATCGCAGCTTTCGTATCTACCATTCAAATGAGGAAGAGTACGCAGAAGTGGGATTGAATGAGCAACTAGGGGACTACTCAGACAAGCTTGAAGTTATGAATGATATACAGACGCAAAGATTCCAATTCTACAAGGATTTCGTCAAAAATTATGATGAGAGAATAGAAGAAGGCATAAATAAGAAATATTGTGGAAACACAGAAGAAGGCAGTTCTCTATCTAAAGGTAATCCCCTAACAGATCCTCTCTATGAATCCTTTATGAATGAATTTGTTAGCACTGTGAAAGGGAAGGAGGCTATCAAAGAAGGAAAAAGGGTTGTGGTGGCTGACCCAAATCAGCCACAAGCTCAATGGTAGCTATTAGCTGGAACTGTCAGGGGTTAGGAAGACACCTGACAGTCCAGAACCTCCGAGGGCTTTGCAATGCCCATCTTCCTGATTTAGTTTTCCTTATAGAAACTAGAAACAAAAAACAGGTTGTTGACAGAATAAGGAGACTGCAGTTTGCTAACTCCTTTATGATTGATCCTATTGGTAAAGGGGGTGGTATTGCCCTATGGTGGACAGACAATGTGAATGTCGAAATTGGCTTCGCAAATTCTAGAATGATTCATAGCAGGATAACTAGAAGCACTGGAGAGGTGGAATGGTGGACATTTATATATGTCCACCCAAAGGCAAAGGAGAGAGAAAAAACCTGGAATGTGATAAGAAACATCTCCCTAACCATGAGAGAGCCGTGGTGCCTAATTGGGGACTACAATGAGATTGCTGATGTGACAGAAAAGGAAGGAGGATCTAGAAGCAAATATTGGAGATACAACAAGTTCAAGGCCTGGATCTCTGACTGTAAACTCATTGATTTGAACAATCAAGGTACTGACTTTACTTGGACAAACAGAAGACCTCAGGGTTTAATCAAAGAAAGAATAGATAGAGCTCTGTGTAATGTCGAATGGCTCCTTTTATATCCTAAGGCAAGAGTTAGTCATGATCTTTTCATTGGTTCAGACCATTGTCCAATCGTCCTACATAGAACAAAGCCCCACAAGAAAAGGAAAAGATTGTTCAAGTTTGAGGCTCAGTGGCTTGAAGACCAGGAATGCAGGGACACTATTGATGCTGGGTGGAATAGAGACATAGAAGGATCTCAGATGTTCAAACTTCAAAAAAAGATGCAGTTTTGCAGGGAAAGCTTAAAGGTCTGGAGTAAGATCAAGTTTGGAAACAACAGAATTAGGGCTGAAGAGATTAAAAGAAGAATTAAAGAAGAACAACATGGTATTTGGAATGAGGAAAGTATGAAGAGAACTGATCAATATTTAAAGGACTTGGAAGAAATCTGGAGAAGAGAAGAAACTTATTGGCATCAGAGATCTAGAGAGAAATATGTCAAGTGTGGGGACCGAAATACAAAGTATTTCCACATCACAGCCATTAGAAGGAGAGCAAAAAACCACATCCAGAAGCTGAAAGATGACAATGGGATTTGGAGAAATGACCCTAGAGAAGTGGGCGACATTCTCACTAATCACTTTAAAGAGTTATTCAGCAAGGGAAACACTTCTAACTCTGTTGAAGCGTTGGAGGTTGTCAACAATGTCATCTCAGAATCCCAAATCAGATTGTTAGAAGTTATGCCAAACAGAGAAGAGATCAAAAGTGCAGTTTTCCAGCTGGGTGGTGATAAAGCTCCGGGGCCTGATGGTTTCTCTGGTATGTTCTTCCAAAATTATTGGAATATTGTGGAAAATCAAACTGTTCTTGCCATCCAACAATTTTTCATCACTGGCTTTATTCTCAAAAGTTAGAACTCCACTAATATTGCCTTGATCCCCAAAAAACCTTGCCCTGAAAATGCCAGTGATTTTAGACCCATATCCCTTTGCAATTTTTCTTATAAAATCTTATCCAAGATTTTAGCCAACAGAATCAAGACTATCCTTACTTCCACAACTTCTCCTCTTCAATCTGCTTTCATCCCCGGAAGAACCATACAAGATAATATATTTATAGCTCAAGAAGCTTTTCATTTCATCAAAAGAAAGAAACAAGGGAAATGTGGCTACCCAGCTCTTAAATTGGATATTGCAAAAGCTTATGACAAATTGGATTGGGGTTTCTTATGTAACACAATGAGAAAGATGGGGTTCTCTGCAAAATGGACTCATTGGATCCATCAATGCTTATCTACAGTAAAATTTTCAGTCCTTCTCAATGGAATTCCTCAACAAAACTTCTCTTCTTCCAGAGGGATAAGGCAGGGAGACCCCCTGTCTCCCTACCTCTTTGTCATTGCAGCTGATGTCTTATCTCTCCTTCTCATCAAAGCAAAAGAAGACGGAAAGATTAAAGGCCTACAAATTACCCAAGAGTGTCCTGTCCTCACCCATCTGCAATTTGCAGACGACTCTTTGATGTTCCTCAAAGCAACCAAAGAAGAAGTAAAGAACTTTCAAGAGGTCCTTAGAGTCTTTGAAGAAGCTTCTGGTTTAAGAGTAAACCTTCACAAATCTGGAGTGGCCTACTCTCCCAATGTCAGTGAAGAGTTGAAGTCTGAACTAAGCATGATGTTGGGTGTTCCTGCTATGGATGAAAGAGGTATGTACCTGGGTATCCCACTTTTCTGGGGTAAAACTCGAAAAGAAGTTTTTAACCATATTCTGGGTAAAGCCAATCACAAATTGGAAGGGTGGAAGATGGAGTATTTATCTCCAGCAGGTAGAGAAGTAGTGATAAAAGCCATTATTCAAGCCATCCCAAGCTATTCCATGATGTGCTTCTTACTTCCAGTCTCTCTTTGTAAAAAATTAGCTCAACTTGTGAGGAGATTCTGGTGGGGAGGAAGTAAGGAAAAAGGGAAAATACATTGGGTCAAATGGGATAATCTGACAACTAGCAAAAGCCAAGGTGGAATTGGCTTCAAAGATTTTCAACTATTTAATTTAGCTCTCTTAGCTAAAAAGGGTTGGAGCTTACATAAGGGAGAGGATTCCTTGTGCAATCAGGTCCTCAAAGGAATTTATTATCCAAATAGTCATTTCAAATCTGCTAAGAAAGGGAGAGACCCATCTTGGACCTGGAAGAGCATAATAGCCAGCAAAGAAATCCTGAATCTTGGCGCTATGTGGTCAATTGGTGATGGTAAATGCACTGATTTGGGGGAAGATTGGTGGGTTCCAGACCTGGAAAATCAAAATCTAAATGAGGAGCTGAATGTGATCCTTAATGGTAAGGTCAGTACCCTCATCAACCAAGATGCCAAATCTTGGAGAATTGGGTCCCTGGTAAACATGTTCCCCCAATATATTGTGGATAAGATCATAAAAATCCCTCTTCCAGCTACAAATGTCATAGATAAACCCAGGTGGTTATGGAGCAACAATGGAGAATACCATGTCAAAAGTGGATATTTCTTGGCAAAAAAGGAAGAGGAAAAAAGGATAAGATCGAAAAATAGAGAGGTGGCTAAGGCTAGTTCATCCTTCAAATGGCCAGAAGAGTTGTGGAAGGTGCTGTGGAAGACTAATGTTCTCCCTAAAGTGAAACACTTTATATGGAAATGCTGCAATGATGCAATTCCTACTGGACAAGCTCTTATGAGAAGAGGATGCAAGATTAACCCAATCTGTCAGCTTTGTGATCAAGATCTTGAAACCATTGAACACACTTTCTTTCACTGTAAGTGGTCTCACCTTTTCTGGTTTGGATCAGGTCTTTTGAATATTGAACACATTCATCAAATGAGGAGTTTTAAAGAATGGATGGCCCACCTCCTAGAAATGGTAAGGAAGAAAGAAGACTGTATTGATATTGAGCTGTATATGAATGCTTGTTGGTCTATATGGGTCCATAGAAACAAGTGTTTCTTTGACAAAGTCCCCCCTAACCCCAAAGAAGTTCTCAGATCTTTTAAAGCCATGTCTACTCAAGTGAAGGAGCTGAATGTCAAGAACCAAGGCAAGGAAAAGGATGAGGATCATAACAGGTGGATTCCACCTGACCCTGGGTCGTTAAAGCTGAATGTGGATGCCTCTTGGGTTAAAAATGCTGATGCCAATTATGGAGGGTGGATCTTGAGAAATCACCTTGGTCACTACATAGGTGGTGGATGGAATTACATTGAAGCTAGTTCTCCTATCCAATGTGAGTGTCTGGCTTTGAGAAATGCTCTGTTTGAACTCAAGAGCAGAGGTGACTTAAATGTTGAAGTTGAATGTGACAATCAAAAGCTTGTGGCAGAAGTTAAAGACAATAGGCCAGCTACCTGGGAAACAAGAGCAATCATTGAAGATATTCAAAGACTCTTAGGTCTCTGCAATGCTACCTTAAAATGGATTAGTAGAGGTGCAAATTTGGCTGCTGATGCCATTGTGAAATTAGCTAGAAAGAATCTACTCTCTTGTAATCAAATGCCTTCATGTTCTAATCAGCTAGTTAGAGTTCTAGAAAGGGATGTCCCTTCTGGAATTGGTTAAAGGTGATATTTTGTATTCGCTGATCTTTCTGAGTTTCTATAAAATTTCTCTTTGTTGATCAAAAAAAAAAAAGGTAGTTTTCACATTGGTAGCCTCTACCTCATGTAGCCTCCCCCATGTAATCAATATGTGTTGCATCTGATCCCATTTCCAACCTGTTCATGGCTATTATACCAATCATCACAGATGAGAACAAGTATGGGTGCAGCACATACATGTTTTAATGTACTTTTTCTCAAGTGGTGGTGGTAGAGGTGATTGTGGTGGGTGGTGATGGTAGTGGTGGATAGATATTGATATATTATATGATATACATAATTTGTTTGACAACGTTCATTTGATTTTGTGATGGGACAATTTAGCCTTGTCAAGAGCCTCAAAATTATACCCTTACCAATCTCACCACCAAGGTGGAACTGAATTTACGCTTCGAAGCCCGTATTAGCAATGAGGGGTACTGAATACCTTCTGAATTTATCCATGCACCATCTACTACCTCCTAGACTCCTACCAGGATTCATAATATACTCCCAACAAACATAGCCTGAGATACAAATCATACAATCTATTTTTTTTTATATGAGTGATTGTATTATAAACACAAACAGCTCAAGTACAAGATTGATCAACTCAATTGTTGATCATATCATAGAAGTCTATGAGCACAAAAGTAGAATTTGAGAAATTCCCTACACACCAGAAACGGAAGGTACCGAGAAACATAGACCTAGCTACGGGCATATGCTTCTCATAAAAAAACACGGCGATTGCGCTCCTGCCAGATCTGCCAAATAATACACAACGGTGCTACTCGCCAAACCTTTCTCCGGGTTGAGGCTTTACAGCCTGTAAACCAACTCTGTAACTGTGTCTTCGTATCTACTGGTTGTAGCCACTGTATCAGAACAAGCCCCAGATAATTTCCCACAAACCCCTAGCAAAAGGGGTGTGAAACAGTTTCGTCATCACATTGACACATCACACACCTATTTGCAAGCTGGAATCCTCTCTTTTCTAGATATTCAGTGGTGAGGAGAAAATTCTGAACAACAGTTCAAGCAAAAAACCTCACCTTCTAAAGGAGCTTTAGGGCTAGTTTGGTAAGGCTGTGGCGTTTTAGAAAGCTGATGTGTAAAAAGTACTGTGAGAAAGCTGTTGTGGAAATCTACCCGAAAAGTGTTTGGTAAATTCCTTTTTTAAGCTGCTGTGGGAAAGCACTTTTGACATTTTGTGTTTGGTAATTATTGTTTTAGAGTTGTTCCTGTCGAAATGACAATATCATACATGAAATAATTAATAGTGTTATTACAATAAATAAGTATTGATAATTATTAACGGATAAGAATTTCAAATAAAACATTTATCGAAAAACAGGTCCTGGAAAGCAACCCCTCCCCTGCTTTTCAAACGCTGCTGTGGGGAAGCAACGGCTTTCCAGAAAGCAGGAAAATCAATTTACCAAACACATTAAAACTGCTTTTAAATTCAAAAAGCAGCGTTGTATAAAGCAGAAGCATTACCAAATGGGCTCTTAGACTTCCAGACCATGCCATGAGGGAAGTTACTTTGGAAAGCATTCAATCTGTTGTAATACCCTCTCACACTGAACTTATTTTTGTCACCAAACCAACAGATTTTGTCATCTCTTCCAATATGCACATGAATGGAATACAATCCTTGAATAAACTGCTATAAACCGTCGACTTCCAGTCATGGACATTGCGAATGAACAGAGGTTCCCATACTACTTTGCAGTTGAAATGTCCAAAACATCACCCCGATTGACATCTTTGTTAGCTCATAAGAAACAAAACTAGGATATGCATCAGATAAGGGAACATATCCACACCAAATATCATGCCAAAAACTTGCTCTCGAGCCATTACCCACTTCGAAAAAAAACACATCCCACTTATGCCTAATGAAATTCCATAATCCTATCCCGTATGGTGCTCTTGCTTCCTTATTCATCCATCCTTCCGGCTTAAGACCGAATGTCGCAACTACAACTCGTCGCCAAAGATTGTCTTCTTCACAAAGGAAATACCACAACCATTTATCTAACAAAGCACAACTAATTTATTGCAAATTAAGAATACCAAAACCACCCGGTTTTGTTGGCTGACAAACTTCTTCCAGGCTATAAGGTGAATCTTCTTTGCCCTGAGACACTATATGCATACTGAAATTTCTATTTTTGGCGATGATTAGGAAAATGGATACAGCCCAACATGTAGGGAGATTTAACACCGCGAGAGAGGAACACCATAGTGTGATTGGGCACCCACTTACGCAAAAGGTCAAAAACATGAGTTATGGCCCAAATCATACTACATTAACAGCTCATCTTCACTTATTAATGTGGGACAACCCATTCTAACAAGATGCCAACAAACTCCCGCTTCATGTGTGAGCCCTTTCATATGCTCCCTCTGGCTAGTTCCTTTGAATCACCTTTGTGAGAGTGCACTGGTCCATCAACTTAAAACCACATGAATTGGACGATCCACAAGAACACTAGGTACACTATTCATGGAACACTCTTATCCATGAACCACACCATCACCCCTTCATTCACCATGGCAGCACATACGAACCATAACGTTATGAGTCGGGGCCAAATCATAATATATGAACCACTCACATCTTCTTCATCATTCTGATGTGTGACAACCCTCTCACACATGATACCCAAGGCAACAGGCCAAGGATAGAATACACATATAAACATAGGGATACCCTATTTCAAATTCCCAGACTTATTTTTATTTCTCTCCTCGTCCATGTGCAATCGGTTGTTCCACCCATGTCCGCTGTCTCCAGAAATCAGAAACCCGTTATCCAATCCCATCTAATGATTTAAAGCCACTAAAAACCCAGATCAGAAAAACCCTTAAAGAATGAATGACCCAGCCTCCCTATACTGCTACTTCACTCATTCCACTACAAACACCGGTCCACTGTTTTTGTCTGACACCAGATGAAGTAACAAAGAGACCGAGAACAATGTTATTGTTATGACGAATAATATCCCATTGGCTATATTTAAATAAACACAACTTCAAGGTTTAGCGGTGTGTGACAAAAAACCACAGGGACGGAGATGATTTGATAAAATTACCACCTGACATGGTCAGATGAGGCACACTTAGAGCATACTTAACCTTCAAATTCTGATCTTCACCTTGTCAACAAGGTTAAACTTTGGGTGAGCGGTAAAGATGGATATCTGATCATTAAGATTTGGCATTTGTACTTGAAAATATCAGGTTTGGTTTAGAATCTGAAATTAAGATTGGTTTATTTGCTTTGATTCTATGCCAGTAACTAATTTGATTATCTCATTTGTTGTACGCAAATTGATTTTATTCTGATTACATATTTTATACAATACGTTAGAGAGAAAATTACTAATATTAGAAGGCTGGTGACTGTATCAGTTAAATTGAAGTAGTCTCTTGTCCCTGGGACAGACTAACATTAAACTCTCAAAATCCTAGATTATCTTTTCGATAGGGAAACCATCTCAGTTTGCTTGCTCTCTTTGTGCTTCTATCAAACAACAATACTAACCAAGAAATTACCCCAAATTAAAAGACATCTTTTCATTGGAAAGTAAAAGAGAAGAATACCGTTCTCTGCTTCTATTATAAGTAATATATCTGTGTCGTTTCTATCTGATAATCGCTAGCAGAAGTAGAGGAAAAGTGAAGAAAGCTGGGACAAGGGTGGTATACCTTCTCACAGCGATGTTGGGTGAGGGCCAGCATGGCTGTCATTTGAGCCCGAGCTAATGCAGAAGTATAAATAATATCAATAGGAATGGAGCTTATTCTTTTACCAGCTTCAATTGCTTCTTCTATGCCTTTCTTTGTCAATGGCACATCCACACATCCAGAGAATAGGTTCTTCTCATTCCAAAACGACTCTCCATGTCGAATCAAAATCAGTGCTGACTCGTCTGAACAAGATTATGAACTTCATCTAGTTATCACTAAGTTTACATGACTGTTTTAGTAAGAAAGGTCAAAGGATCATTCAAATGAAGTCATACTCACTTTGAATCTTGCCTAGATCTCCACCACTGCTGCTTTGGGAGGGGGATGGGATCTGATCAACGGCTGAAGAACGAATTGGAGATGAGTTGATTGAATACAATTTAAACCGGCTTGAGCTGAAGTTTACATTTGGAAACAGTCTATAATTGACCTTTAAGCCTTTCGAAACGAATCCCACATCATAAAAACACCTGTTGTGAGTTCTATGCCTGCTGTACAGTGCCTGGACACTGGTAGTTTCGATGGCTTGAAGTAAGGAGTCAAAACTCATCTGTTTACCTAATAAAAATCATTTACAGAAAATACGTTAAGTAAAAGAAAACATGAGCAGATGATGAACTAAAAGTGCATGCCATTTCAAGAGAAAACTGTTTGCAGTTGAAGGGGAATGTTATATAATACAGTATTCCTGCACACCTCCACAACTACTAACTCAATATTTGCAGACAACATAACCATAGGGGCATATAGTGGTCTCTTTGGGACAAAATTATCAGTTTTATTAGGTATTAAAGAGAAAAGTGAAGTGCCAAGTTTAGTCATGACTAACGACAGACAAGGTCAAACATAGACCATAAAATTTTGCACCTTGTCACTACGTAATTGATTGTTCAACTAGTTGAAATCAGGGAAAAGTTACATCCTCATTTGCCACGTAGTTTTACTATATCGTGATTCGGGATAAGAAAGGCAGTAAAGGCTTGAATCAGAAAGGCCAACATCAGTTGCCATACTATAAAAAGGAGTTTCTATATATCCGTTTCAGTTAGCCACTACGCATCATAAATTCATATGATAAGTGAATATATTATTATAATTATTAACTTCTTGATTTCTTTTTAAAAAGACTACCCACCAATTTCAGAACCTCACATACCCCAGTGACATAAAACATTGAAAAGAAACGGTGACACGTAACATTTTCCTATGAAAAGACTTGAATAGATAAAATTGTACAGAGAATAAATGTCCAGCTCACACAATGAATGATCGTTCCCTAGCTCAGGTCATAACAACCATATAAATACAATTTTAAACATCTTCTGTTTTACATCAGACCATTCTAATCCATGCCACTGCGTCATCACAGGCAACATTTCACATTGCTGCAACGCCCCCAGAGACATGTAACATTGAAAAGACACGGTGACACATAGCATTTTCCTATGAAAAGCCTTGAATAGATAAAATTGTACAGAGAATAAAAGTCCAACTCACACAATGAATGATCGTTCCTAGCTTAGGTCATAACAACCATATAAATACAATTTTCAACATCTTCTGTTCTACATCAGACCATTATAATCCATGCTACCGTGTGTTCACGGGCAACATACAAAACATTCGAAAGATACGGTGACACATAGCATTTGCCAATGAAAGGCCTTGAATAGGTAAAAACTGTACAGAGAATAAAAGTCCAACTCACACAATGAATGATTTTTCCCTAGCTTAGGTCATAACAACAATGTAAATACAATTTTAAGCTCTTCTGTTCTACATCAGCCCATTCTAATACTACCTCCGGTTCTTCTCTATGACACCAGTTTGACTTTATGACTCGTATCTGGGTCACTTTGACCAGTTGATTTGGATAGCAAAACGATGCGATTTTTTAATAACTTTCACCGTGTTATAGAGCAACTTTTACTCTACAACACCATGAAAAGATTGTCAATGAAAAGCATCGTTTTGCTACCCAAATCACCGGGCCAAAGTGACCCCGTGAATAGTGGTAAAAGTCAAACCGGTGTCATAGAGAAGAAACGGAGGTAGTACATGTTTCACATTGCTGCTATGGCCTAAGGTTCACGAGGGTTTCCAGCTTAAGCAGATGATGCGTAAAGGAAGATAATAAAGTTAACAAAAACCCAGATCAAGAACACTGTATTATTACTGAAATCACAGCAGAGTCCATTTTTATGTATGGCATTCAAAAATCTGGGACAAACAAGGTGACTGAAGCACTCGAAAATTTGCCATGAAAATAGCACACCCACATGTTCAAATTAGAAAATTAAGCAAGAGAAAGTAAGAAAGATGCACAGAAGGGGGGAAAATATCTTGCCTTGGTTTTGCCGGAAATTGAAGGGCGTTGAGTGAGATGTTGGGTGGAAGAAATAGAAGCTACGAGACGACCCCGAGCGACGAAGAACGATCTCTGTCGCTGATCGGGCGTCTCAGATGATGATTAGCGGGTGGAGAAGAAGTATTGATTGCAATTAAGCCTCCCAAATGAGGATTTTTCTTTTAGCGAAACCCAAATATTAGGATTTGGGACAAGCAATTAGGGTAAAATTCACTCGACCACATTCAATGAGGGTCAGACTCAGGTCACATGCTGCGGGAAAAAAAAAAAAAAGACGAAGCCTAAAAATGACCATTTATAAAAAAGTTAAATGAGAGTGCGGGTGAAAGCCCGTACATTCGGTGAAGATAGCCGCCGTTGTTGACTCCATCAGCTGAGATGCTGACCCTGAACGAGAAAGATAGCCTTGAAGTCCCATTCAGTGATGAGGAAGTTTGGGTGGCCCTTTTCAGTATGGCACCGGACAAGGCCTTTGGGGTGGATGGCTACAATGCGGGATTTTGTTAGAAGCACTGGGCTTTGGTGGGGGAAGAAGTTAGAAGTGAAGTTTTTAAGGTGCTCAATGATAGGGGATCGGTGAAGAGTTTCAACCATATCTTAATTGCTTTGATTCGGAAGATCAAGCAACCTCGAAATGCCAGTGACTATCGGCCGATTAGTTTATGCACGGTCATCTACAAGGTTGTGGCTAAGTGTGTGGCCAACATACTGGAAAAAAGTTCTAACAAAGCTCATCTCTGAGAACCAAAGCACTTTCGTTCCCGGGCGTTTGATTTCGGACAATATCCTTACAGCGTTTGAAGTAATTCATTCGCTGAATACCAGAAAGAAGGGCAAGATGGATTTTCTTACACTTAAATTAGGCATGAGCAAGGCATATGATTTCGCTCGATTATTATGAACTGTGTTACGTCTGTAACCTATTTTATTCTCAGGAATGTTGTGCCTATGAGACAGATCGACCCGGAAAGGGGACTTAGACAAGATGCCCCGTCTAACCTTATCTGTTTTTGCTCTATAGTGAGATGCTATCTCGAACCGTCACTGCGTCTGTAGAGGAAGGAAGCCTTGCTGGTGTAACAGCCTCACAGGGAGGACCGGTGGTCTCCCGCCTTTTTCTCACTGATGATTCCATGTTTTTACGCAGGCTAATGAGGATTATATAACAACATTGCTACAGCTGCTACGAGCTTATGAAAGAGATTTGGGACAACTGATAAACATCGAGAAGTCGGTCGTAGTGTTCTCTACAAACGTTCCTGAAGCGGTAAGGACCAGTGTTCATACTGGTGCAGGTATCCCGGAAGTCAGCCAGCATCAACAGTCTTTCGGTCTTCCTACTACCATGGGAAGAAACAAGAAGGTCACTTTCAACAAGGTGATGGAGAACCATGCCAACAAACTCAAAGGGTGGAAGCAGAAAAATCTAACAGCGGCTGGAAAGGAGGTAATGATCAAAGCAATTGCTCAAGCTCTGCCTACTTATGCTATGTCCTATTTTCAGCTACCAGATGGCACTTGTGATAAAATGGAGATGCTTATACGAAGATTTTGGTGGAGCAAAGCCAATAAAGACAGAGGATTACCATGGGTAGCTTGGAATAAGATGCAAATATCAAAAGAAAAAGGTGGTATGCAGTTCAGATACCATATATCTTTTAACCTAGCTATGCTAGCCAAGAAAGGTTGGAGAATTCTGCTACATAAGGAGTCGCTGAGTAGCCGTGTTATCAAAGCTAAATACTTCTCCTCGGCGGATATTATGCAAGCTAATCTTGGTCATGCTCCCTCTTTTGCTTGGAGAGGGATTTTAGCGGGTTAGACTATTCTAAAGCATGGTCTAAGATGGAAGATAGGAAATGGCAATAACATTAAGTTGAGAGATTCTTGGATCCCCCTTAATCCTTCTTTCAAATTAATAACAACTCTCCCTGAAACAAACTCGGAAGTGGTGAGTAGTCTAATGATAAAGGAACAAAAGAAGATGAAGAACACTATGTGGGAGGTAGAATTTCGGCGATTCAACGGATCAATCTTCCCCGAATTCATTGTCAAGATAAGATTATATGGGATCATAGTTTCAACGGTTGTTATACGGTAAAAGTTGGGTACGATGTTGCAAAGACGATCAAAGATTTAACCCCAGGTATCATAGGTGGTCCAAGCGGCGAAACAAAAAAATTCAAGAAGCTATGGCAGGTAATGGTTCCCCAAAAACGTTGCATTTCATGTGGCTAGTCCTAATTAACTCCTTGGAAACTAAGGAAAATTTGCATCGCAGAGGCATTTCCACTTATCTGGAATGTAATTTTTGCAATGACAAAGTTGAATCTGCAGGTCACCTTCTTCTCAGATGCAGTTGGGTCCAGGACGTATAGAGCTCCTTGCTGGGCAACGAACATTTTTCAAACTCATCTGCGTCTTTCTCAGAGTGGGTGAGTTCCTTAATCTCTTCAAAAAGTACTATTTCATTGAGGAAGTAGTTCTTGGCAATGCACATAATATAGTATGTGCACAATGCATTAATTTTTGAAAGTAGACGAATGGAACCTCATTGTTGTGCCACTGATATCAAGAATCGACGTCAAGAATTGGACAAGCTTGAGGAGTCTGTGATGACAACGCAGGTTCACAAGACAGCGAGGAAATGGGAGAAACCAACTGGTTTGGCACTGAACTGAACTTGGATGGGGGCTGGGATGCTTTGACTGGGAGCTCAAGAGCAGGGGTGGCCATTCAGGATGGGTCTGGTATGGTTTTGGCTACGGGTTCATATCCAACGGGGACAACCCTTTTGGCGAAATGGGCGGAGGCATAAGCAGCGAATCACGCTATCGATTTAGCAATCCGATGAGGTTTCAAGAACATTATATTGGAAGGGGACGCTAAATTACTTATCAAGGAAATTTTGGATCGTCACGAAGGGGTCGCCGCCACGGACATCACGGACATCACTGAGACTGAAGATGAAATCACCTTGTTTCTATCCAATATCAATTTTTTGACAACTGGTCCATCAATTTTACGCCAAGGGAGGGGAACACGGTTGCTCACCACCTTGCGGGTTTTTGCAGAGACCCAAATGTTCAACCTGAATGGTTTTTTGATTATCCATCTTGGCTAGCAGAATTAGTGCATCTAGATGTATTAGCTGAGAATAGTTTCGCCTTAGTGCGTTTTCTCTTTATAAAATTATTTTTTCTCAAAAAAATCCCGTACATAAATTACATATATATTATATTTTTAGATATGAACATATTATAAATTGGACTAGAACTGGATGGAAACGAATCATATCCGGGTCGGATCAGCTTCATCCCGATCCAGATCCAACCACGAGGAGTTTGATCCATATCCTATCCAGATCCGTTTAGATCGTCACCGGATTTGGATCAGATCGGATTAGGTTTCATTTAGATTATCCAAATTTGGTCCGAGATACATATAGTGTGTGGCCGGCTCGGATCCAATCCGGATCCAATTCGGGTTTGCAACCAAACACAAAAAGTAACCTAAAAAAATAAACATAATTTCCTACTCCTAGGCATGCTCGTGTGTTAAGGCTAAAACATATAAAAAAAAAGTGTGAGTTTGAGTTACTGTTGTATTTTTCTTTGAATTGTAAGTGAGAAAAAGGGGTATATGTGTATAGCACATATACGTCAGATTGGATCTGATCGGACCCCCCAGTGGATCTGTCCTAAGATTTAGATCCAAATCCTGATCCAAATCCGACTGGGTCTGCCTTTCCGGATTCAAATCCGATCCATTTTCAAATGGATCGAATTCGGACATGATCTCTGATTGGACCGTATTGCCAACCCTAAAAAGAACTAGGGACGACAATTCGTGACACCAATCGTACTCGTGTTGAGACTCCTCTAAGGTAAACCCATACCTGACCCATATATAAGTAGCATATACCTAAAATGTGAGTTCACAAATTTAAAACCTATGAAATCTGATTTGCACATTCATAAAAAAAAAAAAAAAAAAAAAAAAAAACCTAACTGAACATCTAATATAAAATATTTGGTTTTTGCAAAATCTTTCAACAATCAAAACCATAATCAATGTATTCAAAACCAGCTGTTGGATTATGCTGGTTAGCCAACTGTGGGTTGGTTTGAATTGTTGGTGGAGCCTCCCGGTTGTTCGGATAAACAGTTCCATGAAGACCATATCCTTTTCGTGACATGATTGAATCACCAAAATCTTGTTGAAGATTCACATCGGGTTCACGAATGTAGATAAACCTTTGTGATGGGGATGATGACAAGGTGTTATTCGAGGACAACTTATACAAACCTCGGTGATCTGTAGGTATGAGAACACATAGAGATTTATGGAGATGGGGGTTGGGCAGAAGCCGAGTGTGTATGAAAGGAGAGAGACAACTTGTGGTGGTCTATTAATAATGAATTATCTGAACATCTATGAAGATGATGACCCTCCCATATATACACATCCAACAACAACATTAATGGGGAGTTACGTCGTTAACCAGGCCTCCATTAAGGCCATTAACTTGGTCGTTGTGGATGTCACAACGGATATCGAGGGAAAGTGTTACTAGATCTATGTCATATATGTGTGTGTGTGTGTGTGTGTGACACACAAGGGTCGCATGTGGGACACAAAACATCTGCGACGAGCTTTATTCCAGCCTTCAAACCACTTGATCCCCTGATTCCCGTGCAAGAAGCAACCTGCGAGGGACTCTGTCTCAAAGTCCCCATATGCTGACATGGCATGATCTGGTACACATAGCGCATGATGAAGTAGCCAACTGTGAGCTGCTGATTGGTCCATGCGACTGCGAAATTGGACTATGTTTTGGTCTATCTACAGACTCTAACTGTATATTGTAGTACTATTATATTTGCCTCCCAGTTCTTATACACTAGTACTGTTGGAGTAGAAACCCTAGAGGCAATCTATATTTAGTATGAACATTGTCTGGATAGAATATTTATTTATTATTTATGGAGATACTTAATATAATGAAGTCCTTAGATTGCAATGTGTTGTTTATCTTAAATATCCCTAGTCCATTATATTGGTTAACGTGACGATCACTATAGACTAGTATGTGGGTAGATTGATATGGAGATATCAAGTCTAACACATGGGTATGCATTAGGAGTAATGGCATACTGGATTAACCCACAACGAGAAGGCTACATTAGATTATGTCAACGTCATAAGTGCTTCTCGTAGCGACAATGGTGTTGTAATCCTTAGACTTGAAGTCACTAGATACTCTAGTTGTGAAATATAATGTTTTGATATTATCAAATGTTTAGCCTTAACCGGGCAACTATAAAGATAGTAATCGGCCATGATAGGAAGCAAGCTCAGAGATGGTAGTGATGTAGAAATAATTTGTCCCTTCTATGGCAACTCGAAAACTAGTGCTTATGGAATGTCTGGCCAGACTAAGATAAATCAATATGGAGATATTGATGTTATCTGTATAGATAAGCCTATTCTCAGGAGCGAGAAACTATGGATTGGATATACGAGTGTGACAATTATGTCTCGTGTCTAATCCGGATATGAAGACAAAGGGATAATACAACGCGGTAACATTGGGCACAAGGTTTGTCAGAGCAGTGACTATTTCTATTAGTTTGGTGGCATAGAAGTGTTGCTAGATACCGCCATATATTTGTAATTGTTACTACCAACTAAATAGAAACCTATGGGGTCACACACTTTATGGATTAAAACTGAATTTGGGTATTGTAGATAGTGCTTTCTCAGCAGACAGATCTTGGCCACGTGGCAATCATCCAGCACACCATATTGTGCTCCACACACACTGGATCACCAGCCGCGCTGATCCATGTGGGGGCTGCGAGACAGGGCCCTCGCATACCACTGCACGGGACTTGTAGGGACTTAGTGGTTTGGAGGCTAGAGTAAGTCATGTCGCGTGCGAGCCAAGCCCGCGCGCGACCTTTAGTAACTGCTTTTGAGAGATTTATGGCACGAGCTCCATAAACCCGGTCAATCCGGTCAAACCCGGTCAACCCCATAACGGTTCCGGTATTCGCGCATAACGTGCTGTAACGGTCCCTATATACGCGGACGAACGTGCCGTTGTGGTTAAGCTAATTAAGCCGCCATTGATGGGCGCATTAACCACACTACAACGGTCACATTCTCCGTTATATATAGGACGTTAACCTTTCCATACAAGCGAGAACACATCAGACATACGCGGAAGCTCTGTCAAACCCCTGTCTCTCTCTCAGACATTACTACTGCCTTACTCTCTCCCTACACACAACCCAACTTTTCCTGTGCCATTTCCGATCCTCTGCTCTCGGTGTACACAGAGTGCTCCCCACCGGATTCTCTTGTGCACATTTTGGTGAACCCGACGTGAACCTACCATCTCAAACAACCATGTCTCAGGAGGATGATGTCAGCAATAGATCGCCTTCCACGGAGGCCGCCTCAGGAGAGGAGATTCGCCGTACTCCTACAGCTACCGATGAAGCTCCGACGCTAGAAGCCTTGGACGCCACCATCCAGAGTCAGGCGAAGGCTCTCAAAGCTCAATCTGCGCAGCTAGAACGGATCATGGCTGTCTTGGGGACTCTTGCTCCAAACCCTGCACCAGCCACAGCCGTCTCTCAGGGAGGAGGAGTCTCCACCACTCAAGGATTGGGAGTGTCAACCACACCACCCAACCCTAATCTGCAAACTCCACCGGCGACTACGCAGCTACCCTCAATTCAGGGGTCAACAGCTCAAATGTTGCCTCTCGCTGCTCATACTCCTCAGCCTCCGGCTTTGGTACCTAATCCGGCCTCACAGTATCCCTTGCCTCCTCCAACGGCAGTCTGGGGTAACGTGAATTCGCAATACGTCCCTAGCCCTCCTGCGGCATATGTGTCGCCTCCGCCTGCGGCAACCCCTCCCCCCGCTGCCGAGGGAAGTACTCCGGAGTGTATGACGTCTCTGCAACGACGCATAGACACTATTCTGGCTCACCAATAGTTCGCGGATACC
The DNA here is from genome assembly GCA_023055425.1 of Linanthus parryae. Classification (NCBI taxonomy): domain Eukaryota; kingdom Viridiplantae; phylum Streptophyta; class Magnoliopsida; order Ericales; family Polemoniaceae; genus Linanthus; species Linanthus parryae. Next base: position 39,079,675 of record JALGPY010000001.1, on the reverse strand, counting down.
ATCATCCCGAGGCTCGACAACGATCCACCTATCCCACGAGAGATCTATCTCATGCCTAACCCTGCTGGGTACAAGGCTCCTAAATGGGACAAGTTCGAAGATGTCAATGGGAACGCCCATGAGCATGTCATGCGTTTCATCGATGTGATGGGGCCGTATGGATCTGATCCCAAACTGCTGATGCGCGAGTTCCCGAAATCCCTGGGGAACGTGGCTTACAAGTGGTATAGGACATTGGAAGCCGGATCCGTGAAGACTTGGGACGACATGGTCCAGAAGTTCTACACCAAGTTTTTCCAGATGGAGGAAAAGGTGACGATGATTCATCTCTCGCGGATGTATCAGAAGCGTGAGGAGGACGGAATAACTTTCATCAAGAAGTTCAGGGCCAAGTCCTTGGAATGCAAAGATGTGATACTCGAAAGCAGACTCGTAGAGATATGCCTGCAGTGCATGCGAGACGAGTACAAAGGTATGCTTATTAACTTGCAAACGCCTACGTTTTCAAAGCTAATCGAATGCACAAAGAACATCGAGCCTATAGTGGAAAGGCAGAAAAAGAGAAACGCCCCTGAGCGATCCCGGGCAGTACTACTTTCAAAATCGGGAGATTCAGCTACGAGAGGGGACGCGAGGCCGAAGTGAATACGGTCTCACCCCAAAAGCAGGCGAAGATTGTGAACTTTGATGCACCACCTCTGCCATGTTCGGTGGAAGAAGCAAGCGACCTTTGCAGGCAATGGCGTAAGGATGGTGTCCTACCACCGCTCGAGAACGCACCCTCCAGGGAGATGGTGAGGGACCCGAAGTGGTGTGAATATCACGGAAAGGTCATGCATCCCACGGCGGACTGCAAGAAGCTCAGAATTGTGTTTAGCCAAAATATGAAGAATGGCGAACTGATTGTCAGCGATCAAAGGCAAGATGTGCGCAGCAATCCACTCCCTACCCATGCGGAGCAAGAATCGAAAGGCAAAGAGGTCGCTATGATCTCGATTGTGGATCTTGAAGAAGTCGCAGAGGATGGTCTACCCATCATTGCCGAAATCCATGATGATGAAGACTACAGTATAGACACGGAGGACGAACGTGCCGACCGGATGAAGGGGTCGCACGGGTTCAGCAGGTTCTTCGACGAGATGAATTTCTCAGAAAAATGCCGGACGGAGATGACAAAGGCGATCTTAAGGATAGCAGAAGACTACGAGGAGGATCTCGTAGTCTCCAATGGGAAAGTTGTTAGGGCGTCTCGCTCTACAGAAAAGGTCATAACCTTTTCCGCAAGCGACAAGAAGACAGATGCGAGCCACCAGAGGCCTCTGTACGTGACAGCTATCATCAATGGCGTTGAGTTCAAAAGAGCATTTGTCGACGGAGGAGCAGCAGTTAACGTTGTTTCGCTCCATACATTGAAGCTAGCGGGAATTCCAGAGTACAAGATTGTCAAGCGTCCATCTCCGCTGATGGGATTCGGAAGCGACTCCAGAATGGTGATAGGATGGATTCGCCTGGGTATCCAGATCGGCAAAATCAAATGCTCAGCGAAATTCTATGTCATAGATGCGAACACTACGTATCACATGATCATAGGTCGAGCCTGGATTCATCGCTTTGATGCTGTCCCTTCAACAGCTCACCAAAGTGATGAAAGCCATTTGGAATGACAGAATAGTCGAGATACCAACTTCGACGAATCCATTCAACATGGATGAAGCGCATCTCAGTGAGGCGGTGTGGTTCACCGAGATGGCAGATGAGCAAACACCGGGACCATTCAACCCCACTCCTTTGCCCCGATGGGAGGATATCAAAGATCAGTCGCCTGCGGGAGTGATGGTGACAAGAGAGGATGCCAACGAAAAGCCGCCTGCGCGAGAAGAGGCGCCGCGAATTGCCTAACAGCGAAAGAGTGTGTACACTCCGAAAAGAATAGCAAAACATGACCCTGAAGGCAAGGAGATAGAAAGTTTCTACGCCAACGGGAAGAAATGCTATCGCATATGAAGGTGCGCGGGGGTGTCCCCACGCGGGCATGGGGATATCCCTGAGCAAATCAACCAAATTGAGCAGGTTTCGGAGACAGAAAAACCAAAGCCGAGCGCTCTAGAAGAGAAACTCAAAGAAGCACCCGAATGCATGGAAGACAAACCCAGACCGCAAAAGCAGGAGCGGAAGGAGGTATTCCTAAGCCCGAGCGAAGAAAAGAGGAGGCCAGTCTTTCTAAGTGCAGACCTCACAAGCGAAGAGGAGGAAAGATTGCTACAGCTCTTGATTGAGTACAAGGATGTATTCGCCTGGGAATACGATGAAATGCCTGGCCTGGATGAAACAACCCGGAACCTACGGTTCCTTGCTAGTACAACTTAACGATATCCAAGAGTGCTTTATTAACATAAAAGTAAAGGAGAAACCCTCCTTACAAAGTTTTTAAAAAAAGAAACAACGATGACAAAGTTTAAATTCTCAAAGTTCAACTAAAAGTTAACAAATTAACTAGGTGATTCCTAGCTTCTTATTCGCCTTCAATTGCGTGAGCGCGTTCCCCCACCTTTATTCATAACCTGCGGGTTTTCAAATGGCAAAAGCCGACGCAGGAAAACATTTGTCAGTGAAAACTGAGTAAGAAAATACCACAATATGTAAAACAGAGTTTTTGGCTGAAATAATGAAAAGAATGTAACTGAAGAGATTCCACATTTAGATTATTAGTTGAGCTGAGGCGTATTAGAGCCCAGCGGGTAACGATTGCCCACAGAGAGGTCACGATGCAATAATATCATCACACAGGTACCTCTTGGGATATCACAGTCCATCCCAATTCACCCAGGGCGTTTGTAGGTAGCCCGACACTACCCCGCCCATCACATAGCTAAAGGACCTTAAGTGTCGACACCCCTATACAGTTGTGACCCACACATGCATAGGTAGTACTCTATAGCTTTCACAATTAATAAGAGGGTACAATGCCCTAGGGAAATCACACATAGGTGTTCCCGGCCGTTGGCCTTCACACACATCCTCTGTACATCGCCCCATATCATTTATCGTTCATTTAAATTTCACAAGATCATTTTATAAACATCGGTTCGAAATTCAGAAGTAACCACATATCTTTCAAAAGAATATTTGCAATAGAGATTCTCAAATTTCAAGACTTTAAACCGTTGTTTGAAACACAAGTACACACGCCAAGAAACATTTTGATAGTTAAAGTATTGTGCGCATAAACTTACCTGGAAATGAGGTGAGAACTTCACACTCACAAGCTAGCACTGAACTAGGAGTAGGGGTCCTCGATGAACTCGCCTCCTACGAACTCGGTATCTACAATAATCACATAATCCTATATTAACACATATACATCACACAACAAATTGCAATTAAATTGTCCTATATGAAATGCAAGTGAAATCCCCAATTAATTCCCCAAACAAAATATATTACACTAGCTATAATTTTACGTTTAGAATATAAATTAAAATGAGAAAAATAGTGACTTATAATTATAAAAGTAATAATTTAGGTAAAGAAAACTTTATTAGATGTTCTAGAATTTTTATTTAAATTACTAAGGTGAAATTATATACACAAAGATAGCTATATAAATTTTAAAGTTTAGATAAATGAAAATGGGAGCTTAAACTAAAGCTAAAGCTTAACTAATCTTATTATAAATTTATTTAAACGAAAATTATGTTATAAGTGAAAATAATTTATTTCGCGATAAAATCGAAAACATTACTATTTAGTTGTTTAAGAAAAATATAGTATAAATAATATACACTTGTAAAATACTATTTTAATTTGATTATAAAGTTGCATATTTATTTTTTTTTTGAAAAGGATAATTAACTTACAATTGATAAAATATATATACAAATAAGAAATACTAATTTATATTATGATGAAGAATAACTTAAATTACAATTTGTTGATATACAAACAGCCCCTAAACAGTTTTGCTTCATACAAAAGCCTACCCCCAATTTTGTAAAAAGACACTTTCACATCCCCCCTTTTTACACCCACATAACAGATCCTCTTCTTCCCCAAACACTACTGTAGCTATTCTACCTTCACCCATAACAAATCTTCAAATCACAAACAACCAATTTCATTGCTAAAGGGTAGAAAAAGAGTTGAGATTGGAATGAAATCAAAACAGGGGTTTTTTTTACCGATTGAAAAGAAAGCCCGAAGAAGAAGGCAGCGGCGGTGGTGGGTTCCTGCCGCTGCTTGGGGTTCGCCGGGACAGAGAGGCGAGCGGACGGTGGTGGTGATGGCGGCGAAACGGAGGGAGGACGACGCCGGGTGGTTCGGCGACGCAGAGGGGCGACGGAGTGGCGACGGGCGGCGGGCGGTTCGGCGACGGCGTCGGGCGGTTCTGGGCTTCGGCCTGGGTCTTTGCTCGGCGCCAACAGAGAGCAGAGGGAGAGATGGAGAGGGAGACAGAGGGGAGTGAGAGGGATAGCGAGAGAGGAAGAGACAGGGGCGAGCGAGAGAGAAAGAGGGTGAGAGAGGGGTTGAGATTTGGGTGTACTGTAAACCCAATCGAAAAAAAAATGGATGGTCAATCAGTGAAATTGATGCAAGATTTCATCTTTGACTTTGATTGGCGGAAATTATGGCGGGGATTAGGAGAGGGGAGGTCAAAATATTGGCTCTTGCCATGGTGGTCGCCGGATTTTCAGGAGCAGAAATTTCTCCTGTAAAAATGGAGATGATGTAGAGGATGAAGGGAGGAAGGTTAGGGTGTGGCGGGCACACGGTGTGACGCGGTGGTTGGTTACGTAAAAGTTATTAAAAGACACGTTTTGGTCACGCTACAACGTTACACGACCCACCACACTTCACCCACTAATTTACACCCAACTAACTATAAAAAAATTACATCTTAAAAAAATATAGAAGAAAACTTTTGATAAAAATATAAATAATAATAATAATAATGATAACAATAATAATAATAATAATAATAAAAACAACTTTTAGTGAACGAAAACAACTTTTGTAACTTCAAATAAGGCCCGAAAAATTCGTTAAACTCCCTAAAATACCCCCTAAAATATCGGGGTATTACATCACATCTCCCTTAAAACAAAGCTTCGTCCCCGAAGCTTAAAGTAAATCGAATCTCCCAATGCAAGTATGTGGTATGCAGTTCTAATGTGCACATAATAACAAGACAAGACAGGTAATTAAATATACGGCTGTTAAATCACATCTCCCTTAAAAGGAGTGACGTCCCCGTCACTCGGCTCATACCTGGTCGAAGAGGTGTGGGTAACGTTTCCTCATGTCTGCCTCGGCTTCCCAAGTTTCCTCTTCCGTTTGGTGGTTTGACCAAAGAACCTTGACCAGCGTGGTGGACTTGGTACGGGTGTTCCTGGTCTTTGTATCAAGGATTTTGATTGGTTGTTGTTCAAAGGTAAGAGAGGGATCGAGTTCAACAGGCTCGGGATCAATGATATGGCTCGGGTCGGGTACATAAGCTTTGAGTTGGGACACATGAAAGACGTTATGGACTCTACCTAGGCTGTTAGGAAGATTCAGGCGATAGGCTACCTCTCCTATACGATCAAGTACTTCGTAGGGTCCAATGAACTTGGGGCTTAATTTTCCTTTCTGATTGAAACGCATAACCCCCTTTGTAGGTGAAACTCTTAAGAACACTTTGTCACCAACTTTGAATTCCAATGGCCTTCTCTTCAAATCCGCGTAAGACTTTTGTCGATCCTGGGCCGCTTTCATCCTTTGCTGGATCATTCGAATCTGGTTTGTCGAGTCCTCGATCATTTGTGGTCCAAGAATGATCGTCTCGCTGATGTCGCTCCAACACAGTGGTGTCCTGCACTTCCTCCCATACAGTGCTTCGTAGGGTGCCATCCCTATGCTAGCATGGTAGCTGTTGTTATAAGAGAATTCGATAAGTGGTAACTTGTCCACCCATGAACCTCCAAAGTCCAGAATGCAAGCCCTTAGCATGTCCTCCAGTGTTTGAATCGTTCTCTCAGTCTGGCCATCCGTAGCTGGGTGAAATGCTGTGCTGAACCTAAGCTCAGTGCCCATGGCCTTTTGTAGCTCCTTCCAGAAATGAGATAAGAAGTTTGGATCTCTATCAGAAATTATCGAGCTAGGTACTCCATGTAGTCGTACTACATTCTTGATGTATGCGTCCGCCCTCTTTTCCATGTCCCATGTGTCCTTCATGGGGATGAATCTTGCCGTCTTGGTCAATCGATCGACTACCACCCAAATCTGGTTCAACCCATTAGTCGAAACAGGTAAGGCCGTGACAAAGTCCATTGAGATGGAATCCCATTTCCAAACCGGTATCTCCAATGGTTGCAACATTCCACCTGGTCTTTTGTGCTCGAACTTGACCTTCTGACACGTCAAACATCTAGATACAAAATCAGCTACTTCCTTCTTCATACCTTTCCACCAGAAGTTCTTCTTCAAATCCTTGTACAACTTGTCTCCTCCTGGATGTACCGAATAAGGCGTGTTATGAGCTTCCTTCATAATCTTCTCCTTTACCTCCGCGCATTTTATTGGTACACACCATCTTCCCTTGAATTTCACGCTTCCGTCTTCCTCCACTTTGAAATCGGGTGCTTCGCCTTTGTTGATCTTCTCCTTGATCTTTTGTAGGAAAGCGTCTTCTTTCTGTGCTTCTTTTATTTCTTCGAAGATGTCCGGTACTATCGTCATATTACACAACATGTTTGTTGTTCCCTTCGTGCAGACTTCAATCTCCAGTCTTCGAAACTCTTCGCAAAGCTTTGGTGGCAAAACCCACATTGCATTTACCGTGTGCTCCGTCTTTCGGCTCAATGCATCCGCTACTACGTTGGCTTTCCCTTCATGGTATTGGATCTTGATATCATAATCTTTCACCAATTCTAGCCACCTTCTTTGTCGCATATTCAGCTCCTTTTGAGTGAATATGTACTTTAGGCTTTTGTGATCGGTAAAGATCTTGCACGTCGTACCGTAAAGATAATGCCTCCATATCTTTAATGCAAATACTATGGCCGCCAACTCCAAATCGTGAGTGGGGTAATTCTCCTCGTAGGACTTTAGTTGCCTTGAAGCATACGCAATCACTTTGCCATCTTGCATCAAAACACATCCTAACCCGTGCTTAGACGCATCACTGTAGACTTCAAATTCTCCTCCTTCAGTAGGTAACGTTAGCACCGGTGCCGACGTTAACCTATCCTTTAGGGTTTGGAATGCTTCCTCACAATCCTTGTCCCATACGTACTTGCTTGTCTTCTTCATTAACGTTGTCATGGGTTTCGCGATCTTGGAGAAATCCTTCACGAATCGTCGATAGTAACCCGCCAATCCTAAGAAACTTCTTATCTCCGTTACGCTCTTTGGTGTGGGCCAGTCCTTTACCGCTGATATCTTTCCAGGGTCTACAGACACACCTTCTTTGGATATAATATGCCCTAGGAAAGGAACTCTATCCAACCAAAATTCACACTTCGACAACTTCCCATACAACTTCTCTTCCCTTAGGGTTTCTAACACCTCTCTCAAATGCTGTGCATGTTCTTCCTTCCCTTTCGAGTAGATTAGGATGTCATCGATGAAAACGACAACAAACTTATCTAGGTACTTCTGGAGAACGCGATTCATCAACTCCATGAATGCTGCTGGAGCATTAGTGAGACCGAATGGCATTACCGTAAACTCGTAGTGGCCATAGCGAGTTCGAAATGCCGTTTTAGGAATATCCTTTTCAGCTATCCTAAGCTGATGATATCCAGACCTTAAATCGATTTTCGAAAAGGTATCGGCTCCTTGTAGCTGGTCGAATAAGTCGTCGATCCTTGGAATTGGGTACTTATTCTTAACGGTTACTCCATTCAATTCACGGTAGTCAATGCAAAGTCTTAGGCTACCATCCTTCTTCTTCACGAACAAAACAGGTGCTCCCCATGGTGAAACACTAGGTCTAATGAAACCCTTGTCCAATAACTCCTTCAGTTGTTCCTGAAGCTCTTTTAACTCGGCTGGTGCCATCCTATATGGTGCCTTCGAGATTGGTCCAGTACCTGGTACTAAGTCTATCGCAAAGTCCACGGCTCTCTTAGGTGGCATTCCTGGAAGGTCTTCTGGGAAGACATCTGGGAATTCATTCACAATTGGGATATCCTCTAATTTCTCCCCTTCTTTCTCCTGATCATGGATCGTACAGAGGTATGCCCTATGCCCTTTCTTCACATCGGAGAGGATGGTTAAGGCTGACACAATTTGGATTTTGGGTTCTCTAGTTATACCCCTATAGGATAGACGTTCACCTTTCGGCCCACGAAACCTAACCTTTTGGGTGGCACACTCTATGGTTGCTTCGTATTTGCTAAGCCAATCCATACCTAAGATGACATCTAGGTTGCCGAGATCGAAAAGAATTAGATCAGAAGGTAGCTTGGCTCCTAAGATTTCTAGGTTGACTCCAGGGTACATGGTATTGCAGGGTGTGACTTCTCCAGTAGGGGTAGAGATTGAGATAGATATTGGGGTAGGATTTGGTAAGTCTAACTTCTTAGCAAAAGTAGATGATATGAAAGAAAATGTGGCTCCAGAATCAAATAACACAAAAGCAGGGGTAGAATGGATTAGGAATGTACCAGTCACCACGTTGGCCTGTGCTGCCTGAGTCTGATTCATCACATTGATAGCTCCAGCTGCGCTGCGTGCTGTGGCTGCGGATGCAGGTGTGCCTGCAACTGTGGTTGCTGAAGTAGCATTGTTGTTTCCTTGGGGTCGGTTGTTGTAACCATTTCCTCCCTGCCAGTTGTTACCTCGGTTATAGCCTCCTCCATTGTTGTTTCTGTTGCCAGCATTGTTGTTGTTTCCCCCATACTGATTTCCACGGTTGTTATTGCCTCCCTGATTATAACCGCTGTTATTCCCTCCGTAGTTGTTTCCTCCACGGTTGTATCCTCCATTTCCCCCTTGGCGGTTCACATTGTTTCCTCCATATCCTCCACCATTGTTATTCCCGAAGTTATTGAAGTTGTTGTTGTTGAAGCTTCCACCGCTGTTGTTCCCTGAGGGCCTTGAACGACATTCAAACCTTCGATGGCCTAGCTTACCACAATTGAGGCAGTTAACTTTGTTCCCCCGACAGTCCACTCCTGGATGGTTCATGCCGCATTGCTTGCAGTTGTAGATTCGTACCTGGCCTTGGTTTCCAAATTGATTGGTGGGGGCTGGGTTGGGACGAAACCTTTTATCTCCGCTATTGTTTCCTGAACCACGATTCTGGAAACCTGTCCCTGCCAGTGCCTCAGACTTCCTCTTCTTAATTTCTTCATTATTCTCATCAATCAAATTCTGGGCGTCTTGAGCTGCCCCATAAGCGTCCATAAGTGTGTCAAATCGAGTTGCAATCAAAGCCATTCGGAGTTGAAAGTTTAAACCTCCTATAAACCTCTTGATCTTCTTTGCCTCAGTCGGCACCAGTTCCCTTCCAAACCTCATCAACTCCATGTACTTTTGATGATAATCATAAGGGTTGTCACTTCCCTGTTTCAAGTTCATGAATTCCTTGAACTTCCTATCCTTGACATGTTCAGGATAGAAACGTTCTCGTAGCGCTGCTTTCAGCTGTTCCCAGCCAAATCCCTGCTGGGCGAGAAGTTCTTCTCCCTTGGCTGACCACCAGTTGTCAGCCTCCTTCTTGAAGTAGTAGAGGGCTACTTCGACACGCTGATCTTCAGGGCAGCGCGCAGATACTAGGACTTTTCCAAAGTCCCTAATCCAGTTTTCCAAGGTGGTGGGGTCATCCGTCCCATAAAAGAAGTCAGGGCGGAGTTCAGCTACCCTACTCATAACATTCCCCCCTCCGTTGTGGGTATTTTGTAGAATTTGGGTGAGAGCTAGAGTTGCCTGACGCATCTCCTGAAATTCAATGGGGTCCACAGGTGGAACTTGGCCGCCATGGGTTTGCTGACCTCCCTGGTTCATTGTTCCTACTTCTCTTGCACGTCTCCTGGTATAATATTGCATTGTACCTTTGTTTAAATATATAACCTTACTTAATATAGGTCGGAAGGAATTATACTTCTAGTTCACATACATGCAGCCTATAAGTTTCAAAATTTAAGCATATATTTATCCATCCATCAAATAATCCATATAAACATTTAAATGGTAAGGAACTACTCAATTCTATAAAGTAAATAGTAACTCCTAAAGTAAGCTAAACGTTCGCTCTCGTGATAAAAGAAATGCAGTAGATGACAATCCTAAGGGTGGGATGGGTGTGGAACTACTCGTCGTCATCAGTGGGGAGCATGAGCTCGCTATCAGCAGCGTCGATCTAATCTCTTTCGCCTCATTGTTTCCTTCATGTTCCTTCTCGTCAATCTCATCGATCTCATCCATATCGGCGTCCCAGTCTATAAGCTCCTCCTATGCGTCCTCATCTTGGTTTTCAACTTGGTCTTGCCCATATCCTTGGTCCTCGTCCATGTTCAGAAAGAAGAGAAAAGGAGTCTCGGAAGTGTACTAGACCGCGTATACACTCATAATCTCAACGGAACTAATTTCAAATAATATAAGTTATCAAGAAATCACATGCGTAGAACAATTATCCAGTAATGACACACATTGAGGTATACATGTAGCACATAACGAATTTCACATCCAAGTAGCAAAGGAATCACAAATAACAAGAAACCCTATTGTACTATCCCACAACCCCGGCTTGTTCAAATTTTTATTTCCGGTTTTAGTTATCCTATATCCGTTTTAAATTTTTGAAAAGCTTCCAGTTATTTTGAATCTTTATTTAATGGAAATCGAGAAGTCGTACTAGCGTTGGAACCGTCGGCTCTGATACCAACTGAAACAACCCGGAACCTACGGTTCCTTGCTAGTACAACTTAACGATATCCAAGAGTGCTTTATTAACATAAAAGTAAAGGAGAAACCCTCCTTACAAAGTTTTTAAAAAAAGAAACAACGATGACAAAGTTTAAATTCTCAAAGTTCAACTAAAAGTTAACAAATTAACTAGGTGATTCCTAGCTTCTTATTCGCCTTCAATTGCGTGAGCGCGTTCCCCCACCTTTATTCATAACCTGCGGGTTTTCAAATGGCAAAAGCCGACGCAGGAAAACATTTGTCAGTGAAAACTGAGTAAGAAAATACCACAATATGTAAAACAGAGTTTTTGGCTGAAATAATGAAAAGAATGTAACTGAAGAGATTCCACATTTAGATTATTAGTTGAGCTGAGGCGTATTAGAGCCCAGCGGGTAACGATTGCCCACAGAGAGGTCACGATGCAATAATATCATCACACAGGTACCTCTTGGGATATCACAGTCCATCCCAATTCACCCAGGGCGTTTGTAGGTAGCCCGACACTACCCCGCCCATCACATAGCTAAAGGACCTTAAGTGTCGACACCCCTATACAGTTGTGACCCACACATGCATAGGTAGTACTCTATAGCTTTCACAATTAATAAGAGGGTACAATGCCCTAGGGAAATCACACATAGGTGTTCCCGGCCGTTGGCCTTCACACACATCCTCTGTACATCGCCCCATATCATTTATCGTTCATTTAAATTTCACAAGATCATTTTATAAACATCGGTTCGAAATTCAGAAGTAACCACATATCTTTCAAAAGAATATTTGCAATAGAGATTCTCAAATTTCAAGACTTTAAACCGTTGTTTGAAACACAAGTACACACGCCAAGAAACATTTTGATAGTTAAAGTATTGTGCGCATAAACTTACCTGGAAATGAGGTGAGAACTTCACACTCACAAGCTAGCACTGAACTAGGAGTAGGGGTCCTCGATGAACTCGCCTCCTACGAACTCGGTATCTACAATAATCACATAATCCTATATTAACACATATACATCACACAACAAATTGCAATTAAATTGTCCTATATGAAATGCAAGTGAAATCCCCAATTAATTCCCCAAACAAAATATATTACACTAGCTATAATTTTACGTTTAGAATATAAATTAAAATGAGAAAAATAGTGACTTATAATTATAAAAGTAATAATTTAGGTAAAGAAAACTTTATTAGATGTTCTAGAATTTTTATTTAAATTACTAAGGTGAAATTATATACACAAAGATAGCTATATAAATTTTAAAGTTTAGATAAATGAAAATGGGAGCTTAAACTAAAGCTAAAGCTTAACTAATCTTATTATAAATTTATTTAAACGAAAATTATGTTATAAGTGAAAATAATTTATTTCGCGATAAAATCGAAAACATTACTATTTAGTTGTTTAAGAAAAATATAGTATAAATAATATACACTTGTAAAATACTATTTTAATTTGATTATAAAGTTGCATATTTATTTTTTTTTTTTTGAAGGATAATTAACTTACAATTGATAAAATATATATACAAATAAGAAATACTAATTTATATTATGATGAAGAATAACTTAAATTACAATTTGTTGATATACAAACAGCCCCTAAACAGTTTTGCTTCATACAAAAGCCTACCCCCAATTTTGTAAAAAGACACTTTCACATCCCCCCTTTTTACACCCACATAACAGATCCTCTTCTTCCCCAAACACTACTGTAGCTATTCTACCTTCACCCATAACAAATCTTCAAATCACAAACAACCAATTTCATTGCTAAAGGGTAGAAAAAGAGTTGAGATTGGAATGAAATCAAAACAGGGGTTTTTTTTACCGATTGAAAAGAAAGCCCGAAGAAGAAGGCAGCGGCGGTGGTGGGTTCCTGCCGCTGCTTGGGGTTCGCCGGGACAGAGAGGCGAGCGGACGGTGGTGGTGATGGCGGCGAAACGGAGGGAGGACGACGCCGGGTGGTTCGGCGACGCAGAGGGGCGACGGAGTGGCGACGGGCGGCGGGCGGTTCGGCGACGGCGTCGGGCGGTTCTGGGCTTCGGCCTGGGTCTTTGCTCGGCGCCAACAGAGAGCAGAGGGAGAGATGGAGAGGGAGACAGAGGGGAGTGAGAGGGATAGCGAGAGAGGAAGAGACAGGGGCGAGCGAGAGAGAAAGAGGGTGAGAGAGGGGTTGAGATTTGGGTGTACTGTAAACCCAATCGAAAAAAAAATGGATGGTCAATCAGTGAAATTGATGCAAGATTTCATCTTTGACTTTGATTGGCGGAAATTATGGCGGGGATTAGGAGAGGGGAGGTCAAAATATTGGCTCTTGCCATGGTGGTCGCCGGATTTTCAGGAGCAGAAATTTCTCCTGTAAAAATGGAGATGATGTAGAGGATGAAGGGAGGAAGGTTAGGGTGTGGCGGGCACACGGTGTGACGCGGTGGTTGGTTACGTAAAAGTTATTAAAAGACACGTTTTGGTCACGCTACAACGTTACACGACCCACCACACTTCACCCACTAATTTACACCCAACTAACTATAAAAAAATTACATCTTAAAAAAATATAGAAGAAAACTTTTGATAAAAATATAAATAATAATAATAATAATGATAACAATAATAATAATAATAATAATAAAAACAACTTTTAGTGAACGAAAACAACTTTTGTAACTTCAAATAAGGCCCGAAAAATTCGTTAAACTCCCTAAAATACCCCCTAAAATATCGGGGTATTACACTGGACACGAGCATCACCATGCATCGGTTGGACGTGATTCCAGGATCCAAGCCGGTAAAGCAGAGCACAAGAAGCTTTAGGCCGGAGCTCAACGTGAAGATTAAGAAGGAGATTGTCAAACTCCTGGATGCCAAATTCATAGAGCCAAATCACCATCTCGAATGGCTGGCCAACATTGTGCCAGTGGTAAAGAAGAATGGGCAGCTTCGTATTTGCGTGAATTTCCGGGATCTCAATCGTTTCTGCCCTAAGGACGATTTTCCGCTTCCCAACATCGATTTTACTTATTGATTCGACAGCGGGTCATCGCATGTTCAGCTTCATGGACGGCTTCAGTGGATACAATCAGATCAAGATGGACCCCGAAGATGCACGGAAAACCGCATTCATCACCCCGGTGGGAGTATTCAACTATACGGTGATGCCTTTTGGCCTAAAAACGCAGGTGCAACCTATCAGCGGGCCATGATGGCCCTGTTCCACGACATGATGCACAAAGAAGTGGAATTCTATGTGGATGACCTAGTTGTCAAATCCAAGGAAGAGGCAGACCATATGGCGGATTTGCGAAAAGTGTTTAACAGATGCAGACGCTTTCAATTGAAGATGAACCCCATGAAGTGCGCGTTCGGGGTAACATCAGGGAAGTTCTTGGTATGTGTGGTACATCGCCAAGGAATCGAGCCGGATCCTGCGAAAGTATCAGCCATTACTGGTATGACTCCGCCGCACAACCAGAGTGCCTTGAAAATCTTCTTGGGAAAGCTATCCTATCTGCGAAGATTCATCCCAGCGATCGCCGAAATCACCTTCTGTTTCAGTGATCTTCTCAAGAAAGATGCTATATACAACTGGACTGCGGAACACGAAGCTGCGTTCGGGAAATTAAAGGAGCTGCTGACATCTTCAAAAGTAATGATCGCACCTCAGCTCGGATCACCACTCTTGTTGTATCTGACGTCAACAAGGAGATCTATAGGAGCTCTCCTCGCTCAGGAGTATGAGGGTCAATAAAGGCCCATCTACTACATCTCCCGCATCGTGCAGCCCGCAGAATCAAGGTACACGGACATCGAACGTCATTGCCTTGATTTATTCTTCGTGATAGAGAAGTTGAGACACTATTTTGCTTCGCACAACGTAGTGGTGGTCACAAAGAGCGATCCCATACGATATCTTCTGACTCACACCACTCCTGGGGGAAGATTGGTAAAGTGGTATATGACCATTTCCCAATATGACATCACATGCGTTCGGCCGCGGGCGATCAAATCGCAGGCGGTAGCGAATTTGCTGGCGCAGTTCCCCGATAACAGTCATGAGCCCGTGATTGAAGAAGAATTGGAGGGACATGAAATCTACGCAGTTGAGTTGCCTTACTGGACGCTTCAATTCGACGGCTCGTCAACAAGGAAAGGTGGAGGCATCGGGATAGTCTTGACCAAACCAGATGGGGAAGTCATACAGATGTCCGCAAAGCTTGACTTCGCAGTTACCAACAACGTAGCAGAGTATGAAGCTCTCATCGCAGGACTCCGCGCGGAAAAGGCCTTGGAAGTAAGCAACTTGACGGTTATTGGGGACACCAAGCTAATCGTCAAACAAGCCTCGGGCGAGTATGGTTTGAGGGAAATAAACTTATTTCCCTACCGGACCCTAGTGCAGAAATTGGTGCAACAGTTCTGCGACGTTAGATACGAGCACAAACCTCGAGCGGACAATAGGCATGATGACGCTTTAGCTACCTTGGGATCCAAGGTCAGTACGGACAAATGTCCCGCAAGGATCTTGATTGAAGTGAGAACATCCTTGGCGTTGACAGAAGACACGTGCGATGATGAATGCATGGACGATACGAACTGGAGAAGGTCAATCTTACGGGCCATCGCAGAAGGCACGAGCAGCGAGAACTGGGCATCCACAAAGGGGTATTGCATACATGACAACATCCTTTATTACAAGGGCCCCGGCGGAATACTTATGCGATGCGTCTCCGAGCAAGAGGGACAACTGCTGTTAGAAAAGATTCACCAACATGCTTGCGGAGAAAGTGAGGTGTCAATCTATCGGAAAGCCCAGAGGTATGGCATTCATTGGTCGGACATGTCAACGGCCGCAGCATTGATTCAAGGAAAGTGCGAGAGTTGCGCACTGAACAAGGACTCTTTACTCATTGCTCTGACCGACGATGATGCGGATTGGAGGAAACCACTCTTTGATTTTCTTACCCAGGGTACTGTACCCGAGTCGAGAAAAGAAGCCGAGAAACTAAAGAGGAAAGCAGCCCGATATGTGGTGCAAGAAAATCTGCTTTGGCGAAGGGGCCATGAAGGTAACTTGCTGCGATGCCTAGACAGCAAAGAAGCACAAGAAGTGATGGACCTTTCTCATCAGGTGGAACATCAGGGAGGTGCGAAATTATGCAGACAACTCCTCTCAATTGGATATTTCTGGCCCACTATGGAGGCTGATTGCCGCACCAAAGTAAGACGCTGCCAGGAGTGTCAATTCAAGGGTAATCTAGTGCACGCCCCTGCCGTAGATCTACATGCATTGGGAACACCATGGCCGTTTCACACATGGGCTCTGGATTTCATCGGTCCCATTCGACCGACCTCGCACGGGAATCACTTCATTCTTACCGCGACCGAGTTGTTCACCAAATGGGTAGAAGCAATACCACTGAAGACAGCAAATGCGCTAGCCGTGGTCCATTTCATCCAAGAAAACATCATATGCAGGTTCGGAATTCCCAACACCATCCTTTCAGATAATGGCACTCCTTTTGTCAATCGCCAGGTGGCTGCAAAGCTAGCATAATACAACATCAGGCAGATATGCTCCACCCCATACTACCCGAAGGGGAATGGGCAAGCAGAAGCAACCAACAAAACGTTGTTGAGAATTTTGAGCAAGATGGTCGCAGATGACCACAAAAAGTGGGCTGATTCTTTGAGCATAGCCCTGTGGGCTTATCGGACTTCTCCAAGGACACCCACAGGGGTCTCACCATTCCTTTTATGCTATGGAGCTGAGGTCGTGGTACCTGCGGAAGTAAAGGTTAGCTCCGCAAGGTTGGCTTTTCACGCGTTATATGACAACTAACGCGATCATGACTTAGTCCTGCTAGAAGAGAAGCGGGAGCAAGCTAAAAGGACTAACAAACGATACCAAGAAAGGATCGCTCGTGCATACAACAAAACAGTCCAACGTCGAAATTTCGCAGTTGGAGATTTGGTCTTACGCGCGTCTGACCATTGCATGCGAGAGGCAGCTCATCCAAAAATTCGCAGCCAATTGGGAAGGACCCTTTGAAGTCACGGAAGTCTTTGACAGTGGCTACTGCAGCATACGGAGGTTACATGGAACGACCTCAGCCCCAAGCTCAGTCAACATGCGCTGGATTAAGAAGTATTATCCTTAACTTCTCTCGTTATATGCGTTATATTACAACGTTTGCTTTATGCTCTGTATTGCCATGATTCGCATATCTTCTCTCCCATATGAGAGAATTGTAATCTCATCTCTCCCATACGAGAGTTTTATAATAAAAAGACTTCTCCCAAATGAGAAGAACTTTATGCTTCTAGCTGTCTTTATTGCTCTATTTAGTTCATTATTACTGTTAGCGAAAGCCTATCCGCCATGGTAGCAACCCGTGCGAATACGATCTTAAGTGATCTTCTAAAAGCCTATCCGCCGTGATAGCAGCCCATGCAAATATGATCTTAACTGATCTTTTAAGCCTATCTGCCACGATAGCAGCCCATGCAAATACGATCTTAACTGAACTTTTAAGCCTATCTGCCACGATAGCAGCCCATGCAAATACGATCTTAACTGATCTTTTAAGCCTATCTGCCATGATAGCAGCCCATGCGAATACGATCTTAAGTGATCTTTTAAGCCTATTTGCCACGATAGCAGCCCATGCGAATACGATCTTAAGTGATCTTTTAAGCCTATCTGCTACAATAGCAGCTCATGCGACTATGATCTTAATTGATCTTTTAAGCCTATCTGCAACGATAGCAGCCTATGCGAATATGATCTCAAATGATCTTTCAAAGCCTATCTGCCACGATAGCAACACTATACAAATGCGATCTTAAAATGATTCTTAAGTCTATCCGCCATGATAGCAACATTATGCAAATTGATCTTAAGTGATCTACAAAAGTCTATCTGATGAGATAGCATCTGCACTTGAATCTGAAGTAAATCGCAAGCCTATCCGCCAAGGTAGCAAAGCTGCGCAAATGCGATCTCGAACGATCTAAAAACATATCTGCGAATCTATTCGACAGATAGCCAATCATAGCAACAATGTAAAGTGTGAACATAACACTACAAAAGGCGGAATTTGCCAATACGCATGCGAAATCGTAGTTTGTTCTAACAAGACAGCAAATCATACAAAGCGATTTATCATTATGAGTCAAAATGACTTACAATTTATCTATCTAGATAACAACTTACAAGCGAAAAAGCTCAAATCAAGCTAGCTACGCAGCCAACATGGCTTACAATGCATCTAAATGGTAACTTACAAACAGAAGTTACACATCGCGGGAATCCTAACTGGAAAAGGATCGACCTAACGATCCTAGCAGAAGCTATGCAATACAAAGATCTGCGACCAAAGATCTGTAGCAAGTAGGGTGTTCCTGCGGGAAGAACAGCCCGCAGCCCGCCATGCCTACAAGACATATGCGATGCTATGTTTGAGATCCCAGGATCTGACAAGGCCATTCTTTGGTCTTACACCCAAGAGACATGCCTGAGGAACCACCTGTTCCGGCGAATGCGGCTGTGCAAGACAGGGGAGCAGTCACTCCTCTGGCAATGGGCTCCTTGTCCACGAAGACGAGCACAATGGCTCGCCACCCTGAGCCCACGAACGTGGTGGCGAATGATCAACCTCCGGGCATGCTGGAGGAGAATCCCGCCGTTCATTACGAGTTGGTAGCAAGGTCAGTACGGCGCTGCACCTCACCGGGAGGTGGCCGGAAACACGACCTGCAAGCATAATAGACGAAGAAAATTCTTCGAGCAAACATGAGGTATTATCTGCATTTTCTTTATGATGGTTATAAAT
This sequence comes from Linanthus parryae, assembly GCA_023055425.1. Classification (NCBI taxonomy): domain Eukaryota; kingdom Viridiplantae; phylum Streptophyta; class Magnoliopsida; order Ericales; family Polemoniaceae; genus Linanthus; species Linanthus parryae. The sequence continues at coordinate 39,060,951 of JALGPY010000001.1, read as the reverse complement.
ATCAATAAGCCTTACGAAGCAGATCTCGGAAACTATTTCTATAGCACAAAGCACAAACTCAGGTTTCACAACTTGAAGCTGCCATGAATCAACGAAAAACAAGCGTTGAAGCCGGCGGTCGTAAGGACTCACGGCAAGCCACATTGTGGGATAAAGAACCCAAATAGAAAGAGGCAGGGTTTATATAGACCTTGTGGAGACTCTTCAGTTACCAAGATGAGTCAGCACAATTTGAAAAGAGGGTAAGGATCAATCACTTACGCCTTGAAAAGAGGTAGCAATCAATTACCCTACTAAAGGCTACGAAGATTCGGTTGCGTATCCTAATTAATGATGGATAGTCATGATACGGATGGACTTACCAAGGAAGGCGTGCTTATCTAATGAGCAATTAGCGCAAAAATCAAGGCAAAGTATCGATTGCTGACGTCATAAATTGATATGCACAGAGATATTCAAGCAAATCCCGAAAAGGGCAAAACGGGCATTTCAATTCTTTTTGAAAAAAAGGAGGGGGGGGGGAGAAACCCTAGAAACATTACAGTAATGTTTCAACTACTTATTTGCTACTTTTCAAAACAAGCCCTTGATCAAGGAGTCGTTAGGAGTAAACTGACGGCTCAGATTTTCCACTTGCTCCACTTCTTGCTTCAATTGCTTGCATTTGGCGTTCATCTCATGAAAGAGCTTCACAGCCTCTTCAACCTTTTGCCTTTGCTGCTCTACCTTCTGCTTCTCAGCTGCGAGGTTTTGGTAGCCGCGTTTCAAAGTCACGGCCGCGCGAATTAGGGTGACTCTTTTGACAAGAAACCCAAAGCCCAGCTTACCTTGAACTTTGGCGAGAAGGTTTTGGCACATGCCAAAAAGCAATTCCGCGCTCTGAGGAGAAATGGTCGCAGGTGTGGCCGCGGACAGCTGCTCTAAAATCCAGACGGCTTCAGTCAGAAACAGCCTTCTATCGAAGGGGCTTATCTCCAGAGACCTCGCAAACGATTGGGGGTAGGAGAGGCGCATGCGAACTAGCCAGTCCATGTCAGCTTGCTTCAACCCTAAAGCAATGTTGAATTCAAGATTAGATTGTCAAACTCGCAAGTGAAGAATGCAAGATGCGAACAGCAAACCACGACATACCGGTTCCTTCAAGGATCTGGCGCAGAGAAGGAATGCGCATTGCTGGGGCAGTTGAAGACTGTCCTCGCTCCATCGCCCTTCTATCAGCTGCGAGCTCTAACTCCTCGTAGTCGGGGGAAGAGTATAAGCCGCACCAGGTGCGATTGCAGCCCCGACCTGCGAACCCCAAAAGTTCCACGCAGGAAGAGGTGCCGCAGGCTCAGTCATTGCCGGAGGCATGACGGCAGCAGAAGTTGCAGCTTGATGAGGGATAACTTCAGGTGCGATAGCATCAGCAGCGTTCGTTCCTATTTCCTCAGCACCAGCATGGGCATCTTCCTCCATCAACACGGTGTCAGCTCCGGCATCATCAGAAATTTCAATGACGTCCTCGAAGGGCTCTCCTGCATATTCAGCAGCTGCGACGGGCTTCTCAGTATGAGAACTCGGCACCGGGACATTGGATGCAGAAGGTTGACTTCTTTGCTCCAACACGGCTTCATCAGCATTACCTGCGATACAAAATACGATGGTGTGAGGTAACTTGTATCGTATATTATTTTATTATCTTTGGTAAGCTAAGAGCGAGCACCTCCACGCGAAGGTGGGATCGCAGCGTCCTCGTCATATGCTAAGGACGTGGAGCTTTGCCCCATTAATGTATCTTCATTAAGCACGTCTTTAAGGTGAGCATGACCTGGGGCGCGAAGAAACCAGTCATGATTATGTTTGGGTTGCTAAGCCAAGTTCACACATATTGCTCAAATGATTACCTGAAGGTTCACCGCACTTGCCTACTAGCCAACGGCGAATGTCAGCTTTTGACACACCGTGCTTTAGCGCACCGACAATAACATCTCGGTAAGTTACTGCGAGATTAAAAATATCACCTTCATTACCGCCTGCGATTTCTTCGAAGTCCGCCTGAGCTCGCTCTAGAGCTGCTGCATCTTCCTCTGGAGCCGCATCCTCCTCGTCAACTTGAGGAGCCACCTCTTCTGGAAGCACATCTTCTCTGTCAGTGGGACGCACTAGGTCGTCGACGTGTTGTTCTTCTAGGCTCCTCTGCTTCACGCGTTCGAGCTCCTCTTCTTCTCGCTTCCTTCTTCTTTCAGCAGCCTCCGCGGCTGTTCTCCTGGACTCGGAAAGAATGTCCTCGCTTATGGTTTCATCAGAAACGCCAGAATGAGAACCTCTCTTCTGCTTCTTGGCCAAGAGGCCACCGATGGTCTCATCATCATCATCTTCTAAGAAACAATTCGTTCAGATAAAATTGCAAAAGAGTTAAGGTAATGAGAAGAGAAGCACGATTGAGATACCTCCTGAGTCTTCCTCTTGTATCTCATCTCTCTCTCTCTGTCGCTGAAATCTTCAATTCTTTCTTCTTCTTCATCTCCTTCTCTTGTTTTTCTTCTCTCCTCTTCTTCCTCCTGGCCAAACGGAACAAAGGTCTCCACTGCGAGCTCCTTCCGCACTTTACCGGTCATGCGACCTTTACCTTTATCCCTGACAGTAAGGGATCTCGCAGGAGGGGAAGTTGGAGCGCTCCTAGGGGAAGAGATTGTGATTCCTCTCTGTCTGGGCCTTTTCGCTCTCGGAGCAGCAGTTGCTGGGGGAGACAGATCATTCCTGGGAGGAGACAAGGCTGGAGTATTGTCTATCAGCGAATCAGCAAAAGCATTCATGATCTCGCGAATTTTGGTCTCAACCGCGGGATCCATCTTCGATGCCAGCCGAACTGGTTGTCCTTGCCTTCTTGCAGTAACAATGGTGGTGACCAGCGATTTGGAACGCTCACCAGATGCAAACCTCCTCACATGGCACTACAACAGAAAGTGAAGCATGAAGCTTTTGACATAGTGGAATAAGGAAACTCAGCGCATGCAAGAGAAATTGCTTACCTTAGCAAAAGTTTCGCTATATCTGATGACATGCGAATCACCTTTCCTAACCGCGACTATCTTTTCATCCAGAATGATGGAGGGACACAGGTGATTCTCGCGATCCAGCAACGAATAGCAACCATATTCAGACTCGTCCAGGCTACAATTGGGACGAAAAGGGAAAGAATTCCTTTTGATCACAGGAGCTCTACTTGGCTGGGGGACCGACTGCGTCTCAAACCTCGTTTGCTGGGCGTTCCAGTAAGCGATCCTGTTTCTGGAATAGCCACCTTCACGGTTACCTGGAGGTTGCTCGAAGGGAAGATTGCTCATTAAGATTGTTTTACACTCCCTAGACAATAACCGCTTGTAGCAGCCTCTGATGATAGACTGTGGCCAGATTGAGGGTGCCACTGCATCAAAGCCAAACTGGGGAGACACGCGAGTGGGATCGACATCCACGGTAATCCTATCGTACCTAGGTGCGAGCTCACGTACATGCTCTGCAAGGGCAGGAAGGGAACCTCACAGACACCAGCGAAAGAATTCGCGATAGCGCTCGTGGAAATGCTCCCCGCTCTCGAAAAGGAGCTCTTCTGAGAAAGCAACAGCCTTGGAGGGATACAGTTTTGGGAACCATCGAACATTCTCAACGCGCATGGCGTAAGGCCTAGCTATAAACTCTTCCCGATTGTCGCATACCAGGCTCCAAACGCACTTGGGAAAGTTAGTTCCAAACCACCTCGCAGCCCTGCCACTGTTACGCTCCTCCTCCGTACCTGGGGGACACCATTTCCTGGGCTTAGAAGCGACTGGGGCATAAGAGGGCCATCGCTCGAAGACCCACATTGTCAAGAAAGCAATGTTAATGTAAGTCAGTACATCGAGGCGACCACGCGATTCCTTCATTGCAACAACTAGTTGATCCAACCTGTGGTACAGCGTGCCCAAGACTAAGGGTCCAAGTGCGACTTTCTGGCCAAGGGCCAATTTCATGGCAAGAGGCAGAACATGGTAAAAGACCCCATCATGCGGGTGACCATCTATTAGGTACCTCGACAATCAGGCACAGAGGAAGGCGCATAGGGTCAAGTGATAACCCTTGCCATTCACATATTTTTTAGCCTTCGGGTTTTGGCTCAGAAGCTTCTTGGTGATACTACTGTTCGCATAATCACGGAAAAAGTATTGCACCCAATTGTTCCAAGTATTCTTCGCAGAAGTGTCAACCAACTGCCAATCAGGAAGGACTTCTGTAGGAGTCCACCGGGTGGAAATTTTCTTCACTTCTGACAAGCACTCCTCCATCTGCTTGTACAGAGCGATCTCCGCATCCGTTCTCAAGGGACTCAAAGGATCCACCTCGCCCACGGGAGACAGATCATACAGCATGTGCACATCTTCGAGCGTGGGAGCAGCCTCGAACTCAGCAAAATGGAACGTGTGAGTCGCAGGCGAGTAACGAGAAAGAAGGTTTAGAAGCATGGACTGATCCAGCTTCACGGCAGCACCCTTTATAGCACGAACAGCGAAGTATATTCCGGCATCGTTTAAAGTAACGACATGATTGGTCAACACATGGTCAATCCACTCATCCATGAAGTCCAATTTCTGAACAATGCTTGAGTAGAAATCGCAGTGTATGGGAAGTACCCATTTTCGACTCCTAATCGAACCACATCTTCGGAATCGATCAATTCGAGCAACGCCGAGTTAACTGGAGGGGTTAACGTTTGCAATTCTTCACCGGAGACAGGGATTGGCAATTTCTTCGCATTAACCCTAGCATGATAAAAGTATTTGCCGCCCAGATAGGGGGCATTTCGCCATAAAGTCCGGGGAAGATCAGGTATTTCTTCGATCTCCTTAATGGGTTTGGTTCCTTTTGTATTTGCCATTCCTGCAGAAAAGCAAGAAAAAAAAGGGGGAGAAATACACATACTTTAGTTCGAAGTTCGAATTTCAAAATTCAGCTCTAAGCATACGAGGGTTTATTGGAAGAAAGATGAACAGTCCAGTGGCAATTTTCAAAGATAGAAGATTGGAATTGTTTACATTATCAGGGATTTCAGAAACCCTACATTCAAGATCCTTATCATCTGGGGATTAAATCGAAATTGGATTCAAAGATCGAGAACTTCTTCATAAGTTGCAGTGGATAATATGTTACGGGTTTGCAGATTCAACACAGTTCAAAGCATATATCAGTATATTAAACACAATTGAACAAGGCCAACCTTGTTTTGGTAAAGCTTGCTTGGATGCATACAATTGAAGAAGACGATTGACAAGAGAGAACTGGTGATTGATTATCTGAATCTGCTCTTGAAGGCTTCCGGTTATCATTCACTTTAAGAGAAAGAAGTGATGCTTTGCAACAATGGAGAGTACAGAGTATTTATCCAAAAACAATGAAAGGTTGCGCCCTTTCAGTAGTCGAATCGCAACCGTCACCGTCGAATCGCGCAATCACAGGACAAGCTGACGTCACGCCTAAAACCCTATAGGCCAGACGGCACGACTCTAGGGGTTTTAGGTCATAGTGGCACGCACGGGGGCTGAACATGCATACATTTGAATTGGTGCGTGGCAGCGACGCGTGCGTTGGTTCCTGCGCATGGAAGCCTATCCGGCTGAGAGTCTTCACGCGCAGAAAGAGGGCAAATGTAGATAGTGCTTTCTCAGCAGACAGATCTTGGCCACGTGGCAATCATCCAGCACACCATATTGTGCTCCACACACACTGGATCACCATCCGCGCTGATCCATGTGGGGGCTGCGAGACAGGGCCCTCGCATACCACTGCACGGGACTTGTAGGGACTTAGTGGTTTGGAGGCTAGAGTAAGTCCTGTCGCGTGCGAGCCAAGCCCGCGCGCGACCTTTAGTAACTGCTTTTGAGAGATTTATGGCACGAGCTCCATAAACCCGGTCAATCCGGTCAAACCCGGTCAACCCCATAACGGTTCCGGTATTCGCGCATAACGTGCTGTAACGGTCCCTATATACGCGGACGAACGTGCCGTTGTGGTTAAGCTAATTAAGCCGCCATTGATGGGCGCATTAACCACACTACAACGGTCACATTCTCCGTTATATATAGGACGTTAACCTTTCCATACAAAGGAGAACACATCAGACATACGTGGAAGCTCTGTCAAACCCCTGTCTCTCTCTCAGACATTACTACTGCCTTTCTCTCTCCCTACACACAACCCAACTTTTCCTGTGCCATTTCCGATCCTCTGCTCTCGGTGTACACAGAGTGCTCCCCGCCGGATTCTCTTGTGCACATGTATTAATTAGAAGGACTAATTAATGAAAAGGATCAAAACCAAGGTTTTCAGGATCGCAATCCTACGTAGGATTGTGGAGTGTCCCACCGGATCGAGGATCGGATCGGATCGTAAGATCCTACTAAAACTATAATTTTATTGGTTTAATTACTTAAAATCTTATACTAGTAAAATTTTCATCAATAACTCTATTAAAAGGTCAAAATTGTATATTTCTATATGACAAGGGTTATATTGTCAATAAAGAAAGTATATTCTGACAAAATTTTAAAGTAAAAAAAAAATATGATAAGAAAAAATAAATATAAAACAAAACGATAAGAAATAAGTGAATAAAAACAGATATTTAAAAAAATGTTGATGAAAACAGAACATAAGAAGAAAAGAACAGTTGGTGATGTGGTCTATGTCGATTCTCTCTCTCTTCTCTCTCACCCTCTCTCCCGTTCCCTCTTGGAGTCTCAGTCGACTCTCTCTCTCTCTCTCTCTGCAAGGTTCTCTGTCGACTCTCTCTCTACAAGGTAAGACTCTCTCTGACCTTTTCTTCCACTCTTCTCTTCTGATCGGATCTGGTGATGGGTTTAGTTCCAAGTTCCAACAATTGGTGATGTGGTTTGGGTGGTGACGGAGGTTGCGAAGCTCGCTGGAGGTCCGTCGGAGGACAATGACGCTCGCCGCAGGTCCGTGGTCGGCTTCGTCAACATCAATCGGCGGGATCAATGGGTCGTTTGATTCTACCGACTCTACGAGTTTGGACGCGATCCCACCGAAAAACGATTTTCCGACCGATCCGAGTCGCTGCTTCTCCTCTGGGTCGTGGAATCGTACGATCCTACGAGTTGGATCGCAATTTTAACAACTATGATCAAAAGGCAACCACAAGCAAAGTTAATGAGACTATTTGCAAGTTGGACTAATCCGTGTATGGACGGGATTAGTATTGGGGCAAATATGTAGTTAATAGGGAGTTATTAACTATATAAAGGCAATCATAGCTTTATTATTTCACAAGAGTCATTATTGTGAGAAATAACAAAGCAAGGAGAGCAAGACAGAGAGGGTCGAACCCTACCCGTCCCCCCCTTGGTGTCGTCGGCCATTAGAGAAGCGCGACTCTTGGTGCTTCGATTTGCGTGATCTTTTCTACCCTCTTCTTCCCGTTGCTAGCACAAAGACGTGAAGGATATTCCAGCACAATCCTAGGTGTGTATACTCCTAGAGACGTGGACATCATTTTGCGTATTGTGATCACTCAGACAAACAAGGTACACAATTGTTTATCCCTTATCTTGAAGTATTGACTGCTCCAGACTGATCTAGTGAAGCTTTGAATTGATTTTTGGTACTGTTCATTTGGTATCCATTTTACCAAATGAACAGTAACCAGGTTGATAGCAGTAGCCGTTGGATCAACTCTCAAGTGGAGAAGATGCCGTTCGATCATAACATTTAGATGGTTTAAACGTTCATTAGTGGAACGTTGTCGTTTTACTATAAGCTGTGTTAGTTATCTTCTCTTCTTCCTATTGGTCCGTGTTAGCTGGAAAAGGTGTCGTGGCAGCACCTGATTGGCTGCCACACGAGGACTGTTATTAGCAACTTTTCCTTTTTTACATTTTGGCCACATTACTCTTAGTATTTGTAATTCCTCTCTTGTGAGGAATATAAACTCTAGATCTGTATCTCATTTCCTTTTATGAATAGATTTGATGCTTTCATCATCTTTCTCTCTTTCCATTTCTGTTTTTCCATCTTTTTCAATATGGTATCAGAGCCTGGTTCGTTCCTGATCTTCGTTTACAAAGGCTAGGGTTGTGTTTTCACGCCGATCTAGTCTCTGTTTTTGAAATTTTTCAAAATGGTGCTTCCGGAAGAAGCCGATGTATCATCGTCCCGAGGAACAGGTGATAGGCTTCATCTTGACGGATCTTCGCCGTTTTTCCTTCATAACTCGGATTCACCAGGTATGGTTCTGGTTACTCAAGTTCTGAATGGTGATAACTTCAATTATTGGTACAGATCTATGATTGTGGCTCTTGAAGCTAAGAACAAGTTAGATTTTGTTACTGGAGTTATTTCTGAACCAGATAGGACCTCTGAGTTGTATTCCTTATGGAAGAGATGTGACCGAATGGTTATTTCATGGCTAATCAACTCTGTAAGCAAAGAAATTGCTTCTAGTGTAGTTTATTATACTACAGCTAGAGAGATTTGGTTTGACCTAGTTGAGAGGTTTTCTCAGAAGAATTTACCTAAAATTTTTCAGCTCAGCAGTGCTATAGTTAATCTAAAACAAGGAGGTTTTAGTGTTACTGCCTATTTTACAAAACTTAAATCTCTATGGGATGAATTGGAAAACTATACAGCCCTACCAGTGTGTACTTGTGGTGTTTTGAGCTCTTGCACTTGCAATGTGCTTGCAATGATACATAACAAGACTCAACAAGAACACATTATGCAGTTTCTTATGGGTTTAAACTCCAATTTTGTTTCTGTAAGAGATCAAGTCCTGCTAATGGATCCTTTGCCAAGTCTTAATAAGGTGTTTGCTAAAGTGGCTCAACAAGAAATGCAGGGTACTATTAGTGCTGATTCTGGTGGTCTAACTCCTAATATGGTCATGTACTCTAATGTACCTAGCAATGCTGCTATGTACTCTTCTCCATTTCATCATGGACAGAGTTATGGGAATCCATCACATGGGGTGCATAATTCTCCTGTTGAATCAGGAACACCAAGGCCTAAACTCACTTGTAGTCACTGTAGGGGGACAGGACATGTCAAGGCAAAATGCTGGAAGTTGAATGGCTACCCAGCTAATTTCAAAAGTAAACATAAGTCTCAAGCTCATAATGCAAACACTAATCATAGTTTAAGTGTTGAAGCAGCTGAAGACAAAACAAGCTTCCCTTTCTCTCCTATTCAATGCCAGCAAATGATGAATTATATTAACAATCAAATGCAGCATTCTTCTCAAGGGTCTCATAGTGATTCAAGCTCTAATTCTCCTTCTCACAGTCACCACTCTAGTATGATGGAGAGTCCTCACTCATATTCAAAGGGAGATTCCTCATATCAGCATTTCATGGGAGGTGTGCTTAATAGTTACAGTTTTCAAGGCTCTTTGAAGAATAATGAAGCTGATGTTGACACTTGGATTATTGATAGTGGGGCCACAGATCACATGTGCCATGATCTAGCTTCACTAAGTAATGTTGTTAAAGTTGATGATATTTATGTTTGTTTGCCTAATGGTCAAAAGGTACAAGTGTCTCATATAGGTGAAGTTCAACTCACCCCTACTCTTCAACTACATGGAGTTTTATGTGTACCAGCTTTTCAGTTCAATCTCATTTCTATGACACAGTTGGCCAAGAAGCAACACTGCAGTTTCCTTTGTGATGCTGAATCTTGTCATATATTGAGCAAAGAGACTAAGTCCTTGTTAGGAATGGGACTTAAGTTCAATGGTCTTTACTTGTTGAAGGTTCCAAAAATGACTTATTCTCATCTTACAATAAACTGCAATCATGTGTTAAGTGATCAAATTTGGCACAATAGACTTGGTCATCTCTCAGATATCAAATTGAGGTGGTTACATGATGTTTTTCACACTAGTAGTAGTGTTGACAACTCTCAATGTGATGTTTGTCCACAAGCCAAGCAGAATAAGTTCCATTATCCAAGCATTGGCAAAATGGAAAGTGTTCCTTTTACTTTGATTCATCTTGACATATGGGGTCCTTATCATCATCCCACTTATGCTGGTCACAAGTATTTCTTGACTTTAGTGGATGATGCAACTAGAATGACTTGGGTATATCTTATGGTTCATAAATCTGAGGCTCAAACTTTGATTCCACAGTTTTACACCTTGATAGAAACACAATTTGGTGTCAAAATCAAGAAAATAAGACGTGATAATGCAAAGGAGTTGGCTTTAGTGAGTTTTATGCTTGAGAAAGGAATTATTCATCAACTCAGTTGTGTTGAAGCTCATGAGAAAAACTCTGTGGTAGAGAGGAAGCATCAGCATTTTCTCAAAGTTGCTAGAGCTTTAAAATTTCAGTCTTCTCTTCCTTCAAAATTTTGGGGAGATAGTGTTTTGTCTGCTGCTTATATCATCAATAGAATTCCTACTCAAGTTCTCAAGAATAAATCTCCTTATGAATGTCTTTTTGGCACTTTGCCAGACTACAAGAGTCTCAGGGTCTTTGGCTGCTTGTGCTACAGTTCTACACTTCTGCAAGGGAGAACAAAATTTGAACCAAGAGCTTTGCCATGTGTCTTCCTTGGTTATGTATTTGGTATGAAAGGTTATAAGTTGTATAATTTGAAAGAATGCAAGTTTGAGATCTCCAGAAATGTCATTTTTCATGAAGGCACATTTCCTTTTGCTTCACCTCACTCTGCCTCCACTGATACTGATTTGGTGCTACCAATTTCTATACAATCAGACACATGTTTTCATTATGGCCAACAGTCTCCAGTTACCTCTATCTCCTCTCCAGAAAGTGCTTCTCTTTCACCTCCTTCTCCTGCACTTGTTCAACCTAGAAGAAGTGCTAGAGAGGTTAGAGCACCTGGCTATTTACAAGACTATGTGCTAGCTAGACCAAGGTTGGTTTCAGCTTGTATTACACCTCCTGTGACCATTTCTGCTTCTAATTCACATTTGACAGAGCCTGCTAGCTATCAAGAAGCTTGTAAACACCCTTTCTGGGTTGAAGCAATGCAGATTGAGTTGAAGGCTTTAGAATCAAATCACACTTGGATCATAACTACTTTGCCACAAGGACATGATGCAGTAGGTTGCAGATGGGTTTTTAAGGTTAAATTGAAATCTAATGGAGATCTTGAAAGATGTAAAGCTAGATTGGTTGCCAAGGGTTACACTCAGACTGAGGGGATTGATTATAATGAGACTTTTTCACCTGTTGCCAATCTTCCTACTCTCAAGTGTCTTCTAGCATTGGCAGCTATCAAAAGATGGCACTTACTACAACTAGATGTGAATAATGCTTTCCTCCATGGTGATCTTGAGGAGGAAGTGTATATGACTCTACCTCCAGGGTATGTTGTTCCTAAAACTGTTTCTTCTGCTTTTCCTACTCATGCACATTTGGTTTGTCATCTGAAGAAGTCACTTTATGGCCTGAAGCAAGCTTCTAGGCAGTGGTATAGCAAATTCTCAGTCACTCTTTTGAGTCTTGGATTCAGGCAGTGTAAGACTGATTATACTCTCTTTGTCAAAGGTACTTCTGCTTCTTTCATTTGCATTTTGGTATATGTGGATGATATTGTCTTGGGAGGTACTCATTTATCAGAACTGCAGCATTTGAAATCTCTTTTGAATGATCAGTTTCACCTCAAGGATCTGGGTTTCTTGAGATATTTCCTTGGTTTTGAGATTTCTAGAACTGATTCCAGTATCACTCTTTGTCAAAGGAAGTTTGCTATGGACATTTTACAAGAGTTTGGTTATTCACTTTGCAAACCTGCATCAGTTCCTATGGATCCCAGTATCAAGCTTTCAGCTTCTGTTGGTGATGTTTTATCAGTCCCTGATGCAATCACATATAGAAAACTTGTTGGGAAGCTTCTATACTTGTGCAATTCCAGGCCTGACTTGTGTTTTGCTGTTCACAAGCTTTCTCAGTATGTCTCCAAGCCTACAGCTACTCATCTCAAAGCTGCACATCATGTTCTTAGATATCTCAGCAATGCTCCAGCTCAAGGTTTGATATTTCCATCTAGCTCTCCTCTTCATCTTGTAGGTTATGCTGATGCAGACTGGGCTGGCTGTTTGGATACTAGAAAATCTACTTCAGGTTATCTAGTTTATATTGGAGACTCTCTTGTTTCATGGAGATCAAAGAAACAAAGTGTTATCTCTAGAAGCTCCACTGAATCTGAATACAGAAGCTTAGCACTTATTGCTAGTGAAATGCAGTGGTTTCTTTTTCTCCTATCTGATTTTGGTATTTCTCTTCTTCAGTCTCCCATTGTTTATTGTGATAGCAACTCAGCCCTTCAGCTTGCTGCAAACTCTGTGTTTCATGATAAAACCAAGCATGTGGATATTGATTGTCATTTGATCCGGGACTTGGTGCAAAAGAAGGTGTTTCTTCTCCAATATGTGGCTTCTAGTCATCAAATCGCTGACATTCTCACTAAGCCCCTTCATCCAGCAGTTTTTGGTTTTCTACTTTCCAAGTTGGGAGTTAACATCATCCACTCTCCAACTTGAGGGGGGGGGGGGTCTTGAAGTATTGACTGCTCCAGACTAATCTAGTGAAGCTTTGAATTGATTTTTGGTACTGTTCATTTGGTATCCATTTTACCAAATGAACAGTAACCAGGTTGATAGCAGTAGCCGTTGGATCAACTCTCAAGTGGAGCAGATGCCGTTCGATCATAACGTTTAGATGGTTTAAACGTTCATTAGTGGAACGTTGTCGTTTTACTATAAGCTGTGTTAGTTATCTTCTCTTCTTCCTATTGGTCCGTGTTAGCTGGAAAAGGTGTCGTGGCAGCACCTGATTGGCTGCCACACGAGGACTGTTATTAGCAACTTTTCCTTTTTACATTTTGGCCACATTACTCTTAGTATTTGTAATTCCTCTCTTGTGAGGAATATAAACTCTAGATCTGTATCTCATTTCCTTTTATGAATAGATTTGATGCTTTCATCATCTTTCTCTCTTTCCATTTTCTGTTTTTCCATCTTTTTCAATACCTTATCACGTTATGAATGCTTCCCTGCGATTCGTTGAGGGTTTTGACCAGAAATTTAGTTTTGTTATTCCGCTGCGTAACCTGCATCAAAATCCTACAAGTACAAATACCCCATAAAATACTTGGAGGCTCTCGAGTGTAATGAGATGGATGTAAGATAGTGCAATGTGAGATGAGTCCCCCCAGATTATTAAGGATCTCACGTAGCCAAATTACTATATTCTCAATATGTTATAATTTTGAACATATCCTCAGCTAGTAACTGAGGACCTCATGTTACTCAACCCCATCCGCTCGTGGTTGAGCATATAAGAGTTTTTTGACGGAGTGACTTGATTGTGCTCATACTCCGGCTAAAACGAACTCTAAAGCCATGCGGTTTGGTTAAGCCGATTCATTGGTCAAGACAGAAATGATTTTGGTCCATATGCATGTATCTACATAAGGTGAACCATCCAAACTATCCCTAACTCTAGTGCTTTAACATAGGCTTGTTGGGTCCAAATATCAATGACCTAATAAGGCCCGCTTTCACAGACCAGTGTAACTTTTATGCATTTTGAAGTAGAATATCAAGAAACAAGTGGGTTGTTGAAGTAGAAAGGACTTTGATGCACCAGGGTCAGGTTTAGTTCACCACCATTGTTCAAACCATGAGTACTCAAATTGTAGTTAGGTTATGGTTTAGTATGATCTACAATATGATATTCTACACATATGGCAAGAGAAAATAAACTACCGAGTCATATTTAATTTATTTAGAAGTCCAAATACTAAATTGTGAATGAAGTCAGGTTTATGCTCTTCTATTTACTTTTCCTTGTTCATTTCCCTTGTTTGGAAGGTAAAAAGGAGTAGAAAACTCATGAGTTGATTGGGAGCGCACCAAAATGAAATTGAGAATGTTACGAACCTCGCAAGAAGGATTATACCAGAAATGAAACGGAGAAGAAAGACGTAGAAAGAGACCACTAGATTTTCTTGCTGTGTCAGCGATGGAATTCGGCCATTTCACAACGAGAAGTCACAAAAGATAGAGACGGGTTGCAGCATAGCTGCATCTGGACGCATTTTTGCTGCACCGCCAGTAGTGGCGTAGTTTATTACATTCGTAAATAAACTCATACTCTCATACTTTAAATGCATATGATAATTGCAACTCAAGTCCAAGGGTCAAGACTCAAGACATACTTTCTCAAACTTCAGATTTTCATATACTCTAATGTATATCATCAATTAAAGCAATTGGGGTTACATGAATAACAACAACAACGACAACAGTGTTATGGTTAGACATCAGCTCAAAGTTTAATCACTGTAAGCTGAAGCCCTTGGCCATCACTTCTTTTATTATAAGACTGAAAATGATGACTGACTAATATATTAGTAGAATCAACCATGCATAGTAAATAGTATCTTTAGCCACAAAGTATGTGACTGTGACTAACTAGTGAAACACATAGCAGTTAACATAAAGCTTATGAAACACATTAAACACTTAAGACTGTTTCTATTCCTCCTCATTGAGCTTGTATTTCTTGAGCAGCTCCAGGCATCCAGATATGGGTTCACTCCTGAGGAATCCCATGGCGTTGGCGTAACGGATTGGTGAAACGACACCGTTGGAATGGGTGAAGATCATACGGGAACTTGAACGGCCTGGACCTGTTTCATTACAGATGGGATGTGGGCTCTTGACGAGCACTACGTCGCAGGTATCATCACCTTGATCACCTTGGATTGTCATCTCGTAGTTTCCATTCACGTCGGTCAATGCCTGTCCGACTTCCCTGGGTTGGAAGTTGTCTTTGTTCTTGCACACCGCCTTTACAAGACAATCTGATCAACAAAAAATATAAAATTTCTACATTCAGATTAGACCGAAACCGGCAGTGACCAATTCTTTTAAGTTGTGGCACTGAATTTGGTTAGCAATGACCAAATTTGTTGACAGATCCTATCGCAGTCGATATCTGTAGAGTGATGGCCAGTGAAGATGAAGCTATGGCAGCGGGTAAAAAAGATATAGACCTAACTACATCATTTATTTTTATTTTGGCTTTTAATTCCAGGCAAAGACGTGTTTTCTGCTCCTGCCGAAGCCATCAAATTTTCTAAATCCTATCAAACTAAACAAAAATGGGAGATCAAAAGCCCCTAACTTTCCAGTAACAGATCTGTTTAAAAACACAAAATAGCCAAACACAGTGGCGTACCAAGGTGCAAGGGCACTCCTCGTTTTTTTCAAAATCACTCTTTTACCCCCTACTATTATGAACTTCGACCAAAAATACTCTTTAACAAATACACAAGTGTTCTGGTTGAGTTCACATTTTTTCACTAGTACCTTAATAAAATTCATAAGCATTTTTTTTCCAGTGATTTCAGTTTCTGGCTCCGCCGCTGGCCAAACAGGCACCACGTGGTCGGCTCATTTCGATGGCCACCGTGTTACTAAAAGCTCGGGAAATACTTTCTTAAACTACCAGCTAGCGTTGAATTCAAGGTTAATTAACAACCATTTCAAACAAATTGATAAGTAAAACAACAAAAATAAAACGAGCCATTGTAAAACGAAGGATATTTATAATATACTATTCAATTATAGCTCTTTCTCCTTAATTTGAGTTTTTGACTCGTATCTGGGTCACTTTGACCGGGTGATTTGGATAGCAAAACGATGCAATTCTTGTTAATTTTTTCACCCTGTTATAGAGCAACTTTTACTCCATGATACCATGAAAAGATTATCAAAAAATTGCCTCAATTTGCTATCCAAATTAACATTGTGGTATTATGGAACATACCTTTAAGGCCAAAGGTGGCAGTAGTCTCGAATCCGGCCCGGCAGGTGTCGCAGTAGACGAATCCTTTAACATGAAACTTTCTCGCCTTCAGCACCTCCGGAGAAGCTATGGCGGCGGCTAGCGCCGGTAGCAAACAGATGGCCAACAAAACTAGAAATCTAGCCATTTTTTTTTTCTTCTGAGGCAACAAACTATTTTCGTTAGTGGGAGTGTAAGAGATCTGATGAGGAAGTTGATGAGGGATGTGGGGGTTTTTAAAGAGAGTGGAGTGGAGGGAAAGGAAGTGTTGACTCTTAAAGGGAGAGAGTAAAAAGGGGATCTTACTCTGTAATTGACCAAGAAGAGAGTAATCCCCACATGCAGTGGAAGCGATCTTTACGGTAAACACCACTGGCTTCATTAATTGTCCGTCGGTGATTGAACATGAGTTTGATTTCTTCAGTCGCACTTTCACTTCACTTACTTTTATGCTCCCCTAATATCTTAATCATAGTAATAATACTTTTTTTTTCTTTCTTCTTCTAGTTGACGTGAAAAATCGAGGCTCCGACCTTTTAGATCCGTACTGAGTAAACCCATCCCCGTATAATGTGATATTTTTTTTTAAGTGCGAATCTTGCTACAACTGTCACGAGTATGCCATTTTTTCAATTGTTCGCACTAATTCATCGTCTGATTGCACCATGAAAAGGTTACCAATTTTTTGCATTATTTTTTGCTAATAAAATCATACGAATTTAAGTGATGTGTATTTTGATAAAAGTCAAAGTAGAAAAGAGATGGCGAAAAAAGATCGAATTTATCAAGTAATGATTTTATAAGACATTTAAATCATTTTCTCCGTAATGATTTTCAAACAAGAGCATTCTACACCGTCCCTAGCGTTATCAAACTGCCTTCAAAGTTTTCCTAACGCCCATACATTTGAGTTCGATCCTAGCTAAAACCTCGCACTTAAGAAATTCGAATACAACAATCTACCCGTGGTGCCAAACTAGTTACATCTATCTCCCGCACACACACAAAACAGCTCAAATATTAGAAAAAGATTTGAAAGACATGAACAAGCTATAGCTCTCCAGATTAACTTTCAAAGTGTTCTCTAAGACTAGTTACATCAAGATTTGAAAGACATGAACAAGCCATAGTTGTCGAGACTAAACTAAGTTATAATTGAATGCTTGTAGTGGATCCCAATGACAGTTTTTTCTTCATTAATGGTGACTTGGATATAAATCAGGCAATTAGCTGTTGTTATAGTAAGTGTAACTCATTAAGAGTTCATGTGCAGGGCACATGCACATATTCTTTAGAGGAAGCTTGTGCTTCATGCCGGGACTGAGTGTATGAAAGGAGAAGTTGTTAACCCAAATCGCACTTTATGTACATATATAGAGTGTATGTCTGGCAATCTGTGTTTTAACAGATTTGTAAAATCAACAATCCTAAGCTACTTTTGACCCAAAAGTATCTGTTCATATACATACGGTGGAGTAACATTTTTAAGACCTTCTTTTATCTTATCGCTACAAAATGGGCTATATAAGCTAGCTAGTCTCAATTGACTAAAAACTTGATTTTTATTCCTCTCTCAAAATTCTAAATAGGAACATAACATGAACGCAATCGCTAAACACATTAACACAACATTAATGCACGAGCAGTTCAAGGAAATAGTGATACAAATCCCTAATGGACACCTGATAATTTGATACCAAAAATCTCAGCTGAACTCTTCGACTCGCAAGTAGCAAATACCTCTTACAAAATGTTGTTAGGGGAACCACCTATCAACACCAAGAAAGAAGGGAGGCAGCAAAGTCATTCCAATGACGCTCTTCTCAAACTGGGGCAGCTATTTCGTGAAGACGGAGTTAAAAAAAAATGCAAGGAGGAAGGAAGGATGTCTGTTACTCAGAAGAAGAGGTGGGTCCAACGTCAAAGTAAGCCAACATTGCATAATGATCTCATGCATGTTCATGTAATGACTCGAAGATGTGTGAAGCGAATAAGGCATGGCGAAGAAACAAATAACTGCGAACTGAGTTGTCTCAAGACAAGTCAACTATCTCCCTGTTGGAAAGATAATAGGTGTGTTAAGTAGCATCTGTAACAAAGTAAGAACAGAAAAAATTATCAGAAAGATAAAAAATACATAAACATTAAAACTTACAGATAGTTAATATGCCGAATGCTGAAGTTAAATGCAAGACAGTCTCGTTGCCGATGAACAATCTCCGTGAAGTAATATTTGCCCCCCACAGTGATGGTGCTTCGTTTTTATTTATTTACAGACACGAGCAAATTACTCCCCAGGATGAAAGTCTTCTCGTACTACAGACAAAAGCACAATCTGCAGTACCGACGAACCGAACTTTGTTTTGAGAGAAATCGTTAGTAAGTGAGAGAATTGCTGATGGAGTCTGGATGAGAAAAAATGAGAGAGGAAGGCTGCTTTTATACGCAGGGAGAAGGGCGGTTACAAAACCGTTTGTGTCTGTTCAAATTTGAACATCAACGGTTGTAAAAGTTACTACTATTGGGACAGTTTGTAACTGTTTCGGGTTGGACTTTCAGTATAGTAAAATTAATTCACTAATGAGCTGGATTTAAAGTTTGTTCCTGGCCCATAAAGATAAATCCCAACCAACCACCACCCACCGCAACGCGCCACGACCTGGCCCGTGCCCGAACCCGAGACCGAGCAGAGCCAGCCGGACGGCGGCGGCGCATGCGCGCGCGTGTGGTGGTTCGGACTATAGCTAGGTCCTCCCTCCTACAAAAAAATGTGTATCACCCAAAGGGCGTGCCCTTAGTACTCAATCCTTGAGTAAATGAACTACTCTTCTCTTCCTCATTTCCAAGATGTCGGATTATTTGAAATTGAGCATATGAAGTGGCCAACTTCAACGCCTAATTTCTCATTCACCCTTTAACGATTTTCGACGTTTGAGATCTTGAATCGATCCCCTTGTTACCTAGTTTAAGGATATGTTAATGTTGGTCCAAGTTCTTGATTTTAACTTGACCGAAATTGGGTAACAAAAGCATGTCGCAAAAACCATTTTACAACAATCCCCCACATGAATGACAAATTAGCGTTAATGCTGAAAGTGTCAATCTCATTTGTGGTTTCTCCAAGTGGTAATTAATTTCCTAAGGAAAGGTGGTCATAGACTTTGAACCTTTCCCTTAGTGAGATAATGTTCGGTATACTGGCTAGATAGTGTGCGAAGCGCTTTGAACTGCTTTGTCGTGTCGTATACCTTGTCGATAGTAACCACACAACTAAATATCGAAATATAGTTGGTTCTCATGGTTGTGTTCATTTTAGCCTTGAAACACTTTGCCTGGTCTTCATGAGTAGTCTTTAGAGGAGTAGCCTTTTCCTCCTCCTAGAACCGGTCCCAGTTCCTACTCACAGAGGTGAGACACATTTAAGTGTATCAATCCATACTCTTCTTAACATGTGATCTCATTAAAAGCATTGCTTACCCTGATCCAATCACTCTTCGCCCTAGGAATGGGTTGAAACGTAGTTTGCATTTATAAGTGATTTGATATTTTCACGAATAGTTAGGTTGTCCCTTTTGAACCTAGTTCTTGGGATCTCCAGTCACCTAGGTTGGGTTTGCCGTTATTGTGAAACTCTTACGAGATATGATTTAGTCCCATTCCTCTCGATGAACTTGCAACCAATTCTCTCGGTAGACCTTTGGTCAGCGGATCCGCTATATTTTCCTTTGACTTCACGTAATCGATCGATATTATCCCTTGTGAGAGAAGTTGCCTCATAGTATTGTGTCTTATGTCGAGAATTACCATTATATATACTATTTTGTGCCTTTGCTATTGGTGATTGGCTATCACAATGAATGCATATAGCAGGAACATGCTGTGGCCATATTGGAATGTCTTCGAGGAAATGACGAAGCAATTCTGCTTTTTCCCCTGCCTTGTCTAATGCTATGAATTCTGATTCCATAGTAGACCTTGCAATGCACGTCTGCTTTGAAGACTTCCAACATACTGCCGCTCCTCCAAGTGTAAATACATAACCACTTGTTGACTTGGGATCTTTTGTGTCAGATATCCAATTTTCATCGCAAAATCCTTCTAGGACAACAGAATAGTTGGAATATTGTAATCCGAAGTTCTTAGTGTATAGTAGATAACTTAATACTCGAATTAATGCTGTCCAGTGATCCTTTCCAGGATTGCTAGTAAAGAGACTAAGCTTTCCAAGAGCTTGTGCGATGTCTGGCCTTGTACAATTCATGATGTACATTAGGCTTCCTATTATTTGCGCATATTCAAGTTGTTTGATTGCTGAAGTACGATTTTCGGCGAGATGCATGCTTGTGTCAACTGGAGTCTTGACTTGAGAAACCTTAATTCCTAGAATGACATCGGCCACTCCTAGATCATTCATGTCAAAGCTTGTCGACAATGATCATTTGGTAGCGCGTATTATTTTCTCGTTGTTTCCAAAAATCAACCTGTCATCAACATATAGACATATGATGACACACCCATCAGTGTTGGTCTTAGAATATACACATTTATCGCATTCATTTGTTTTAAAACCGTTTGTTTACATAACTTTGTCAAATTTCTCGTGCCACTGTTTGGGTGCTTGTTTTAATCCATATAATGATTTCTGTACCTGGCAATACTTGTTCTTGCTGCCTGGAACTTGAAACCCTTCGGGTTGTGCCATATAAATTTCTTCTTCTAATTCTCCATTAAGAAACGCAATCTTAACATCCATTTGATGAATTTCAAAGTTAAATATTGATGCGATTGCAACTAGCATTCGAATGGATGTTATTCTAGTGACCAGAGAATAAGTCTCGAAGAAATCTAAACCTTCTTTTTGTTTGTATCCTTTCGCGACAAGTCTAGCTTTATACTTGTCGATGGAACCATCCGATTTAAGCTTTCGCTTAAATACCCATTTGCAACCCAATGGTTTGCATCGTTGAGGAATATAAACTAATTCCCACGTATTATTATGGAGAATTGATTCGATTTCGCTTTTTACCGCTTCCTTCCAATACGGTGCCTCAACACTTGACATAGCCTCGTTGTAAGTTGCAGGATCATTTTCTACCATATAGGTAAGAAATTGCGGACCAAATGTTTTTGAAACTTTTTTCCTTTTACTTCGTCTAGGCTCTTCCTCTAACTTTTCTTCAAAAGCTATGTCATGCGCTCGTATATTAGATAATTGCGTCTTCATTTCTTTATAAGGAATTATATCCTCAAAGAATGACGCATGCGCTGTTTCGATAATGGCATTC
This sequence comes from Linanthus parryae, assembly GCA_023055425.1. Lineage (NCBI taxonomy): Eukaryota > Viridiplantae > Streptophyta > Magnoliopsida > Ericales > Polemoniaceae > Linanthus > Linanthus parryae. Next base: position 39,039,815 of record JALGPY010000001.1, on the reverse strand, counting down.
TCATGAATATCCGGAATCTCTGATTTATGAACCATAAAACGGTAGGCGCTGCTATTTAATGCATACCCAATGAAGACGCAATCAATTGTCTTTGGGCCTAACTTTACCTTCTTGGGTAATGGAGTAGCCACTTTCGCAAGACATTCCCAAGTTCATAGATGCTTGTATGAGGGTTTATGCCTTTCCATAACTCGTATGGACTTTTTTCCATTTTCTTTTTAGGTATTCTATTAAGAATGTAATTGGCGGTTAATCGTTCTTCCCCCCACAAGTTTTGCGGTAGACCCGAACTTAAGAGTAATGCGTTTAGCATTTCTTTTAGGGTCCTATTCTTCCTTTCCGCAACTCCATTTTGTTGAGGCGTATATGGTGCTGAAGTTTGATGGATTATTCCATTTTCATCCATATAGTTGCGAATTGAGAATCATATTCTCCTCCTCGATCACTTTGAAGTATTTTAATCTTTTTATTGAGTTGATTTTCTACTTCGGCTTTTAATTTTTTGATGCATCTAACCCTTCATCTCGGCTTTGTATTAAATAAACATAGCTTATTTGGTACAATCATCAATGAAGGTAATAAAATACTTTGTGCCGCTTCTTGTTTGGATAAACTTTAAATCACAAATATCGGTGTGAATAAGTTCAAGAGGACTTGTCATTGAAAAGATTGTCTTGTTATATTTGCCTCTACACAAATTTCACATTTGTGATTTTCAACAATAGACGTTTTTAGAAGATGATCGATATTCATTATTTACGAATTGAGTCGTAATTAACATGTCCTAATCTTCCATGCCATAAAAAATAAGATGTAAGAGAAGACTCCGATATAGTTAAAATTTTCTTTCTTAATCATTGCGGAAACAACCATTACGTTAAGCTTGAAAGCCCATCCTTCAAGTAACCCCTTCCTACATACTCCCCATTTTTGGTTAACACAAACTTGTCGGATTCAAAGACAAGAATGAAACCCTTTTTTTAAGTACAAAACCCGAAACAAGGTTTTTCCTAATGTCGGGGACATGTAATACATCATTAAGTACATGTTTCTTTCCGGAGGTCATTTTGAGAATCAACCGTCCCTTTCCTTTGACCAAAGATGTGGCCGAGTTACCCATGTAGAGTTGTTCCTCGTTCTCAACTTCTTCATATTCGGCAAACATGTTCTTGTCGGCGCAAATGTGGCGAGTAGCCCCGGTGTCAACCCACCATTCTTTTGGATTTCCTCCGGCGATATTGACTTCAGAGATTACGGCGGCAAAGTCTTTACTATCATTGTTTCCTTCGGTAAGGTTTGCTTCCGTCTTCTTTCCCTTGAAAGTGTTTCTCCTTTTGCGGCAATCCTTCTTCATATGGCCGACTTTCCCCCAAATGAGACACTTTCCCGTGAACCTATTTTTCTCGTTAGGGCCTTCCTCTTTTCGTGATTGTTCCGTTCTGGGTCTCCCTCCACAATGTTGATCCTCGAATCATAACTTGTTTAGGGTCTTTCGTTAGCGATCTAGTTTCCTTCCTCGATGCGTAGGCGGACAATTAGTTCCTCCATCTTCATCTCTTTACGCTTGTGTTTCAAGTAGTTCTTGTATGCATTCCATGCTGGTGGAAGCTTATGAATCATGACTGCAACGAGAAATTCCTCGGGCAGACTCATGTTTTCGGCTTGCACATTATGGATGAGGCACTGGAATTCCTGAACATGTGAAATAATTGATTTGGATTCCACCATCCTAAACTCCATAAGATTTTCTACTACTAATTTCCCGCATCCTCAATTTTATATTTCTTTTCTAGGGATAGCCATAGTTCTTTTGCAGTTTTTACCGAACAATACACATTGTACAGTTGATCATCTAGACTATTAAGAATGCAATTTCTAGCAAGGAAGTCAGAATGCTTCCAAGCGTCAACTGCGATAAGTGCTTCTTCATACGTTCATGATGGAGTTTCAGGCGCATCATCCCTTAGGTATTTTTCCAAACCTAAGGTGGTGAGATAGAAGAGCATTTTTTGCTGCCAATGCTTGAAATCAATCCCCGTGAACTTTTCGGGTTTTCCTGCTGTCATTGCGTTGACTGGAACAACCGATTTGGCAGCCGCTGTCACCAGGTTAGACGGATTAGCCGGACAAGTTTCAGTCCCAGTTTCCGACGTTGCAAAAGAAACAGATTGTCTCAGCAAACAGAAAGAAATTTGAAGAAGAGAAGAATACAAAATAATAAAAGGTACTGTAACGGAATCTGACTTCAGAAAATAACTCTGTAAAAAATTATGTGTTAACAGATTCTGTTAAACACCTATGACAAATTACTTCACAATTGTTGAAAGATAATAGGCGTATTCAGCAGAATCGGTAACAAAGTAAGAACAGAGAAACTTAACAGAAAGATAAAAAATACAGGAACATTAAAACTTACAGATAGTTAATCTGCCGAATGCTGAAGTTAGATAGAAGACAGTCTCGTTGTTCATGAACGATCTCCGTGAAGTAATATTTTTCCCCCACAGTGATGGTGCTTAGTTTTATTTACTTACATACACGGGAAAATTACTCCTCAGGATGAAAGTCTTCACGTACTGCAGACGAAAGTACAATTTGCAGTACCGGCGAACTGAACTTTGTTTTGAGAGAATTTGTTAGTAAGTGAGAGAATTTCTGCTGGAGTTCGGATTAGAAAACTGAGAGAGGAAGGCTTCTTTTGTAGGCAGGGAGAAGAGCGGTTATAAAACCGTTTGTGTTTGTTCAGATTTGAACAGCAACGGTTGTAACTGTTGTAAAAGTTACAACTGTTGGGACAGTCTGTAATTGTTTCAGGTTGGAATTTTAGTATAGTAAAATTAATTCCTTAATGGGCTGGACTAAAAGTTAGTTTCTGGCCCAAAATGATAAAGCCTAACCAGCAACCACCCACCCACCGCGCCACGTCACGGCCCGTTCCCGAACCCGAACCCGAGACCGAGCAGAGCCGGCCGGACGGCGACGGCGGCGCGCGCGCGCATGTGGTGGTTCGGACTATAGCTAGGTCCTCCCTCCTACACAAAATGTGTATCACCCAAAGGGCTTGCCATTAGTACTCAATCCTTGAGTAGATGAACCGCTCTTCTCGTCCTCATTTCCAAGATGTGGGATTATTTGAAATTGAGCATATGAAGTGGCGAACTTCAACGCCAAATTTCTCATTCACCCTTTAATGGTTTTTGACATTTGAGATCTTGAATTGATCCCCTTGTTACCTAGTTTAAGGATATGTTAAAGTTGGTCCAATTTCTTGATTTTAACTTGACCAAAATTTGGTAACAAAAGCATGTCGCAAAAACCATTTTACAACATCCCCAAAGAAGGAACAAGCTCAATATGAAAGAGTCCTCCATGAAGCTAAATATGGCTTCTCCGAGTGAAGTTAGAGCGACCCAATCACATAAAAGAAAGAACTAAAGTGTGAAGACACTAATTGTGTCTTTAATTCAGTGGTCGTGAAAGATTCACGACAAATTAAGATGGGACTAAGTGATACGAAGGGCATGCATTTCGTTCATCTGTAATATATAAACTGATACTAGAACTCTCCTGGAAAAGAGCCTAAAATTTACCGTGTACTCATATGAAGATTGGTCACCGCTACAAGGCAAGAGCATAAACCAACTTATTGCTCCTAAGGCAAGAGAATAAACCGCCTAATCGCTCCTAAGTCAAGATCATAAATTGCTTCACAACTCTTGCAAACACTACTAGAAAAGTCTCCTGAAACGGCGCTTGTAAATATCAACCGCCGTTTTTAACATCCATAAACGGCGGTTTGGGAGCAAGTGCCGTTTACAGAAGTGGATACGGCGGTTTGTTCCTAAATGTCGTTAAATTTAACGGCGCTTTACAAATAAGCGTCGTTTGCTTAAAGAACAAGGCGGTTTCTACGGAAGCCCCGTTAAATTTAAAAGCGGGTAAAAAGAAAGCGTCCTTTTTGCAATTGAATAAGGCACTTCTTTGTCAAACCACCGTTCAGTAAAAAAATAATTAATTTTTTTTATTTATTTAATCCAGATCTAATCTGGACCGTCAATTCAAAAAACAAAATATGGACCATCAGATTAGAAACCCTATCATTATAAACCCACCCCACCTCTTTGAATCACCAGTAGTCTCCGCCTCCCTTCCCCATCCAACAGTCCTCGTCATCGATCTTCCTACAGTGGCGTTGTTGGCACGCTCTCTCGTATTTCGCCACTCTCTCCTCTCTTTCTTCTCCCCCTCTTCCTCTTGCATCCTTCGATTTCCTTCTCTCTGTTCATCTGCCATGGACGTGGTGTAGAGGCAGGGCATGACTCTCTCTGGGTTTGCGTCTAGATTGATGGATCTGATATCTGCGAGGGGGTGCTGTATATGGTTTATCTTTTCCAGTTAATGAAAGAGTTTGCATCTCTTCCCTCTTGCTCTATCTCTGTCCCATCTCTCTCCCTTCCTCTCTCTCCATCCTCTCTCCCTCGCTAACTCAACCGTTTCTCTTTCTCCCTCTCTCTGAAGATCTGAAAACTCAGGGTAGGGTTCAATCATTTTTGTGGATTGAATTTTTGTAAGTGTTGGCCGAAATTACCGATCTGGAAAATTTTGACGGGGACTTGATGGATTCGAATAATTTGAATTCAGAGTAGGGTTCAATCATAGGAAAGAACTCAGGTTTGGATGGATTCGATGAATTTTGAATCGAGACTTCTTTTTTTTTAAAATGAATTTGAATTGAGACATGAAAGGGAAAAAAACTAGGAAAAAATTTAATATTTTAGAAAAATAAAACTAAAACAATAGACTGTTAAAAAATATTAAAAATTGTATAATACGACGGTTCTTTGAAACCTTCTTTAGTATTTAAGGCGCCTAGACTTTACCACCGTTAAGGCTAACGGCGCTTAGAAAACGGCCGTTAACATTTAAGGCGGTCAGAACCGCCGTTTCCATGTTTACGACACTTAGTTTAAGGGCACTTCACTGACCGCCGTTAGAACCGCCGTTAACTGCTGCAAAGGGCGGTTTTGTGTCTATTAATGGCGGTTTTCAAGCGCCGTTTTTAGCAATTTTTCTAGTAGTGAAAGGGCCTAAATTACTTCATAGCTCTAGCAAGAGCATAAACTATGTCGCCGCTCCATTAGCAGGAACATAAACTGCTTCAGATATCCTATGGCATGAGCATAAACTGCTTCGCTACTCTTCAAGTATGAGTATAAACTACTTAGCTTCCATGACGTGTGATTTTAAAGTACATGTTACTCCTTGCACAAAAAGTTACGTAGGCAACTTGAGGCATCTCCTTGAAAGCAGTCATAACCGCAAAAAACAACCCCTTCTCCCATGAAATCAGAATCGTTGGATTTAGTAAAATCTTCCATGAAATGGTGGTACTTTATCTTGAGCGCGCATCATGAAAGCTTCTTTGCTTGGGAAGATTTTCTGTCAGCTATATTTCTTGGACGAAATTCATTGTGTCACATTTTCTTAAATTGACGTTAAGTCTGTTAAGAAAAAGTTCTTTGAAATCCACCATGGCGTGAGGACACAATGTGGAGTTGGTTTTTAAAGGTATTAACACGGATATAGTGCAAGTTGAATGAGTATTGAGTCGGTTTATTCCGTTGTTAACACGGCTCTAGTGCGAGTTGAACAAGTGTGGAGTCGGTTTATTCAGTATTAACACGTTCAAGCACAAGTTTAACGCAAGTATGGAGTCGACTGATTTTGATAATAACAAGATTCTCGTAGAGAACAAGTGCCGGACTGAGCCATTAAACACTGCAAAAACCCTTGTGAAGATAGAGGTGCCGGACCAACTCGTTGAACACTATGAACACCCTCGCGAAGATGCTGCCATACGGAGTCGTGGAACACTAAAAAGACCCTTGTGAAGATGTAAGTTTCGAACCGAGTAGTTGAGCAGTGTGCAAAACTCGTGCTGAGGAGCACGAACCAAGAGATTGACTTGTTTTAGCTTCGACGAGAACCTGTGAAGTACGAGCTACAAAATTTCAAAAGTTAAAAAAATAAATAAAAAATAAAAAATAACATGAGTACAAGTTAAGTCAATGTCTCAATAATCAAATCAGAGACATAAAGATAAGAAAATAGCTAAACGGGGTGCAAACAAACCCGCCTTGGCATGGGTTGCAACATATCTCAATTTATGAAAGATAGAGGAAAGATTTTCTTAAAAACCCTGGTGTTTCGAAGATATTTTTATCGCAATGTAAAGCGAGCAAAGGACTTACTTGTCTCAAAAGAGATAATGAAAATTTCTAAATTTGACCTTGCTCTCAAAGTAACTTCTCAACCACCATATACGGAGGTATCTTGTAATTTTTACATGGAAGAGTTAACATGATGCAAATAAAGTAAACTCTTCAAAGTGGAGCTCATAGATAGAGATCACAATCTATTTTACAAGATGCTTGTGGCCAAATTTTGGGAGTCTGCTTACCAAGTAAAATAATACCAGTAGAAAACTCCGCCGTAAACAAGATGGTGAATTAATAGTAGTGACATCAATCTCTAGATAGAAATAATCGGAAATGATATATGTGGAAAGACAAAAAAACACCGCAGGACAAATCAACATTGCAGTTGGGAGGATCAGTCGCACGTTCATCACAAACGACAATAGGTGAAAGAGCCAATATTACAAACGCAATAAAAATGGTAATAGCAGCAACACCGTCTACCGTTGCAGAAGCCAAACTCCATAAGTATATCCTGAAACAGTTAGGAAGGTATCTGTGAAACTTACACAATCAAAGAAAAAGAAAAAAGGAAAAGAATGCACAGTCAAATTTGATACAGATTCATATGGATACACATATATATAGGACACATGTGCAAAACTAGATGATGTTTTACTGGATAAAGTCAGCTGGAAAGAGGAAAAAGAGAGGAGAGAGAGAGAGGATAAAACAAGAAAAGTATTTACCTTGTGTGGAATCTGCTAGCAAGTAGACGTGCAAGACGAAGCGATAAACATTTGCTACACTCAACGTCTTCGTTAAATTTTCTTCTAAAGCAGGAGCATTTTGTTTCGTCCGCACATACTCAAGTTTAAAAAATCAAGAATAACCATTGTGCTTTTTCAAACTACAAATATCCTCTCTTACCGACACAAAGCGAGGTGAGAAAATTCAGAGATAAGAAGAACAATTTTGAAACGACGTTGGTATCTTCTCAGACCTCTGAAGCTAATGTTGTGACACAATCAGACTTACTGTTAGATAATAAATTTGCTTTATTTCACTGTTACATTTTCTAGTGTGTTACTATATTCTAAAGGATGGATTTTCATGTGGCGCAACACATCTAGTAGTGGGACTTTCACCTAGTAAATTAAGTTGGTGGGAGATACACCAAGTTAATGTAGTAGTTAGTAGGAGGATGAAAAGTCATGGAAGGTACTAGATACATGAGTCCTATAAATACTCATGTACATAAGTCATTTTCAAGTACAGTGATAATCAGTCAAGTTTTCTTCTCCTCTTCAACTAATTATTTTAGTTGTCCCAAGGCTTTAAGTAGTCCTATTAATCCCAAAAAGTGGCTCGGATCTACAATTGAGAGTGTGAGTCATGGATAATGGATATCAGTCTTATATCATTTTTCTCACCAAGGAAAACTATGATAGTTGGTGTACACGCATGAAGGTGAAGTTTTGCTCCCAAGATGTAATGAGACATCGTGGAGAATGGATTGAAAAATCCGCCCGTTGATGGTTTTAAGAGGAAGGACCAAAAGGCCCTTACCATGATCCATTAGTGTATATATGACACTATGGTGACAAAGATTTTAAACGTCTCCACTTCGAAGGAACCGTGTGATGTCCTTTAAAATACCTATCGAGGTGCCAACAACGTTAAGAAGGTGTAGCTTCAAACTCTTCGAGGAGAGTTTGACTCGTTACATATGAAGGAGCCAATCGATTTCAGATAACAAGAGTCTTGTTAGTTTTAAATCAACTAAGACGATATGGTGAAGATGTGAAGGACACCTTGGTGGTGGAAAAAGTTCTTAGATCAGTGACTTCCAATTTTTAATACATAAGTGTGGCATTTGAGAAATTAAAAGACATAGACTCTGTGACGATGAACGAGCTTAAGGAATCTTTGCATGCCCACGAAGATGGACTAAAGAAGCCGAATAAGGAGCCATTGGAGCAATTTACAAAAAAAATTCTATAAGGGATAGATGGACGGTACGGATCGAGTCCAAGAGGACGTGGACGTGGCAGAGGTCGTGGAAGAGGCGGCCGATCTTATTAGAACAAGGAGGAAAATAAGCAAGAGAATAATTCCTCAAGAGGAAGTGGAAGAGGAAGAAAATTAAGACCCAATGAAAACGATGAGAATGCAAACTATGTGGAGGAGAAGAATGATGATGTATAGACAACATTGTCAGACAAAGGAGAAAGCAAGGAGGTGACTGATTCTTGTTACCTTGACACTGGTACTAGTAACCATATGCGTGGAGGCAAGAACATGTGAAATACCATGTTTTTCATTATAGGGTTAAAATATTAATTTACATACTTTCATAGGAGTTGTTATGAGTAAATAGTATTTTAGGGGAGTTATATTGTCAATTAATTAGAAGTTGGAGACTTTTTGGAGAAGTGGTATAAAGTTAGTTTGGACTAAATGAATTAGTTTAGTTGGGAATTTTTTCTTAAACCCCTAGAGTCATTTTGCTACTCCTATTCTTTTTTTTGCCCTTTCTTCTCTATTTATTTATTTATTTATTTATTTATTATTTTCTTCCTTCTCCTATCAGTGCCTACTCTCTCTCACTCTCTCCCGTGCCTTTGACCCGACACCGCCGCCCGAAGTCGCCGTCGGTCCTTTCTTTGGCTATTTTTTTGTGAGTTCTTTATCTTCTATTCTCTTAAAATCTATCTCTCAATATCAAATCTCTCTAGTCTCTACGAATATCACTAACAAGGGATTCTTAATTGTATGCTTGTATGTGGATGATTTAATTTTCACAGGAAATAGTGCAAGCACGACCGAAGATTTCAAGAAGGAGACAACCATGCATTTCGAGATGACGAATATTGGTCTTTGTCATACAATGTTGGCATTAAAGTGAAGCAGACTAAGGAAGAAATTTTCATTTATCAAGAGAAGTATGCCAAATATATTCTCGAAAAGATCATGGTGTAGAAATGCAACCCCGTGAGAAAACCTGTTGAGAATGGAGAAAATTATCAAATCATGGTGAATGCAAGAAAGTGGATTTGAATTTTTTTAAAAGTCCCTTTGGAAGCTTGCGATTTTTGACTTGCACAAAACCGTACGTACTCTATGGAGTTGGACTTGTTAGCCGCTAAACGAAGCTCCCACTACTTCTCACTTGAACACCGCTAAGAGGAATCTTCGCTACATTAAAGGTACTAGCGATTTTGGAATTCTTTATTCTCCGGCATCTCATTCCAAACTCGTGGGATATTGTGATAGAGATTGGGGAGGGGACGTTGATGATAGAAAAAGTACCACCAGATTTGTATTCTATATGGAAAATTGTGCTTTCACTTGGAGTTCAAAGAGTCAACCAATTGTGACGCACTCAACTTGTGAAGCGGAAGATGTGGAAGCTAGTTCTTGTGTTTGCTAAGCAATTTGGGTAAGGAACTTATTGAAGGAACTCTATATTCCATAGGAGGAGCCAACCGATATCGTCATTCGATTAAAAGTCCAACATTTCCTTGGCAAAGAATCCGGTGTTCCATGAGAGGAGCAAGCATATTGATACAAGGTTCCATTTCATAATAGATAGCATTGAGAAAAAAGAGTTGGAGCTCAAGTATGTGAAGTCCCGAGACCAAATTTTCGATATCTTCACAGAGCCTCTCAAGATGAATATTTTCTGCATGATGTGGATCTCCGTTGGAGTTATCAATCAAGTTTAAAGGAGGGTGTTAGATAATAAAGTTGATTTGTTTTATTGTCACATTTTCTTGTGTGTTACTAGGTTCTAGAAAATGACTTTTCATGGGCCATAACTTATCTAGTAGTAGGACTTGAACCCAGTAAATGATGTTGACGGGAAATGCACCTAGTTAATGTAGTAGTTTGTAGGAGGATAAAAATTCATGGAAGGTACTAGATACATAAGTCCTATAAATACCCATGTACGTAAGTCATTTTCAAGTCAAGTGATAATCAATCAAGTATTCTTCTCCTCTCCACCAAATTAATTGAGTTGTCTTAAGTTTTTAAGTATTCCTCTTGATCCCAACACTTACCCACCTTATGTAGAGAAACTTGAGGAGGCCAACTACGAGTCAAAACGTGGTATCCAAGCAATCCTAACCTAGTTGGAAAAGTACGTTGGTCACTTAGTATTTTATTAGCTTTGGTAATAAATGTAAAGTCAAACTGGATCCATGAAACTCTCATCCAACTTGTCAAAGTATGTGTTCCTTGGGGAACCTTTCTCATCCAAAGGTACACTATTTAATTGGAAGAAAAATATCTTTTCAATATTTTTTAAGTCTCTTGTAACATTTGAGATTAGACTGCAGCCAAATGAATTTCATGAAATCTTCAAGTTTGTTCATCAAGCCCCAAATAAGTACAAGGTAAAAGAGATTGAAAGTCTTTTCGAGATTAGTCCACCAAAAAGCTCGAGAGCCGGCATACAATTCTCGAGGGAGCAATTGTAGACACACAAAATTAGCGGTCAATAAAAGAGTGCCACATGTCTATTATTACAATTAAATGGTGGGATCAAATTGCACTCGTGATCAAGTGAATTCTCCTAAGCACTTATTGATTAATGGAGGAATAAACTGTGAATGAGATAATACTTATTTACGACCAAGGACGGTTAATGCCGATGCCATATCACTACGCGACATCTACAATTCAGCAATTACTGCCACAAAAGAGAGCCAAAAATTGATGCAACTATAAGGACTAGCAAGTCTAACCAATCACATCTCACCACATGTCAAATTGGTGCAGACAATAAGAAAAAATATTACTAATAATAAATTTTTATTCCTAAATAAATAATAATTTATTAATAACATGATTGATGGAGACTATTCTTTTATTAAATAAATGAATAAAAGATAAATAGTAATACGAATTGTAACTGGACTACACTCTTACCCGATTGCCTATATAAAGAGGTCATCCTAGGTCATAAATCGCACAATCAGATCTTGCAAGAAGGAGAGAGCTCTGAAGATCAAGATGCTAAAGCCCTAAAGAGTTCATACATCCAACATCAAGATTATCGCCCAATTCTTCAAGAGATTTGAATATCTTCAAGCAAGTTCTTCTCATTCTTGAAGACTTTCAACGCGTTCTTCGACCAAATTGAAGAACGCCTACTCGTAATCTGAGATCAAGCTGCTAAAGTCCTCGTTCAACGTGCAAGGAGAAGAATAAGAGGATTTTTTTTTGTTTAGAAATCTATTTTCGGATATTTTAGTCCACTAGATTCATTACATCAATAAATATTTGATAAGTCGAATTTATCGCTTTGTTTCCATTAGCATTAAATTTTTGTGCCCAACATCTACCAATAAGCAAGACTAACAAAACGAAGAGATAGATAAAACGAGAGAAGCTAAAATTCAGAGGACTTCATTGACGAAAAAGTTTCAGAAAAACAAAGCAAGGTAAGCATCTTATCCTCACTGCTCAGGGGGGAGGTAGACGCAAATACTAGAAAGTGATAACGACCATGCACAACTGGAATAGCAAAGCGAATCAGGGAGTGACACTCGACCTGTTTGACTTGTCAAACTAACCAATGTGGTGGCGATAAAGAGAACGACACCGTTCAAATAAAATAAGAGAGAAATTTGAAAAACAACGGAACCATGATCGAACGGCTGCTGAAACTTCTTCTCAACTAATCCAAGGGTTGCTGGACGTAGTTGATTCATTCATTAGTTGGTATCAATTGCCATTTAGTCCTAGCAGCATGATATCTTTCACTTCAATTTCTAATACCCTCCCTCAAGTTGTGGAGTGCAGGGACAACACTCTCAACTTGGACACCGGGAAGTGAAAGATAGGAGAAGGAAGAGCTTTAGTGAGTAGATCAGCTAGTTGGTGTGATGAAGGCACAAATTCGAGATTGATTAGCTTATCTTGCATCATATCTATGACCACATGATATTCTATCTCAATGTGCTTAGTATTGTCATGGAAAATGGGGTTTTCTCCAATTTGAATAGCTGATGCACTATCACAAGAGCATTCAACAACTCACATTGCAAATCCTTCAGCAGGTATAAGAACCACTGAACTTCACTTGATGTGGCTGAAATACTTCTTTACTCTGATTCTGCAGAGCTTTTGGCAACAATGATTTGCTTCTTGGACCTCCATGACACCAAAGACTCACCTATATAGATCAAATATCCACTTGTGCTCCTTCTAGCATCCAAGCAACCTGCCTAATCTGCATATGTGTATGCATGAAGGTCAAGAGTGTTTGTGCCTGAATAAAACAGAACCTGACCTGGATTTGACCTCAAATACATCAATACATGATGTAATGCTTTCAAATGAGCACTTGTAGGCTGAGATACAAATTGACTTAATTTTTGTTCTGCAAAGCACATATCTGGCCTTGTGTGACACATATGCAGTAACTTCCCAACAATCTTCCTATAAGTGGTAACATCAGATGCCTTCGATCTATCACCTTAACCTCTTTGCAGTTTATTGGTTGGCTCCACCGGAATAGATGCAGGCTTACAATCCATGTATTGAGTTTCCTTGAGAATATCAAAACAAATTTCTTTTGACAGAAAGAGATTCCATCTCCATTTCTTGCTACTTGAAATCCAATAAAATACCTCAATTCACCCAGATCTTTGAGCTAAAACTTATGGTTAACTTAATTTTTTAGAGCATTGATCACATGGATGTTTTTTTCAGTTATCAAAATATCATCAACATACACAAGTAGCAATATGAAATGCTCTTCCACCTGTCTGGTAAACAAGGTGTAGTCTGTCTTGCATTGAGTGAATCCAAGTGTGATTAATGTAGCAGAAAACTTACTATACCACATTTTTTATGGCTGCTTCAGACCATATAGATATTTTTCCATCTTACACCCTAACCTTTGATTCTCTGGACCAGGGTCATAACCTTCTGGTAGATCCATATAGACTTCTTATTTGATCTCTACATGCAGAAATGCATTATTGACATCAAGTTGAATTATATGTCAGCCTTTGAGAGCAGCTATTGGTAAGAAACATTTGAAAGTGGGCAATTTTGCAACTGGAGAAAATGTTTCTGTGTAATCTATCCCTTCAGTTTGGGTTTACCCCTTTGCAACCAACCTAGCTTTGTACCTTTCTATTGAACCATCAAACCTCAACTTGATTTTGTACACCCATTTGCACACCAGTGTGTCATGTCCAGCTGCTAACGTTGTCAAAATCCATGTTTGATTTTTCTCCAAAGCTTTTATCTCTGTGTTCATAGCTGCTATCCACTTATTATCTTTTGCTGATTTTGCTTAACTCTTTGGTTCTGTCAAAGTGGAAATTTGAGCCACATAATGACCATAAGCATCAGAGAAATGTCCTGAATCATACAAAGGGATAGGAATTTGAATGCTTTTCTTTTTTGAATTTGGCCCTTGTACAGCTAGTACATACTCATTCAGGTATGCTGGTATCTTTGATGTCTACCTGATCTTCTAGGAGCTGAAACCTCAGCTCCATTGGCTGGTTCAGCATTATCATTATTGTCTTCTTCAACCACATAAACATGACACTGTCTTCCACTTCCACTACTGCAGCAAGCAAAGTAAAGTCATTGAACACTGCACCTCTCATATCTGAGCCACTTTGAAATGGAAAGCTTGTTCATGAAAAATCACATTTCTTGAGGTTTGAAAAGTACCATCCTTCATATTATACAACCTATAATCTTTTACCCCAAATACATAGCCAATGAACACACAAGTGTCAGCTCTTGGATCAAATTTGAGTCTTCCCTGCTTCAAAGTAAATGCATAGTACAAACACACAAAAACTTTAAGAAAAGCATAATCTTGTGATGTTTTGCGCATGATATCATATGGTGATTTATGTCTCAAGAAAACTGTTGGTACCCTATTTATGAGATAGGCTGCAGTCATGACACAACCGCCCCCCCCCCCCCCCAAATCTTATAGGAAGATAAGATTGAAACCTCAAACTTCTAACCACATTGAGCAAATGTTGATGTTTTTCTTCCCATTACTGAATTCTGCTCTGGAGTCTCAACACAGTTCAATTGTTGCACTATCCCTTTGCTAGCAAAGAAAACCATGAGACCAAGTTATTTGGCATTATCAGATCTGAACTTTATACTGTTTCTCAATCAGCTGGTAGAAATGAGGAATAACTAACGCCACCTCTGATTGTGAACTAGTAGATATATCCATGTCATTCTACTCTTACCTTCAACCAAACTCAAGAAAAATCTATGATCTCAATGGGTAGGTGTTGCATAAGGACCCTGTACATCACAATGCACTAACTAAAATAAAACCCTAGACACGTGTCCTTGTGATTTATATGATAGCTTCTTCTGTTTTGGCAAGGGACAAGCGTCACACAGAGTATTGTTTACTTTGTTGTTTCAATTCAAAGATTTACATAGCCTCTTAAGCTTGATGTCGGAGAGATGTCCCAGTCTCATGTGCCAAACCTCAGAACTTACCTTTTCAGAGGTGATACTCATTTCTAGAGGTACTTCTTCACCAGTAACTTCTTTCAGCTTTCGTTGAACTGAGGAATAACTAAAGCCACCTCTGATTTGTGAACTAGTAGATATATCCATGTCATTCTACCTCTTACCTTCAACCAAAGTCAAGAAAAATCTATGATCTGAATGGGTAGGTGTGGCATAAGGACCCAGTACATCGCAATGAACTAACTCAAATAAAACCCTAGACATGTGCCCTAGTGAATTATATGATAACTTCTTTTGTTTTGCCAAGGGACAAACTTCACACAGAGTATTGTTTAGTTTGTTGTTGCAGTTCAAATATTTACATAGCCTCTTAAGCTTGATGTTAGAGAGATGTCCCAGTCTGATGTGCCAAATATCAGAACTTACCATTTAGAGGTGATACTCATTGCTAGAGGTACTTCTTCACCAGTAACTTCTTTCAGATTTCGTTGAACAAGGTAAAATCTTCCCACCTAGATACCAAATTCTAAAACTTGTCTTGATTGTTTATCCTCAATAATGCAAGAGTCCTCACCACATACAAAGACACATTTGCGTGTGACTGTCAATTGTGACATCGATATCAAATTAAACTGAAACCCATGCACATACAACACATTCTCCATGATCAAATTTTCACTTAGCTCACTTTCCCAATAGAAGACACCTTCACTCTATCTCCATTAGGTAAATACACATAAGTGTCATTTACTGAATAAGTGTCATGTATGAACACATTGTTGGAGCACATATGATCTGTAGCACCACTGTTTATAATCCAAGCTTCCAGTAGTATGATGCTAGAAGAAAAAGAAGATTTAAAAGAATAAGTGGCGCGCCTACATTCCGCCTATTGCGCAAATATACATTCAAGAAATATAGTGAAGTATTTAGGACTCCAAGTTATCGAAGGGAAGGTGCTTATTATTCTAAGTGTTAACAACTAAATCTAATTCACTAGGTAACCGGTAAGTAACGATTGTTGAATTGAGTGGTTTCACCCTCAATCAAGTGAATAGCAATTGTCAGTAAATAACACAAAAGAAAAATTTTGATTAGATCAAGACAAAAAAACCTAGGCAATCTATAGATCACCAGGGTAGTTTGACGATTCCGGAATCCGTATTCTAACACGATAAATCATAAGTTAGCTATGTTGGGTAATAGTATTGACAATCACCTCCCAGTCTCTTCTCGTTCTACACACTGGTACCATCTTGTCCCTCTCATGCCACTTTGGCTATTACACGTTCTAGTAGGCTAATGACAATGTAAGGAAACGATAACCTTTCAGACCACCACCACACAAACACCTCACTGTCTCCTACCGAATCTACCCTCTTCTAGCAACTCCCACTCAACTCACCTCTCAATTTATTTGAATTAGGAATGCACTTGTATATTCATCCCAACTAGGGTAAGTTGCTTTCACACACTAACTAGTTAATTAACAAGTTCGGGTAATGACTCCTAACATGCTAAGGATTAAGCACATCATACAAATGATTAGCTAACTAAGATCACATTAAGCTAGGTTAAGTTCTTGAATGGGGAATAGATAGCATTCATCACAAATCTTAACTCTAGTATGTCAACAAAAGAGCTCAACATGATTAAACTAAAGAAATTTCATTCATTCACAAACCCGAAAGCATGAAAGTTAATGAATCGAGAAAATATCATCAAAGCATAAACCCTAGGCTCTCCATAGATGCCTAGGTATGAATTTAGCTACTCATAACTAAAGAAAACATGTTTGAATATTCCATACAAGAAAGAAAGAAGAAAATAGATCAAACGCTAAAATCGTGGTTATGGCTTTGATCCAAACTCGTCTCCTTGCTTCTTGATGCTCCTAATGGCTCCTCCTTAGCTCTCCTTGTTGTTCTTGAGTCTCAATGCCCTTCCTTTTTTTTCCTAGGTCAAAGTATAGAAGTACAAGTCTCAATATTTGCAAAACAGCCACACAAATTTTTCGCCGAGTCTCGACCATTTCGTGCGAAATGGGGACCATTTCGTACGAAATGTCCTTGTCCTTCCTTGCTTCCAAAGCTCACGTTCTTGTTCCAAATCGCTCCTTAAGCCCTGTTTCCTATCAAAGACAACAAACACTTTACCCAAGCGATTAAATCCGTCAAATAAAGCATAAATACACATGTGAAACGTGCCCAGACTAGAATTAAGCATATGAAGAAACAAGTGCTAAACATGCATTCATTCATCAATATTAGGCTCCAAACTCTCCCAAAAAACCTCTGAAATATGTGGTAAAAGTAAAGAAATATAGCTCCTAAAAGGCGCTATCAAATTCCCTCACACTTACTCTTTGCTCGTCCCGAGCAACAATGAACCTCAACCCCCACACTTGAGACAATGCATACATACCACTACCAACAAACGCATACCCCACCACTTTGCATACTTACTTGCCGCTAGCTAGCACGAATCACGACTCAATACACAAAGACACGACTATGCAATATACATGATACATACAATGCAACTCAATTATGTACAATGCAACAAAGTAAAGAACATATTATTTTTTTGTTTTACGAGATTGAACAACCTCTCTATCCTAAACCGAAAGTCGTCAAATCCTCACTAGCTCATTTTTAAAGTTCATACACGTAGCAAGAAATGAAATATGATGATCCTACTGATAACTCCCCACTGTGAGACCTACTTGAGGGGTATTTGTGTCATAAATTTGCGTTTTAGCAGGATTTTAGCCCGGATTAGTCCCGTAATTCGCGACTTGCTGTTTTGAGCTTTTTATGCATTACTGCTTTATTTCACGCATTTCGAGATATGATCACGGGTTTCTGCTCATGTTGTTGTCTATACAGGAACATGATTTGTACAAGAGCCGGGGATGAAGCAGGATTGCAGGGGCGAGAGCCGAGAGAGCCGAAAGTACCAAAACCGAGAATGACCGGGATGCGCTCGGTTGACAATATCTTGACATGTAATTGGAGTGTTGAAGTGAAACCAGCGGCAGAAGAAAGAAGACATCATGGGCTTTCCGAAAACAGGTTATAATGCTGAAACGGCGTCCGGCCCGAAAACCGACTCCCGTCAAGTGTGGGTCCCAGACAGGCCACGCCCAAGTAAGGAGTCTCGGTTCCCAGTGTCCGGAGTCGTGAGAATCTATTTCATGTTCGTGATGATTTTCGGGACAATTGTGACCCAGGGGTATTTTGGTCATTTTGCCACCGAGCCCGGGTTTTTGGAAGTCGAGTTTGGATTTTGGCGCCCAGATTCAGTCAGCAGTCTTTCTCCAGAGTTAGGATTGGGCAGAATTTTGAGAGGTTTTGACCCGGGGGTATTTTTTAATTTCTATAAGTTTCGGGTCAAAACGTAGACCGAGCAGAGAGGGTTCAGAAACCGGCCAGAATGAGGACAGTAAGAGCTGCTGTCTGCGTATCTAACTGCCAGGTACGCAGGAAGATATGTAGCCCGAGGCAAGAGAAATGCAGAAACGAGCCAAAAATCCCCTGTCTGCGTATCTAACTGTTAGCTACGCAACTGGGAGGTCCAGCTACGCAGCCAGCAAGATAGCTACGCAGCTGGGAGGTCCAGCTATGCAGCCAGCAAAATAGCCATGCAGCCGGGAGACCCAGCCACGCAGGCCGAGAAGAAGAAGAGAGAAAAACTGCTGACATTCAAGCCAGAAGAACCCTGTCTGCGTGGCTAACTGGCAGCCATGCATTAGCCACGCAACAGGGATGCAGAAAGCATGTTTTCCGAGGCGGTTTCGGCCAGTGGCATTTTTGAAATTTCAGGAAATTTTACAAAAGCTTCTCAAGCACTATATAAAGGAACGTCCAGAGCTTGTTTTTAACACAATACACCCAAGGATAATTCGGAGAGCACAGAAGCACGGATCCAGATTTCAAGAACACTCGTTTGATCTCAATTCTCTCTTTTATTTCAGAACATTGTTATTTATTTATGTCGTTTAGTAGCTAAACTCTTTTCCTAGGTTCTCGGTGAACCTAGGGTTTCATATTCAGTATCTAGTTCTATTCTCGACTATGGATTCATGATATTAGGATCTTAATATCAGCAATTTTATTCGTTATCCTGTCTTTGATTTTACTGTCATCCATGCTCGACTTGATCACCCAAAATTGCTACAGACCCAACCCGGTAGGTGAAAACGTCTGATTAGGGTTAGGAAGAGATGACAGAATTTAGCACCTTACCCCGATGTACCGACCAGAGAAGGGGAGATAGGACTAGCCTAAAATTGTTAGACCAACTGTTATAGTTTTTGACCGAGGACTTTAGGACAGGTTAAAACCCTAACAAACTTAGAACGAGACTGCAGATTTATGTAGCTTAACAAGATTCGAAAATATGCAGAATTGTGATAACGTGCAGAAAAAAAAAAGATACTGCACAATTGGAACGTGGCACGGATAAGTGACTGTTGTGTGTTTTCATATCGAAAAGAACGAAAAATTGAAGAGACCTTAGGGGATCCCGGGACCTAGTACCTTAAACCCTGGTTTTACAACCTAAAGCAATATTCAAGAAAACGTCTACAAAAATATTTACTTTCAGTTATTTATTTCAGTACTTATATCATAATCATAATCTCAACTACTCCTCCCTTTTTCACACTCTGATTGTTAATCTCGACTGCTAGAAAAGACCTGAAATCGTCCTCGTAGGAACGATAACCCGAGTTGAAATACGCCCGGTATTACCTGATTCGTAAACTTGCGACAACACGCTTTGCTAATTTGCGCATCAAGTTTTTGGCGCCGTTGCCGGGGACTTTTTAGGGTTTATTTAGTAGTCAGATTAATTTTCAGAGTTTTAGTTTTTTTATTTATTTTTATTTTTATTTTTTTTTCTGTTATCTCACTGCTCTTGAGATCTTTGTTTTTTCAGGATGGGCGACAATACTGAAGGAACACCAGAACTGCCCGAGACACGGACTCCGAATCATATGGCTCAGTACATCGAGGATCTAATCGCAGCAGGTTTCGCTGTCAGGAACAATCAAGGGACGTACAACAGGTCTGGAAAGGCGTTGGTTGAAAATTTTGAGGTCCCAACGGGAGGACATGAACCAGTTATTGTGGTGCCCGAGATCACAGCAGAGCACTTTGATATAAAAACCTCCACTATCCTACTGTTCAGACCCTCTGCCCATTCCATGGCAAATAAGACGAAGACCCGAACGACTTCATCGGGAAATTTGAGGACTACTGAAACAAAGTCCGGTATAAGGGAGTAGAAGCAGAGGCACTAATGCTAATTCTCTTCCCGTACTGCCTATACGGAGTGGCCAAAGACCGGCTCGAATCCCAACCACCCAGATCCATCACTACATGGGAAGGATGCGTCACAATTTTTTTGGCCAAATCCATCACTATCATTGAAGCAAAAGACGGGGAGACGGTGGTAGACGCATGGGACAGGCTGATGAGATTGGTGAAAAGGTGCCCAAACCACAGTTTTGGAGACCCGAAGATCCTGCAGGTATTCTACCATGCCTTAGACAGGGAAAGTGCTGACAGGATTGAAAGAGAATCCGGAGTAAACTTTCTCTACCATGTGGACAAAGACGGTGCCTATGAGCTGATGAAGCAGTTATCCAAGCAAGACACTCGAGTGTTTGACGATTGCAGGATCACGACCCCAGCCGAACCAGTGGAAGACGACCGGATAGATAATATGGCCAAGATCCTGCAAGAAAGTCTACTCGGAAAAGAAGGATGTTGCAGCAATAAGAGAACCAGATTTGGACACAACCATTGAGGGGCTCAGAAACGAAGATGCCAATTACGTACAGTAGCAGTGGGATCCGAGCCGGTACAGACCGGGCATGAGAGATCGTCCCGGGTTCCGGTACGGAAACCCGAATTCCGCAATTTATGCACCAGGATTCCAGCACAGGCCACAAGAACAGCAGGCAGTACATGCACAGAAAGTACAGCCATGACCATCAGCTCAACAGTACGATGATCAAATGAAGAAAATTGAGTCCATGTTTCAAACCATCGAGTCCCGGTTTGCACATATGAACGCCCTGACAGCCGACCTCCACTCGACAAAGACTGCGCTACGTACACTGGAAGTACAGGTTGAGCAGTTAGCTCAGCAGCAAGCAGAAAGACAGCCACAAAACTTGCCCTCAACCATAGTAAATAATCCACGTGCTCAGATCGATGCCATCACCACTCGGAGTGGATTGGCACTACAGAATCCGCTGTATCCTATCCATGCACGTGCAGAAAAGTTGAAGGAAATCGAATGCGAAGTATTTATCCTGGATAACAGCTCAGCCGACCCCCCCCCCCCCCCCCCCCCAGTCGAAGGGCTCGGCTGAATAGGATGCAGTGAAGAATGAGAAGGAAGCTGGAACGGTGCCTATCTCCAAAGAGGTATCGTATCCTTTGAAGACACGCTAGATGGATGATAACAAAGACTCGCCAGATTTCTTGAGATGTTCAAACAATTGCAGATCAACATACCCTTTGCTGAGGCCTTGGCGAAGATGCCCACATATGCCAAATTCCTCAAAGAGATTCTATATGGAAGGAGGCGTATGAGAAATTTCGAGACAATACATCTGACGGCAGAAGTGAGAAATTGTGTGAAGAATAGGCTACCGAGGAAGAAGAAGGACCCTGGCAGTTTCGTCATCCCGGTGACCCTAGGTAATGCTTACACAGAAAAGGCTCTGTGTGACCTAGGGGCTAGTATCAATCTGATGCCCTTGTCGATTTTCAAACTTTGAAAATCGGTGAACTCAGGCCCACCAGAATCAAGCTGCAGATGGCGGACATATCTGTGAAGCAGGCTTACGGAGTTATTGAAGAAATTCTGGTGAAAGTCGGAGAATTGATTTTTCCGCCAGATTTCGTAATTCTGGACATGGAGGCGGGAGACGTACAACTCATTCTGGGCATACCATTTTTGGCTACTGGAGAAGCATGATAAACTGCAAAAGCAGAGAACTGACCATGCAGATTAATGAAGACAAGGTGAAGTTCAGTGTTTTCAAAAATTTGCAACTGCCGAATTACTACGAGCATGAAGACATCTTCGTGGTGGAGGTAGTCGAAGAAAGATGGGAAAACGAGGAGATGGATGAGCTATGGGCAGAGATTGACAGAGTTGACAGAGAGAACGAGGAGAGATTCCAGGAGGAGCAGGCCATGCAAGCTGAAAACCGGACCACTTTACAGCTGGACGAAATAGTGGGAAGAAATTTGCCCTGGTCCCGTTAATCAAGGAGCCACCGACTCTAGAGTTGAAACGGCCCCCGAGCCATCAAAGTTCAGCACAGCCAAAGTCGTTTGAAGTAGGACAAAAAGTACTTCTCTGTGATTCTCAGAAGCAGTTTTTCCCGAGAAAATTGAGATCCAGGTCGTCAGGATCGTTCATCATCAAAGAGATATTTTCATGGGATGAGTGGAAGTGGAGAATCCGCAAGATAAGTCAACTTTCAGGGTGAACGGTAATCAGATGAAGCAATATTTGGACCCGGAAGCAGTCGTCAAGGTAGACTGTTTTGACGTCCCTTGACCAAGCATGAGGTAACTAGGCAGGGCCGTCGACCTTAAATTACAAGTGTTGGTTGAGAGGCAACCCAACTTAGGAGTAGTGTAATTTAATTTAGTAATTTATGTTGAAATTTAGAGAGGTGAGATGAGTGTGATCTAATTTCTAAACGAGTGTGTGAAGAAAAAGCAAACAAATTGGAGCAAAAAAAACGAGCTGGTTGAAAGACGGGAGGCCCAGCCACGCAGCCAGCAAGCTAGCCACGCAGCCAAGAAGTGCAGAAACGCGGCCAGGAAGTGCATAAACGCAGCCTGGAAGTGCAGAAACGCAGCCAAGAAGTGTAGAAACGCAGCCAGAAAGCTAGAAACGCAAGACCAAGCCTCAGTCACGCAGGCCGAGGGGTAGCCACGCAGAAATCAGAAGATTTTTTTGGCAAAAATATAATAAATAATGAATATAAAACGGTTTGCGTGGCTCTGAAGCAACGCGGACAAGAGAAGGTTTATGGACGTGAAGAAAAAAGGGCATATTTTTGAAAAATCTTGAAGAATCGAACCCGGTGTGCTCTAGGGCACTCGACCATCATAGGGACTCGTGAGAGTTGGGGATCCCTTAGGAACGATTTTCAGCACGCCCAGAGCAGTCAACCCTGAGGTACAAAAATACACTCGACCATATGGGAGCACATTTTCATACGCAATGGCGCTTGGGGACTACACATTTCAAGAGCACATACACAGCCCGGAAGGTTGACAACTTACGTCGAGAAATTTTCCGCCAACCGGTCAACGATCCTTCTCTGTCAAAATCTGCAGAAAATAGCTTGCTGCCTGCATAGCTGCGCCGGAACAGTTAAATACGCATACAGCTATGCAACTCGAGGAGATTTTTTGACAGAGAGTGAAAAAAAATGGCCGACAAGTTCAAAAATTTGCAACGAGCAATTGTGGGGGTGAAGAGTTTCAGCTTAGCCGATTCAGACTTTTTCCGACAATTTGTACGACGATATTTCCCGGTGACCGGTCGGGGCCCATCTTACCGGAAATTACAGATTGCACCCGTACGACTTGCACCGGGTGATCAGGTCCACATTCCCTTCCTTCGCATTATTTTGCATTTTAGGCACGAGCCCGTACCCAGGTCGATGTTTTTTTGCATTTTTCTCGGTTTCCGTGCCGACTGTGGTAGAACCCCTGGTAGTGGAGGTTAGTTGCTGAGATGCACACATCACAAACACGTAATTTAGCGAAATTTTTGCACGCTTTTTTTTCTGTTTTATATTCTGGCTTTATGGTGACCTGACCGAGTACAGCGGCAGTTTCACCAGTAGTCTGTCCGGTTTTTCCGAGACCGGGGCAGACCCGACTTTAGACCAGATCAATACATGCCCTGAGGACTTGCCATCCCTTAGTGTGGGGGTGGGAGTCGTGTCTGCATTTACCAAGTCTGCACGTTTTTTTGATTTTATTCGCGGTTTTATTTTTATTTCTTGAGTCTGCACGTTTTCTTTATTTGAGTCTACCCACCACAAATTTCTGACCTAGCATTGTATAAATTAAAAAAAAAATAGAAAAATCAGAAAATTTTGAGAAATGGCAATTGAATTAACAAAAGGCTGGGCAGAAATCGATGACAGTCTTTGAACAGGAAGGAAAAACCACACCAAGGTGTAGTAGAGCCTAGGAATCCGCGAGTGGTCGTGCCGTTTTTCTACATCTTTGGTGATGAGTAGGTTCGGTAGGACTGCACGCTTCATCTTTCGACTACAAGATCGACGCTTCATGACTAGTGCGGGGTACCGCAAAACAAGGACATTTTTTCGCACCCGCAACATTGGACTATTTTTGCACCACTCAACTTTTATCACTTTATTTTCGTTCTGTCTCTTTTATATATTTGTGTACTATAAAAAATAAAAAAATATCAAAAAAAGAAATAAGAAAAAAGAAAAAAAAAATAAAATAAATATATGTGATGCTCTAGTTTTACAATTTTATTTAGTTATTTACACTAGATAGTTTCAAAGCTGAGTTGGTGGCACAGTTTTCTGCATTTTGCACCGCTTCACATTTGTGGCCGCAAGAACGGTGAAGATACACCGGGAACAGGGGAATTGAGTGAGCGGAAACTTAGGTGTTCGGTCAGTTTTTCGGGACTCGGTGAGGGGTGTGAGGTTGGAAACTGTGAGATTTCATAGCAAGTGGGAACATGCCATACCATGATATACACTTATACATCCCGCCCGTTAGACTTAGGATCCCGGATTCGGAAACAGCTTGGATGGTAGGTATACTAGGTATTTGCCCAATTTGATCACGAAAGTAACAGTAATATGTGCCAGTGAAATATATCAACTCGTATAATCTGTTAGACTCACCGATCCTGTGTGGATAGGTACTTCCTCGTGAGAAGGTGAGGTTTGGTTGATGTACCGTTTTTCGTTAAGGAGATTGTCGGATCTAACCCAGAAAAATATTTGTTTTGTGAATAATTGATGTAAGATCAGGTTGTGCAAGGCTTGGAATAGCTCAGCTATTTCAAGGCCTTGAATCAGCTTTCAAAGCCTTGAATCAGTCTCAGAGGCTTGAAAATAGTTTAGCTATTTCAAGGCCTTGAAACTGGATTCAAAGCCTTGAAACTGCTTAACCTGTATGAACATTCTCGGGGGGAGTTTTCTGAAAACTCTCTAAGTTGATTCCCTTTCTACCTCTCATATGTTTGATTCAAAATTATTAGATGATGAAAGAAAAATTATTCTAACATGTTTTGATCATAGAATATCATCTGTTTGACTTTGATATTCCGGGAAATTTTGTTTCTAATATTTGCAGGATTGTTTCCTAAACTGAATTTGTGCAGTTTTGGAAATAGTTGGACATTTTGATCCTTTGATCAATCAGAGACTTATGACAGCTTCTCAAAGTGTTTATAGACAAGATCGCAACAATATCTCTGAAGATTGTGATCAACTATCCGTTGGAGAAAGATGTTAAAGAGAGTCAAAGTTGTTGCCTACAAAATAGGAAGTTGTTGCTGAAAATCTGGGAATATTTTCAGAGCTTCAAACAATTTAAATAGAGCTCACTTTGAATAAAAAAATACGAGACTCAATGGGCGAAAGAAAGAGACAAGTTTCTGTATTGACAAAGCACAAAGAAGAACATCAAACTCTCAATCCATTCCACAGAAGTTCAATGCATTCTTCACGACAGTTTTTCATTCTAAGTGTACTTTTTTATTGAACTGTATCGGTAGATCATTTCTGTATTATCTCTACATCTATTCGCAAGGATTTTTCAAGGTGAACAATAGAGAATTCTTAGTTAATCAGTTAGCTAGAGCATGTACTAGACAGGTTAGGGAAAACCACAAGCTGTAACATAGTAAGGGAACTCTTTGGGCTTGAGTTCTAGGGCTTAGCTTTTGATTAATAAGAATTGAGTTGAAAATCCTGCAGGGATTTAATCCCTGAGGTAGAGACGTAGGTCCAAGTGGACTGAACCCTATAAATCTCTTGTCACATGCATTTACAGTTCATTTCGTTTCACAGTTTTTGCAGCATACAAAACTGTCTGTTTTTCAAGGGTTTGAACTTGTTTTCAAGGCCTTGAAAAAGGCATACTTGCTTTATACTGTCTGCATCTTCTCCAAGGGGTTGAACTAGTTTTCAAGGCCTTGAACTTCATTGTTTGCACGAGTTTTTATCTCCCTACTAAGTTTTTCAAAAAGTTGGCATACTCTATTCAACCCCCACTTCTAGAGTATCTTAGCTGCATTAACATCTGCATACTCACACATTCAATTGGTATCAGAGCTTGTATAACTGTATAGAATTAACCATCTGGTGATCATGAGTACTGCAGGTGATGGTGGTTTCTCACAGGGAAGAGCTGCTAAAAGACCTCCTGTATTTTGTGGCGAAATTTTTGCTCATTGGAAAGCCCTTATGAAAATTTTCATCATTGATCAAGATCTACAGCTTTGGACTATTATACAAAATGGACCTCATACGTTTCTACACAGGGAAAGATGGGATTAAAGCTCCCAAAACAGAAGACTCACTCTCCTCTTCTGTATTAGAGCAATATTCTAAGAACTACAAAGCTATTAACATTTTGTATTGTGCTTTGAGTACAGATGAATTCAACAGGATCTCTGGATGCACAACTGCTAAATAAATCTGGGATAAGCTAGTGGTTACCTTTGAGGGAACCAGTCAAGTCAAGCAAGCCAAGATCAACATCTATCTTAGGAAATATGAGCTTTTAAGATGAATGCAGATGAGTCCATCAGAGACATGTTCAAGAGGTTAACTGACATTGTCAACAACCTTGATTCACTGGGAAAACATTTTTCCAATGAAGAAAAAGTAAGGAAGATTCTCAAAATTCTTCCAAAGGCAAAGTGGGAACCAAATACCACAGCTATTGAAGAAGCTCAGAATCTCTCAACTCTACAACTTGATGACCTACAAGGGAAGCTCCTGACACATGAGATATCTATGAATGAATTTGATGGAGAACTCCCAGATGGTGTCAAGAACTTAGCTCTCAAAGACAAAGAGAATGAGAGAACACATACCCTTGAAACTGAGGATGGTGATGATGAAGATCCAATTTCCTTAATTTCCAAAGCCTTGACAAGGATTCTCAAAATGAAGAAAAACTTTGGAAACAAAGACTTCAACAGAGAAAGGCATAGATCATCCAGCAGAAAGGACTACAAAGGTAAGCCCTCTTCACAAAATAAATCAAAAGTTATGAACTGCTTTGAATATGGTGATGCAGGACACTTGATAAGAGATTGTCCACACAAGAAAAGCAAGAGCTTTCAAAAGAAAGATCATGACAGAAGAAAGAAATCCGTGATAGCTTCATGGAGTGATTCAGATACTTCTAGTGAATCTGAATCTGAGGAAGAACATGCCAACCTATGCTTCATGGCCAAACATGATGAAAGTTCTGAGAAGAGCATTGAGGTAATGGTCAATTGTCTGATTTCAAAACCAAAAGAAGCTCTTTCAGAATATCTCAGAACAATGCTTCTGAATGAGGAAGATTATCTGAAATAGATCAGACTTTTGAAAGAAAAAGTTCATGAGCAAGCCAAAGAAAACTTAAAACTTGTTTGCCTAAATCAGAATCTTGAAATCTCTCAGAAGAAAACTGATAGTGATTTCAAGGCCTTGAAAAATAGTTTCAAAGCCTTGAAAACACAAGTCAAGGAAGTAGTCACTGAAAACTCCTCAATGAGTCACAACCTTGTTTATCTAAAACATCAGATTGATGAATTAGATAAAAAAAAGACTATTCATACTGAGAAACTTCAAGAATCTGAATTGGTCGAATTCTAGCTTGCTGGATTAGAACACAAGTTGAACTTGATTCTTGGAGGAAGTTCACAGTCTGTTCACAAAGCTGGTATTGGATTCAATCCAATCTTTCCAAGGAGGAACAATACCAGATTTGTGAAAGCTGGAAACAAAACTTCTCCTACATGTCATTACTGCTGCAAAACTAGTCATGTTAAGATGACTTGTCCTTTTAGAAGAAGAGATCCTCACATAATGAGGAACAATTTTCCCTTTCAACTCAAAGGACAAGTTAAGCAGATTTGGGTTCCTAAAGGGGTTAGGCCACCTAACATGGTTAATCCCGAATATGAATCAAAATTCCAAACTTGGTCTAACAGCTGGGTAAGGCAGTGATTGGTGTTTGCAGGTTGTCACCAATATCAAAGAACATAAGTGTTTTATGGACAGTGGTTGCTCAAGACATATGAGTGGAAAGATATCTCTATTCTCAGAATTAAAGGAGAAATCAGAAGGTTCAATTACACTTGGTGACAAAGGCAAATGCAATTTTCTTGGTATTGGAAAAGTTGGTGAAAGTTTGAAGTGTCTCAAGGCCTTGAAAGAGGATTCAAAGATTTGGCACAGGAAACTTGGTCATATCAGTTTGCATACTTTGAACAAGTTTATTTCCAAAGATTTGGAAAGAGGATTGCCATCCCTCAAGTTCAAAGAAGGTGAAATGTGCAAAGCCTGTGCTCCTTCAAGCCAAAGAAGTTTTCAAGTACAACTAGACCTATTGAGTTGCTTCATATGGATCTCTCTGGTCCTATGAGAACTCCTACTCCAAAAGGTAAAAGGTATATGCTAGTTGTTGTTGATGATTTTTCTAGATATACTTGGGTTATGTTTCTCAAAGAAAAATCTGAAGCACTCTCTGAATTTTCAAAGCTTTGCAGAGAACTTTAAAACTTAAAAAACCTACATGTAGCTTCAATTAGAAGTGATCATGGTAGAGAATTCAATCAGTTAGAATTTGATTTATTCTGTGATAAGCATGGTATTACTCACAAATTTTCTGCTCCAAGAAATCCTCAACAGAATGGTGTTGTTGAAAGAAAGAACAAGACTCTTGAAGATATGTTAAGAACAATGCTTCCTGAGAACAAGCTGCCAAAACATTATTGGGCAGAAGCTGTGAATACAACAAACTATATTTTGAATAGGTGCTTGATTAGACCTATTCTGAAGAAGACCCCCTATGAACTATTCAAAGGGACGAAGCCAAACATTTCATACTTCAGACCCTTTGGATGTACTTGTTTTATCCACAACAATGGAAAAGACAATCTTGGTAAGTTTGATGCAAGAAGTGATGAAGTTTTGCAAACTTGAATTTGAACAAGCATGAGTCAGAGGAAGAGACTGAGAATCCATTAGGATTCAATAAAGGCTCAGAAGAAAATAAGACATTTTGAAGACCTTGAAAATGGTGCTCAAGGCCTTGAAAATAAGTCTCAAAGCCTTGAAAAGATGATCGGAAGGATTCAAGTGACAAAGCCACTACTTCAAGACCAGAGAAAATCTATGGAGAGCCTGAACCATGGTCTCCGAGAACGAGATCCAAATATCTCTCATCTCATCCAGTTGATAATATCATCTCAGATCCAACCACTTGTACACAAACTAGATCACAATTGAAGAACTTATGTGCTTTTAATGCTTTTATCTCTCTTGTAGAACCTAAAAATGTGAAGGAAGCTTTACAAGAAGCAGACTGGATCATTTCTATGCAAAGTGAACTCAATGATTTTGAAAGGAATAAGGTTTGGAACCTGGTTCCTCCACCTTCAAACCAGTCTGTCATTGGTACCAGATGGGTATTCAGAAATAAGTTGGACGAAAATAGCAATGTGATCAGAAACAAAGCAATGTTGGTTTCTCAAGGTTACAATTGAGAAGAAGGTATTGATTATGAGGAAACATTTTCTCCAGTTGCCAGGCTAGAATCAATCAGAATTTTTCTTCCATTTGCATCTTAAAAGAACATGAAACTATTTCAAATGGATGTGAAGTGTGCTTTCTTGAATGGATATTTACAATAAGAAGTTTATGTTGCACAACCACATGGTTTTGAAAATGACAAGTTTCCAGATCATGTTTACAAACTTGACAAAGCTCTTTATGGTTTGAAACAAGCTCCAAGAGCTTGGTATGAAAGACTGTCAAAGTTTCTGCTTGAAAATAATTTCAAAAGAGGTTTAGTAGACAAGAATTTTTTCATAAAGACTCATGAGAAAGATTTACTTGTAGTTAAGATATATGTTGATGATATACTCTTTGGAGCTACTAATGATCAATTATGCAGAGAATTCTCAAGTCTTATGAGTAGGGAATTTGAAATGAGCATGATGGGAGAGTTGAAATTCTTCCTAGGACTTCAAATACATCAATTGAAGAAGGCCATCTTTCTGCATCAAACAGTTTAAATAGAGCTCACTTTGAATAAAAAAAAATACGAGACTCAATGGGCAAAAGAAGAGACAAGTTTCTTTATTGACAAAGCACAAAGAAGAACATCAAACTCTCAATCCATTCCATAGAAGTTCACTGCATTCTTCACTACAGTTTTTCACTCTAAGTGTACTTCTGTATTGAACTGTATTGGTAGATCATTTCTGTATTATCTCTACATATATTCTCAAGGATTGTTCAAGGTGAACGATAGAGAATTCTTGGTTAATCATTTAGCTAGAGCAGGTACTAGACAGGTTAGGGAAAACCACAAGCTGTAACAAAGTAAGGGAACTTCTGGGCTTAAGTTCTAGGGATTAGCTTTTGATTGATAAGAATTGAGTTGAAAATCCTGCAGGGATCTAATCCCTAAGGTAGAGACGTAGGTCCAAGTGGACTGAACTCTATAAATCTATTGTCACTTGCATTTACATTTCATTTCTTTTCACAGTTTTTGGAGCATACAAAACGGTCTGTTTTTCAAGGGTTTGAACTTGTTTTCAAGGCCTTGAAAAAGGCATACTTGCT
This sequence comes from Linanthus parryae, assembly GCA_023055425.1. Classification (NCBI taxonomy): domain Eukaryota; kingdom Viridiplantae; phylum Streptophyta; class Magnoliopsida; order Ericales; family Polemoniaceae; genus Linanthus; species Linanthus parryae. The sequence continues at coordinate 39,009,242 of JALGPY010000001.1, read as the reverse complement.
TTATATTATCTGCATCTTCTCCAAGGGCTTGAATTAGTTTTGAAGGCCTTGAACTTCATTATTTGCACAAGTTTTTATCTCCCAAGAAAGTTTTGCAAAAAGTTGGCAAACTCTATTCACCCCCCCCTTCTAGAGTATCTTAGCTGCATTAACATCTGCATACTCACATTTTCAATTGAGTCTATTTTTGTTGAGTCAGTACATTCTTTTCTAACTCGGTTTTCTATTGAGTCGTCTGGTTTTAAGTTCAGGTCAGAAAAGTATGCAGTCGGGAAAGTATGCAAGAGGTTTGCTAGGGACAAGCAAAGGATAGCGTGGGGGTAATTTGATAACTCCCCACTTGGAGTTATCGGTGAGACCTACTAGAGGGGTATTTGTGTCATAAATGAGCGTTTTAGCCGGATTTTAGCCCGGATTAGCCCCGGAATTCACGACTTACTGTTTTGAGCTTTTTATGCATTACTTCTTTATTTCACGCATTTCGAGATATGATCACGGGTTTCCGTTCATGCTGTCTATACAGGAACAAGATTTGTACATGAGCCGGGAATGAAGCAGGATTGCAGGGACGAGAGTCGAGAGAGCCAAAAATACCGAAACCGAGAATGACGAGATGCGCTCGGTTCACAATATCTTGACCTGTACTTGGAGTGTTAAAGTGATACTAGCGGCAAAAGAAAGAAGACGTCAAGGGCTTTCTGAACACATGTTATAATATTGAAACGGAGTCCGGCCGAAAAACTGACTCCCGTCAAGTGTGGGTCCCAGATAGGCGACGCCCAAGTAAGGAGTCTCGGTTCCCAGTGTCTGGAGTCGTGAGAAAGTATTTCATGTTCGTGACGATTTTCGGGACAGTTCTGACCCAGGGGTATTTTGGTCATTTCGGCACCGGCCCGGGTTTCTGGAAGTTGAGTTTGGATTTGGGCGCCCAGGTTCAGTCAACAGTCTTTCTCCAGAGTCAGGATTGGGCAGAATTTTGAGCGGTCTTGACCCAGGGGTATTTTGGTAATTTCTACAAGTCTCGGGTCAAAACGTAGTCCGAGCAGAGAGGGTTCAAAAATTGGCCAGAATGAGGACAGTAAGAGCTGCCGTCTTCGTATCTAACTGCCAGGTACGCAGGCAGGTACGCAGCCTTAGGCAAGAGAAGCGCAGAAACGAGCCAAAAAGCCCCTGTTTGTGTATCTAACTATTAGCTACGCAGCTGGGAGGTCCAGTTACGCAGCCACCAAGATAGCTACGCAGCTGGGAGGTCCAGCTACGCAGCCAGCAAAATAGCCACGCAGCCGGGAGACCCAGCCACGCAGGCCGAGAGGAAGAAGAGAGAGAAAATGCTAACAATCAAGCCAGAAGACCCCTGTCTGCGTGGCTAACTGGCAACCACGCAGTTGGGACGCAGACAACACGTTTTTGGAGGCAGTTTCGGCCAGTGCCAGCTTTGTAATTTCATGCAGTTTTCCGGAATGCTTCTCAAGCACTATATAAAGGAACGTCCGGAGCTCGTTTTTAGCACAACACACCCAAGGAGAATTCGGAGTACCTTCGGAGACCACGAAAGCACGAATCCAGATTTCTAGAACACTCGTTTGATCTCAATTCTCTCTTTTATTTCAGAACATTGTTATTTATTTATGTCGTTTAGTAGCTAAAATTTTTACCTAGGTTCTCGGTGAACCTAGGGTTTCGTATTCAGTATCTAGTTCTATTCTCGACTATGGATTCATGATATTAGGATCTTAATATCAGCAGTTTTATTCGTTATTCTGTCTTTGATTTACTTTCATGCATGCTCGGCTTGATCACCCAGAATTGCTACAGACCCGACCCGGTAGGTGAAAACGTATGGTTAGGGTTAAAAAGAGAAGACAGAATTTAGCACCTTACCCCGATGGACCTACCAGAGAAGGGGAGATAGGACTAGCCTAAAATCGTTAGACCAACTGTTACAGTTTTTGACCATTTTCTTTAGGACAAGTTAGAAACCCTAACAGACTTAGAACGAGACTGCAGATTTAGGTAGCTTAACAGGATTCGAAAATCTGGAGAATTGTGATAACGTGAAGAAAAATAAAAGATACTGCACAATTGGTACGTGGCACGGATAAGTGATTGTTGTGTGTTTTCATATCGAAAAGAACGAAAAAAGGAAGAGACCTAAGGGGATCCCGGGACCTAGTACCTTAAACCCTAGTTTTACAACCTAAAGCAATCTTCAAGAAAACGTTTACAAAAATGTTTACTTTCAGTTATTTATTTCAGTACTTAGATCATAATCATAATCTTAACTACTCCTCCCTTTTGTACTCTGTGATGGTTAAACCCGACTTCTAGAAAAGACCCTAATTTGCGCATCACCTACACACAAGCTCACCATGGCATCCCCAAATATCCACCAAATCAATCCAAGACACGAAACGTCTTTTGACTCAAAGCATGTAGGCATCCTAAGCTCTCAGGTGATCTTTCTTCGCCATGTCATTTTAGGTTCCGATCCTTGACACGTCCAAACCACAAGTGTATGGCTGTCGGTGCAGCAATAGTCGGAAAAGTCCGGATTGTCGAATCCCAAGAGACTTCTTTGTAAATTAGCTATTAGTTCTTAACCCTGTGTGGGCAAAGCGCAGTGGTTTGTTCTACTAATTCTACTGAAATTGAAAGACAAAGATCTCAATTAATCAGGTGAAAAGCTTCACGATTAAAGAAGAATGATTTTTAAGTTACTTAACAAGTGGACAAGTTCAGGATATCTCTACGGGTTCACTAGGGAATTCACACCACTTATGATTTACGTTCATGCGACACGGATATTTTCTACTTAGCCAAACGAGCAATTTCACTTTGAAGATTCCTCAACCAAAGTCTATATTTAAACTCTTGTACCTGATTCCTCTAGCCTACTTAAGTTTAAATATGCATTATGATCTTGATATCAACTCTTAGTTCTAGTTAACTAGCAAGATTCCTCAACCCTAGATTCGACTAGTGCAAGATTCAAGTTCAAGCAATAACTATTGATTCCTCTAATAATTATCACCTAGATCAATCTTATTGTGACGTCAAACAATATGAAAGATAGAATTACGCGTATGAATCAAGCATAACTAAGCATAAACATGATCGCGAATTTCTCTCTCTAGAATGAGTGATAACCGCCCTTCGTTCACGTTCCCCCAACCGTCTTCCCCGCCGGAGATTTCTGTTGGATCTCCGGCTAACTTTTTCAAATTTTAGGCGAGCTTTAAGCGCCGGTATGTAGCAGGTTCTGGTTCCGATGAGGATGAGTCCGTTACTGGCAACGGGTCGTTTCGTGATGTTGCGACGCAGCCTCATCCAAAAGGCATCTACATGGAGGATCCGTTTGAGATTGATGATGAATCCGAGAAGGATGCTACCGGAGTTGTATCGGAAAAAATGGCTGACGGTAAGATCTGCGTTCGGATCTCTGGTGCTAGGCTTCGGAAATTGCATCGGCCTTGGAGCAGAGCACTAATTGTTAGGGTTCTCGGCCGAGAACCTCTGTTTCATGTGCTTCGAGACCGCTTGACGGCACACTGGAAGCTCCGTTCGGGGTTTGAGCTAACGGACATCGATAACGGTTGTTATTGTGTTCGCTTCTTCTGCCGTGAGGATTTTGAGCGTGTGCTGCTTGAAGGCCCTTGGATGATTCAGGGGAACTACCTTACAGTTCAACGGTGGACGGCGCACTTTGATCCCTTTGGTCCGACGGTTACAACTACGCCGATATGGATCCGATTGAAGGGACTTCCGGTGGAGTATTTTGATGAGGATACTCTGATGGATGTTGGTGCTAATTTTGGTACTTCGATCAAGGTGGATTGGCTCACAGTTTCGGCGACTCGAGGACGATACGCTAGGATCTGTGTCGAGACTGATCTGAGTCAAAGCTTGACGCCGGAGATTTGGATTAATCACAAGCGGATTCTGGTGGAATATGAAGGTTTGAATACGATTTGTTTTGATTGTGGTGTGTACGGCCACCGGAAGGAGAATTGTGCGAAGCACACTCCGGCGGTCGTGGAAGGTCTAACTACGGAGGCGATGGAAACCACGGCACCGCCGAACGCCTCGGCTACGGCAGAGGCAGAGGAATCGGTGCCGGAGAAGGTGGTAGAGGCTGCGTTAGGCTTTGGTCCATGGATGATTGCTGCACGAAGGAGGAAGGGCAGCAGCAGCCGTACACGTGGCGTTGATTCGCTAGGGAGGAAGACGGATGCTGCTTCTGTTGCATCGGAGACAATTTCTGGTACTCCAGTGAGAGATGTGCCACGTGGAGGTTCTAGGAAGGTGCAGGATGGGGAGGGTCATGCGCCGGGCTCCAGTGGAGTGCAGCCCTCTATTGGCCAGGTGGAACCAGTTGTTTTGAAGGCTACTCCACGTCAGGCGACTTAGAGTAAGCCACGTGGCTCAGTACGCCAAAAAAGTCAAAAGACGGGTGGGATGGCTGACCGTTCAAACAACCGTAAAGGGAAAGCTCCGGCTAACCCTAATTTCAGAAATCCGTTCGATGTCCTTGATGAGAATCAACTTCCGTTGCTTGATCGTCTTAATTCGGTGTTGTTGAAGGCTGATGGCGTTGGAACGGGGCAGAAGACTAGTTCTGCTGATGATCTTCATCTCAAGCCGCTTCTAACGAAACAGGGGTTGATCCCTAATAAGCTTGCTGCGCCGATTGATCGGTCTTCTTCAAATGTTTCTACATGAAAGTCATCTCCTGGAATTGTAGAGGTATTGGTAACACTGCTACTGTCCGATCTGTTTTGGATCTTTGCAATTTATACAAGAATTCTATTTTGATTATTATGGAACCTAGAGTTGGGGGTGCTCATGCTCTTAAGTTGTGTAAACGTTCTCATTTTGATAAATGTCATGTTGAGGAGGCTCGTGGGTTTTCTGGTGGCATTTGGATCTTCTGGTCTAGTTGTGAGGTAGAGTTGGATGTTCTTTCTTCTACTTTTCAAGCTGTTACTTGTCTGGTCCATATAGCTGGTATGGAAGATTGGTTGCTTACAGCCATTTATGCTAGCCTCTAGCTGTTAGGAGAGATGATCTTTGGTGTCATCTGCAACAAGTTAATTCTGTTCATTCTTTGGCTTGGCTTCTGGTGGGTGACTTTAACCAGGTCATTGCTGGGAATGAGAAGAGAGGTGGGAAGGGGGTCTCTTATAAGAAATGTAGCTCTCTCCTGCAATGTCTGGATGCTTGCTGTTTACAGGACCTTGGATTTTCTGGGCCTGCATTCACCTGGTCCAATTCTCAGTTTGGCAAAACTATTAGACAGAGAATTGATAGAAGTTTCTGTAACTCTAGTTGGAGAATGAGGTTCCCTGAAGCTTTGGTCAAGCATTTGGTTAGAACTTGCTCTGATCATCATCCCATTTTGGTTGATCTGGAAGGCCTGGCTCCTCCTGCTAGCCACCTTAAACCTTTTAGATTGGAAGCTGCTTGGCTTCTTGATCCTGGTTTCAAGCTTCTTGTGGATCATTACTGGTTGGGTATGGATGAGATTGCTCACAGGATTGAGTCCTTTACTGATAAGGTTAGGCTTTGGAATGAGGAAGAGTTTGGTAACATATTTCACAAAAAGAGGAGGTTGAGAGCTAGATTGGCTGGTATTCAGAAATGTCTTGCTATTAGAGACAACCCCTTTCTGTTTGAGCTGGAGGCCTCTCTTCAAGACCAGTATAACACTATCCTTCTTCAGGAGGAGCTTTTCTGGTTTCAGAAAACTAGACTGAACAAGCTCCTTCTTGGTGATAAGAATACCAGTTTCTTTCATTTGACAACCATTGCTAGGAGGAGGAAAAATAAAATTGCCATGATTAAATTAGATGGTGGTGGCTGGTGTGAGGACTCTCAGCAGCTAAAGAGAGAGGTTACTTCTCATTTTCAGAAGTTGTTTACTGATGAGCATATTGGTCCCTCTTCTGATTTTGTTTGGAAAGGGGGGGTGTTATCTAATGAGGAGGCTGCTGTGCTTAACAGGCCTATTACTTCTTCAGAGGTTCAGAAGGTGGTCTTCTCTATGGGGGCTTATAAGAGCCCTGGGCCTGATGGGCTTCCCCCTGTGTTTTTTCAGCAACATTGGAGCTCTGTTGGAGGCACTATGTTTGGTATGGTGGTGGATGCTATATCCAGTGGTAAGCTCCCTAAGGGCATCAATAACACTCTGTTAGCTTTGATCCCCAAGGTTGATAGCCCTACCTCTTTTAGTCACTTGAGGCCTATCAGCCTCTGTAATGTGACCCTCAAGACTGTTACTAAACTGCTTACTCTCAGATTGAGACCTCTGTTGATGAAGTTGATTCATCCCTTTCAGTTTAGCTTTCTCCAAGGGAGATTGGCTAGTGACAATGTCATGCTTGCCCAGGAGGTCTTGCACTGTATGCATCACAGAAAGGGGAAGAAGGGTTTCTTTGCTATCAAAATTGACCTGGCTAAGGCATATGATAAGGTCAGATGGGCCACCTTGGATTGTATTCTTCAGAAAATTGGTCTTCCAGCTAATTGGGTGTCTCTCATTATGGATTCTGTCTCTACTGCTACTTATAGGGTTATTTGGAATGGAGAACAGCAGGATTCCTTCACTCCTCAGAGGGGTCTAAGGCAGGGGGATCCCATCTCTCCCTACCTGTTTCTTCTCATTATGGAGTGCCTTGCTGTTAGAATTCAGGAGGCTGTTAATCTTGGCCTTTGGAAGGGGATTAAAGTTGGAAGAGGTGGCATGGCTGTTACTCATCTGTTTTTTGCAGATGATCTTCTTCTTTTTGGGGAAGCTTCTACCAAGCAAGTTCAAGTTACTAAGGAGGTTCTTCAGAATTTTTGTGATGATACTGATCAAAGCATCAGTTTTGAGAAGTCTAGATTGTTTGTAGCTCCCTCTGTGAGTAGAAGTGTAGCTAGAAATTTAAGTGATCAGCTGGGGATTGATCTGACAGCAGATCTGGGGTTACATTTGGGGGTTCCTCTTATCCATAAGACCTGGAATCATGCTAAGTTCCAATTTGTGGTGGATAAGGTGCAGCACAAGCTTTCTGGTTGGATGGCTCCTCATCTTTCTCTTGCTGGTAGAACAACTTTAATTAGTACAGTGTTGCAGTCCATTCCTACTTATATTATGCAATCCACTCTTCTGCCTAAATCTATCATTAGAGATATTGATAGAATTTGTAAGAGTTTCTTGTGGGGTGGCTCTTCTTCTCACAAGAAACTCCCTCTTATTAGCTGGGATACTGCTACTTCTCCTAAAGACAGAGGAGGGCTGGGTTTGAAGAAGCTAAACCTGTTTAATCATGCATTAATTGCGAAAGCTGGCTGGAGATTGGCTATTGGAGTGGATTCTGTGTGGGTTAAGGAGATGTCTTTGAGGTATGGCTCCCCTCTGAATTCAAACAATGTGGCTGCCTCCCATTCTAGAACTTGGAAGCATATTGTGAGGAGTTTGAGGCTTCTGAAGAAAAGTTTTGGTAAGTCTGTTCACTCTGGCTTAGACACTCTTTTTTGGGTGGATAAGTGGTTGGGTGATTTCAAATTATTGGATGTGGCTACTACTGCTATTTCTGATGATGATTTACTTCTTTCTGTTGCTCATTTTTGGGATAGTGAGGGTAGTTGTTGGTCTACTGCTTTAAACTCCCTGCTTCCTTCTGTGTTTTTGGAACTTTTAGACACTGTGTCTCTTGATATTTCTGTTGAAAGGTCTGAAGATCAAGTGGTGTGGTTGGGGCATGAAACTGGTAAGTTCTCAGTTGCAAGTGCTTATAAAGATCTTGTTGAAGACTGCATTACTCCTTTCAAGGATTCTGGGTGGAGGCAGATTTGGAGAAGCAGGGGTTATCACAGGTGGAAATCTCTTCTTTGGATTATTAGGCATGATAGACTCCTTACTCAAGATTTAAAAAGAAGAAGAGGTATTATTTCTGACTCTCTTTGTCCTTTCTGCCAAAGTGAAGTTGAAACCTCTATTCATGCTCTTAGAGATTGTAAGTGGGTGATTGACTTATGGAGGAAACTGGTGCACCCCAATTTTTGGGATGAGTTTATTAACTGCAACATTGTGGATTGGGTGGATAAGAATCTCATTAAACCCTGGGGTTCTGTTGCTTCTCTGGACTGGGATGTGGTGTTTGTGACCACTGTTAGCTATTGCTGGATGTGGCATAATTTGAGAATTCATGAAGAGGGTTTTACTTTGCCTCCTAATCCTACTGAATTCATTTATTCTCAAGTAAGGAGGTTGTTAAAAGATATGTCTGTTCTTCCCTCTGCTATTCTGCCTTTTCCTATTAGTGTCCATTGGTCTCCCCCCTCTCAAGGAGTTCTTAAGCTCAATGTGGATTGTTCTTGTACAAATTGTGGTCTCTCTGTTGGAATGGTTTGTAGAAATAGTGATGGTGATTGGATTTGGGGAATGAAGAGATTTCTTGGAGAGGGCTCTGCTGTTCATTGTGAAATTAGAGCTATTCTGGAAGGTTTAACTGTTTTGCTAGAATTTGGGGAGGTCAAAGTTATTGTGGAGACTGACTGTGCTGTTGCTGTCAAGCTCATCCAATCTGGTGATGAAATGTCTTCCTGCTGGCACCTTATTTGCAGAATTAGAGCTCTTTTGGATTTGACTGATTGCACTCTGGTTCATACTTGGAGGGAGTGTAATCAGGTTGCTGATTTTCTTGCTCATTCTTGTAATTCTGCTAGTTTTGAGAAGACTTTTTTGTTTTCTCCTCCTAGCAGTTGTGTTTCTTTGCTTCAGTTTGATAGGAGTGGTAGTGGTGTAATTAGGATGGTTTGTTAGGGTTTTTAAACCCCGTTTGTTTACCAAAAGAAAAGCATAAACATCCAATTAAGTCAATAAACATGAAGCATAATCCATAAATCACCAAAATATGGTGTTCAAAACCCTAGTTCCCTATGAGATATCCCGAATAGAGGGTTTAGCTACTAAAACACATGATCAAAGTACAAAGTTTCAATGATCATAAACAAAAACTAAAGAGGGGAAGAAAATAGAGAATCAAACGATGGTCTCCAAGCTCCAAGAATGCTCCTTGCTCTCCAATGGCGTAGAATGATGAATCCTCAAGCCCTAGGTCGTTCACTACTAGTTAAACACGTTCCTTCCTTGTAAGTTTTTAAAAATAACACTTTCACCCCTCTTCTAATCACGTCAGATCCAATATGTGATCTTGTGATCACAATTTGTGATCCTAGGATCACCTCACTTGATTGTAGGATCACGTTACTCTTCTATGTGGTCTTGCACTTTGATCTTGTGATCGTAGGATCACCTTTGTAGGATCACAATGATCTTCCATGTGAGTTTTCTGCTTTTCACACTTCTTCTATTCTCTCATGCATTCCTTGAGTTTCTTTCTTTCCGAAGTTCGCTTCCGCTCCAAAATCCGCACTCCACGCTTCCGGTTCCTGAAATTCACAACACGAACAAATACCGGAAGATCAAATGCGACAAATAAAGCATAAAACATGCATAAAACGCCCGAATTACACCATGAAGTTCAAATACTCAAGTATGCTCAAAACTATCAAAACTCGGCCTAAAACACACATAAATGCATCGGAAATACGCGAAACGACAAGTAATCACAATAGAATATAACTCCAACTATGGAGTTATCAAATATCCCCACACTTACCATTTGCGCGTCCCGAGCAATCTATCAAAACTGGCCATCATCTCCAAACTTTCTCCCCAACAAATCGTGGTACGAGTCTAACTAATTGCATACTTTTCGAAACACCACTTGCATACAAACCAAGACTAGCCGACTCGACATAAACACGACTCAATACATGACTCGACTATGCAACAATATGAAAATGCAATATATACAATGCACATAACAAAATAACATTTTTTTTTTCTTTTGCGAGATTGGGCAATCTCAATTAGCTCAAACCGGTTCTCATGGAGTGATGATCAATCTAGGAACAAGACGTGAATTGCAACTAAACTCGACAACGAGAATTTCCCCTAGTTAGTATAGAGAGCCTAGCGTTACTATGTAAAGGAATACCTACCTCTTCGCATGTGTCGACAAAAATAAGAGGCTACGCTAGGCTAAGCCACGTTCAAGGTCCGAGCTCCTACTCCGCTAACGGTTTAGAATGTTAAGGCTTAGGGACAAAAGGATAATTATGTAGTAACAAGTCCTAAGCGTCACATTCTCACATTAAACCCCACATCTCACACACCCTCACCACGATGATAGAAACCGCAACCCGAAACTCACCGTCTCCGGCCCTCGATCCCCTCAAACCCCGGTACAATAACGATCTCCGTGGCCACCATGGCGATATGTGCACGAAATGCAAACCGTCGACAACGAACTAGCAACTTTCCACCACTCAATTTCCAATAAGCTCAAATTTATTCCTTTATTCCATCTCTCCTTTTTTTCTCTCTTTGTTTTTTTTTTCTTTTTTTTCTCTTTTTTTTTCATTCTTTTTTTTCTTTTCATTTTTTTTTCATCTCTCAATATAACAAAATGCCGCAAAAGTATCCGAGTGGTCTTCCAAGAATCCAGCAAAGAAAGCATGTTAAGGGGAGGAAATAAACAATCCAATGAATATATATCACAAGTAAAATCCATCTCCCCCTAACTCAATGAAATACACGGTGCCACCAAACAAAGCCGTAAACAAATCCAAGTACACGTATGGGGATGGAGTCGTTTAAAGCTCAATCTCTATGTCCGTAGTCAAAAGTCGACATCCCCACACTAGAATGTAAACATGCCCCCTCTCAAGTAATCAAATGTATGTAAGTATCGTGCCTAATCCAACCGATCCTCCTACACCGTGATGATGAAAAGAAACGATACCTAGCACGATCCACCAATTAAGATCAACCACCCCATTGTTGTGCGGATTAGACGTCACGCACTCACGGCTCTCCACAACTGTGTCCATGGTGTAGTGACATGGAACACCGCCACACCGAAGTGCGCAAGCCTACTCACTCACCCTCGCATCCCCTCGAAGATATGTAATAATACGCAAGCGATCATGTAGAACTCACAAGTATATGCAGTACAGCTCTCCCTCATCGAACCCCCTCAACTACGACCCCCTCGTGACGCACTAAAGTGGTGATTCTAAACGATTTATGATGAAGGCCAAGAATCGTCACCCTAGGTCAAGAGGTTATGAATAAAACCAAGGTTCAAATTGGGCTTTCTAATGGTCCTACAAGGTGAGATCTATCAAGCAGTGAGTGCTCTAATACGCACCTCGCACAGCTGTTCTGTGTGCCACTACGAGGCGGGCTGGCGACTACCTAAAACGTACACATGAACGTTCGGCTTGTTTAGCTCACACCTAGCTCAACTCTTGTAAAAGAAAACGACACACACTTTAAATTTGCAAATCAAGTAAGTGTAATAAAATAGGTAGACATTCCCGTAAAGGAAGTCTCTCTATACGTACTAGGGGGAACTCAATTTGTCATTCTCGGTCACAAGTCACGCCATACGCCTAAAATTCTCACACTCCTCGATTCTACCAAATTTTAAGCTTCTTTTGATTGCCCATTCTCAAATTTTCTTATTATTATTTTTTTATTTTTCTTTTTCAAAGTTTTAATTTTTTTGTATTTTTACTTTAGTTATTCTAACTCTACATGCAAGGCCTGACGCGAAAGAAGACTCGAAACTGACTCAGTTTGTTTGGGTAGGTAGACTCAATTAAATAAACGTGCAAGAATCTAACACTAACACATATATATAACTAACATACACATTACGACACCAAAACAAAACACGACACGGACCACGAAGACGACACAATACGCCCTAACAATCTATATGTGACAGGTTAATGCAGACACGGACTGGCTAGTCAAGATTAAAAATCCTCCCCACACTTGAATGCTTCGTTGTCCTCAACGAATTTATATATCAATCAAGAGGACTCGGCAATTCTAGTGCGAGATGCGGTGAATCTACTCAGGGCCATCATCACCCTCTTCCTCAACTACTTTTTGTCTTCCTACATTCAAACTCGTGCGCCTTACTCTTCTTACTTCTAAACGGTCTCATTTCACAAGAAAGTAGCAATTCAAATTTAGAGATTATATTCGCTACGTGCACGTGACAAGGAGTGTTTAGTGAATCAAAGAAAGAAAGCAATTAGCATATAGGTCCTAGGAAACTAGTCAATCGCCCCCAAACGTCGCAACTAAGCGACAACAATAACAAATTTAGGCTTTTACTCAATGTGCCTAGACTCGATAAAATTAGATTGCAAGAGAGAGATTAGCGATACCTAAAGCCCTGGAGTTCCGTTCAAACGGGGCTGAATCGAAAAAAATCAGTCAAGTGACCGTACGGTCGACTGATTTTTCGATACTTTTCGCGATTTGAGATTTTTATCTCAATAGCTTGACCTCGCTGTCCCCGTCACAACCCCGCAAACGGTTTAATCAAATTCCGAACGGTTGAGAACGAATTCACAAATTTGTGTTGAAGAAACCCTAGCTTTCACTGCTCGTCCCCCACACTATTCTTCGCCAAATCGTTAAAATTGAACACGGGAGGTCGTAGCCGCTGCTGAGACGAGCATAACCCCCCAAAAATCGCCGGATTCCGGCGATTCTTCCGATCAGTAGAAGGTCTTGAAGGCCTGGCGTGTTCGAGTGCTGCGTCGTGTGTCTTCTCCAAGAAAGAATACAGCCACTACTTCATCGGCGCTGCGGATTCGAGCAAATCCTACAAAATTCCGGCGATTTTCCGTTCCGACGAGCTCGAGGTGGTGTTTTGTTCTTCCTGTACGCTGCGTGGTGTGGCGGTGTTCTGCAACGCTGCTACCAGCAGCGTGTTTCATTCCTTCTTCTTCCTTTTTTTTTTCTTTCCGCGTGTTCTTTTTTTTTTCTTCACTTAAAATGTGAAAAGACATTTTTGCCCCCTTTTTAATGAACCTCCACGTGAGAAGATACTTGATCTTGCGATAAAAAAAAGCTCACACGATCATCCAATTTGATCGTGAGTTAATAGTTAGTTACCCAAAACACGCCCCCTCCAATAGTTAGTTACCCAAAACATCCAATTAAGTCAATAAACATGAAGCATAATCCATAAATCACCAAAATATGGTGTTCAAAACCCTAGTTCCCTATGAGATATCCCGAATAGAGGGTCTAGCTACTAAAACACATGATCAAAGTACAAAGTTTCAATGATCATAAACAAAAACTAAAGAGGGGAAGAAAATAGAGAATCAAACGATGGTCTCCAAGCTCCAAGAATGCTCCTTGCTCTCCAATGGCGTAGAATGATGAATCCTCAAGCCCTAGGTCGTTCACTACTAGTTAAACACGTTCCTTCCTTGTAAGTTTTTAAAAATAACACTTTCACCCCTCTTCTAATCACGTCAGATCCAATATGTGATCTTGTGATCACAATTTGTGATCCTAGGATCACCTCACTTGATTGTAGGATCACGTTACTCTTCTATGTGGTCTTGCACTTTGATCTTGTGATCGTAGGATCACCTTTGTAGGATCACAATGATCTTCCATGTGAGTTTTCTTCTTTTCACACTTCTTCTATTCTCTCATGCATTCCTTGAGTTTCTTTCTTTCCGAAGTTCGCTTCCGCTCCAAAATCCGCACTCCACGCTTCCGGTTCCTGAAATTCACAACACGAAAAAATACCGGAAGATCAAATGCGACAAATAAAGCATAAAACATGCATAAAACGCCCGGATTACACCATGAATTTCAAATACTCAAGTATGCTCAAAACTATCAAAACTCGGCCTAAAACACACATAAATGCATCGGAAATACGCGAAACGGCGAGTAATCACAATAGAATATAACTCCAACTATGGAGTTATCAATCCTCTTAGCCGTTATTGCCTTGGATGAAAATTATCCCATTGACGGAGACACAACTCCTATGTAATACGACTTGACTTTAATTTCCCTCTTAAGCTCTACGTTGGATGGAATCCAAATTTTCCGCGCAAACGGAAGCACATTAGGTTGTTTCACCTTTAAGCCCAATTTTCGGAGTTTCATTTTTTTACTTCTCCTCTGTTTTTACAACCGTGCAATAGAGCTTAAGAGTGTGTGCTTTCTCGGTCTCTTAGAACCACCGTAAGGGATGGTGTACGCTCCCCGCTTCACTTAGGCCGAAGACTCGCACCACATAAAACTGAATCAACAAGAAGGTCCACCCCAGGTTCTAAGAGTCCACAAGTTTCCACGATAAATTGAGTATTCAATCACCTGGGGACTTACTCTTCTGAGAACAATAAAGGAGTCAAAAGTATGTCGAAATCTACCTTCACATTTCTCTAGATGCTCGGGACATCCCTTCGTGAGACTTGTGCATCAGATACTAATACTAAAGTATCGCTACCACGGTGCTTCCTACCTTTCACTGGATTCTCTTCAGTTTCTAGGTCGTAAGTTTTACTTTCTCAATTTTTTATTTTTTATTTTTATTTTAGGAACTTTCGAATTTTCATTTTTTTTGTCCTAACTGTATATGCTTGGGCCAACTCGATTAACCAACAAACAAGGGTAGGATGACATAATAATACAATTGTACAAACAATATAAACAATGCAATTTATTGAAACGTGCAAATGCTAACCTAACGGACTGACACCTACATGCAAACTGACTCACTAAAATAAATGTGACAAGGCTGTGCAATGGATAACTAGCAGATATATAAAACTCCCCCACCCTTAAACGCTTCGTCGTCCTCAAAGAAATATAGAGATAAATCAAGAGGATTCGACTCCCTAAGCGTAGGGCCGGTGGGTCTAGTCGGAATCGGTCTCCTCGTTAGGAGCCTCAGGACTCGAGTCTGGGTATACATCTAACTGGTTATAGAAACGTCCATCGAATGTGTGTGGGTGATCCAAAGTGACCTTATCCGCCTTGGCTAATTCGTGGATCCACCCTCCATGCTTGACCCTCTCTAAGCTCAGCTGCTCTAGTCACGACCAATCTGGCGCACACTACTCCGGACATGCTCAAACTGTTTCCGAGAGCTAGCTCTATCAACATCTGCCTGCACCCTCTGCTGCTCTAGCATATGTGTGACCGTGGAAAGTTTGGACTCCACATTGGATCCCGAGCTACTGGCCTCACCCTTCTTGGGCTTTAGGGATACCACAGGTTTTGGGTCTTTCAGGGGTCAGGCCCTTTCTCCCACTTGAGCTCTCCCTACTCCTTGAAATCCATATCTAAAACATCTAATTTCACGCCAGAATCTTTTGCTAGCTTGAGGAGAAGGCAAGTGTGCCCGTATGCTCTCCGGTTATAGCGACACATCCTCTCCATGATAAATCTATAAATGAAGTAAGGGACTTACCGCTTCACAAACAGTAAGCCATGGTGCACAGCTGGAAGGAGTACTTGCTTTGAGGTGTAACACCTAGAACCCAGTTCTCAAGAAACTCGCAAACCCACCTCGCACGCGGAAGCACGACCTTCCTAGAAATCGTCCACTCAGGTAGAGTAGGTTTCTCAGTTCAACCTGCACTAGCTACCCCCTGAAAACAAAAAAGTACTAACGACCTCAACAATGTCCGGCTGCCGAATGGTATCATGGTAAACACAATCCTCCTTAAAATGCTTGAAGTTCATCGCGGCCCCAATAGTCTCTGGCGTGAGAACTAAGTAGGACCCGACACGAATTCTACGTGTTACCGCAAGTACACGATCCAAGTAATATAAGGATGGTATTTCAACCCCGATATATCGATTCCACGAGGACATTGTTATTGAATGATCAGAAATAGGGTTTAAAGAGTACAAAACGCAAAAAGTAAAAGGTGGAATTTTGAGTCGAATTCTACCAAACTAAGTACTGAAAGTAAAAACAAAATTAAACAATCTTTTTGGTAATTTTCTGGTAATATTTTCTAAGGTCGAAACTGATGGATTTAAAGAACTAGGCTCCAGGATCCCCTAGGGTTACTATTCAACTTTCCAGTTTTTCTCGATTTCAGAAACACACAACATTTGTTTATTTCAGCATAGTTATGTTGCAATCTCCTCTCAGTCTCATGCACCTGCCACATATGTCCGGGTCCTCTCAATCTATCTAGATCTGCAGGTTTTTTACAAGTCTGCTAGGGGTACATGCTTTCCTCTCGGTCTCCCCCTAAACGTCTAACAGTTGGTCTTATACTTTCCAGGCTAGTCCCTAATTCTCTTCACCTCTCGGTCTATCAAGGCATGAAACTAAATTCAGTCTTCTCTTCTGAACTCTAACTGGCCACTCTCGCGCACCAGATCCTGTCTGTAGCAATTTCGGTTCATGACTCCGTTCATGCATAAATAGTAAAACCGAAGACAGAATAATAAACAAAACATCTATTGTATTAAGACTTAAACAGTTATGAATTCAAAGTCGGGATAAACTAAGCTGCAGAAATCAGAAACCCTAGGTTCACCGAGAATCTAGGTAAAAAGTTTAGCTAATGAAAACTAACACAAAGAAGATAAAAGAATTAAACATGTGGCAAAAATCTGGCGATTTCCAGGGCTACTCCTTACGTCAAATTCTGCTCTGCTCTGATTCCTGGATGTGATTCTGAATTTTCTGAATAGGATGCCTAAAACTGCTGGGCAGAGCTGCTTTATATACTGCTGACGTTTCCATATTCCTGTGCTGAAATTCCGTTTCTGTCCTCAATTCTGGCCGCCTTTGACTTTTCTGCTGAATTTTGACTTTTTCCACCGCCTTCATAAAATTCAGGAAATCTTGACATGCGTTTGAACGCAGCACGGCTGCGTACTGAGCGTTGACTTTTCCCTCATGCGTTTGAAAGAAAAGGGGCTGCGTTTGAAAGCTGACAACTTCAGTGCCTTAGCCATATTTCTGCCTTTTCTGCGCCTGTCTCTGGATGCATGCGTCTGAGCAATGTTCCTGCGTTTGAACGCAAATTTCATGACTTAGCCAATTTTCTGCACTTTTTGCGTATGAACGTCAGGTCTTGCGTTTAGCCAATTTTCGCCCTTTTTCGGCCTTCCGGACCCAGTTTTTGCGTTTGGCCACCAATATTGCGTTCGAACATAAGTTATTTTGGACACGGGGGCTGCTTTTGGACGCAGGACTTGCTTTTGAATGCAAGTTTTGTGTTTGAACGCAGCCCTCGTGCGTCTGAACGTAGGGCTTCTGCGTCTGAATGCAGCTCAGCAACAGCTCCAACTTTGAAACGCCGTAACTTCTTCGTCCGATCTCTAATTTAGCTACGTGATCTATCGTTGGAAAGATCTTGGAGTCCACTTGCATTTTCCACCTGTATCACTCCAAAATTCCTTGTATAACTCAAGTTATAATCAAAATCGTGCGGACTGGTCATTCTAGCTTCCCCAACTTTACGTCTCTTCACTCCTCTTGAGTGCTTCTTTGTTTTCGAAGTTCGTTTCATGCCTCCAATCAACCGCTAAGCATTTTCCTGTCAAGACAACATGAACGACTATACCAAGTGATTATATTTACCAAATAACATCAAATTATTCATGAAACGCTCCGGTTTCACAATTAAGCTCAAAATCATCTTTTTCATCATACTGAGGCTTTGCTGGCTAAAACGTTCTTAATATTATGGAAAACTAGCTTATTACATTCTATCCTAAGCTCACAGATAACTCCTAATGGAGTTATCAGGACCCACGACAAAAGATGTGCCTTTGATCCTCACTATCCCCCTCATCCTAATAACGAGCATTCACAAAGATCTCTATCGCAAGATCAGAGCTAGACTTCTTCTCACAAATTTTAAACCTTTTATTTAGCTTCTCATTCTTGAAGGTATCTTTGATCACTTGGGGCATGTTTCTTCTTTCCGGGAAGGGCTTCTCAGGTTTCCCTTCCCCCTTCAGGAACGAATCCGAGTAAAAGTCCCGATGGGCACTAGAACTCGCGAACCTGAAGCTACTGAATTTGGTACTGCAGAAAACATCAACGTCTGCCTTAACCATCGAATTGGACCTCTTCCAAATCACGGGCATGGGTGGTATCTTCTGTCTCAACTCGTAGTGAATTGGAGACGGGGGTACCTTACAATGGTCACCTGATAACTCTCATTTATGAGTTATCTGCGAGCTTATGTTATAATGTAACAAACTGAGTTTCTATAAGATTGAGCACATTTTAGCCAAAGAAGCCTCCGTAGTATGAAAAATATGATTTTGAGCTTAATTGTGAAAGCCGGGTTTTTTCATGCATAATTTGATGTTATTTTGCAAATATAATCGGTTGGTATGGTTGTTCATGTTGTCTTGATAGGAACGAATTCTTAGCGGTTGATTGGAGGCATTAAATGAACTTCGGAAACAAAGAAACACTCAAGAAGAGTGAAGAGAGTCCCGGAGGCCAAAAAAGGGTGAAAATTGGCTGAACGCAAGATCTGGCGTTCAGACGCAGAAAGTGCACAAAATTGGCTAAGTGAGGAAAGTTGCGTTCAAACGCAGATGCTGCATTCAAATTTCAGACACAGGCATCCACAGACAGGCGTAGACCCTGTGTTCAGACGCAGGAGGTCAACATGTACAGGTAGGTCAACCAGAGAGCAGAGGAAGTTGCGTCCAGTTGCAAGTCAGTTGCGTTCAAACGCAGCCCCTCTGCGTTCAAACGCAGGAGGGAAAAGTCAACGTAAGTTAAACTCAAAAGTCAACACTCAGCAGGCTCCGTTCAAACGCATCTCAGAATTTCAATTTTTTTTTGAAGTTGGTGGGTTAGAAGCGGAATTTCAGCACAGGACTATGGAAACTTCAGCAGTATATAAAGCAGCTCTGCCCAGCTGTTTCAAAAAAGACACATAACACATAGAATACAGAGAATCTGAGGCAGGCATAGCAGACCGACAGAGAACATTAGAAGCAACTTGGAGGACCAGAGCAATCCCGGGAATCGCCAAATTTCTGTCACCTGTATGATTCTATTTTTCTTCTTTATGTTAGTTTTCATTAGCTAAACTTTTTACCTAGGTTCTCGGTGAACATAGGGTTTATGATTTCAGCGACTTAATTCATCCCGACTTTGGATTCATGACTATTTAAGTCTTAATACATTAGAGGTTTTGTTTGTTATTATGTCTTCGGTTTTTACTTTTATGCATTAACGGAGTCATGAACCTGGAGTGCTACAGACATGATCTTGCGCGCAATAGTGGCCAGTGAGAGTTAGGAAGAGAAGACTAAATTTAGTTTCCTGCCTTGATGGACCGAGATCAGGGGCTAGCCTGAAAAGCATAAGACCAATTGTTAGACGTTTAGGGGAGACCGAGAGGAGAGCCTGTAACCCTAGCAGACTTATAACGAACCTGCATATCTAGGTGGAGCAAGAGGACCCGAAAATTTGCAGGGTAGTGACAGGTGCATGAGACCGAGAGGAGATTGAAACATTGGTATGATGGCAAAAACAAAACTGTTGTGTGTTTATGAATCGGAAAAACTGAAAAGTTGAATAGTAACCTTACGGATCCAGGAATCTAGGTACCGGAAACCCTATTTTTTTATGGCCAAACTTTATTACCAGAAAATAACCAAAAATATTATATATTTTGTTTTTTAGTTTCAGTACTTAGTTTAGTAGAATTCGACTCGACATTCCTCCTATTACTTTTTACGTTTTTACTCTTTAAACTAAGTTTCTGATTAAGCAGAAACACTGTCCTCGTGGGATCGATAAATCTGGGTTGAAATACCAGCCCTAAATTACTTGAACCGTGGACTTGCGGTAACACGTAAGAATTCGTTTCATTACCGGAACCATCACCCACATCCTCCTCACTCATAACTACAACCTCACGGTGATTAAAAATTGGGTCATCATCAACAACCATAGCCCCTCTCCTCTTTGCACCACCCGAAGTAGACATGATCAAAAGTTAAATGCAAGTGCGCGTGAGGGCTAGAGTGAACTAAGCAAGTAACCTATTTATTCGAT
Organism: Linanthus parryae; assembly: GCA_023055425.1. NCBI lineage: Eukaryota > Viridiplantae > Streptophyta > Magnoliopsida > Ericales > Polemoniaceae > Linanthus > Linanthus parryae. The sequence goes on along the minus strand of JALGPY010000001.1, from coordinate 38,989,293 downwards.
TGGGCAGCCAGCGCGCAATCCTCCCAAGTTGCTTGAGGCCTTCGCGAGACACACTTCCAAAATAAAAAAAATTCAAGAATTTAAACCTAATAAGTGCCTAAACAAATAGTAAAGCAAGAGAAAGAGAGGTACCTACGGTTCCAGATTACCATTCTTATGGGACCGGTTTCGCGAGAATCAGTCAAGAAGGACCGAATCCGTCGTCTGATTTTCCAAAAAAGTGAGCAAGTTGAAGCGGTACACCACCTCATGCTCTTCGGTTTCCCCGTCGAACTTCTCTTATTGAGCGTTGGCCGATTCCAACTTCAAGTGCACGAATATGAGAATTTGTGCTTGAAGGTTCTTCGTCTTCAATCCTCCCCGACACTCAAACAATAATTTATCTCTCAAAACTCCACGCTTTAATGTTGTAGGCGAGCTTGCAAGGAGCAAAAATCCCTAAAAATTTCTTGATTTGGACGTGTTTTTGAGGATAAAGCGTTTTGTGTTCTTGAGAGTTTGAGAGGAAGAAGATGAAAGAGGGTGTGTTTGATCCGAATGAGAGACTCTGGTAAGTTCTCATCCGGTTTTTGAGTTATATAGCACAGATGAATGTCCAAAATGCCCCCATTAAGTTGTCCGCTGCAGAGCATTTCGCGCAAAATGGGACATTTTGTACGAAATCATTTCGTGCGAAATGGTCCTATTTCGTGCAAAATGATTTCGGTAAACCGAAGAAGAACCCTCTTCTCATTTCGTGCGAAATGGTTTCAAAAAAAATTTAAGTGTTGGACCATTTCGCACGAAATGGCCCCATTTTCGCACGAAATGGCCTGGCGATTTGTGCTCTTTTTGCCTCAATTTCCTCGTTTGGCCTCCATTTTCATTGATTCTTGCACCGATGGACTCCATTACTTGCGAGGAATCCATTCCAGTTGGAAAATTCCCAAATTCTGTGGAATTTCCCATCTCTTCTCGTTTTAGCTCTTGTGTGCACAAATCTCGCCACTTTGGCTCGTGAATAGCAACTTCCGCTCCGGATTCCGATGCGTGTAAACGTGATGGAACAACTCAGTGCCATGATCTTTAAAATTAATTTGTTACCCCTTGACCTCGAGTAAATTCTGGGTATTGCCCTTTTTAACTCAATAGCCAGTTGTTCCTCGTTTTGCATGTAATCGCGTTCATGTGCATTAAGAAAAGGAATCCGGAATGGTCTTCGACACCTATGTACTTTAAACCACTCTCTCTCACCCATCAAAATACATGTATGGACAAAAAAACAAGAAAAACGAAAAACAACTAACTCTAAAACTAGGTTGTCTCCCAATCAGCGCTTGTAATTTAAGGTCGACGGCCCGACCCAGTTACCTCATACCTCTAGGAAGGTGGCTTGGAAATACATGCCTTATCATACAGCTTCCTCTGTTGGATCCTCAACACACCAACTTTGGCTTTTGATTCTGGTGGATTAACAGTAACCACCTCTGATTTCTCGTGCACTGTCTACACTGGTACTGGCAACTGTGCCTTCTTCTCTTGGGATTGCTTTGGAGTCGTGCTGGAAACTCGAGAAGTTTCCGACGCATCGTTGATCCTCATGATGAACTCACAATTCTCAATATCTATGAGAGTCTGACCGGTAGCCAGAAAGGGCTTACCCAGAATGATCGGAACATCTCCCACATGCATCTCCAAAATGACAAAATCAGAAAGGATAATAGAGTTCCCTACCTTCACAAGCACATCCTCCACCACTCTGTAGGCCTTCTTACAAGACTTATCTATGAACTGCAGATTGATCCAGGTAGAGCGAGCTTCCACCCCCAGTTTCTTAAAAACTCAAAGTGACATCAAGTTACACTAGCCCCCAAATCACATAGGGCATGTATTGTATAAGCTCCTCCTAAGTTAGCCTGTATCACAAAGCTTCCCGAATCCTTCTGATTTTGTGGCAAACCATGCAATACACATGAGCTCACATGCTCTGTCAAATCCACCGTCTGAAAGTCTTGCACTGCCCTTTTACATAAATTACATCTTTCATATACTTGGCATACTTAGGCTTCATCTTTACTACCTTAATCAATGGTACATTAATGTGCAACTTGGAGAAAATTGACAAGAAACGCCTAAACTCCTCGGAGTCATATTTCTTCTTCTAGATTCAAAGGATATGTAAGATCCTTAGACAAAGAAGGTGGTGGTGTTGTTACCTCATCATTAATCTGTGGAGTCACTCCCTTTCATTGGGGGATAATGGCAGGGGTCTTCTCGGTGTCAAAGACGTCATGTTCCCTCGCCTTTGAAGCTTCAACTAAGGCATGGCTCTGATATAGGGGATCATTAAGAACAATCCCACTACGATTGGTAACAACATTCACTTGGTGCACGTTCTCTGATGAGATGGAAAGGATCCTGTTAGTCTCGTAGAGATCTGAGTGGCTATATTTCCCACCTGCACATCTAAGTTACGAAAGGAGGTCTTGGTGATGTGTAAATCAGATGTCAGTGTCTCTACCTGATACGTGAAAGTATTCAATTTCTTGCCCATCTGAAACATCACGTTCTTGAGATTTGTCATCTCAGCATTTTGACCTGCAGCTAGTGGTGGCGCCTGAGCAACTGGCGCAGATGCCCTATGCTAAAATCTGAGAGCATATAAAGCTCCAGCCAGTAATTACCCTAATTCCAGTTCTAACGCTTCCCGAGTGCTCCCACATAGCTGATGTCTTCACTCGCAACTTGAATCAAAGATGCACCTAAATCCTGCTCCTTTACTGCAAACACAATCTTCTTATCTTCATACACGTGCTTCACCATGTCATTCAACATCTTGGTGATCCCATCTCTCCACTCATCATTGTTTTGCTTGAGAAACTTTTACAACCTCCTAGAGTCATAAATTGAGCATCCTGTTTATCGATCTGTTTCATCAATGCATATGCTCCATCTTTATCAACTCTGTACAGAAAGTTTCCACCCGCTTCCCTATTGAACAAGTCTTGGTTGGGACGTTCCAGGTCGTGATAGAAAACCTGGAGGATCTTGTATTCACCAAAGTTATGATTAGGACACTTTCGTATCGACCAAATTAAATGGTCCCATGCTTCCACAACTGTCTCATGAGCATGTTACTGAAAACCAAGAATCTCTGCCTGTAAACCAATCACACGTTGAGCAGGTTGGAACTTGCTCATAAACTCATCAACACATTGCTCCCATGTGGTGATCGATTCTGGCTCTCTAGACTTGAGCCATTTCTCTGCAGTACCCTTCAGACAATAGGGAAAGAGAATCAACTTCAGTGTCTTGGGTGTCACGTTCTTGTAATTCATTGTCTTGATGTAGGAATCAAACTTCCAAAGAAATCATTTGGATCTTCATCCCGATTCCCATAGTACTGGAACTAATTATGCACTTTTGTGATGGTGGCAGGTATCAAATTAAAGGGCTCCGCTTGAATAGTTGGCACTACAATTTTCGGCTTGTGTCCCCTCTGAGTTGACTGAAAATTTTCAACCAGTGTCTGGCCTGACTTGTTGTAAGACATTTGGTTTCTCTGCTCATCGAGCTTCTCTTGCAACTCAGTCAACTTCTGATTCAGTTGATCGTTTGTAAATTTCTCACCCATTGAAATCTGTCTTTGATGCCTTCTCGGAGTTCTAAACACGTGCTCCGAATTCTCAAGTGGGGGCACAAGGTCTTTAGAAGTCCTATGCATACACTGAAAACCTGAAAAACACAATCAGAAATCATTGAAATAATAAACAAAAAGAAAAAGAGTAAATTAAAATAATTGCTAAAATAAGAATAGTAACCAATGTCCTACCCGACAACGGCGTCAAAAACTTGACGTGCCTATATTACGTGTATTGCACAAGAATACAGTCAAGTAATACGGTGGAGTATTTAGAACTCCAAGTTATCAAACCCAAGGGAAGGTGCTTACTATTCTAAATGTGCAATTAAATCTAATTCACTTAGTAACTGGTAAGAAATGATTGGTGAGTTGAGTGGTGTCACACTCAATCAAGTGATTAGAAATTGTAAGTAAATAACGCAAAATAATTTTTTTGATTAGATCAAGACATAGAAAGCTAGGCAATCTATAGATCACATAGGGTAGTTTGACAATTTCGGATTCCCTGTTCTAACACGATAATAAGTTAGCTATGCTGGGTAATAAAATTGACAATCACCTCTCAGTCTCTATTCGTTCTACACACCGGTACCATTGATAACTCCGTTTTTGGAGTTATTTTATTTCTTATTTTGCTACATTTTGAGCGCTTATATTGGAGAATGTTGCGTCTTTTCGAGTAGATCATGTGTTATTTGAGAAAATGAGTTCGTATGCTAAAATGTGAAGTCCGGGTGTTTATTGAATTGTTTTACGTGCTATTTATCTTATTTTGTCACATTTGATCTTCGCGGGGTGTTCGTGTTGTGATTTTCAGGGCCGGAGCACGCGAGGAGCAAGTGGATAGAGGAAACGAACTTCGGAAGTGATGCGAGCTCGAGATTTGGGAAGGAAAGCGAGAGTTGATGGATCAAGTGCTAGAGAGGCTCAAGAGAAGATGATACGAGTGTTGAGGCATGAGGAGAGCTCAAAATGGAGGATTGAATGAAGAAACGATGCCCGGGAAGTGAGTCGGAAGCAAGAGGAACAAGTGGGAAGAAGATGGAAAAATTTGATGAAGCAACTAGGTCGTGCGACCTAGTAACCTAGTTAGAGATTTCAGCTAGTTTCAGTAGGTCATACGACCTACTATACAGGTCACACGACCTGTTCTGGGCAGCACAGTAGGTCGCACGACCTACTTAACTAGGTCACACGACCTAGTTTGGGCAGAGTTTGTTTGTAACTTTTTGGGGTTGCTTTGTAATTACTCCGAACTTGTTCTAAACATTGGGAGAACGTATTAGACTTGGTTAGGGCATGTTTTTGGGGATTATCACGTACTCTTTCATGTTGAAGAGAGCTTGGAGCTTAGGAGACGATCAAGGAATCTTGGAATCATTCCTTTGACCTCTAAAACTCCGTTTTCTTATCTATTTTTGTTATTTGATCACGAAACTTTGTACGTGAATCATGTTTTGAGTAGCTAAACACTTTTCTCAGGGTATCTCATAGGGAGCTAGGGTTTGATCACGATATTTGTGATTTATGGATTTGATTTCATGCTTTTGGCTTAATTGATGAACTTTTTATCTAGTTATGTGTATTTTATGTGTTTAATTCATCTTTGCTATCAATAGACGTATTGTTAGGATAGAGCTAGGTTATGAATGTTAGAGACATCAATATTCATTGCCCGGAAAATTGAAATATACACTAGCACCATATCTAGGGTTGAGAAATCTTGCTAGTTAGCTAGAACAAAGAGTAGACGAATTCTCGTAATGCGTGTTTAAACTCAATTAGGCTAGAGAAATCAGTTTTTAATAGTTTAATCATAGGAGTTGGTTGAGACATCTTCAACGTAATTGTGCTCACTTAGCTAGATAAATGTTAATCGTGTTAACAAAACATAAATCCAATATCGTGTGAAATGCCTAGTGACCGTAGAGATATCCTGACTTTTCCAAACTTTGAGAAATTTTATAATCGTTCATCTTTATTAATCGTGAAGCAATTCAATTGATTAATTGAGATACTTGTTTTTAATTTTAGTAGGATCAATAGAACAAAACAACTGCGGTTTGTCCACATAAAGAACAAATTTAATAGCTAGTTTACGACGAAGTCTCTTGGGTTCGACAACCCGGATTTCCGGAATTTATTACTAAACACGACAGCTGTACACTTGCAGTTGGAGCGTGTCAAGTTTTTGGCGCCGTTGCCGGGGACTTCAAATAAATTAGTTATTATTTTTCTCTTTAGGGATTTACTTTTTCAGTTTATACCTGTTACTCACCTATTTTCTGTGCGTGGTTCGTGTTTTCAGGTTTGATTTACTTGGTGCATGTGCCGTTCTAGAGACGAGCCTTTGCATCCAGTACTTGAGGATCCGGAATCGTTATTGCGTGCAGAACGTAGAGACAAGAGGAAAGCAAATTCAGTTCAGATGGACGAGCAAACTAGAGCTGAGCTTGAGAGGGTCCACAAAGGCCTGCAAGATGCGGAAGCAGATAGAGCTGCAGCTGTAGAGGAGGCTGCAAACAGAGCCGCGGAAACTGAGCAAATTAGGGCTCAAATGGCTGAGATGCAGGCGATGATTGATCGCATGAACCCTCCAAATCCACAACAACTTCCTGGTGCGGAGGTAGTTGGCAGAAATAACGGGGGCAATGGTAATAATGGGGGCAATAATCGGAACAATAACGGCCGGAATGCGGTAGAGCAAGTCAACAATGCTGAGGAGGATGAACGTCCGTTGGTGGATTACTTCAGGACTACACCGGAGGGATATCAGCCTACCATTGTCAGGCCGCAGATTAATGCCGCGCATTTCGAGATTCGCCAACCGTTGATCAATATGGTTAGAGATGAATGCTTATTCACTGGAGCCCCGAGTGATGATCCACATCAACACTTGCTCAATTTCGAGCAGATTACTTCTACCATGTATGACCAGAGAGTTCCAATCGAGACGATAAAGCTCATGCTTTTCCCCTTCTCTTAATCGGGAAAGGCAAATACGTGGCTTATGGAACTTCCAACAGGCAGCATAGTTACATGGGCAGATTGTAGCAGAGAGTTTCTCAGGAAGTATCTTCCGCCATCTAAGGTTGCTCAACGGATGGCTGACATAACCAAATTTACACAGCAGGAAGATGATTCTCTGGGTGACACGTGGAGAAAGTTCAACTAGCTCCTGCGCAGATGCCCTACTCACGGAGAGCCATGGTACAAAATTCTCCACTACTTTTATAATGCTTTGGACAGAGAGACTGCTAGTGAGCTGGACATGATGGCTCAAGGAAATTTTATGGGAATGGGACTACAGAGATGTCGTGATCTGCTAGATAATGTAGAAAAACGTGAATCCACGAGGTCCGAGACTCGTAGAAACACGAAATCAGATGTGGCATTGGTTAGTAAGATAGAGTCTATGGTGGAACAGAAATTTGAACATCAGATGGCAGTGATGACTTCGGCTTTCAATAATTTGAATCCATCGGCACAGGTGAAGTTAGTGGGAGAGATGGTAGCAGATGCAAATCAGGGATATGGGGATGGCATTGAAGACATGAATTACATGGGTCAACAAAGACAGCAGCAATGGCCAAACACCTATCATCCCAACAATCGCAATCACCCCAACTTCAGCTATGCCAATCCGAATAGTGGATTATATGCGCCAGGTCATAGGCCAAATGTTCCTTACCAAGTGTGCACAAGAGATTCCGGCGGGGAGACCTCCGTGTGCACCGTGTGTAGTGGATCAAGGATCGCACAGGAAGAGTAAGGGTGTGTGTAGGGAGAGAGTAAGTCAGTAGCAATGTCTGAGAGAGAGACAGAGGTTTGGCAGAGCTTCCGCGTATGGCAGTGTGTTCTCTTTTGTATGGAAAGGTTAACGATATATATATACTGGAGAACGTGACCGTTGTAGTGTGGTTAATGCGCCCATTAATGGCGGCTTAATTAGCTTAACCATAACGGCACGTTCGTCCGAGTATATAGGGACCGTTAGAGCACGTGGTGCGCGAATACCGGAACCGTTACGAGGTTGACCGGGTTTGACCGGATTGACCGGGTCTAGGGAGCTTGTGCCATAGATCTCTCAAAACAGTTACTAAAGGTCGCGTGCGGGCTTGGCTCGCACGCGACAGGGCTTACTCTAGCCTCCAAACCACTAAGTCCCTACAAGTCCCGTGCAGTGGTATGCGAGGGCTCTGTCTCGCAGCCCCCACATGGATCAGCTCGGCTGGTGATCCAGTGTATATGGAGCACAATGTGGTGTGCTGGATGGCTGCCACGTGGCCAAGATCTGTCATGTCAGAAAGCAGTATCTACATTAGCCCCCTTTCTGCGCGTGAAGACTCATAGCCATATAGACTTCCATGCGCGGAAACCAACATACGCGTCGCCGCCACGCACCAATTCAAATACGGGTAAGTTCAGCCCCCGTGCGTGTCATTATGACCTAAAACCCCTAGAGTCGTGCCGTCTGACCTTTAGGGTTTTAGGCGTGACGTCAGCTTGTCCTGTGAGTGCGCGATTCGACGGTGACGGTTGCGATTCGACTATCGAAAGGACGCAACCCTTCATTGTTTTGGATAAATACCTTGTATCCCCCATTATTGCAAAGCATCACTTCTTTCTCTTAAAGTGAATGGTACCCGGAGATCTTCGAGAGCAGATCCAGATAATCAATCACCAGTTCAGAACTGCAAATCGTATTCTTCAATTGTGCATATCCAAGCAGGCTTCAAGAAAACAAGGTTGGCCTCGTTTATTTTTGATTTAAAATACCAGTGTTTGCCTTGAACTGCGTTGAATCTGTAAACCCATGGAATTTGTGAAGAGGTTTTGATCTTTGAACCCGCTTCGTTTTAGTCTTTCAACAATATTGGATCTTGCAACTCCCCAATTTCTGAAATTGGTACCGGAACTGTTCGTTTTCCTTCGCATAGATCTTGAATTCCAAAAATTCAAACTGAAGTGTGGTATTTCTCCCCCCCCCCTTTTTTTTTCTTTCGCAGGAATGGCCAAGACAAGAGTAACCAGACCCGTCAAGGAAGATGAAGAGATACCCGACCTTCCGCAGGCCTTGTGGCGAAAATCCCCCTTTTTAGGCGGCAAAGATTTCTACCATGCGAGGGTAAAGGCGAAGAGGATGCCTGACCCTGTTCCAGTTGAGCGATTGCTGACGTTGACTCGCCCAGTTAACTCAGCCCTGCTCGAGTGGGTTGGTTCCGAGGATGTAGTTCGATTGGGGATCGAAAACGGGCACTTCCCATATACTGCGATTTCTACTCAGGCGTTCGTCCAGAAATTGGACTATATGGATGAGTGGATTGACCACGTGTTGGATCATCACGCCGAGACTCTTAATGAAGCCGGCGTATACTTTGCTATCCATGCTATGAAGGGTGCTGCCGTGAAGTTGGATCAGTCCATGCTTCTAGACCTTCTGTCCCGTTACTCGCCTGCGACTCATACGTTCCATTTTGCTGAGTTCGAGGCTGCCCCGACACTCGAGGACGTTCAAATGCTGTACGAGCTTTCTCCCATGGGCGAGGTGGACCCTCTGAGTCCCTTGAGGACATCCGCGGAGATTGCCTTGTACACGCAGATGGAGGAATGCCTAGCAGAGGTGAAGAAAATTTCCACTCGGTGGACTACTACGAAGCCTCTTCCGAATTGGCAGTTGGTCGATACGTCTGCGAAGAATACCTGGAACAAATGGTTGCAGTACTTCTTCTGAGACTATGCGAACAGCAGCATTACTAAGAAGCTTCTGAACGAGGACCCGGAGGCCGAGAATTACGTAGAGGGCAAGGGCTACCATTTGACCCTTTGTGCTTTTCTCTGTGCCTGGCTGTCAAGGTATCTGATTGATGGTCACCCCCATGATGGAGTCTTCTACCATGTGTTGCCGCTTGCCGTGAGGCTCGCTCTTGGCCAGAGAGTCGCACTCGGACCCTTGGTTTTGGGCACGCTGTACTATAGGCTTGATCAGCTGGTTCTGGCTATGAGGGAGTCGCGTGGCCGCCTCGATGTGCTGACCTTTGTCAATATTTCCTTTTTGACAATGTGGGTTTTCGAGCGCTGGCCGTCTTATGCCCCAACTGCTCTCCAACTTGATAAGTGGTGTCCCCCAGGCGAGACAGAAGCGCGCAACAGCGGAAGAGCTGCGAGATGGTTCAGCACAGGCAACACCAAGTGCGTTTGGAGTTCGATATGCGACAAACGGAAGGAGTTTACTGCCAGGCCCTATGCCACGCGTATTGAGAATGCGAGATGGTTTCCAAAGTTGTACCCCTCTAAAGGCATGGTCTTTTCAGAGGAGCTTCTCTTTGAAAGGGGACCTCATTTCCATGAGCGCTACCGCGAGTTCTTTTGCTGGTGTCTGCGAGGTTCCCTTCCTGCCCTCGCAGAGCATATTCGTGAGCTCGCGCCGAGGTATGAGAAGATCACCGTGGACGTTGACCCCACTAGAGTTTCTCCTCAGTTTGGTTTTGATGTGGTGGCCCCATCAATCTGGCCCCAGTCCATTGTCAGAGGATGCTACAAGCGCTTGCTAACAAAGGAGTGCGAGACGGTTTTCATGAACAATCTCCCTTTTGAGCAGCCTGCGGGAAACCGCGAGGGTGGTTGTTCCCAGAACTGGCTCGCATACTGGGTTGCCCATCGAACGAGGATCGAGACGGAGTCGGCCGCGCAGCCGGGTAAAGCTCCCTTGATCAAAAGAAATTCTTTTCCGTTTCGCCCCACTTGCAGTCTGAGCGAGTCTGAGTATGGTTGTTACTCACTGTGGGACCGTGAGAACCATTTGTGCCCTGATTTCATTCTGAAGGAGCAGGTCGCCGCAATCAAGAAAGGCGACGCGCAAGTCGTCAGATACAGCAAGGCTTTTGCTGATGTAAGCAATTTCTTCGCATGTGTTAAGTTTTCTCGATTTCCTTGTGCTGACACTATTGTTCTGTACTGTTGTAGTGTCATGTGCGGAGATTCGCAGCTGGTGATCGCTCCAAGTCACTGGTCAACACCATTGTTGCCACCAGAAGACAAAAGCAGCCGTTCCGGCTTTCATGGAGGATGGACGCTGAGGTTGAAACAAAGGTTCGCGCAGCCATGAATGTTTTTGCTGACTCGCTGATAGACAATCCTCCGGCTTCGTCTCCTCCCGGAGATGACCCGTCTCCTCCAGCGACTGCGGCGCCAAGAGTGAAGAGACCTAGGCAAAAGGGAATTACGATTTCTTCCCCTAGAAGCGCTCCAGCTTCTCCTCCAGTGAGGTCCCTTTCTGTCAAGGACAAAGGCAAAGGTCGCATGCCCAGCAAAGTGCGGAAAGAGCTCACACTTGAGTCTTTCGTTCCCTTCGATCAAGAGGGAGAGGAAGAGAGGCAAGAGCCCCAGGCAAGTGATGAAGAAGAAGAAGCAACAGTTGTAATGCATGAGGAAGAATCAGGAGGTACCTCCGTCGCATTTCCTTCCTTGTCATCGTAACTTCTTTGCACTTCTTTTCTTTAAACCATTCGTGTATCCGCAGATGATGATGAGACCGCTGGTGGCCTCGCGGCCAAAAGACAAAAGAGAGATGCCCATTCTGGCATTTCAGATGAGCCCATAAGCGAGGACGTTCTTGCTGAGTCCCGGAAGACAGCCGCGGAGGCTGCTGAGAGAAGAAGGCGGCGAGAGGAAGAGGAGCTCGAGCGTGTGAAACAGCGGAGCCTCGAAGAGCAGCATGTTGACGACTTAGTGCGTCCAGTCGGCGAGGAAGACGAGCTTCCCGAAGAAGTGGCTCCTCATGTGGAGGAGGAAGATGAGGTTCCCGGAGAGGATGCAGCAGCACTAGAGCAAGTCCAAGCGGACTTCGAAGAGATCGCAGGCGGCGATAAAGGTGAGATCTTCAATCTCGCAGTAACTTATAGAGATGTTATTGTGGGTGCGTTAAAGCATGGCGTGTCAAAGGCTGACATCCGCCGTTGGTTAGTAGACAAATGCGGAGAACCTTCAGGTAATTATTTGAGTGACACGCATGTACTAGGCTTTAGCAACTTGAGGCAAAATCATGACTGGTTTATTCGCATCCCAGGTCACGCTCCTCTTACAGACTTGCTTAGTGAAGACACACTGATAGGGCATGGTTCCACGTCCTTAGTGTATGACGAGGATACCTCAATCCCACCTTCGCGTGGAGGTGCTTACTCTTAGCTTTAGTAAAGATAGCGAAAATAACTTATAACACAAGTTACCTCATATCATCGCATTTAATGTCGCAGGTCGTGCTGAGGAACCTGCGCTGGAGCAGAGAAGCCATTCTTCTGCGTCCTATGTTCCGATTCCGAGCTCCCATACCGAGAAGCCCGTCGCAGCTGCTGACCACACGGGTGAGCCTCGTGAGGACATCATCGAGCTTTCCGACGATGCTGGCGCTGACACTGTGTTGATGGATGAAGATTTCCATGCTAGTGCTGAGGTGGGAAGGACAAGTGCTGCTGATGTTCTCGCATCTGAGAGCGTCCTTCGTCAAGCGACTTCGACTGTCCCTTCGCCTCCGGCGACGACTGAGCCGGAGGCACCTATTCCTGCGTGGAGCACTTGGGGATCGCAGGTTGGGAATGCAGTCGCAGCTGGTGCGGCCTACACTCTTCCTCCTGACTACGAGAGATTGGAGCTCGCAGCCGATAGGAGAGCTATGGAGCGAGGGCAATCTTTGAACAACCCGGCAGCCCGCATTCCTTCTCTTCATGAGATTCTGGAAGGAACTGGTAAGTAGAGCTTTGCTGTTCGCACGTCGCATTATTCGCTTGCGAGTTTTGACATCATAACTTATTTTTGACGTCTCCTCAGGTTTGAAGCAAACCGATGTAGACTGGGTGGTTCGAATGCGTCTCAGGTACCCTCGCTCGTTTGTGAGATCTCTGGAGATCGGGCCTTTTGACAGGAGGCTGTTCCTTACTGAAGCCATCTGGATACTGGAGCAGCTATCTGCGGCTACGCCTGCGACCATTTCGGTCCAGAGTGCTGAATTGCTATGTGGCATGTGCCAAAACCTCGTGACCAAAGTCCAAGGCAGAATGGGCTTTAAGTTTCTTAAGGACAGAGTCACGCTGATTCGCGCGGCTGTAACTTTGAAACTCGGTCACCAGAATCTCGCAGCTGAGATGCAAAAGGTGGAGCAGCAGAAGCAAAGAGTTGATGAAGCTCTGAAGCTGTATCATGAGATGAATGCCAGGTGCGAGCAATTGAAGCAAGAAGTGGAACAGGTGGAGAAGCTGAGCGAGCAGTTCGAGCCCCAAGACTCCTTAATCAAGAATTTGCTTTGATTTTTCGAATTTTGAAAAATAGCAAGGAAATAGCTGAAACATTAATGTAATGTTTTGAAACATTAATGTAATGTTGCTAGGGTTTCTCCCCCTTTTTTTTTTAACAAGAACAATGAATTTTCCCGTTTTGCCCTTTTCCGGGATTTGATTGGACATTTCTGTGCATATCCAATTATGACGTCAGCAATTGATACTTTGCTTGATTTTCGCGCTAATTTATCGGTAGATAAGCATGCTTCCGTTGGGAAGTCCATCCGAATCATGACTATCCGTCATTTATTAGGATACGCAACTGAATCGTCGTAGCCTTTAGTAGGGTAATTGATTGTTACCGCTTTTCAAGGCGTAAGTGATTGAACTTACCCTCTTTTTGAATTTTGTTGACTCATCTTAGGCAACCGAGGAGTCTGTACAGGGTCTATATAAACCTTGTCTTTGCTATTTGGGTTTTTCATCCCAAAGATGTGCTTTGCCGTGAGTCCTTACGACTGCTGGCTTCAACGCTTGTTTTTCGTTGATTCATGGCAACTTCAAGTTTTGAATCCTGAGTTTGCGCTTTGTGCTATAGGAATAGTTTCCAAGATCCACTTTATGAGGCTTATTGCTCTTTATAACCATCATAAAGAAGATGCAGATAATATCTCATATGTGTTCGAAGAAATTTCTTCGTGTGTTATGTGTGCAGGTCATGTTTCCGGCCGCCTCGTGGTGAGGTGCAGCGCCGAAGTGACCGTGCTACCGTCTCGTAATGAACGGCGGAATTCTCCTCCAGCATCCCTGGAGGAGGATCCGTCACTTTCACGTTTGTGAGCTCGGGATGACGAACCGTCGCGTTCATCCCCGTCTACAAGGAGCCCTTGCCCTTTGGAGCTTCTGCTTGCCTGTGGATCGCCGGAACCGGTGGCTCCTTGGGCAAATGTTATGGGGTGCATATCTGACAACGGTCTTGTCGGATAGCGGGATCTCGAGCGTATGGCTTCATGTGGCTCTTTCAGAGCGAGATCCCCTTTGCTACAGATGTTCACCCGCAGATCTGGGCGTTGCGTAGCCGGTTTTTGAAACCGGTGGGTTCATCCTTTGCAGTCCGGGTTTCCGTACTGTGTCTCTGCTGGCTTACCAGCCACTTTTCGAATGTATTGTAAGCCATGTTGGCTGCGTAGTTAGATTCAAGCTTTTCGCTTGTAAGATGCAATCTAGACAGATAAATTGTAAGTCATTTGACTCGTAATGATAAATAGTTTTCTGTATTATCTGCTGTCTCTTTACAACAAATACAATTTCGCATGCGTTTCGGCATATTTCGCCTTGCATAATGCTATGTAATTGTTTCGCATCTGCGATATATTGATTCGCGGGTGTTTCGCTAGATCGTTCGAGATCGTATCTTCGCAGCTGTGCCATCTCGGCGGATGGGCTTGCAGTTGGCCGTTGCAAATCATTTAAGATCATGTTCACAACATTGCTATCGTAACAGATAGTCTTTAGCAGATCAATTAAGATCATTAAGTGGTGCGAACTGCTATCACAAAAGATAGGCTTTATTAGCGAACTGCTTGAGATCGTTTCTCGCATAAATTGCTATCGCAACAGATAGACTTTTAGAAGATCTAGTAAGATCATTTTGCGCATGCGTTGCCATCGTAACAGAGGCTTGGGTGATCGACTAACATCACTTTGCATATAAGTTGCTATCGTAACAGATAGGCTTGAGAAGATCAGGTAAAATCGTTTTTTTGTATAAGTTGCTATCCTAACAGATAGGCTTGAGAAGATCAGTTAAGATCGCATTTGTGTTGGCTGCTATCGTGAGAGATAGGCTTAGATGATCACTTAAGATCGCATTTGCATTGACTGCTATCGTGATAGATAGGCTTTACATGATCAATTAAGATCGCATTTGCGCTTGGCTGCTATCGTAAGAGATAGGCTTTACATGATCAATTAAGATCGCATTTGCGTTGGCTGCTATCGTAAGAGATAGGCTTTACATGATCAATTAAGATCGCATTTGCGTTGGCTGCTATCGTAAGAGATAGGCTTTAGATGATCAATTAAGATCGCATTTGCATTAGCTGCTATCGTGAGAGATAGGCTTAGATGATCACTTAAGATCGCATTTGCATTAGCTGCTATCGTAGAGATAGGCTTAGATGTTCACTTAAGATCGCATTTGCATTAGCTGCTATCGTAGAGATAGGCTTAGATGATCACTTAAGATCGCGTTTGCATTAGCTGCTATCGTAGAGATAGGCTTAGATGATCACTCAAGATCGCATTTGCGTCGGCTGCTATCGTGAGAGATAGGCTTAGATGATCAATTAAGATCGCAGTTTGTATGGATTGCCATTGCAGCGAATAAATCATTGTTAACAGTAATAACAAATTAAATAGAGTAACATAAACAGCTAGAAATATGAACTTCTCATTTGGGAGAATTCTTTTATTATAATGCTCTCATATGGGAGAGACGAGATTACAATCCTCTCATATGGGAGAGGAGATTGCGTAAATCGTAGCCATATGAGACATTAAACAACGTTATCATAGAACGTATGAAATGAGAGAAGTCAGGGATAGTACTTCTTGATCCAGCGCATGTTGACTGAACTTGGAGTTGAGGTTGTGCCGTGCAACCTTCGTATGCTGCAGTAGCCACTATCGAAGACTCCTGTGACTTCGAAGGGGCCTTCCCAATTAGCTGCGAACTTTGGGTGAGTTGCTTCTCGCATACAGTGGTCAGATGCGCGCAAGACCAGGTCTCCGACTGCGAAATCCCTTTGCTGGACTGTCTTGTTGTAGGCGCGAGCGATTCTTTCCTGGTACCGCTTGTTGGTCCTTTTAGCTTGTTCTCGCTTTTCTTCCAGCAAGACTAAGTCATGATCGCGTTGATTTTCATAGAGTGCATGGAAGGCCAGTCTTGCCGAATTGACTCTGACCTCCGCAGGTACCACAGCTTCGGCCCCATAACATAGTAGAAATGGCGAGGCCCCTGTGGGTGTCCTTGGAGAAGTTCTGTAGGCCCACAGAGCTATGCTTAGAGAGTCGGCCCACTTCTTGTGGTCGTCTGCGACCATTTTGCTCAATATTCTCAACAGCGTCTTGTTAGTCGCTTCGGCTTGTCCGTTTTCCTTTGGGTAGTAAGGGGTAGAACATATCTGCCTGATATTGTACTCCGCTAATTTCGCAGCTACCTGGCGATTAACAAAAGGAGTACCGTTATCTGAAAGAATGGTGTTTGGGATTCCGAACCTGCATATGATGCTTTCCTGGATGAAATTGACCACAGCCAGCGCATTTGCCGTCTTCAGTGGTATTGCTTCCACCCACTTGGTGAACAGCTCGGTTGCGGTGAGAATGAAATGGTTCCCATGTGACGTTGGTCGGATGGGACCGATGAAGTCCAGAGCCCATGTGTGAAATGGCCACGGCGTCCCTAATGCATGTAAATCCACGGCAGGAGCGTGCACTAGGTTCCCTTTGAATTGGCATTCTTGGCAGCGTCGCACTTTGGTGCGGCAATCGACTTCCATTGTGGGCCAGAAGTATCCGATTGAGAGGAGCTGTCTGCATAATTTCGCACCTCCTTGATGCTCCACCTGATGAGAAAGGTCCATGACTTCTTGTGCTTCTCTGCCGTCTAGACATCGCAGCAAGTTGCCCTCGTGACCTCTTCGCCAAAGCAGGTTTTCCTGTACCACGTATCGAGACGCTTTCCTTTTCAATTTTCGGCCTCTTTTTTTCGATTCGGGCACGGTGCCCTGGGTGAGGAAATCAAACAGTGGCTTCCTCCAGTCCGTGTCATCGGTTAGGGCGACGAGTAGAAAGTCTTTGATTAGCGCGCAACTTTCGCACTTCCCTTGTATCAGGGCTGCAGCTGTTGACATGCCTGGCCAATGAATGCCATATCTCTGAGCCTTTCTGTAGATTGACACCTCGCTTTCTCCGCAAGCGTGTTGGTGAATCTTTTCTAACAGCTGTTGTCCCTCTTGCTCGGAGACGCACCTCATGAGTATTCCTCCAGGACCCTTGTAGTAAAGGGTGTTGTCGTGGATGCAGTATCCTTTTGTGAGTGCCCAGCTTTCGCTGCTGGTGCCTTTTGCAATAGCTTGCAGGATTGCTTTCCGCCAGTCTGCGTCATCCATGTGTTCGTCGTCGCACGCATCTTCTGTCAATGCCGACGATGTTCGCACCTCGATGGAAATCCTTGCGGAGCATTTGTCTATGCTGACCTTAGATCCCAGAGTTGCTAAGGCGTCTGCATGCCTGTTGTCTGCTCGGGGCTCGTGCTCGTACTTCACATCGCAGAATTGTTGCATCAGTTTCTGTACTAGGGTACGATAAGACAGGAGGTTGATCTCCTTCAAACCATATTCGCCTCAGGCTTGCTTAACAATCAGTTTGGAATCTCCCATGACTGTTAAGTTGCTCACTTCCAAGGCTTTTGCCGCACGGAGCCCCACGATGAGAGCCTCGTATTCCGCTTCGTTGTTTGTGACTGCGAAGTTGAGCTTTGCGGACATCTGTATGACTTCCCCGTCTGGTTTTGTCAAGACTATCCCAATGCCTCCGCCTTTCCTGGTTGATGAACCGTCGAAGTGGAGGGTCCAATAGGGCACGTCGATTGCGTAGATTTCAGGGCCTTCGAGCTCTTCTTCGATCACGGGTTCGTGGCTGTTGTCGGGAAACTGTGCCAACAGGTCCGCTACCGCCTGCGACTTGATCGCTCTTGGTTTCACGCATGTGATATCGTACTGAGAGATGGTCATGTACCATTTCGCCAGTCTCCCACCCGGAGTAGTGTGAGTTAGCAAGTATCTTATGGGGTCGCTCTTGTTGACCACCACTACTTTGTGTGATGCAAAATAGTGTCTCAACTTTTCTATCACAAAGAATAAAGCAAGGCAATGACGTTCGATGTCTGTGTACCTTGATTCAGCAGGCTGCACAATGCGAGAGATATAGTGGATGGGCCTCTCTTGGCTTTCATACTCCTGAGCCAAGAGTGCTCCTATAGATCTCCTTGTTGATGTGAGATATAGCAGAAGCGGTGATCCCAGCTGGGGCGCGATCATTATCTTTGAGGACGTAAGCAGCTCTTTCAGCTTTTCGAATGCGGCTTCGTGGTCCGGAGCCCAGTTGTACGCGGCGTCCTTCTTGAGGAGAGTGCTAAAACAGCATGTGATTTCTGCAATTGCTGGGATGAATCTCCGCAGGTACGACAGTTTTCCCAAGAATGTTTTCAAGGTACTTTGGTTATGGGGTGGCGTCATGCTGGTGATGGCTGACACTTTCGCAGGGTCAGGCTCGATCCCTTGGCGATGGACCACGCATCCCAAGAACTTCCCCGAGGTCACGCCGAACGCGCATTTCATGGGGTTCATTTTCAGTTGAAAGCTCCTGCATCTGTTGAACACCTTTCGCAGGTCTGCAAGGTGATCCGCTTCGTGCTTGGATTTAACCACCAGGTCATCCACGTAGAATTCCACCTCTTTGTGCATCATGTCGTGGAATAGAGCCATCATGGCCCGCTGATAGGTTGCGCCCGCGTTCTTAAGACCGAACGGCATTACCGTGTAGTTGAATACCCCCACAGGAGTGATGAATGCAGTTTTCCGCGCATCTTCGGGATCCATCTTGATTTGATTGTACCCGCTGAAACCGTCCATGAAACTGAACATGCGATGGCCTGCTGTTGAATCAATAAGCAAATCGATGTTGGGCAGTGGGAAATCGTCCTTAGGGCAGAAGCGATTGAGATCTCGGAAGTCCACGCAGATGCGGAGCTGTCCGTTCTTCTTCACCACCGGCACGATGTTGGCCAGCCATGTGGGATGGTGATTTGGCTCTATGAACTTGGCATCTAGGAGTTTGACTATCTCCTGCTTGATCTTCACGTTGAGTTCTGGCCTGAAGCTTCTGGTGCTTTGCTTGACCGGTTTAGACCCTGGGATGATGTCTAAACGGTGCATGGTGATGCTTGTATCCAGACCTGGCATCTCATCGTACTCCCATGCGAACACGTCCTTGTACTCAGTTAGGAGCTGCAGCAGTCCTTGTTCCTCTTCGCTTGTGAGGTCCGCACTCAGGAAGACTGGCCTTTTCTTTTCCTCGCTCGGGCTAAGGAACACTTCCTTTAGTTCTTGCTTTTGTGGTCTTGGCCTGTCTTCCATGCATTCAGGCGCTTCTTTGAGTTTCTCGTCTGGAGTGCCTTGTGTTGGCGCTTCCGCCAGCGCAACTTGCTCGATTTGATTGATTTGCCCAGGGACATCCCCATGCCTGTGTGAGGACATCCCCGCGCACCTTCATATGCGATAGCATTTCTTCCCATTGGCGTAGAAGCTCTCTATCTCCTTGCCCTCGGGGTCATGCTTTGCGATCCTCTTCAAAGTGTACACATTCTTTCGATGATATGCGATACGTGGCGCCTCTTCGCGTGTGGGCGGCTTTTCCTTGGCATCTTCCCTTGTCACCATCACGCCCGCAGGTGACTGGTCCTTGATGTCCTCCCAGAGAGGCAAAGGAGTAGGGTTGAAAGGCCCGGGTGTTTTCTCGTCCGCCATTTCAGTGAACCACACTGCCTCGCTGAGATGTGCTTCGTCCAAGTTGAACGGGTTAGTCGAAGCCGGTATCTCGACTATTCTTTCGTTCCAGATAGCTTTCATAACCTGGTGAGCCTTCGAAGGGACTGCGTCGAAGCGATGAATCCAGGCTCGACCTATGATCATGTGGTATGTGGTGTTCGCGTCTATGACATAGAACTTCGCCGAGCACTTGATCTTGCCAATCTGGACGCCCAGGCGGATCCATCCGATCGTCATTCTAGAGTCGCTTCCGAATCCCACCAGTAGAGACGGACGTTTGACTACCTTGTGCTCAGGGATCCCTGATAACTTCAGTGTGTGGAGTGGAACAACGTTGACCGCCGCTCCTCCATCGACGAATGCTCGCTTGAATTCGACGCCATTGATGATGGCGGTCACGTATAGAGGCCTCTGGTGACTCGCATCCGTCTTCTTGTCGCTGGCAGAAAAGGTCATGATCTTTTCTGTGGAACGAGACGCCCTGATGACTTTCCCGTTGGAGACCACGAGGTCCTCCTCGTAGTCCTCCGCTATCCTTAAGATTGCTTTTGTCATGTCAGTCCGGCACCTCTCGGAGAAATTCATCTCGTCGAAGAATTTGTTGAAGCCGTGCGACCCTTTCATGCGGTCGGCACGCTCATCCTCCGTGTCCATGCTATAATCTTCGTCTTGATGGACCTCAGCAATGATGGGTAGACCATCCTCTGCGACTTCCTCCAAATCTACGATCGAGATCATGGCGACCTCTTTGCCTTTCGAGCCTGACTCTGTATGGGCAGGAAGTAGGTTGTTGCGCACGTCCTTCCTGTTGTCACTGACGATTAGCTCGCCGTTCTTCATCTTCTGATCGAACGCGAACCTGAGTTTCTTGCACTCGGCGGTGGGGTGCATGATCTTGCCGTGGTACTCGCACCACTTAGGTTCCCTCACCATCTCCTTGGAGGGTGCTTTCTCGAGCGGTGGCAGGACGCCGTCCTTGCGCCACTGTTTGCAGAGGTCACTCGCTTCCTCTACTGAGCATGGCAGAGGCGGTACATCGAAGTTCACAACCTTCGCTTGTTTCTGGGGCGAAACTGTATTGACCTCAGCTTCGCGTCCCCGCTTGTAGCTGAACCTTCCGATCTTGTAAGTGGTGCCGCTCGCAGGTCGCTCTGGAGCGTTCTTCTTTTTCTGTCTCTCGACTATGGGCTCGATGTTCTTCGTGCATTCGATTAGCTTTGAAAACGTAGGCGTTTGCAAATTGATGAGCATACCTTTGTATTCATCTCGCATGCACTGCAGGCATATCTCCACGAGCCGGCTTTCGGGCATTGGATCTTTGCACTCCAAGGATTTCGCCATGAATTTCTTGATGAAGGTGATTCCGTCCTCCTCGCGCTTCTGGTACATTCGCGAGAGATGGATCATTGTCACCTTTTCCTCCATCTGGAAGAACTTGGTATAGAACTTCTGGACCATGTCGTCCCAAGTCTTGACGGATCCGGCCTCCAATGTCCGGTACCATTTGTATGCTACGTTCCCAAGAGATTTTGGGAACTCTCGCATTAGCAGTTTGGGATCAGCTCCGTACGGACCCATGACATCAATGAAACGCATGACGTGCTCATGTGCGTTTCCATTGACGTCCTCGAACTTATCCCATTTGGGAGCCTTGTACCCCGCCGGGTTAGGCATGAGATAGATCTCTCGTGGAATAGGTGGATCATTGTCTAACTTCGGGATAATGGTATCCGCGAATGACTGATGAGCCAGGATGGTGTCCACGCGCTTTTGCAAAGACGTCATGCATTCTGGAATGCTTCCCTCGGTGGTCGCCGGAGGGGTTGCCGTAGGCGGTGGCGACACATATGCCGTCGGAGGATTGGGAGCATACTGAGTACCCGCGTTACCCCAGATCATCGTTGGGGGAGGTAAAGGGTACTGCAAAGTTGGGTTGGACGCCAAAGTCGAGGGCTGAGGAGCGTGAGCAGCAGGAGGCAGCATTTGTGCCGTTGATCCTTGAACCGAAGGCAGTTGCGCAGCCGACGGTGGAGTCTGCAGATGAGAGTTGGGAGGTGTGGCTGGCACTCCCAATCCTGGAGCAGTAGGGGTTCCTCCTCCTTGAGGGATAGCGGCGGCTGGCGGAGGATTTGGCGCGAGGGTGCCCAGAACAGCCAAGATTTGTTCTAATTGTGCGGATTGGGACTTGAGAGCTTTCGCCTGACTTTGGACGGTGGCGTCCAAAGACTCTAACGTCGGTGCTTCGCCGGGAGTTGTCGGAGTACGGCGGGTCTCGTCTCCCGAGGGAGTTTCGGTGGAAGGCGATCGGTTGCTGACATCATCCTCCTGAGACATGGTTGCTTTTGCCGGTAAGTTTCACGTCGGGTTCACCAAAATGTGCACAAGAGATTCCGGCGGGGAGACCTCCGTGTGCACCGTGTGTAGTGGATCAAGGATCGCACAGGAAGAGTAAGGGTGTGTGTAGGGAGAGAGTAAGTCAGTAGCAATGACTGAGAGAGAGACAGAGGTTTGGCAGAGCTTCCGCGTATGGCAGTGTGTTCTCTTTTGTATGGAAAGGTTAACGATATATATATACTGGAGAACGTGACCGTTGTAGTGTGGTTAATGCGCCCATTAATGGCGGCTTAATTAGCTTAACCATAACGGCACGTTCGTCCGAGTATATAGGGACCGTTAGAGCACGTGGTGCGCGAATACCGGAACCGTTACGAGGTTGACCGGGTTTGACCGGATTGACCGGGTCTAGGGAGCTCGTGCCATAGATCTCTCAAAACAGTTACTAAAGGTCGCGTGCGGGCTTGGCTCGCACGCGACAGGGCTTACTCTAGCCTCCAAACCACTAAGTCCCTACAAGTCCCGTGCAGTGGTATGCGAGGGCTCTGTCTCGCAGCCCCCACATGGATCAGCTCGGCTGGTGATCCAGTGTATATGGAGCACAATGTGGTGTGCTGGATGGCTGCCACGTGGCCAAGATCTGTCATGTCAGAAAGCAGTATCTACACCAAGCTCAGAGACAGGTTCCACAACAACAGGCCCCACCTCCACTCTCAAAAGAACAGGATACAAACGCGATGTTGAGGAAATTGTTAGCTAGCAATGATAAGATTATGAGCAAAATAGTCGCAATGGAAGCTTCACTAAAGAGCCATGAAACACAAATTGGCCAAATAGCTAATCAGAATCCTTGACTTCCACCAGGTATACTTCCGTCCAACACTATTACTCCAACTGAGCAATTGAAGGCTATTACGACTCGCAGTGGGACTACTACCCAGGATCCCTCATATCCTACCCATGCACGAGCTGAGGCGACTAAGGCCACTGAAAAAGCCTTGGATGAAGAAATTCCCGTGCCTACCGTGATTCCCCAATCAAAGGACACGGTGAGGAAGTCGGATGAGAAACAGAAGCCAAGGGAGGAATACAGTGTGCGAGTGCCATACCCGCAGAGATTGAAGAGTCAAGAGGATGCCAAGCATTTCAAGAAGTTTGTGGATATCTTCAAGAAACTGCACATTAATATCCCTTTTGCAGAGGCCATTTCACAAATGCCTAAATATGCCAAATTTCTCAAGGACCTTCTTTCTAATAGGAGGCGCATGGATGATTTTGAAACCGTGACTCTGAATGAGGAGTGTAGCGCAGTTGTGCAAAAGGCGTTACCAAAGAAGATGGAAGATCCGGGCGGTTTCATCATCCCTGTTACATTGGGAGATGCGTTTCATGGGAGGGCATTATGTGATCTTGGTGCAAGTATTAATTTGATGCCCACATCGGTTTTTGAGCAACTTGGTGTTGGAGATCCTAAGCCTACCAGGATGTGCTTGCAGATGGCTGATCGCACTATAAAACGCCCCAGGGGTGTTTTAGAGGATGTATTAGTGAGAGTTGAAGGACTCATATTCCCAGCGGATTTTGTGATCTTAGACATGGAGGCCGACGATGATGTTCCTCTTATTTTGGGCCGCCCGTTCCTGGCTACTGGGAGGACTATCACTGATGTGGCCAATGGAGAGCTGACTATGCAGATCAACGATGAGAAGGTGGCCTTCAATGTATTTGAGGCTATGAAGTTTCCCGCATATGCGGTCAGCGAGCAGTGCTTTGGTGTGGAGGCATACACGCCGGACGAAGAGGACGATATTTTGTTGGAGCAACTATATGAGGAGCTTGCTCTACTTGATTCCAGCGAGAAAGAGCAAGCCTTAGATGTTCATTGGCGCCAACCATTACCCCTCTTTAATGAGGGAAGCAGGAAGATTCTTACTCCTTCTCTTATTATTGCTCCTGTTTTAGAATTAAAGCCTTTACCTGTTCATTTGAAATATTTGTACTTGGGATCTAATGAGACTTTACCTGTGATTGTGTCTGCATGTTTGGACAGGGAACATGAGGAGCAGCTTCTCAAGGTACTACAGGAGAGAAAGGCAGCTATGGGATGGACCATAGCAGATATCAAGGGGATCAGCCCCACAGTTTGCCAGCACAAGATTCGGCTCATGGAAGATAAGAAGCCGGTAGTTCAGTTTCAGCGCCGCCTCAATCCTCACATGCAGGAGGTGGTGAAGAAACAGGTGCTTAAATGGTTGGAGGCGGGTATCATTTATCCCATTTCCGACAGCACATGGACTAGCCCGGTGCAGTGTGTCCCTAAGAAGGGAGGTATAACTGTGGTGGAAGGGGAAAAAGGTGATCAGATTGCCACTCGTACTGTTACTGGGTGGAGAGTTTGCATGGATTACCGCAAGCTCAATGATGCCACTTTGAAGGATCATTTTCCCCTCCCATTCGTTGATCAGATGCTTGATAGGCTGGCACGCCATTCTCATTATTGCTTTTTGGATGGGTACTCCGGGTACAACCAGATAGCAATAAAGCCAGCTGACCAGGAGAAGACGACATTCACTTGTCCTTATGGGACCTTTGCTTTTAGACGCATGCCTTTTGGGTTATGCAACGCACCGGCTACGTTTCAGAGGTGTATGATGTCGATCTTCTCTGACATGATGGAGCAGAATTTCGAGGTATTCATGGATGACTTCTCGCTCTATGGTGACGGATTCGAAGACTGCCTACAACAGTTGGCCCGGGTTCTGGATAGATGCATTGACACCAACCTAGTGCTCAACTGGGAGAAGTGTCACTTCATGGTCACTGAGGGTATTGTTTTGGGCCACAAGATCTCCAGCAAAGGATTAGAGGTGGATAGAGCGAAGATCGAGGTGATTGAGAAGCTTCCTTACCCTACCTCTGTCAAAGGGGTAAGGAGTTTCTTGGGACATGCAGGGTTCTATCGGCACTTCATTAAGGACTTCTCGAAGATCACGAAGCCTTTGGGTGGATTGCTTGAGAAGGATGCAGTCTTTGATTTGAATGCGGAGTGCAAGTCAGCTTTTGATTTGCTCAAGGAAAAGCTGATTAGCGCTCCTATCATCACCACACCAGACTGGACCCTACCATTTGAGCTCATGTGTGATGCTAGTGACTATGCAGTGGGAGCAGTTCTGGGCCAGCGGAAGGATAAGGTAGCTCACGTCATTTATTATGCCAGTCGTACTCTTAATGATGCACAGGTTAATTATGCGACCACGGAGAAAGAGTTGTTGGCTATCATATTTGCGTTGGACAAGTTTCGTCCATATCTTGTGGGTTCTCAGGTGACGATTTTCACGGACCATTCAGCCCTCAAGTACCTTCTCACCAAGAAGGACGCCAAGCCAAGATTGATCCGGTGGGTTTTATTGATGCAAGAGTTCGATGTGGTGATCAAAGATAAAAAGGGGGTAGAGAATGTGGTTGCGGACCACTTTTCAAGACTGGAGAACGATAAGCAGGAAGATTTGCCTATTCGAGAGGATTTTCCAGATGAGCAGCTTATGGTTGTGGTTGCAGCTGTGCCTTGGTTTGCTGACTTGGCGAATTTCAAGGCACTCAACATTGTACCCAAGGACATGACTTACCACCAGAGGAAGAAATTCTTTGCAGATGCGCGACAATACTTCTAGGATGATCCCTATCTGTTCAAGCTGGGAGCGGATAATGTATTGCGGAGGTGTGTTGCGGAGCCGGACACGTTAGAGATCCTCAGACATTGCCAGGAGTTGAACTGTGGGGGACATTTCGGCAAATCACGCACAGTTGCTAAGGTACTTCAGAGTGGTTTCTTTTGGCCAACTTTACATAAAGACGCCCATCTATTTGTGCAGCAGTGTGACCGGTGTCAGAGAACAGGTAATATTTCTAACCGAAATGAAATGCCTCAGAATTTCGTGTTAGAGGTAGAACCGTTCGATGTGTGGGGAATTGACTTCATGGGGCCATTTCCTCCCTCACTTTGCAATCTTTATATACTTCTTGCTGTGGATTATGTGGCCAAGTGGGTAGAGGCAGTGGCATGCCCGAAAAATGATGGTGCCACAGTTGAGAGATTTTCGCGCAAGAATATCTTCACACGATTCGGAACACCTAGAGCGATTATCAGTGATGAGGGATCTCATTTTGTTAACAAGCTCTTTGCCAATGTGTTGAGCAAGTATGGAGTGAATACGCACAAGATATCATTGGCTTACCATCCGCAGTCTAATGGGCAAGCGGAAGTGTCCAATCGAGAGATCAAGGGAATTTTAGAGAAGACTGTCAATCCGGGACGCAAAGATTGGTCCCTACACTTGGATGATAGTTTATGGGCGTATCGAACTGCGTACAAGACTCCCTTGGGCATGTCTCCCTACCAACTCGTTTTTGGGAAATCGTGCCATCTCCCGGTTGAACTTGAGCACAAAGCGTTTTGGGCACTAAAGAAGTTGAACATGGACGCCAAGCTCTCTGGTGAGAAAAGGAAGCAGACATTGCTGGAGTTAGAAGAATTCAGACTGATGGCATATCAAAGTGCCAATATCTACAAAGAGAGGACCAAGCAATGGCATGACAAGCACATCATTCCACGAGACTTCAGAGTGGGCCAAAGGGTACTGATCTTCAATGCACGTCTGAAATTATTTCCGTGCAAGCTGAAGTCAAGATGGAGTGGTCCATTCACAATTACTGAGGTTTACCCATGGGGATCACTTGAGGTAGAAGCTGAGAATGGGGACCGATTCAAGGTGAACGGACAGCGAGCAAAGCCATACGTGGACGGGAATCTCATTGGGGTGATTGAGCGCATCAAATCAATTCCCGATATTTGAGCTCTTTTTAGGTAACTGGGTCGGGCCGTCGACCTTAAATTACAAAGCGCTTGTTGGGAGGCAACCCAACCTATTTACTGCTTTAGTATAGTTTTTTTCAATTCTGTTTTGTTATTGGATTTTGTTTGATTTATATGAGAGGTGCGGGAGAGTGGATTTAATGTTTATAATGAGTATGTGGAGGCTTCCTAGGCGAAAGGCCTATTCCGGATCCCCCTTCTTGATGCGCACGGAGAAAAGTTCACAAAAATCGAGAAAAAAATAGCTAAAAAGGCGTATCGGGACCCGGAATGAAGAATTGGGAAAAAAATGATGTACCAACACGCACTCCACACACGCACCTGAGGGGAGGCGCGTATCCGGACTCCCCCTCTTGATGCAAGCGAAGAATGTATAGCGAAACCGAGAAAGCAGACACATTGGCACGGATTACGAGGCAAATTTTTTCAAACAAGACCGTGAGCTAAATTGAAGCGTGCCATTGTGTGGGGGTTGTCGAGAGCTTTCTGTTGATAGGTGGATCGCATGCATCGGAGTCCGGACGCGAGAGTTATGGCCATTTGGATGTTTTCGCAAAGAAAAAGTGACGAAAAAGCATCCGGAATCGCCAAAGGGACCTCTGGAAGAGCAAATTTGAGGAATAAAGAATTCCCCGGACATTGGGAATTTTTTATAATCAAAATGGAGTCTCGAGGTCGAGGAGATCCATGAAAAAGCAAAGAAACGGTCAAAAAGGCGAGAAAGGATGTTTCGTGACGAAAATGCGGCGAAAAACATCCGGAAATGACGAAAAATGTCAAAACCGTGTGCTACCGGGCTAAATTGTGAAACGGCATGTTGGATCCTAAGAGTGGGGGTGAAATATCATGTTTGAGCTTATCGGAGGCTGTTTCAAGCTAAAAATTCAAGAAAAAGCATGTCGGGAGAAGTTAAAAATTTTGCGGGCTGGTAACTAGGTCGCACGACCTAGTTACTAGGTCGCACAACCTAGTTGGTGAAAACAGATTTTTTAACTAGGTCGCACGAACTAGTCACTAGGTCGCACGACCTAGTCTTGAATGGTTGCAATTTGATCCAAAAAGGGGGGTGTTAATTGTCATTTATCAAAAGTATAGTTATCAAATTGATAACTTGAACTGCGGCACTTCAGAAACATCCCCGACACATCTCTTCTCCTCCTCCAAGAACTTGCGACGCAACCATGCACGACCTCCATCTCTTCCACCTCCGACCACAACCACCATCGCCGTCCGTCCTCATCGCAATCACCACCGCCGCCACCCTCCCTCCTCTGCCATCCGACCACCAGCGCACCAAGACCAATCGCAATCGCCGACGCGACCTCAACATATCCATCCCCAATCGCCAACAGCTCACTGCTGGAACCGCCTCACTCCCTCTCGTAGTCCGCCACCACAGCGCCTCATCTCCAGCCACCACCACGTCCATCCCTACAGCCGCCACCGCCGCCATCGACCGCTGCTATCTCTTCCACCCTCCGACACAACCACTGAAGTTCTCTGCCCTCTCTCCATCATCACCACCACGCATCTTCTCTGCACATCACCGGAGGGAAAGAGAGAGAGTTACTGGTCAAATTCGATTGGGCTGCTTGGTTGAAGATTTGGTGAATTGAAGAAGGGGGCAAGGTTAGGGTTTCGAGTGAACCTCTGAAATTGGGCAAATTGAGGTTGAATTCGGCGAAATTGACTTGGGGCTTTCGAAGAGGACACCGCAAGGAGCAAAAGGCATGATTGCACAATTTGAAGAAAAAATTTTCCGACGACCAAATCGGTCCTTCTTGTCGGACGAATCTGAAAATTGTGCCCGCAAGACTTGCTCCGGGCACGTAGGTACACTCTTCTCTCCCTCGCAATTAATTTTTATCGAGTCTTAGGCACATTTGAGTAAAAGCCCAATTTTATTGTTGCGCTTAGTAGCGTGCTTGGGGGAGATTGACTAGAGTCCTAGGACTTATTTGTTAATTGCGTAACTGTTTCTTTTCTGTACACACATCCTGACACTGAGCACGTAGCTTAATTCTTTCTGTCAATTTAATTGTCAATTTGTGCTACCTTCTTGTGCCATGTCTAGTCGAAAAGATAAGGGAAAGGCCGTAGCTAAAGGAAAGGGGGTAGCTACGAGTCAGAATATAACTGGGGGGAAAAGGAAGAAACAAAAATTTGTCGTCGATAGTGATGACGAATATATCCCCGAGGGAGAAGTGAGAGAGACGGGGGACGCGGGTGGTAACCTAGCTAAGAATGCTACATTTTGGGTTGTGGGGAGCATGGTTTCACCAGCCCCCCCGGACCCTGATGAGTTAGCAAGGGTGGAACCTGATAGAGTGCCAATAGCGAGGGCCACGAGAGAGTCTAGTCCTAGGGACCTTGACCCGGCGACAGGAGTGTTTTGTGACTATCGGTGACATTCTGCATTGGCAGAATCAGTGGTTACACGAGCTTGGCAGGGCAGGCGGGGTGACACTGACTCCGGAACCTCAAAAGTTGATGTATCTGTCGGGTGACCACTCGGATGGCTCGGAGGAGAGCGAGTAGACCAGCCCGCCCTCGCATTGGAATTCTGAGTCCCTTTGTTTTATCTCTGAATTCGTTGGGGATAACGAAGCATTCTAGTGTGGGGGTGAGATTTTCTGAATATTAGCCAAGTCCGTGTCTGCATGAACCAATTGCATATAGGATGTTTGTGTCGTAGTGTGTTTCGTAGTCTTTGTCGTAGAGTGTGTTTGTGTCATAGTGTTTTGTGATATATTTGTGTTCGTATTATATGATTGCACGTTTTCTTACTTTGAGTCTCCCTACCATCGAGTAGTATCGAGTCTTCTTTGGAATGGCCTTTCATGTAAAAAAAAATTAAAAATTTAAAAATTTGAGAAAGGGCAATCAGAAAGATCTTAGTATTGGTAAAATCGAGGAGTGTGAGAAATTTAGGCATAGGGCGTGACTTGCGACCGAGATAGACAATGGGAGTTCCCCTTAGTACGTAAAGAGAGACTTTCTTTACGGGAGTGCCTACCTATTTTTATACACTTACTTGACTTTCAAATCTAAAAGTGTGTGCCTAGTTTTCTTACAAGAGTTGAACTAGGTGTGAGCTAAACAAGCCGAACATTCATGTGTACGTCTTAGGTAGTCGCCAACCCGCCTCGTAGTGGCACACAGAACAGCTGTGAGAGGTGTGTATTAGAGCACTCACTGCTTATAGAACTTACCTTGTAAGACCACTAGTAAACCCTGTTTCGAACCTCGGATTCTTTGATAACCTCTGGACTTAGGGTGACGATTCTTGGCATTCAGCATTGATTGGTTAGAATCATCGCTTTAGTGCGTCACGAGGGTGTTTGTAGTTGAGGGGGTTCGATGAGGGAGTACTTCATGATATATTTGTGTGAGTCTTACGTATCGCATGTACTTCATTTATGATTATCGAGGGGAATGCGAGGGTGAGTGAGAGTAGGCTTGCGCACTTCGGTGTGGCGGTGTTGCATGCCATTACATCATGGACACAGATGTGGAGAGCCGTGAGTGCGTGACATATAATACGCACAAATTGGGTTGGGTGATTTAATTGGTGGATCGTGCTAGGTACTGGATCTCATTCATCGTGGTGTAGGAGGTTTGGTTGGATTAGGCACGAGACTTACATTGTTTTGATTACTTGAGAGGGGACGTGACTACATTCGAGTGTGGGGGTGTCGACTTTTGACCACGGACATCGAGATCGAGCTTGCAACGACTCCATCCCCACACATGTGATTTGATTTGTTTGCGGCTTTGTTTAGTGGCACCATGTACTTCATAGAGTTAGGGGAAGATGAATTTTATATGTGATACTCATTCATTGGATTGTTTGTTTTCTTCCCCTAACATACTCGTTTGACTACTCTTGGAAGACCACTCGTACATTTGAAAGGATTGTGTTGATTGTGGAATTTTATTTGAAAAAAAAAGAAATGAGAAAAAAAAGAATCAAAAAAAAGAGAGAAAAAAGGAGAGATGGAATAAAGGAAAGAGATCGAGCTTAATGGAAATCGAGTGGAGGAAGCAACTATTTCGGTAATAACGATTTGAATTTTGTGCACGACTCAAGACGGTGGCCACGGGATCGTAATTGTACCGGGGTTTTGAGGGAATCGAGGGCCGGAGGCGGTGAGTTTCGTGTTGCGGTTTCTATCATCGTGGTGAGGGTGTGTGAGATGTGGGTTATAATGTGAGAATGTGACACTTTAGGACGTGTTTCATCGTGATTATCCTTATGTCCCTAAGCCTCAACATTCTAAAGCCGTTAGGGGATTAGGAGCTCGCACCTTGGATGTCGCATAGCCTAGCGTAGCCTCTTATTTATCGGCACACGCGAAGAGGTAATATACTCTTGTACTAAGTAAAGTTAGGTTCTCTATACGATCTAAGGGAAATTCTTGTTGTCAAGTTTAGTTTCAATTCACGCCTTGTATCTAAATTGATCATCACTCCATGAGAACCGATTTAAGGACTTGAGATTGCCCGATCTCGCCAAAAAGAAGAAAAAAATAAGTTTTGTGTGTGTGTGTAAATATATGTGATTAGGATCGAGTCTACTTTGCATTGCATCATATTGTTGCATGAATCGAGTTGTGAATTGAGTCTTGTTTGCGTCAAGTCGGCTAATATTTGGTTATGTATGCAATATGGTGGGTTGAAAGCTAGTTGATTTTGTGGATTAGACATGATGTGAAATTTGGAATTTGCTCGGGACGAGCAAAATGTAGTGTGGGGGTAGTTGATAACTCCGTTTTTGGAGTTATTTTATTTCTTATTTTGCTACATTTTGCGCGCTTATATTGGAGAATGTTGCGTCTTTTCGAGTAGATCATGTGTTATTTGAGAAAATGAGTTCGTATGCTAAAATGTGAAGTCAGGGTGTTTCTTGCATTTTTTACATGCTATTTATCTTATTTTGTCACATTTGATCTTCGCGGGGTGTTCGTGTTGTGATTTTCAGGGCCGGAGCACGCGAGGAGCAAGTGGATAGAGGAAACGAACTTCGAAAGTGATGCGAGCTCGAGATTTGGGAAGGAAAGCGAGAGTTGATGGATCAAGTGCTAGAGAGGCTCAAGAGAAGATGATACGAGTGTTGAGGCATGAGGAGAGCTCAAAATGGAGGATTGAATGAAGAAACGATGCCCGGGAAGTGAGTCGGAAGCAAGAGGAACAAGTGGGAAGAAGATGGAAAAATTTGATGAAGCAACTAGGTCGCACGACCTAGTTACTAGGTCGCACGACCTAGTTAGAGATTTCAGCTAGTTTCAGTAGGTCATACGACCTACTATACAGGTCACACGACCTGTTCTGGGCAGCACGCACGACCTACTTAACTAGGTCACACGACCTAGTTCGGGCAGAATTTGTTTGTAACTTTTTGGGGTTGCTTTGTAATTACTCCTAACTTGTTCTAAACATTGGGAGAACGTATTAGACTTGGTTAGGGCATGTTTTTGGGGATTATCACGTACTCTTTCATGTTGAAGAGAGCTTGGAGCTTAGGAGACGATCAAGGAAGCTTGGAATCATTCGTTTGACCTCTAAAACTCCGTTTTCTTCTCTATTTTTGTTATTTGATCACGAAACTTTGTACGTGAATCATGTTTTGAGTAGCTAAACACTTTTCTCAGGGTATCTCGTAGGGAGCTAGGGTTTGATCACGATATTTGTGATTTATGGATTTGATTTCATGCTTTTGGCTTAATTGATGAACTTTTTATCTAGGTATGTGTATTTTATGTGTTTAATTCATCTTTGCTATCAATAGACGTATTGTTAGGATAGAGCTAGGTTATGAATGTTAGAGACATCAATATTCATTTCCCGGAAAATTGAAATATACACTAGCACCATATCTAGGGTTGAGAAATCTTGCTAGTTAGCTAGAACAAAGAGTAGACGAATTCTCGTAATGCGTGTTTAAACTCAATTAGGCTAGAGAAATCAGTTTTTAATAGTTTAATCATAGGAGTTGGTTGAGACATCTTCAACGTAATTGTGCTCGTTTAGCTAGATAAATGTTAATCGTGTTAACAAAACATAAATCCAATATCGTGTGAAATGCCTAGTGACTGTAGAGATATCCTGACTTTTCCAAACTTTGAGAAATTTTATAATCGTTCATCTTTATTAATCGTGAAGCAATTCAATTGATTAATTGAGATAATTGTTTTTAATTTTAGTAGGATCAATAGAACAAAACAACTGCGCTTTGCCCACATAAAGAACAAATTTAGTAGCTACTTTACGACGAAGTCTCTTGGGTTCGACAACCCGGATTTCCGGAATTTATTACTACACACGACATCTGTACACTTGCAGTTGTAGCGTGTCAACCATCATGTCCGTCTCAGGCCAATTGGGCTACTAACAAGTTCTAGTAGGCTAATGACAATGTAAGGAAACGATGTCCTTTCAGATCACCACCACACAATCACCTCACTGTCTCCTACCGAATCTACCCTCTTCTAGACACTCCCACTCAACTCACCTTGCAGTCTTGTTGAATTAGGAATTCACTTGTATACTCATTCCAACTAGGGTAGAGTTGCTTTCACACACTCACTAGTTAATTAACAAGTCCGGGTCATGACTCATAAGTTGCTAAGGATTAAGCACAGCATACAAATGATTAGCTAACTAAGATCATTATTAAGCCAGGTTTAGTGCTTGAATGGGAAATATATAGCATTCAACACAGATCTAAACTCTAAGATGTCAACAAAAGAGCTCAACATGATTAAACTAAACAAATCTCATTCATTAACAAACCCTAAGGCATGAAAGTTCATGAATGTTGAAAATATCATCAACACATAAACCCTAGGCTCTCCATAGATGCCTAGGTATGAGTCTAGTTACTCATAACTAAAGAAAACATGTTTGAATATTCCATACAAGAAAGAACGGAAGAACAAAGATCAAATGCTAAAATTGTGATTATGGATTTGATCCAAACTCGTCTCCTTACTTCTTGATGCTCCCAATGACTTCTCCTTAGCTCTTCTTGTTGTTCTTCAGTCTCAATGCATGTACTTTGTTGCCTAGGTCAAAGTATAGAATTCCAAGTCTCAATATTTGCAGAACAGCCCCACAAATTCTGTCCCAACTCCCGACTATTTCGTGCGAAATGGGGACCATTTCGTACGAAATCATTTCTTGCAAAATGCTCTGCAGAATCGTTCTAGAATCTTCAACTTCATGGTTCCCGAGATTCTTTCCTTGTCCTTCCTATCTTCCGAAGCTCATGTTCTTGATCCAAATTGCTCCTTCATCCCTGTTTCCTGTCAAAGACAACAAACACTATACCCTAGCGATTAAATCCGTCAACTAAAGAACAAATCAACATGTAAAACGTGGACATACTACAATTAAGCATATGAAGAAACAAGTGCTAAATGTGCATTCATTCATCAATATTAGGCTCCGAACTCTCCCTAAAACCTCTGAAATATGTGGTAAATGCTAAAGAAATATAGCTCCTAGAAGGCGCTACCAATAAAAACTTAGCCCTCCCAAGAAGTGATGACTGTAACTGTTTTTGCTCACACTGCTTGGTGATTACTGTTGTAAGGAACTATCCATTCCATGAGAGCTCCCTAAACTAGTATTGCCTGTCCTAGTAACACCCAAACTCTGCATTTGATTGGTGAGGTAGTGATAGCGCCTTTTAGGAGCTATATCTTATTTCCATTTTCACATTTGTATGAGATAATTGAGCATAATTGCAGAGATTATGAGTCGGTTTGTCACTTGTTGCTTCTTATGCTCTCTATTGTTAGTCCGGGCGTTTCTATGCATATTTAGAGATTATTTATCAAATTTGATCGGCTGATATGTTTTTTCATGTTATCATGACTGGAACGGATGTTAATCGGTTAGTAGGAGGCATGAAACGAGTTTCAGAAACAACGGGAGCTCAAGTGGAGTAAAGGGAAGCCAATTTGGAGGAGCTAGAATGACCAACATGCACTCTTTTCAATATGTTTCATGAATTGTAGCTTAACGATTATCATCATATTAGTTGGATTGATTGTTATGAACTTAATTCTTAGCGTAAACGGAGTCCCGAACCGGTTAGGCTAGCTTTCTCGGTGTGTGCTTGAAAGAGACTTTACCTAAATAAGAACGAGAACAATAAATTAGTCGCAAATCATTGAGACTGAAAGGTGAGATGATTAGGACTAGTCGTGTAAGGGTAGATTCGATTGTGTAGCATTGGGAATTGGTGGACCGATAGGACCCAGTGATCAGCTTAACGTTAGGCGGTTAGAATCATATCAGTAGACGTCAGTGGACCGACATGACCCGTAGTCAACTGATAGGTAGAGTGACATGAGACCGAAAGGAGATTCTCAGTGCTATTACCCGACAAAACTAGTTAGATGATAGGGTGTTTCGGTACATAATGCGGAACTGTCTAAAACCCTAGGGGATCCATAGATCGCCTAGTAGTTATCCATACTTATCATAAAAACCCAAAAATAGTAGTTTAGTTTGTTTATTTCATTCTTGTCACTGGTTTGAGGGTGACAAATGTTTAAATCACAATTTTTCCTCCTTGTTACAGTACTCTAAATTAATCTACAAATTAATTAATCTCAAGACTGTCCTCGTGGACCGATAAAACGGGGTTGAAATACTACCCTATATTTCTTGAACCGTGCACTTGCGGTAACTCGTAAGAAAGCGTGTCAGGTTGCTAACCATTTGTTGCATTGGCTCTGTGTAATAAAACTAGAGTTTGTCAACTTTAATGAGTCTACTTCATGATCCATATGTCATGTCCCAATTACATTGTGTGCTTGTGCATTCCCTTTTGTCTTATTATTTGTTGGATACCCATGCAACTTCCAGCATTTTGCCTTTATGTGACAAGTTCCTCCACAATGGTAGGCTTAGAGGTCTAATTGTAGGGTTTTTATAACGGATGCCCAGCGGAACAAACAATAATTATTATGTTCAAGACCCTCCAAGGATCACAAGTCTAGAATTCATAACGTTAGTAAGGAATTAGTATCAAAATACCTTTTGGTTCTCCTTTGATGACTTCTCTCTTGAAATTGTGTTCACGTCTCAAGGGCATTTCGCACGAAATGTCCCATTTCGTGCGAAATTCCCCAATACTTAGAAAAAACAATTAGTCCGCATTTCGCACGAAATAAAACTGCCCTCTTGTTTTGAAAATTGAAAATCATTTCGGGCCGAAAATGCATTTCGCGCGAAATGGTTCATTCCGGGTCGAAATGCCCTGCAACACTTGGATTTTTAACTCTTCAATCCTTGGACTTGCGGATCGTTTTCTTTGTGGTACTCTCTAAATTCATTGAGGACAATGATTATCCCAAGTGTGTGTGTGGGGGGGTATGTCTACCTTTGGTAGCCATGTATTATTTGCGTCGCCTCGTTACATGTAGTTTGTGTTCTTATTGTGAGTATTGTGTTGTAGTGTCGTGTTTGTGTGATATTGTCGTATTGTGGTATATTATGCATTTTTTTGCACTTTTACATATTGAGTCACCCTACCCAGTTTTTGTGTGTAGTCAAGTTGGCCAGTTTCATATAGAGTGTAGGACAAAAAATCCTCAAATTTAAAATAAAAGGGCAACTTAAGACCTAGAAACCGAAGATAATCTAGTGAATGAGCTCATGAGAGTAGGAAGCACCGTGGTAAGGATACCCTAATTTTAGTATCTTGTGCGCGAGTCTCGCGAAGGGATGTCCCAGGCATCTAAGGAAAGGTGAAGGTAGATTACGGTCATGCTTTTGACTTCTTTTATTGTGCTAGGAGAATTGAGTCTCTAAGTGATTGATTATTCCGTTTCCGGTGGAAACTGGTGGACTCTTAGATTCTGGGGTGGACCTTTGTGTAGAGTCGGTTCTATGTGGCACGAGTCTTGGCCTAAGTGAAGCCAGGAGCGTACACCACCATCCCTTACGGTGGTTCTAAGAGAAAATCTTAAAAAGCCCACACTCTTAAGCTACATTGCACTGTTGTAAAAATAGAGGAGAATAATAATAAAAAAATGAAAAATCTAAAATTGAGCTTCAATGGTGAAACAACCTAATGTGTTTTCGTGTGCACGGAAAATTTGGATTCAATCCAACGTAGAGCTTTAGAGGGAAGCTAAATCAAGCCATATAACACATGAGTTGTGTCCCCCAGAAATGGGAAAATTTGCATTCAAAGCAATAACAGCTAAGAGGGTTTGAAAACCTCAAATGACTTGGCGAAGTAAGATCAAATAGAGCTTGAGATGCCTAGATGCTTCGAGTTAAAAGACGTGTCGTGTCTTGGATAGATTTGGTAGATGTTTGGGATGGATTAGGGTGAGTTTGGGAATACTTCTGCTATCAGCAAAGCTGCTTTCCGACAGCAGAAGCAGTTTTAACGTGTTTGGTAAAAATATTTTTTTTGCTTTTCCGGACAATTTCTGCTTTCCCACAACAGTGTTCAGGAAGCAAGGGTGGAGATTCTTTTCAAGAAAGTGCTTTTGCTTAATTAATCTAAAACCGATTTGAACCTTACATTTTTTTAAAGTATCAATAGTTATCTTTACGGAAATGACATGTGTCATATATTTTTGTCATTTTACCCTCTCACAGCATCTTCAAAGTTGATTTTACCAAACAAAAAATTACTATACCAATATTTCACAGCAGCTTTTCCACCGTGTTTTCACGCAGCAGCTTTCTAACACCGCCACAACATTCCCAAACTAGCCCTTAGTGAGTTTGCGCATTTGATCACCATATATCATTTCTTGCTATTGGTTGTGAAATTTCAAATTGAGCTAGTGAGGATTTGATGACTTTCGGTTTAGGATAGAGAGGTTGCCCAATCTCGCGAAAAGAAAAAAATATGTTCTTTTACTTGAGTTTCATTGTACAAAGCTTGTAGATTGCATAGTCGTGTGTGTGAGTCATTTGTGTCACATGGCTAGTAAAGATAGATGCAAATCAGTGGATTGTGAAGCAAGTTGTTGCTCGGGATAAGCAAGAGTAAGTGTGGGGTAATTTGATAGCTCCTTTTAGGAGCTATATCTTATTTCCATTTTCTACATTAAAATGAGATAATTGAGCATAATTGCAGAGAATATCAGTCGTTTTGTCACTTGTTGCTTCTTATGCACTACATTGTTAGCAGGGCATTTCTATGCATATTTAGATGTTATTTGTCAAATATGACCGCTTGGTATGTTTTTTCATGTTGACGTGACATGAACGGATGCTAATCGGTTAGTAAGAGGCATGAAATGAACTTCGGAAACAACGGGAGCTCAAGTGGAGTGAAGGGAAACCAAGTTGGAGGAGCTAGAATGACCAGCATGCTCTCTTTTCAATGTTGAGGAAAATATACAATGAATTTTGGAGCAAGGCATGCGCCAATAGAAAGTAGATATCCAGGGATTTACAACTATATATGGTAGGCCCAAAGACGAGTCTGGATGAGATAGTAATGGCCCGCGCAAAATCAGCTTACAATTCCCTCCGAGAATTACAAACTGGAGAGGCTGAAGTGCAATTTCGGCCAAATCACATTAAAACTCGTCCCCAACTGGTAAAAATGGGAAAAAGACCTAGGAGGCAGTCTATACACGCACGGGACACCATTGGAGAGCATCTTGGAGCTTGGGGATTGCACGGATTCGTCAAAGCTTGGAGATTTCACCATTTGATTTATATCTCTTCTCTTTGCATCAATTGTATGAGCAACTCATGTTTTTTAGTTGCTTTATGCGTAGCTAGATTGATTTTCTAGGTTCTATGGAGATGAACCTAGGGTTATGAACTCGACAATTTTTCGGATTTATAAGATTGATTCAGGTTTCGATTCATTCAATCATATTGTTTGTCTTTGATTATCGTATATCTTGATTACTTAGGGCTATTGACACCTCTAGAGTGACAATAACAAAGTTAGTGAGATGAATCAATATGTATATGAATCGTAGCTTAAAGATTATCACCATATCAGTTGGATTGATTGTTCTGAACTTAATTCTTAGTGTAAACGGAGTCGCGAACCGATTAGGCTAGTGTTCTAAATGGATGCTTGAAAGAGACTTTACCTAGATAATAACAAGAACAAGAAATTAGTCCCAAATCATTGAGACTGAGAGGTGAGATGATTAGGATAAGTCTTGTGAGGGTAGATTCGATTGTGTAGCGTTGGGCATTGGTGGACCGATAGGACCCCGTGATCGGCTGAACGTTGGGCGGTTAGAACCAAAATCGGTAGACGTCGGTTGACCGACAGGACCCGTAGTCAACTGATAGGTAGAGAAACATGACACCAAAATGAGATTGTCAGTGCTATTACCAGAAAAAACTAATTAGATGATAGCGTGTTTCAGTACATAATCCGGAACTGTCTAAAACCCTAGGGGATCCATAGATCGCCTAGTAGTTATCCATATTTATTATAAAAACCCAAAAGTAGAAGTTTAGTTTGTTTATTTCATTTGTGTCACTTGTTTGAGTGTGACAAATGTTTAATTCTCAATTTTTACTCCTTGTTACAGTACTCTAAATTAATCTACTAATTACGTAATCTCAAGACTGTCCTTGTGGGATCGATAAATCGGGTTGAAATACTACCCCATATTACTTGAACCGTGCACTTGCGGTAACACGTAAGAAAGCGTATCAGGTTGCTAACCATTTTTTGCATTGGCTCTGTGTAATAAAACTAGAGTTTGTCAACTTTAATGAGTCTACTTCATGATCCATATGTCATGTCCCAATTACATTGTGTGCTTGTGCCTTCCCTTTTGTCTTATTATTTGTTGGATACCCATGCAACTTCCAGCATTTTGCCTTTATGTGACAAGTTCCTCCACAATGATAACAGGTAGGCTTAGAGGTCTAATTGTAGGGTTTTGATAACGGATGCCCAGCGGAACAAACAATTATTATTCTGTTCACGACCTTCCAAGGATCACAAGTCTAGAATTCATAACGATAGTAAGGGATTAGTATCAAAATACCTTTTGGTTCTCCTTTGATGACTTCTCTCTTGAAATTGTGTTCACGTCTCTACGGCTAGTCCACTCCTAGGTTAGAATCTGGATCTTCCAACACCTTGTGTTAGCTAGGAACGATGGAAGAAGAAGAAGAAGAAGAAGATCACACAAGGAACACCAAAAGAAGGACCGGCCCTCTTGTTGTGGCGGACGAGATAGGGGGAGACGAAGGGGGGCGTTGGCTCTCCTTTGGTTTTGCTCTCTCTCCTTGCTTTTCTCTCCCACTCAATGTGTTATGAGCATTAGTTGTGGGAAGGAAGCTATGAGTGTCCTTTATATAGTCCAACAACTCCTTGTTGACAGCATAAAAGCCCATATCCTAATCATGTCCATACACGGATTAATCCAATTTGCAAATTAGTCCTACTAAGTTTGCAAGTAGTTGTGTATTGGTCATTCTAATTAATTAATTAATCTTATTAATTACTTCCCGATCGAGTCTGGTCTAATCCATAGGGAGTGTGACCCCATAGGTTTCTACTTAGTTGGTAGTAACAATTTACTAACATGGAGCATACTCTAGCAAGACATTCATGCTACCCAACTAATATAAATAGTCATCCGGCATACCTTGTGCAATCTTATCCCTTTGTCTCAATATCCGGATTAGACACGAGACATACAAGTCACACTCGTATATCCAATCCATAGTTTCTCGATCCTGGGAATAGTCTCATCCATGCAGATAACATCAGTATCCCATATTGATTTATCTAAGTCTGGCTAGACATTCTATGAGCACCATCCCTCGAGTTACGTGGATATCTACATCCGTTATGTGGGAGGAACAAATCCTATCTACGTCACTACCATCTCTAAGCTTGCTTCCTTATTGTATACGACTAACGCCTCTATTACTACCCAGTTACGGTGTAGCGTTTGACGATGTGAAAATACAATATTCCACAAGTAGAGGATCTAGAGACTTTCAAGTCTAAGGATGAGAATGTCGTTGTCACTACGAGAAGAACTTGTGAATTTACATAACCTGTATGTAGCCTTCTCGTTATGGGTCAATCCATTATGCTATTACTCCTAATGCATACCCATGTTGGATTGTGATATCTCCATATCAATCCAACCCATACTAGTCTATAGTTGATCGTCCTGTTAATCAATATAATTGACTAGGGATATTTAAGATAAACAACATATTTGCAATCTAAAGACTTAATTATATTAAATATCTCCATAAATAATACAATGAATGTTTCTAGCCAAAATCACTATTCACACTTGTGTACAGGAGAATCCTTTGAGGAAGATTCAGGTGTACACCAAGAGTAGAGAATAGGAACACAGGGAAGTGTAAGGTAGTGAGTAGGGGGAGAGTAAGACAATGATAACTGAAAGAGAGAGAGACAGTATTTGGCCATAGCTTCCGCGTAGTTCAGAAGATCAGATTATTGCAATGAAGGATTAACGATCCTATATATAGTGGAGAATATGACCCTTTTAGTGGGTTAATGCGCTCTTTAATTGCGGCTTATTTACCTTAACCATAACGGCACGTTCGACCGCATATATAGGGACCGTTACGCACTTCGTCCGCGTATACCGAAACTGTTATGAGGTTAACCGGGTTTATGGAGCACGTGGCCATAAATCTCTCAAAGAAGTTACCAAGGGTCGCGCGCGAGCTTGGTTGTTGCACGCGCGCGACGGACCTTACTCTAGCCTCCAAACCACTAAGTCCCTACAAGTCCCTTATTGGTACGCGAGGGCCCTGTCTCGCAGCCCCCACTTGGATCAGCATGGGTAGTGATCCTGTGTGTATGGAGCACAGCTAGGTGTGTTGGATGGCTGCCACGTGTAAGTTGACTCACGCGGCTAGAACACACTATCTACATTAGTCCCCTTTTTGCGCGTGAAGAAACTGATCAGATAGACTTCAATGCGCAGAAACCAGCGCGCGCGTTGTAGCTACGCACCAATTCAATTGTCCGAGAAATCAGCCCCCGTGCGTGTCATTATGACCTAGAATCCCTAGAGTCGTGCCTTCTGTTCCTCTAGGGTTTTAGCCGTGAGATCATCATAGGCCTGTGATTGCGCGATTTGGCGGTGACTCTTGCGGTTCGAACACTGAAAGGACGCAACTCTTCAGTGGATTTGAATAAATACTCATCATCTTCCAGTGTTGCAAGCTACTGCTTCTCTCTAGAGTGAATGTTTTATGAGAACCTCCGAGAGCAAATCCAGATAATCAACCACCAGTTCTTCTTGGCAAATCGACTCCTTCAAATCGCTTCAAAAACACAAGGTTGGCTTACTCAATTTTGGATTAATGCTTCTCGTACGAGTATCTTTCTCTTGAAATTTTTTGAATCTGTTGAATCTGAAACCCAGAAACACTTGAAACCCACCATTGTTTGTACCTGTGGAAGAGGTTCCAAAACCCTAAAAGATTGAAACTTTGAAACGATAGCTTTCTGAAATTCTGATCCCAGAACTGGTAATTCCCAAAATTGAAGTTCGTATCAGTCAACTTGAAACCCGGAATCTTGAAGCTCTTTAAACCTGAACTAGACAATTCTTCACATTTGCTTGAAATTTATTTCTGAACTCTGCTTGAAAATTGCTTGGAAACTGAAAGTGCTTATATTTCTGCCCCCCCCCCTTTCTTGCTTTGTTGTATAAATGGCCAGAACAAAGGTAACCAAATATGTGAAGGAGGCTGAGGAAATTCCAGATCTCCCCAAAATGGGTTCTACCCACACACTGATATCTCAACCCAGGCCTTCGTGAACAAGTTGGAAATAAAGGATGAGCGGATCGATCATGTACTGACCTATGCTGTCAATCTGACCCAAGCCAGGGTTTATTACGCCATTCGGACTACGAAAGGTGCTCTGTAAAACTGGATCAGACCATGCTTCTGAATCTCTTTCCAAGTACTCGCCCCTAACTCATACCTTCCATTTCGTTGAGTTTGAAGAAGCTCCCACCTTGGAGGACGTGCATATGCTGTATGATCTTCCTCACATGGGCGAGGTCGATCCCTTGTTGCACTAAAAACTGATGAAGAGCTCGCCCTATAAGCGCTAACGGTGGAATGCATAGCAGAAGTCAAGAAGATTTCTACCCGTTGGACATCTGCGACAGCCCTTCTAGAATTCCAATTGGTTGATACTTCTGCGAAGAAAACTTGGGGCAAATGGGTGCAATACTTCTTCCGTGATTATGCGAATAGCAAGCTCACCAAAGAGATACTGAATAGAGATCCCAAGGCGAAGAATTATGTCAATGGCAAAGGGTACATCTGGACCTTGTGTGGCTTTCTTTGCATATGGCTCTCACGGTACTTGATCGATGGTCTTCCTCATGACGGGGTTTTTTATCAAGTTTTGCCTATTGCTGTCAAGCTATGTTTAGGCAAGAACGTCGCGCTCGGGCCTCTGGTGTTGGGAACCCTCTATCATCGACTGGACCAGCTTGTAGTTGCTGTTGAAGAGTCGCGCGGGCGACTTGTTGTGCTGACTTTTGTCAACATTTCCTTCCTCACCATGTGGGTGTTTGAAAGGCGGCCTTCCTATGCCCTTGTCCCTTCAAAGCCCAGAGCCTGGAATGTTCCTGGTGCTCTGACCGCGCTTCGGTGTATGAGGGCTTCACGGTGGTATAAAACAAAGGAGAATAAGTGTGCATGGAATTTAGTCGCAGATGATCGAGCCAAGATTACTGCCAGACCTTATGCCACGCATATTGTCGACGTGCGATTCTACGAAAATATGTATCCAACTATAGGTGGCCCTATCTCCAAGGATGGCCTCATTAAAGGGCCCAGCTATTTTAGGGAATTCGTCTGCTGGTGTTTGAGAGGCTCATTGCCTTCTCTTGCTGAGTATATCACTGAGATATCGCCCAAGTATGAGCGTATCACGGTCGATGTTGACCCCACTCGCGTTTGCCCCCAATTCGGCTACGACGCAGTGGCACCTTCCCTCTGGCCTAATTCAGTGGAAAGAGGTTGCTACAAGCGACTGCTGACATCAAGGTGCAAGTATGCTTTGCTTAAAATTCTTCCTTTCAATCAGCCTTCAGGAAGGCGCGAGGGTTGCCCCACCAAAAGTTTGATTTCGTTCTAGAACACCCAGCCGGAAAGATTTTCCTGCTCTGCTTCTCCGCGCATCAGCAGAGCTCCCTCCATTAGAAGGAATTCCTTCGCGTTTCGTCAAATTTGCAGTTTGGCCGACTCTGCTTATGGTTTTTATTCCTTGCTTGACAAGGAGAATCACCTATGTGCTGACGTGATCCTTTTTGAGAAGATGACCGCTGTCACGGGAGGGGTTGGATGCATGATTGAGTATAGTGAATCTTTCGCTAAGGTAAATAACACCTCTTTGTCTTTCTTAAAACACATCTCTTTTTGAAGTGCGACGTCTTACGTAAATTTTCCCTTTTTCAGTGCTACTTGAAGAGGTTTGCATCTGGAGACCGCTGTACTTCACAGGTCAATTCTATCCTTCATGCAAAGAGAAGTAAGCAGGTCATCCATTTGACTACAAAGATGGATCCCAAAGTGGAGGCTCTTGTGCGCCAGGAGATGGATGTATTCGCTTGCTGCCTAATAAGCGAGAGTGCTGAAGTGGACGCACAAGTTGCTCCAAAGGCCAAAAGGCAAAAGCAAAAGGCCATCGTGATTTCTTCGACGCCCAGGGAAGCTCCGGCTTCACCGCCCACGGAGGCTCCTGCTCCCAAAGGCAAAGGCAAAGGCAAAGGCAAAGGTCGTCTGCGCATCAAGCCTCAAAATGAACTAGAAGTTGAAGATTTCATCCCATATGATCGGGAGGGAATTGAAGAAGAAAGAGAAGAAGAAAGGGTAGAAGAGGAAAGAGAAGAGGAAGAACAAGAAGAGGAAGC
The DNA here is from genome assembly GCA_023055425.1 of Linanthus parryae. Taxonomy (NCBI): domain Eukaryota; kingdom Viridiplantae; phylum Streptophyta; class Magnoliopsida; order Ericales; family Polemoniaceae; genus Linanthus; species Linanthus parryae. The sequence continues at coordinate 38,944,678 of JALGPY010000001.1, read as the reverse complement.
AAGAGAAGAAAGTTCGGAAGGTACCCGGATGAACTTAATCTTCTTTAAATCGAAATTCTCAACAATAATGTTAAAACAAATTCCCTCTTCGCAGATGATTATGCTAAGACCATTAGTGACTTTCTTGCCAAGGAACGTCGAAAGACAAAGAGCTCTCGCTCAGATGCGTCTAGTGAACCCATAGACGAGGCCATCATCGAAGAGTCCAAGAGGATGGCCGCTGAGGCAGAAGAGAGAAGGAGGAAACGCGACGAAGATGATGTGGAAGCTGTAAAAACAAAGAAATCTGGAAGAGCAGGATGCTGGTAACATGAGCGTGGCTGCCTTAGAACAAGCTCAACATGATTTTGAGGAAATCGCAAGTGATGAAGAAGGTATGATATTTAACCTTGCCGTAACTTACCAAGAGGTAATCTTTGGTGCATTAAAGCACGGTGTGTCTAAACATGACATTCGTCGATGGTTAGTGGGAAAATGTGGCGAACCCTCAGGTAAACATTTGAACAATGTTTATAAGTACAGCTAACAAATTATTCCCTATCGTAACGAGCTTTCACGTAACATCAGGTCACGCACACCTTAAGGATGTGATAGATGAGGGAACATCTGTAGGATATGGTGTTTCGTCTATATCATATGATGTTGGAGCTGCAATCCCACATGAGTGTGGAGGTTCTCGCTTTTGATCTGAACATAGAACAGAACGTAATAAATAGTTCATAACTCCAATTACCTCAATGACTTGTCCAAATTCGTCCTGCAGGTGGTGATGCTTCGAATGAGCCTGTTGCTGCTCCGAGTGAGCCTGCTGCTGCGCGAGGCATGATTGTTGATGCTCCATCTGCAAGCTTTACCACTGATGAGGCAAGTGTTGGTTCCCCTGCTGTTGATCCTTGTGACCCTCTATTGTGCGAAGTTCAGCTCATCTCCCCTCCTAGAAGTTATGCTAACAGCCCTGGCTTCTTAAGAAGTGACATCGTTCCTGCTGCTGAGGTCATTGCTCAGAGTAAATTTGAGGATGTAACGGTGCTTGAGCAAAGGAATCAATCTCCCATGTCTCGTGCTCCAGAGCGAAGTTCGTACACAGAGAAGCCTGTTATGGTTACAGAAGATGCAGGGGAGCTCTTGAAAGACGTTATTGATGTGTCATAATATGATGGTCTTGACACCGAGATGCGAGAGGGAGGTGCTCGAGATGAGCTTGCGAGTAAGGATGACATGGGCGAAGAGATGGAAACAGAGGGTCTGGAGCTGAAGTTCACAGAAATGAGCAAGTCATCGAAGATCAGGCATCTCATGAGAATGTTGATGCCCCAATGAGCGCTCCTGAGCCACAGGAATTTCTTGAAAATGAACAAGTCCCTTTGCCAACAAAAACTGGTCAAGTTGGTCTGCAGTCATCGCATGTGAATGTGGATGCCTCGACGGAGACTCTTGAAACATGTCCTTCTAGAGAGGCTGCAGCTGCTGATAATAGTGCTGTCCCTCTTCCATCAACCGTTACTCCTGTTGCTGAGGTTAGTGGTGCCAATGCTCCACAAATCCCTCCAAGTTCAGATGCCTCATTTGGTGTTTCAAGTCCTCCTCAGCAGAACCCTGCCATCCCTTTTGTTGAGATGGACTTCTCCCAAGTGCCTGAGGCATGGAGTTTTTGGGGTTCGCAGGCTACATCGGCAATTGCGTGTGCTGATACTTACAACATCCATGCTGACTACGACGAGCGCGAAGCTTTAGCTGATATTCAAGCAATGCAGCAAGGAAATGCTTAAACAACCCCAGTTGTGCGTGTACCCACCTTGCGCCAAATCATTGAAGGAACAAGTATGTCATACTATGATTATATCTCATACTTATTGCATCTCTTTGTTAATGTTCGCACACCAAAACTTGTCATTTCTTCAGGTATGAGGCAATCTGATGTGGACTGTCTTATGAAGATGTGCTGGTCGTATCCGAGGTCATTTGCAAGAGCTTTGGAGTTAGGCCCCTTCGATAGGAGAATTTACCTGACTGAAGCCATCTGGATTGTGGAACAGCTATCCGTGACAACTCCAGTTACTATTTTAGCTCAAAATGCGCGGAAGTTATTTGAGGTATGCCAAATGCTTCAAATTAATGACCAGGGCAAGCTGGATTTTGGTTTTCTTCTTAAGAGGCTCACCGAAATTCACAACTCTGTTATGCTGAAGTATGGGCACCGCAACCTTTCCCTTGAGAAGAGCAAGTTGGATAGGAAAAAGAAGAAGGCCGAAGAGGCTGCCAAGCTTTTCCACGCGATGAAGGCTAGGTTTGAAAAGTTGAAGCAAGACGTTGCCAAGACGGAGAAGGCTTCGCTCTTTTTATCGCCAGAAGATTCCTTAGACAAGGATTTGTTTTAAGAGCTGTATGCGCTGTAATGCTATTATGTTTATCTTTCAATCATTTGAACACAATGTTGGCCTTTGTTTCTGAATGATCTCCTTTCACATTCCGATGCTGCAATGATCATCGCATCATGTTTTGCTGTAATTACTTGGATTATCGTGTCTCCATAGTATTGAATAAGGAATGCTTCTCATGCAGTGGATCCCACCCTCATCATGAACCAGGGTCATTAAATAAGGCATGCTACTGTATCGTCATAGTCTTTACTAGGGTCATTGATTCTTGCTTGTTTCCGAGGCATTGCTGACTCGGCCAAGAAACTGAAGAGTCTCATCTGAGCCCTATATAAACCCCTTTTTCTTGCTATTTTGTTCTTCATCCGAACTCCTGTGATTGACAAAATGTCATCTCCAGTGAGTCCTCACGAATGTTGTATTGCTCTTTGAACATTTTTGATTCGTATCACCTTTGGTCTTCCAAGCTTGAATTTGTGCGTTGTGCTATAGAAACGGTTCCTAAGGAATTCACCGAAAAGGCCCCTGATTCGCCTGGTCTTTGCGAACACCAATTGTGTAAGCTATTTCATTGGAACGAAGACGTCTTTTCCTTCATTATGTTTGTAGGGGTCATCTCCGGTGACTTTCCGGCAAGGCGCAACTTTGTACCAACTCTTCTATCAGCAAGTAATGAGCGGTGTGCCTCTTTGTTGGTTCTCCGGCGGAGAACTATTTGCCACCATTGTTTCAATCAAGGTGCAAAAAGTGAGTGTGTTTATTCCTTGCACACAATCAGCTTCCTACCCCATGAGCTGTTCTCCCATTTTTTCTTCACATCAGCAGCCTTCATGGCATGAAGTTCATCTGGCATCTTGCCATGTCAAGGGTACAAGCAAGAGCCTTGTTCTGGTCGAGAACGTCGACGACAGCGTCAAGTTTCGTAGCTTTAGTGTTTTTCGTAGGATCGTTCCTTGGGAACGCTTAGATTTTTGATTGGAAGCTTTTCGTCGTTGTAAGGTTTGCTTTAAGCTGCTATCTAAACAGATAAGTTGTAAGCCGCATTTGACTTTTCTAAAAGTATGCTTTCCATTTGCTATTTTTTCTTCTACAATAGATTGTAATTTCGCGTATTGACTTGATATACGATGAAACAAGCTTTGTATTTCGCTACTGTCTAGCCAGACAGTCTTTGAATGAGTTGCTATCTAGACAGATAGGCTTCGGATCGCATAGGATCATTTTTGCAATCGCTGCTATCTAGGCAGATAGGCTTTGGATCACATAGGATCATGTTTAGTTATCGCTGCTATCTAGGCAGATAGGCTTTGGATCTCATAGGATCATGTTTGGTTATCGCTGCTATCTAGGCAGATAGGCTTTGGATCACATAAGATCATTTTTGTTATCGCTGCTATCTGGGCATATAGACTTTGAGTTAATTAGCAAATATTAATAATATGAACAATTAAGTAAATGGAGCAACAAGGCAATAATTTGACAGAATTCTCTCATACGGGAGAGTTATTATTATTAAAGCATCCTCATATGGGAGGAGCATGAGAACAGATTCCTCATATGAAAGGAAGCAATGCAGGATACACATGAACAGAGAAGTGATAAAACATATGAATTGAAAAGCAACTAGACAAATCTAAGGATAGTACTTCTTAATCCAGCGCGTGTTGATTGGACTTGGAGTTGTTGCAGTCCCATGAAGTCTCTGAATGGTGCAGTAACCACTGTCGAAAACGTCTTGGACTTCAAACGGTCCCTCCCAGATAGACGCGAACTTAGGATGAGCTGCTTCTCGCATACAGTGATCTGAATCTCGTAAGACCAAGTCTCCAACCGCGAAGTCTCGGTGTTGTACAGTTTTGTTGTAGGCGTGCGCGAGAAATCCTTTCCTTGTACCTCGTGTTAGCTCTCTTTGCCTCTTCACGTCTTTCTTACAGCAGGATAAGATCATGGTCACGTTGATTCTCATACAAAGCATGAAAGGCTATCCTTGAAGAGTTAACATTGATTTCATTTGGGACAACAGCCTCGGCCCCATAGCATAGAAGGAAAGGGGAGACTCATGTGGGAGTCCTCGGTGAGGTGTGATATGCCCATAGAGCCAGACTTAGGGAATTTGCCCACTTCTTGTGATCATCTACGACCATTTTACTTAGGATCCTTAGCATTGTCTTGTTCGTTGCTTCTGCTTGTTCATTACCCTTTGGATAATAGGGCGTGGAACACACCTGCCTTATTTTGTATTCTGCTAGCTTCGCAACCACTTATCTATTCATGAAAGGAGTCACGTTGTCAGAGAGAATGGAATTGGGAATCCCAAAACGGTATATAATATTCTCTTGGATAAATTTAACAACCACCAGTGCGTTTGATGTCTTGAGTGGCACCGCTTCCACCCACTTGGTGAATTGCTCAGTTGCGGTCAGGATGAATTGGTTCCCATGCGAGGCCGGTCGAATAGGGCCAATGAAATCCAAGGCCCACGTATGGAATGGACAAGGTGTTCCCAATGCATGCAAGTCTACAGAAGGGGTGTGTACAAGGTTGCCTTTGAACGGGCAATCTTGACACCTTTTAACCTTGGTGCGACAGTCTGCTTCCATTGTGGGCCAGAAGTAACCAACAGTGAGGAGTTGTATGCATAACTTCGCGCCCCCTTGGTGCTCTACTTGATGAGACAAATCCATTACTTCTTGCGCTTCTTGGCTATCCAAGCATTGGAGCAGATTCCTCTCATGACCTCTTCGCCAGATTATGTTTTCCTTTACGACATATCGGGTTGCCTTTCTTTTAAGCTTTTCAGCTTCCTTCCTGTGAGTTGGTTCAACTCCTTCCTTCAAATAGTCAAACAGCGGCTTCCTCCAATTTGTGCCGTCATCGATTGTACCAATTTCTAAGGAATCTTTGACCAATGCGCAATTCTCACAGTTCCCTTGAATGACTGCAGCATATGTTGACATTTCTGGCCAATGAATCCCATATCTCTGAGCTTTCCTATAGATGGACACTTCATTTTCTCCACAGGAGTGTTGGTGGATTTTCTCTAATAGTGCATGCCCTTCCTGCCGCGAAGCACATCGCATGAGCACTCCTCCTGGTACCTTAAAGTAAAGGGAGTTGTCATGCACACAGAACCCCTTTGTGGATGCCCAATTCTCTTGGCTTGTCACTTCAACGATCGCGCACAGTATTGGCCTCCTCCAATCTTCAGCTTCCGTGGGCTCCTCTTCGCATACCTCTTGTGCTAGAGCCGGAGTAGTTCTGACTTCAATCAAAATCCTTGTTGGACATTTGTCTGCACTGATTTTGGATCCCAAGGTGGCTAAAGCATCTGCGTGTCGGTTGTCAGCTCTAGGAGTATGCTCATACTTGACGTCATGGAACTGTTGCACCAGTTTCTGAACCATAGTCCTGTAAGTCAGCAAGTTGATTTCCTTTAAGCCATACTCGCCTGGGGCTTGTTTGACAATGAGCTTCGAATCTCCTATGACCATCAAGTTGTTTACTTCCACTGCCTTGGCTGCGAGGAGCCCTGCAATTAGAGCCTCATATTCTGCCTCATTGGTGGTGACCGGGAAATCCAACTTCGTTGATATTTGGATGACTTCTCCATCTGGCTTAGTCAGGACAACACTAATTCCTCCCCCCGTTTTTTTTTTTTGATGACCCATCGAAATGCAGCTTCCAATAAAGTGACTCGATTGCATAAATCTCATGTCCTTCTAGATTTTCCTCTACAATTGGCTCGTGATTATTGTCTGGGAACTGTGCCAATAAATCTGCAACTGCCTGAGACTTAATTGCTTTTGGACGAGAACACGTGATGTCGTACTGCGAGATAGCCATGTACCACTTCTCAAGCCTTCCACAGGGAGAGGAATGACTCAAAAAGTACCGGACAGGGTCACTCTTTGTGATCACCACAACTTTGTGAGAAGCGAAATAATGCTTTAACTTTCCTACGACGAAAAATAGAGCAAGGCAGTGGCGCTCTATATCAGTGTACATGGACTCAGCTGGCTGTACCACGCGAGAGATGTAATAGATTGGTCTTCCTGCCCCTCATGCTCTTGAGCTAGCAGCGCCCCTATAGATTTCCTGGTCGACGTCAGATACAACAAAAGTGGTGACCCTAGATGAGGCGCAATCATTACACGTGGTGATGTCAACAAGTCCTTCAGCTTCTCGTATGCGGCTTGATGCTCCTTCGTCAACCATACATAGCATTTTTCTTAAGAAGATCACCGAAGCAGAAGGTCAACTCTGCAATCGCTGGCACAAATCTTCGCATGTAGGATAGCTTTCCCAAGAATGTCTTCAAAGTGCTTTGGTTGTGGGGTGCCACCATGCTAGTGATGGCTGAAATCTTCGCGGGATCAGGCTCAATCCCATGGCGGTGGATCACACTGTTGGAATAGATGCCCTAGAGGCAATCTAGTTTAGTATGAATTTGTATATGGCTAGAAAATTCATTTATTATTTATTGGATATTTAATATAATGAAGTCCTTAGATTTACAATTGTGTTGTTTATCTTAAATATCCCTAGTCAAGTATAATGATTAATGGGACAATCATCTATAGACTAGTATGGGGTTGGATTGATATGGAGATATCACGATCCAACACATAGGTGTGCATTACGGAATGTTGCACTGGATTGACCCATCTCCGAGAAGGCTACATACATGTTATGTTGAGTCACAAGTGCTTCTCGCGGTGCAATGTTATTGTCATCCTTAGACTTGAGGTCACTAGATATTCTAGTTGTGGATCATTGTGATCTTGGTAGCGTTAAACGCTACACCGTGACTGGGTAGTTATAAAGGCGTGTACGGGATACAATGAGGAGCAAGCTTAGGGATCGTAGTGGACGTAGAGAGGATTTGCCCCTCCCACATAACGGGAGCAAATATCCTAGGCCACTCGAGGGATAGTGCTTATAGAATGTCTGGCCAGACTCAAATAAATCAATATATAGGATATTGATGTTATTTTCACGAATAAGGCTATTCCCATATATCGAGAAACTATGGATTGGATATACGAGTGTGACTTGTATGTCTCGTGTCCAATCCGGATATGGAGGCAAAGGGATGAGACAATTACTTGTACAAGGTTGTCTAGATGACTATTCTATTAGTTGGCTAGAATGGATGTTTTGCTAGAAACCGCTCCATATTAGCAAATAGTTGCTACCAACTAGATAGAACCTATGGGGTCACACGCTATATAGAGTTGAACTAGATTTGGGAATTAATTAATTGAATTAATTAATTAGAAGGATCACTTTGCAAACTCTTGCAAACTTAGTAGGGACTAATTTGCAAGGAAGGGACTAAATTGAATTCTAGTTGGACTAGAATAAGTCATTTAGGTAGTTAACAAGGAGTTATTGGACTATATAAAGGACCCTCCTTCCTTCCTTCCTTATAACTTATGCTCATTAGTGAACATAACAAGAGTGGGAGAGAACAAAGGAGAGAGAGCAAGCAACAAGGAGGCCGAACCCGACCCCCTTGCCGCCGCCCTCACCCCGTCGGCCAAAAAGAGGGCCGAAGCCCCTCTTTTGTCTCGTTTTGCGTGATTCCTTCATCCTCTTCCTATTCCGGGCTAGCACCAAGGAGTTTGGGAGATCTAGGATCAACTCTAGGCGTGGATCAACTATAGAGAACGTGACACTATTCGCGTTTGAAGTCATCAAGGAGAACCCAAAGGTGTGTTTATGATTTCTTACCTATACTATCGTTATGCATCTAGACTTGTGATCCTTGGAGGGTTTTGCATGGCTATTTGTTTGATTATGCTTCCGTTGCGCGATCCATGAATCAAAACCCTACAGTGGTATCAGAGCCACAGGTCATAGAGCATAAACGTAGTTTATGTGTTACATTCTTGTTGTTTTACACCTTAATTTGATAGTTTATCGCGTAAAACAAGACAAATCAAGCATGGGATGCAATTTGTCAATAATTACTCATAACAAGATCCAATTTTTGCATTGGATGCATAAATTGGTGAGTTTGAGAAATTTTAGGATCTTAAATCTAGGGTTTGGGCATCCTTGGGGAAGAAGGGGTTCTCCCAAAACAAGGAAACAACCAAACTTGGGCTCCAAGCAAGGGAGTTGTTTTGGAACAACCCCCAAGAGGAGGTTCGGCCCCCCTAGGGACCGCCCCCTTGCTTGCCGCCCAAGCTTGGCCGCCCTAAGGGGCCGGGCGGTCTTAACCCGCGGGCCTAGCTTGCGGGTTTTGGGCCGGGCCGGCCCTAGGGCCTTGTGGTTCACTTTAATGGGCCCGGGCAATTGGATTGTTGGGCCCATGGACCGTTTTAACCCTAGAAATCCTAAAATCAATTAAAATTGACCAAGCTCGTTAAAATTGGATTTTAACTGTTTATGTGCAAATCGCATGGTGATTGGATATGGCCTTAGGATGTGGTTTGATGTGGATGTTTAATTTTGTGGTTTGGTTTTACGGCCTGCGAGCTGATCAATTAATTGTAATAATTAATTAGGGTTTTATGGCCTGCGTGCCATTTTTTTTCTCAACTTGTGAGATTTATTTTATTTAGTATAGATATTAGCTAGTGCTAGATAAAGTAGATTGTTAGCCAAGATTGGAGAAAAGAAGCCCAAAGCCAAAGAAGCCACAAAAGATGGAGCATGGAGCATGGAGCATTCCACATGACTATGAAGGATGGACCAAGAGATCAAGACGCATGGAGATGTGTTTGCTTAGGGTTCAGAGATAATTCCATTGGGTTGGAATTATCTTAGTCTAGGAAAAGGCCATATCCACATCACGTTTAATTTCTGTTTTGTGGTTGTTTATTTATTGTCTTATTATTTGTGTGGTTGGTGTATGGATGATGCATGCAATTAGGATAATAAGATAATTAGACAACCCGGATCTATTATTTGGAGTTGTGCCCAAACTCAAATAGATAGATTAGTTGATATTGATTAACAAAATAATTAAAATTGAATTTAAAATCCCTCAAATTTTAAATATTGTGTTCTTGCCTTCTCGTTATTTAAACACTCATTATCATCATTATTTATCAAGCTCTTGCGTGCCAAAGCATGGCGACTTGATTCATAATGATGGAATGCGATGGCACGTAACAATGTGCAATTGTTTAGATAAGAGGTTGAACACAAACTAGGCTATTAATTTGATTAAGAAACCTAGAGGCAATCAATTGGAATTATCCATATGGATGGATAAATAAGGAGTTATTTGCCCGATTGAACCAAGAGTTGCATATGGGATGCAATTGGAATTGTTCCTACCTAAAAGTAGTCAAATTATGGGTGACTTGCCAAAGCAAGCTCATAAGGAGATGAAAAGATGGATCTTGGCCTACTAGAAAATATAAGGATATTTTCCGCATTAATATCTTGAGGGTTATTAATCCGTAGAAAAATAGTGGGAGCTATATTTAATAAACTAGCCATTATTAAATATAGTCAAAAATTCACAAATACTAAAACTTGCGTATTTTCCTTTTTGTAGAATACCAAATGGCAAACAACTCATCGAGTTCACAACATTCCCTACGATCTGTCCTTGAGAAGGACAAGCTCTCTGGAACCAACTTTCTTGATTGGTACAGAAACTTGAGAATTGTTCTCAAGCAAGAGAAGAAACTGTACGCAATAGAGGAGCATGTTCCAGAAGGTCCAGAGAACCAGACACCTGCTGCCTTAAAGGCGTATCAAAAGCGTGTTGATGACGCTAATGATGCGGCCTGCCTAATGCTTTGCACCATGACCTCTGAGCTTCAGAAGCAACACGAGAACATGAATGCTGTCGATATGATCGAACATCTAAAGCAGCTCTTCCAAGAGCAGGCGAGGGTAGAGAGGTATGAGGTCTCAAAGGCACTGTTCAAATGTCATCTGGCAGAAGGGAACCCGGTGGGACCCCATGTACTCCGAATGATCGGGTACTTGGAGAATCTCGCCCGGCTTGGGTTCCCGGTCGGCCAAGAGTTGGCAACCGATCTCGTGTTGCAATCGTTGCCTGAGAGTTATGGACAGTTCATTATGAACTATAACATGAACGAGATCGTTAAACCACTGCCAGATTTGCTCAACATGTTGAGGACGGCTGAACAGAGCATCAACAAGGGTAAGGGCAAGGCCATTATGATGGTGCAGAAAGGAAAGGGCAAAAGGTTTGCCTCTTCCTCCAAGGGCAAAGGCAAGTCAGTTGCCAAGTCCAAGGAACAAGCCCTTAAGCCTGTTGGTGGCGTTTCCAAGGTCGTGACTAAGGGTGAGTGTCACTACTGCAGTCAGCCTGGACACTGGAGGAGGAACTGCCCAAAATATCTGGAGGACAAGAGGCTTGGAATAGTGATTCCACCACCACCAGGTATTTTTGTTGTAGATGTCAATTTAACTGTCTCTACATCATGGGTATTAGATACTGGATGTGGATCTCATATTTGTCGAAATATGCAGGATCTAAAGAGAAGTAAAAGATTGGCTAAAGGGGAGGTAGATCTGCGCGTTGGGAATGGAGCAAAGGTTGCTGCGTTGGCCATAGGCGTGTGCGAGCTATCTCTACCTTCAGGATTAGTTTTAGAATTAAATAATTGCTATTTTGTGCCTGCTATGAGCAGAAACATTATTTCTATTTCTTGTTTGGACAAGGAAGGTTTTATTATTTCAATAAAGAACAATTGTTGTTCCTTTTATTTGAATAATATTCACTATTTTAGTGCGCAATTATTTAATGGACTTTATGTCCTTGATCAAAGCAATCCTGTCTACAACATTAATACCAAGCGGATTAAAATAAATGATTTAAATCCTGCTTATTTATGGCATTGTCGTTTAGGCCATATAAATGAGAAACGTGTATCTAGACTCCATAAGGATGGATTACTAGACTCATTTGATTTTGAATCATATGAGACATGTGAGGCTTGTTTATTGGGAAAAATGACAAAGTCCCCTTTCAATAAGAAAGGTGAGAGGACTAGTGAGCAATTGGCGCTCATACATACTGATGTGTGTGGGCCATTTGCCTTGCCTGCCAGGGGTGGTTATGTCTACTTCATTACATTTACTGATGATTACAGTAGATATGGATTTGTGTACCTTATGAGGGCAAAATCCGAATCCTTTGAAGTGTTCAAAGAATTCAAAAATGAAGTAGAGAAGCAACTTGGCAAAAGTATCAAGGCTCTACGATCGGATCGTGGAGGAGAATACTTGAGCCAAGAGTTTGACGACTATCTTAGAGAGTGTGGGATCGTGTCCCAACTCACTCCACCCGGAACGCCACAATGGAATGGCGTGTCCGAGAGGAGGAATCGAACCCTATTGGATATGGTTCGGTCTATGATGTGTCAAACCGATCTTCCATTATCGTTTTGGGGCTACGCTCTATTAAGTGCAGCTTTCACCATTAACCGTGTTCCATCTAAATCAGTCATGAAGACACCATATGAGATGTGGAGTGGGAGGCGTCCCACACTGTCGTTCATGAGGATTTGGGGCTGCGATGTCTATGTAAAACGTTTACAATCAGACAAGCTAGGGCCTAAATCGGATAAGTGTAAATTTGTGGGGTACCCTAAGGAAACTAAGGGATACTACTTCTACAATCCAACCGAAAACAAAGTGTTTGTTGCTCGGACCGGCGTGTTTCTAGAAAGAGAGTTTTTCTCTAAAGAAGCAAGTGGGAGGAATGTAGAACTTGAAGAAGTTCAAGAACCACAAATCACTGAACTGATTATGGAACATGAACAGGAATCACAAGCAGTTGTGGAGCCACCTGTTTAGGTAACACAAGAGCTTCGTAGATCTAGTAGAGTGCGCCAGGAACCCGAGAGGTACGGACTTCTCATAACTGATTCCGGTGACACGATGCTCATAGATGATGAGCCTACTACCTATGAGGAGGCCATGAGTGGCCCAGACTCTCAGAAGTGGCTTGAAGCCATGAGATCCGAGATGGAATCCATGTATACTAACAAAGTATGGACTTTGGTGGAACCACCCGATGGGGCGCGGCCCATAGGGTGCAAGTGGGTCTTCAAGAAGAAGATCGACATGGATGGTAATGTGATTACCTATAAGGGCCGATTGGTGGCTAAAGGATTCAGACAGATTCATGGTATTGACTATGATGAAACCTTTTCACCAGTCGCTATGACCAAATCCATCCGAATCCTACTTGCAATTGTAGCATACTACGACTATGAGATTTGGCAGATGGATGTCAAAACAGCATTCCTTTATGGGAATCTCCTCGAGGACGTGTATATGATACAGCCGGAGGGTTTTGAGGATCCAAAGCAAGCCAACAAAGTCTGTAAGCTGCAACGATCCATTTATGGATTGAAGCAAGCTTCTAGGAGTTGGAATCGACGTTTTGATGAAGTGGTCAAAGAGTTTGGCTTCATCAGAAATGAAAATGAGTCTTGTGTCTACAAGAAGGTTAGTGGGAGCTCTGTAGCTTTTCTGGTCTTGTATGTAGATGACATACTTCTCATTGGAAACATTCCTATGCTGCAATCTGTGAAAGATTGGCTAGGAAAGTGTTTCTCAATGAAGGACTTAGGGGAAGCAGCCTATATACTCGGTATGAAGATCTATAGAGATAGATCTAAGAGGTTGCTAGGCCTAAGTCAAAGTACATATATTGACAAGGTGTTGAAACGGTTCAACATGCAAGATTTCAAGAAGGGATTCTTGCCCATGTCACATGGAATTACTCTTTCGAAGAGTGGTTGTCCTTCCAATGAGATTGAGAAGGAACGCATGAGTAGGATTCCCTATGCCTCGGCCATAGGATCTATCATGTACGCCATGTTATGTACTAGACCAGATGTGTCATATGCCTTGAGTATGACAAGCAGATACCAATCCAATCCGGGTGAGAGTCACTGGATTGCTGTCAAGAACATCCTAAAGTACTTGAGAAGAACTAAGGATGCTTTCTTGATGTTTGGCGGTCAGGAAGAGTTGCGTGTAAGGGGTTACACTGATGCAAGCTTCCAAACCGATAGAGATGACTTTAGATCACAGTCGGGATATGTGTTTTGCCTGAATGGAGCAGCGGTGAGCTGGAAGAGTTCCAAGCAAGAGACGGTAGCTGATTCTACAACAGAGGCTGAGTACATTGCTGCAAATGGCGCAGCAAAGGAGGCTGTTTGGATCAGAAAGTTTGTTTCCGAACTTGGTGTGGTCCCTAGCATTGCGGATCCAGTGGAGTTGTTCTGTGACAACACTGGGGCGATCGCGCAATCAAAGGAACCCAGATCGCACCAGAAGTCCAAGCACGTGCTCAGGAAGTTTCATCTGATTCGAGATATTATCGATAGAGGAGACGTTCGGATATGCAAGATTCCTACAGATGATAATCTGTCAGACCTGCTTACGAAGCCTCTCACGCAGTGGAAGCATGAAGGGCAACTAGGAGTATGGGCATACGAGATGCGCCAGATTGGCTCTAGTGCAAGTGGGAGACTGGTGGAATAGATGCCCTAGAGGCAATCTAGTTTAGTATGAATTTGTATATGGCTAGAAAATTCATTTATTATTTATTGGATATTTAATATAATGAAGTCCTTAGATTTACAATCGTGTTGTTTATCTTAAATATCCCTAGTCAAGTATAATGATTAATGGGACAATCATCTATAGACTAGTATGGGGTTGGATTGATATGGAGATATCACGATCCAACACATAGGTGTGCATTACGGAATGTTGCACTGGATTGACCCATCTCCGAGAAGGCTACATACATGTTATGTTGAGTCACAAGTGCTTCTCGCGGTGCAATGGTATTATCATCCTTAGACTTGAGGTCACTAGATATTCTAGTTGTGGATCATTGTGATCTTGGTAGCGTTAAACGCTACACCGTGACTGGGTAGTTATAAAGGCGTGTACTGGATACAATGAGAAGCAAGCTTAGGGATCGTAGTGGACGTAGAGAGGATTTGCCCCTCCCACATAACGGGAGCAAATATCCTAGGCCACTCGAGGGATAGTGCTTATAGAATGTCTGGCCAGACTCAAATAAATCAATATATAGGATATTGATGTTATTTATACGAATAAGGCTATTCCCATAGATCGAGAAACTATGGATTGGATATACGAGTGTGACTTGTATGTCTCGTGTCCAATCCGGATATGGAGGCAAAGGGATGAGACAATTACTTGTACAAGGTTGTCTAGATGACTATTCTATTAGTTGGCTAGAATGGATGTTTTGCTAGAAACCGCTCCATATTAGCAAATAGTTGCTACCAACTAGATAGAACCTATGGGGTCACACGCTATATAGAGTTGAACTAGATTTGGGAATTAATTAATTGAATTAGAAGGATCACTTTGCAAACCCTTGCAAACTTAGTAGGGACTAATTTGCAAGGAAGGGACTAAATTGAATTCTAGTTGGACTAGAATAAGTCCTTTAGGTAGTTAACAAGGAGTTATTGGACTATATAAAGGACCCTCCTTCCTTCCTTCCTTATAACTTATGCTCATTAGTGAACATAACAAGAGTGGGAGAGAACAAAGGAGAGAGAGCAAGCAACAAGGAGGCCGAACCCGACCCCCTTGCCGCTGCCCTCACCCCGTCGGCCAAAAAGAGGGCCGAAGCCCCTCTTTTGTCTCGTTTTGCGTGATTCCTTCATCCTCTTCCTATTCCGGGCTAACACCAAGGAGTTTGGGAGATCTAGGATCAACTCTAGGCGTGGATCAACTATAGAGAACGTGACACTATTTGCGTTTGAAGTCATCAAGGAGAACCCAAAGGTGTGTTTATGATTTCTTACCTATACTATCGTTATGCATCTAGACTTGTGATCCTTGGAGGGTTTTGCATGGCTATTTGTTTGATTATGCTTCCGTTGCGCGATCCATGAATCAAAACCCTACATACACACCCCAAGAACTTTCCAAAAGTTACCCCAAATTCGCACTTCATTGTATTCATCTTCAGTTGGAAGCTGCTGCACCTTTCAAACACTTTCCCCAAGTCTCCCATATGATCTGCTTCTTCTCTTGATTTAATAACCAAATCATCAACATAGAACTCCACTTCCTGATGCATCAGGTCATGGAATAGAGCCATCATGGCGCGTTGTTAAGTTGCGCCCGCATTCTTCAATCCAAAGGGCATAATTGTGTAGTTGAAACCCCCAATCGGCGTGATGAATGCAGTTTTCCTCGCATCTTCAGGGTCCATATTGATTTGATTATACCCGCTGAACCCATCCATGAAACTGAAAATCCGATGACCTGCGGTAGAGTCAATGAGCAGGTCTATGTTTGGTAATGGGAATTCGTCCTTGGGACATAAGCGGTTGAGATATCTGAAATCCACGCAGATGCGAAGCTGCCCATTTTTCTTGACAACTGATATTCATGTTGATCTATGGTCTGAAGCTCTTTACACTCTGTTTTACCAGCTTGGACCCGGGGAAAACATCCAACCTATGCATTTTCACTCCTGCATCAAGGCCAGGCATCTCATCATACTCCCAGGAGAACACATCTTTGTACTCTGTGAGCAGCTTTAGCAACTTTTCCTCTTCTTCGCCCTTGAGATCCGCACTCAAGAACACGGGCCTCTTTTTCGCTACAGATGGGCTTAGGAATACTTCCTTTAACTCCTGCTTCTGTGGCTTAGGTTTGTCTTCCATGCATTCGGGCGCTTCTTTCAACTTATCCTCCGGTAGATCTGGTTTCAGTTTGTCTTCTCCTGGGGCTTGTTCAAGTTGATTGATTTTCCAAGGGATATCCCCATGTTGAGGTGGGGGTACCCCCGCGCGCCTTCATATGCGATAGCATTTCTTCCCATTGGAGTAGAAGCTTTCTATCTCCTTTCCTTTGCTATAATGCTTCACCAACCTTTTCAGGGTGTACACATTCTTCTTTTGGTAAGCAATATTTGGCACCTCTTCGCACGCAGGCACCTTTTCCGTGGGATCTTCCCTTTTTACCATCAATCCTGCAGGTGACAGATCCTTGATAGCTTCCCAGCGGGGCATGGAGTTGGATTAAATGTCCCAGGTGCCTGTTCGTCCGCCATCTCAGTGAACCATACCGCCTCGGTCAGGTGCGCTTCATTCAGGTTAAATGGGTTTGTCCAGGCTGGTATCTCAACTACCCTGCCATTCCAAATGGCCTTCATCACCTTGTGGGCTGTTGAGGGTACTGCGTCAAAACGATGGATCCACGCCCGGCCGATGATCATGTGGTATTTGATGTTCGCATCAATGACATAGAACTTGGCTGAACACTTTATCTTTCCTATCTGGAGTCCCAGGCGGATCCAACCCACTTTCATCCTTGAATCGCTTCCGAATCCCATCAACGAAGATGGGCGCCTGACAATTTTCTTCTCAGGAATTCCCGCTAACTTCAGGGTGTTAAGCGAGACTACGATGACGGCTTCTCCCCCATCAACAAATTCCCTTTTAAACTCGACATCATTAATCACAGTTGTGGCTTCTGATGGCTCGCGTCTGTCTTCTTACAATTTCATAGAAGGCCATTATCTTCTCCGTTGAGCAAGAGGCCCTTACAACTCTTCCATTGGAGACAACTATATCCTCCTCAAAGTCTTCTACCACTCCGAGGATCGCCTTCGTCATCTCCTTGCGACACTGTCTCGAAAGGTTCATTTCATCAAAGAACCTTCTGAAATTGTGCGACCCCTTAATCTTGTCGGCGCGCGAGTCCTCCGTGTCCATGCTATAGTCTTCCTCGTCATGGACTTCGGCTATAACAGGTAGCCCATCTTCTGCAATCTCTTCAAGGTCCAT
The DNA here is from genome assembly GCA_023055425.1 of Linanthus parryae. Taxonomy (NCBI): domain Eukaryota; kingdom Viridiplantae; phylum Streptophyta; class Magnoliopsida; order Ericales; family Polemoniaceae; genus Linanthus; species Linanthus parryae. The sequence continues at coordinate 38,927,502 of JALGPY010000001.1, read as the reverse complement.
AATCGCGATCATGGCTACCTCCTTGTCTTTTTGCTCTTGCTCTGCATGGGCAGGGAGGGGATTATTGCGCACGTCCTGCCTTTGCTCGCAGATGACCAGCTCCCCTTCCTTCATCTTCCTGCTTACAAGGTACTTGAGCTTCTTGCACTCAGCTGTTGGATGCATGAATTTTCCGTGGCATTCTCACCACTTTGGGTCCCTTAGCTGCTCCCTTGTGGGTGCCCTTTCGAGCTGAGGTAGGACCCCATCTTTACGCCACTGCTTGCAGAGGTCGATCGCCTCCTCAAGGGAGCATGGAAATGGCAGGGCATCTGTGGTCGAAACCTTGTGTTGTTTGTACGGTGAAACTGTATTGACTTCAGCCTCGTGCCCCCTCTTGTAGGTAAATCTACCAATCCTGAAGGTCGGTCCTCCTGGGGATCGCTCAGGGGCATGCTTCTTCCTTTGTCTCTCAACTATGGGCTCTACATTCTTGGTACACTCGATTAAATTTAAAAAAGTAGGCATTTTTAAGTTAATCAACATACCCTTGTACTCGTCTCGCATTCCTTGGAGACATATCTCGACGAGCCGGCTTTCAACCACATCATCTCTGCACTCCAGCGACTTCGCCCTGAACTTCTTGATGAACGTGACTCCATCTTCATCACGCTTCCGATACATACGCGACAAGTGGATCATCGTAACCTTCTCCTCCATCTGAAAGAACTTGGTATAGAACTTCTTGACCATGTCCTCCCATGTCTTTATGGAGCCAGCTTCCAGTGTTCTGTACCACTTATATGCGACGTTCCCCAAAGACTTAGGGAACTCGCGCATCAATAGGTTGGAATCAAGCCCGTGTGGCCCCATCATGTTGATAAAGCGCATGCCATGCTCCTGAACATTTCCATTTACATCATCGAATTTCTCCCACTTAGGGGCTTTGTACCCTGTAGGGTCGGGCATCAAGTAAATTTCGCGCGGAATAGGAGGCGCGTTATCAACCTTCGGGATGATGGTGTCCGTGAAGCATTGATTTGCCAGGAAATTATCCAGGCGCTGCACCAAGGCCGTCATGCTTGTTGGTGCACTTCCTCCCGTAGCAGGGTGAAGGGTTGCAGCGGGGGGTGACACATATGCAAGGCTTAGACTGTGGGTGTAACCAACGTTGTTCACCGCTGCCGGTGGGGAGAGTAGGGGTTGTTGTGGTCGGGTATTAGTGGGAATACCCGGTAGCTGAGAAGCAGGCATAACAAGGGATGGTTGAAAGATTTTTCCTTGGGTAGGAGATGGCTGGACAATCGTTGGTGGGCTTTGCAAGCTGGGATTAGGAGGTGTGGGCGTTACCACTTCCCCCGGGGAGATAGCGGTTCAAAATGCCGGATTCTGAGCAAGAGATCCCAGAATCGACATGATCTGGGCCATCTTTGCAGATTGAGCCTGGAGAGCCTTCGCCTGGTTCTGTAGGGTTGCATTCAACGTCTCCTGGGTTGGAGTACCACCATATGATGTGAATTAAGGCGGGTTTCCTCCCCTGAAGTCATCTCTGTTGAGGGAGATCAGTTGCTTGCATCTTCATCATGAGACATGGCTGCTTTCTGAAGTAAGTTCACGTCGGGTTCACCAAATGTGTACAGGAGAATCCTTTGAGGAAGATTCAGGTGTACACCAAGAGTAGAGAATAGGAACACAGGGAAGTGTAAGGTAGTGAGTAGGGGGAGAGTAAGACAATGATAACTGAAAGAGAGAGAGACAGTATTTGGCCAGAGCTTCTGCGTAGTTCAGAAGATCAGATTATTGCAATGAAGGATTAACGATCCTATATAGTGGAGAATGTGACCGTTGTAGTGGGTTAATGCGCCCATTAATGGCGGCTTAATTACCTTAACCATAACGGCACGTTCGACCGCATATATAGGTACCGTTACGCACTTCGTCCGCGTATAACAGAACCGTTATGAGGTTGACCGGGTTTATGGAGCACGTGGCCATAAATCTCTCAAAGCAGTTACCAAAGGTCGCGCGCGAGCTAAGTTGTCGCACGCGCGCGACGAACCTTACTCTAGCCTCCAAACCACTAAGTCCTTACCACGTGTAAGCTGACTCACGCGACTAGAACACACTTCTCTACAACACCAAAAAGATTACCTCTAGGGAACCTATTCCAACATTAATTACTATAGGAACCTGAAACAGCATTTGACATCTGTGAATGAGACAAGTTTTGACCCATTTTCTCATAGCACTGAGGACTTCTTGGTGGCATTGAATGAGAGTACATAGCTACATTTTGCTGCAAGTGAGAATTTGAAAACATAGCCATAGGATTCAACATCTGAGGAATAATAATTTGTGACTGCATTTCTTGTTGTACCACTTTGGCTAAGACCTTATTCATGCTAGGGAGTGGATCAGTCAACAAAAGCTGGTCTCTTACTGGAGTACAAACATCATATAGTCCCATAAGAAAGTGCATTACATAGTCTTCTTCAGCACTACTCTGCACTCTCCCACATTCACAAAACAGAATTGTCTTGTAATTGCTAAGTTCATCCCACAGTGTCTTTAATTTGGTGTAATACACAGTTACACTCATATCATCTTGCTTCAGAGAGCTAATTTCTTTCTTAGCTGGATTTTTTTTTTGGTATGTTCTTTTGAGAGAACCTTTGAACCAAATCCATCCATATAGAAGTAGTTCTATACATCACACTTCTAGGTATATCTCTGGAAACATCACTAAGAAGTCAGGAAATCACCATGGCATCACATCTCTTCCACAAAGGGTAGAGATCATCTCCTACATCAGGCATTTTAATGCTTCCATTCACAAAACCTAGCTAGCTTATTGTTAGCTTCTAGAGCTACAAGCATATATTTATGCCATGTATTAAAATTTTCTCCAGTCAAAACCTGAGAGACCAACAAACTACCTGAATTCTCTGAGTTTTTAATGAAAAATGGGGAGGAATTATCTTTATGTAAACTCATACCTCTCCCAGTAGCATTCTCGTGCCTCATTTCAAACCTTTAAATCGACTGCAACCTCAAATCGCAACACAAATCACAACCAGATCGGAACAACTCTCTACAATCTTCAAATTGCATCACCTTTTCTGAAACTTCAAACACCAGACTTCTAGATCAGAGAACTCATCTCTGATACCATATTAGTAATCGAGAACAAAACAAAGAGATAGAGAAAACGAGAGAATCTAAAATTCAGAGAACTTCATTGACGAAAAAGTTGGAGAAAAACAAAACAAGGAAAGCATCTAATCCTCACAGATCAGGGGGAGGTAGATGCAAATACTAGAAAGTGATAACGACCATGCACAACTGGAATAGCAAAGCCAATCAGGGAGTGACACTCAACCTGTTTGACTTGTCAAACTAACCAATGTGGTGGCGATAAAGACTGACACCGTTCAAATATATGATTGTTGACAATTTTTGGTGATGGCACTTCTTCATTCGTATTTTCGGAACGCAAAATAATAGAAACTAGTGTTACATATATAATACATTTCCAACTCCATCTTAGTGAAGACTAGCTCAAAATTATGTATTTTCTTGGCCATACAAATTATCTAAAGAGAATATGTATAGAAAGAACGCAAAAAAGGTAGACATAGAATCTGGGTTATCATTACGAGATAATCTTTTTGCAATGAACAACACATTTTTTAAGACCGCTGTGATTCACAATTTTTCACCATTTAATTTCCTCTCTTACGTGTCAAGATATGATTGTTGATAACTATTTATTTTGAGATTTTTTTATAATCGATCAGCAATAATAAGCATCCACATAGGCGATAAAATCAAAGGATGAAAGAAAAAGTGTAATGTTTAGTATTTCCCTTTCGAATAAGCCAATTCATTTTGGGATCATGTAAATACACTTTTCATATTCAAAGATTCTCCTCTGCTCCTAAAAAGAAGATCATTCGCCTTTGTCTTCTCACATTAAAAAGTAATTGCAAATGAGAAGATGTCAAACTAAAGGGCTTCCTGGGGCCAGTATGCTATGTTGGTGCTAGAAATTGTGTGAGAATCACTGAGAACAACTGTTGCTAATTTTAGTTAAAATATTATTTGGTATATATTGTGTTAAAGCTATTGCGAGATATTGACATAGTAATTTCATGTTTCGTAAAATCAACTGTGAATCTTAAAAAGCATCTCCTAATTGTTTCCTAAAAGTTTACGTGGGACAACAAAAACTATTCGAAAGGTTAAAAAAATATTTTTACCAAACGCACTAAATCTGCTTCTGCTATCAGGAAATAGTTGTGATGACAACATAATCATTCACAAAATGACCCTTACCACTCCGTCCCAGCTCTTTCTTCCCAATTTGACTTTTGTCACTATTCACGGGGTCACTTTGACCCGGTAATTTGAATAGCAAACCGATGTAATTTTTTGATATTTTTTTCTGGTGTTGTAGAGTAAAAGGTGCTCTATAATATGGTGAAAAAATTATCAAAAAATAGTATTATTTTGCTATCCAAATCACCCGGTCAAAGTGACCCAGATACGAGTCAAAAAAGTCAGATGGGAAGAAAGAGCTAGGACGGAGTGGTACATACAAGGTGTTGATGTGTCTGCAAATTAATAGAGAGAAATAGAAAACATAAAAATAACTATTCAAATAATAAATTTCAAGACTCGAATAAAAGTAAAGATTACATAAACTCTAGTTAATATACACTTTCATAAGCATGTTAGCTTAAAGTAGAGCGTTGAAAGTCCTTGACGTATTGAGTTGATTGACGACAAAATAATTTTTCAAAAAAAATAAGAAAAAAGTTCTTCTTATAAATACTAGTGTGGAAATGAAAGTTCTGCACATGTGCGGTGCGGGGTACCACTCCGTCCCGTCTCTTTGTTCCCAATTTTATTTTTGTCACTATTCACTGGGTCACTTTGATCCCGTGATTTGAATAGCAAATTGATGTAATTTTTTGATAATTTTTTCATGGTGTTGTAGAGAAAAAGTTGCTCTATAATATGGTGAGAAAATTATCAAAAAATCGTATTATTTTGCTATTCAAATCACCCGGTCAAAGTGACCCAGATACGAGTCAAAAAAGTCAAATGGGAACAAAGAGACGGGACGGAGTGGTAATACCTAAGGTGCCAACAAGTTTTGGACCACAACGCGAGTATGCATACGTAACTTCCCGAATGAGATAAAGAGAAGGGGGCCGTTTCCGTTAACCAGATAGAGACTGAACATGTGAAATGATAAAATTTATTGGTAGCACATTGTTGCTCACTCGCACCACACAACAGATGGTTTGGTTGACAAACAAACATAATAGGTCCATTACTCAACTGAAAATGTACAAACGCTGCCTTACCTAACTCGCAAGGTACTGAACTCTTAACTGCAACACCACCACATGGCTTATCTAACATTATTGGTTCCCAACTGAGACCAAGTCTTTTCTGAGGCTACCCAAGTCGTACAGTGAGAGCGAGAGAGATCCAACCAAATAGAGTTCGCTATGCAGTTTTTCAAATCTTACCATACAAACTCAGAAATTTCTACTTGTATTTGTGCTTACAACTTTGGACCAAAAGAGATCTAAAAGGAAAGGGAGATTCACCCAAATTGTTGGAAAGAAATCACCCAGGAAAGAAACTGAGTTCCATTTGCGCGAACGGAAAAAGTCTTCTGCTCGACCGTTTGCACGAACGGAGCCGGGATATGGTAAATTAGTTGTTTCCTAATTTGTTAAGTCGGTTCAGGGACGATTATAAGGGCACTATATATAGATCCTTTGAAGTCTAGAATCAGTCCATAATGTTACAAACTTGTTTTTCTTGATAAATAAATGGTCTTCTTCGCCGTGGACGTCGTTAGCATACTTTGTGCTAGCTAGGGAACTATGTAAAATCCGTGTTTTTACGTTTCCGATCATTTTTGTGAGGTGATTTTTCATCAGAACCCGGTGGGTTGCCGTAACCGTTTCAAAGGTAAAGGTGGAGATCTACAAGTTTGCAAGGGTTCTAAGGTGATTCTCAAGGGAGTCAGGGGTGGAACTTTGTATGTACTACAAGGTTCGACGATCGCAAGGTATGTCGGAGTTGTCTCAACCGAGATTCAAGAAGCTGATCAAACCAAACTATGACATATGAGGGTTGGTCATAAGAGTGAACGTGGAATGCATGAATTGCACAAGAAAGGCTATCTCGCTGGGCACACGTCCAAGAGCCTAGAGTTTTGTGAGGGCTGCCTAATTGTCAATTAACCAGGCCTACTGCAAGATCAAGTGATAGTCTGTTGCTATAGCTTGAGTGCGATATGCTTGACTAAAGATCAGGCTCATCATGAACAAACAAAGCACATCGGCTTCATGTATCATTTTCTGAGAAACGAGAGCAAAATCAAGGTCAAGAATGTAGGAACAGTTGGCAACCCCATAGATATGTTCACTCCCGCTCCGGAGAGCAAGTTCTAACATTTTCTGGAATTGCTCAATTTGTTGAGCCAGTGAGGCCCTTCGAGGAATCTCGAACCTGTTGGAGTCCAATGAGTCTGTGACGAGAGACGAGCGCGGAGAAGGCAATTTTTATTTACAAGAAAATGAAAAATTATTTTATGACGAGAGAATTCAAGTCAAGGTGGAGATTTGTTAGAATATACCTTGAATAAAGGAATCATCCAAGAAAACAACTAAAGAGTACCTTTCGTGCGACTGGAAAAGTCTTGTGCTCATTCGTATGAAAGGCTGCGCCTCTCGCATGAATAAATCCGAGAGAGGATAAATTAGTTGTTTTCCTAATTTGGTAAGTCGGTCCAGAGATGATTATGACAATATAAATAAGTCATTTAAAGTCTAAAATCGGTGTGTAATGTTACAAACCCGCTCATCTTAATAAATAAATGTCATTCGCCGAAAACGTAGTTAGCATACTTTGTGCTAGCGACTCAAATAAAATCCGTGTTCTTCCTTTTCCCTCCATTTTCGTGAGGTTATTTGTCATAACAATCCGTAAGGCAAGGAAAGATTGCATAGGCCAGCAAATTTACAACTAAAAATAGTTAATTTCTACTTTCAACACAGAGAACATGGTGGCTGCTCTTTCTTAACTGAACTAGAGGAAAACAAAGGCACACTTAGATCACCACCCCAGAACACGGAAAAGCCCCAAAACGAAAAGAAAGCAAACAAACCCATTCACAACACCAACTGCGTAGACATATAGCCTACACTATTAGCTACTCGGAACTTCTCCTAGTACATAGAGAAGATAAAGCAGCCACGATCGCTGCCCTGCCCTTAGTAAGCACTGCATTTCATTTGTATTCCAAGATCATGTTGTTCTCTGGGGCCAGACCGACACAAGCCCTCAGTATGTTCTCGAGCATCGCACGTTGTTTTGCCAGAGCATTCACTACCGGTGTGCCTGGAGGTACCTGTTTACCAACACAAACATCACCAAACCAGTTAGGCCTAGCCTGCAAAGCCATGAACTACTTCATCTTCAGCTATAGCAATATGAAAGCGACTTGAGTCCTTAAAGCCTTCTATTGATGCAATAATGCAATATATGACCATGTGATCCAATTCACTCCTCCCTCTCCCCTCATGTACTTTCGCATTTCAGAAAAATGGATTGAGACTTTTAAGCATGGCCATGGGCCATAGCAAACTTTTTCCTCTTTACATAAAAGCAAGATAGGCCCTTCTTCAGGAAGGACAAAGGTGAAAAGGTGAACCAATGAGGTCAGTCGAGAGAGACTAGGTCTGGTATGTCTCGTGCAATAATTTTGCCCTATTGCAATATGTAATGTGGTATAACACAATAATCCTTATTAGTGAATGTGGATGCAGATATTGAGATGGCTGTCAACTACCAGCTTGCTGGATGATTCCATAACATATATACAGAGACAAGAGACACTAAACTATTTCCTGTTGATAATGATCAACTTGATATAACAAGAAAGCATCGAGTGGTGGAAACTCACAAGAGGGGCTTTGGTGAGGTAGCTCAAGATTACTGCCACCGGATGGAACGAGTGAAATTTACCCTGCAGAGTAAAAATTGGTCAAAGTTAAGATTATGTACCTATCGTAAAAGAAAAGTTCAACCATAAAGTGGGAAAGCAGACCTCTCCCTCAGCTTTGAGCTGAATGCGGGTGGTGAGCTCAGCAAGAAGGACCAAGTCCAAGATGATGGGAGCAGCCAACAAAGAGTCCTCACAAGTGTTGTGTAACACTATGGTGTTTTTCCCTCCCATGAATATTTCTGAGGTATATTCATCCATAGCCCTCTTGCTATCTCCCACATATGGGACATACTATACCCAACCCAGAAAATAAAACATATCAGACAAAAGATTAAACAGTATATATGTTTTGGTTTCATGAATGCTAAGGTGGTAATTAAATAAATTACTACCTTGATGACTACAACATGGTCAGGATGCTCGCCGGGCTCATAGAGGATAGCGTTGCTTGAGACCATGTCGTCCACGACATTGCTCTTGGAGATCTCCTTGGAGCGGAAGGTCTGAGGGGCAGAGAGATTCATCCCGTCGTTGTTACCCAAATGGTTGTAGCTCACTATTGATGTTGGCTGCCATCGCAAACAAACCCATCAAAATCTCGTTTACATCTTTAAAATGGATTTATTACCATTTAAAACGCGAAGATCTATCATCAATCAACAAAACTACAGGCACGACGCAGAATTGGGCAGGCATACATTTGAAGAGATGTTACCTATACCCCCAATTTAACATACACAAAAACCAAACATGTACGATGATTATATCAATAAAAGTTGAGCTAATTGAATCGAAATATATACCTTGATACCAGCTCCAACAAGGAAATCAACCAGCACAGACTTCATTTTGGTCTGACCACTCTTGAAGTCATCTCCTCCTATCAAACTGTTTCTCTGGATGGCCAAGTCGATAAGTCCTGCATATACCCAAACTCGAGATATGAGATTCTATTAATCAAGAAACAATTAAGTCTACCATGAATCCGAGTTCTTGAGAAAATGACCTGGAACAAAAGTGTTCTGGGGGCTTCCATTAACGAACGGGACGTTCTCGAGCACGCAAGCCAAGGCATACAAGGTGGAAGGAGAAATCTCAGATTCATTCTTGTCAACAGAAGCCAATAGGTTCTCAATAGTGTCATTAAGTCCAGCAATAACATTACTGTATCTCTCAGTGTTAGCAGTCCATAGCACCACAACCCTGTCCACCTTGTTCTTCTCCTTAAACTCCCTATACCAGCACAAAACGATAATTAGTTACTTAAGCTATATACTATTGAATCTTTCATTTTCCAGATGTTTCAAGTCCTGGTTAAGTACCTAATGTCTTTGATGACCTGCTGAACTTGCTCTTTCTTTGTTCCTTTGATCACGTTGTTGGCACGTGACCCTTGGTTGGCAGCAATGAAATCAGGGTCATAGATACCAGGGAGTGGGACCATGGACTCCATGTAAGGCCTGAGCTGCTTCTGAAGATCAATCTCAAACACCCTTGCCCTGGCCATGGCATCTGCCAAGTTCATGTCACTGATGTCCCAACCCCCAAACACTATGTCATCTGGGTTCACCTATTTTTTGTTCCAAACATCATAATTAGTTCATCACTACTGTTAATTGACCATGACAAAGGTACATAGATACACACATCATTATTCATAAACCCGCTAATAAGTTGGACCACAGGCAGCAAACTAGGCCCCAGAGATATATGCTCTCACTTTGAATCAATCAAAGTGTGCACAAGTTGGTCCAGAAACTGTAATAATCCATGGGTTCCACCTTAGAACTAATTGACACTTAATAATTCTTTTTGTTCTTCTTGAATATCCGATGTGGGACTTCTCAACAGAAACAAAAACCCATGTAAACTACCGCTACAACTACTACAGTGATAGAGTGGTAAAATATGAAAATGAACAAAAACCCATGTAAGTATATGTTGTGTGTGTAGTAGTATTACCATGGGCAGGAGGCTCTTGAAAGGGGCATAGATCTCCTCTCCATTGAAAGACCCAACTCTGATGGTGGATGCTTGGGTGAGTGAGCCAAAATAGTTGGCTTGTTGCACCTTGTCCTTGGTTGCCCAAGAGATTCCCCTGGCAAAAACATCAGAAACCCCAAAAATCAGAAATACCCAATTTCAGGATAAACAAATCCAAAAATCAAGCAGTGCATGGATAGAATCTCACCAACCACACAATTTAAAAAATTCTACTTTTCAAAACACACAAATAAAATAAATAAAACAAATAAAATAATCAGAGGCAGTGAAGGAACTCACTCCCGATTGGCTATAACGCCACCAGTGAGGCTCGCGCCGTTGTTTCCGCCCCATCCGACGAGCATAACCCTAAAAAACCCATAAAACAATCAGATAATCCGACCGGTGTAAGACACAATTTGGTGAAAATGTTGAAGGAGATGGAGATGGAGACAGACCCTAGTTTGGGGACTTGGATATCAGTCTTGAACTCGTATTTGACGGACTTGGGCTTAACAGTCCACTGGTAGGCACCATTTTTGTTCTCGTGAACGAGCTCAGTGGTTTCATAGCCATACACAGAGTGAATCTCAGTGTCGGAGTACTTGACGTTGGGGCTCTCTACTTTGAAGCTCTCGATGAACATTTTCGAAAATGAGAGAGAGAGTGGGTAAGGCAAGAGGAGGAGGTATTCGAAGCAGAGGGAGGGAGGGGAGGGAGAGGTTGTTGCTTCCGTGAGTATCGGACGGTGCGGTGTGATCTTTGTTGATGCACCCGCGAGCTGCATATATAGGCAGTTGATTGTGCTGTTGAGGCTACACGTGGCTGAGTTGGATGGAGGGTGACCCTACATTTCTGAATTATTGTTGCCCGGCCGCTTGCTGCAATGGTAATTTCTTAAAGGGAATGGTAAGTTTATTTTATGGTAAGTTTGGTTTTCAGGATTAATTAGCTCTGATTCGACTAAATATAGTCCATGTAATAGTTAATACTATTTTTCTTTGTTCTGGGCTAATTTAAATATCGATACTAAATAGTGAAAAGATGGTGTTTAATGTTAAACTGAGCCTGTAAATACAGAGGAAGTTACCCAAGTCTCTGTTATGATACACAAGGGTCGCAAATGGGACGGCAACAATCTGCAACGAGCTTTATTCCAGCCTCTAACCACTTACTATTCCGACTCCCGTTTGAGTTGCTGAGAAGCGAGGGACCCTGCCTCAAAGCCGTTATATGCTGACATTGGATGATCTGGTGTACCCGCAGCATTGTTGAGTGGACATATGTGAATTGTGGGTTGGTCCATGTGGCTGCAGACGAGGACCATGTTTGGACTATCTACATTTAACTCCCTTGCGCATGAGTCGAGTTTCTGAGGCTTAGGAGAAACTGTGAAGGCCCCTAATTTTAGATGAGTCAGCAGACGGCTTATCCCTACTACTAGCCTTTTGATAGAGTTGTAGTTATGGCTAAGCATGGGGAAGGCCCAATACACACGCATATGCGACTTTGAATCCAACGGTTGAAAACAGTAAACAGTTTATATGGGGAATTGATATGAGTGGGATAGACATAGACAAAATCCGATTGTTTTAGCGGTTCAATCGACGGAAAGGTTTCAATCGAAAAGTTTGGAATTCTCCTTAATATACGGAACTACCGAAGCGGTATCATTTAAACCAAAGTTGATCTTTTCAGGGAATTTTCACCATTCTCTCCATTCATAACTAAATCGGAGTTGTCATTCTTTTACCATTTTCGGAAGCCTTCCTTTTTCTGTAAATCAAATCTAAAGACTAAGCTTTTTAGGTATTATTTCTTTGATTGTTATTCTTTTAAATGTAGACGTTCGATTCAGTTTTATCATATGTAGGGTTTCTTTCGTTCGACAAACCACCTGAAGCAGCTTACTTGTACGGTGTCCAACCATAGGCTAGGGGCAGCTTGGTTGTAGCCAAGTTGTCAAGCTACGCACAGAGGATCGTAGTTTACAGAAAACATTGCGAACTCCTCGGTCGAGTGTCCCCAACATCCGATAGTGCAGGAAGAGACCCCTTACATGCACCAGGTTTTGAATATATTCGCAGAAGAGATACCCGTCTGCACTTGTGTATCTATAATCATCCTATCATTTGGAGGATAAAGATGGGGTTGAAGGTAATGTACTTGGTCCCTATAGCATATTGCAAGTAGACAGTTGTTGGTGTAGATGCCATATAGGCAATCTATTTTAGTGTGAACGTTGTTTTAGATAGACTATTCATTTTATTAGATATGGAGATACTAATATAATAAATTCCTTAGATTGTAATTGTTGTTTTTCTTAAATTATCACTACTCAAGTGTAATGACTATTAGGAAGATCACTATGCATGGACACTAGTATGTGGGAAGATTGATATGGAGATATCAAGTTTAACACATGGGTATGCATTAGGAGTAGTGGCATACAGGATTTACCCACCATGAGAAGGCTACATGGGATTTATGTCAATGTCAAAAGTGCTTCTCGTAGTGACAATGGTGTTCTGGTCCTTTGACTTGAAGTCACTAGATACCCTAGTTGTGAATTATCATGTTTTGATACCGTAAACGTTACACCATAACCGGGTAACTATAAAGACGATAGTCGGACATGATATGAAGCACACTCAGAGATGGTAGTGATGTAGAGAGGATTTTTCCCTCCCACATAACGGCAGTATGTATTTTGTAGGGTTTTGATCATGGATACGCAGCGGAAAATATAATCTATCCATTTAATACCCTCCAAGAATCACAGGACAAGAAGCATAACGATGGTAAAGGAAGAATTATGTTACATACCTTAGGGTTTCTCCTGTGATGACTTGTAACACGAATTGTGTCACGTCTCTACGGTTGATCCACACATAGAGTTGAGATCTAGATCTTCCTTCTCCTTTGTGCTAGCTAGGAACGGAGGAAGAGGAAGAAGAAATCAAGCAACACGAGGAAACAAGGAGGGGGTGGCCTCCTTTGTTGGCCGACGGGGTAGGGGCGGCGGCAAGGGGGTCAGTCGGCCCTCTTGCTTGCTTGCTCTCTCTCCTTTTTGTTCTCTCCCACTCAAGTTATGAACAATAGGCTCATAAGTGCGGGAAGGAAGGAAGGAGCATCCTTTATATAGTCCAACAAATCATTGTTAACTACCTAAAGGACCTATTCTAGTCCTACTAGAATTCGGTTTAGTCCCTTCCTTGCAAATTAGTCCTACTAAGTTTGCAAGGTGTTGCAAACTGATCATTCTAATTAATTAATTAATTCCCAAATCTAGTTCAACTCTATATAGCGTGTGACCCCATAGGTTCTATCTAGTTGGTAGCAACAATTTGCTAATATGGAGCGGTCTTTAGCAAAACATCCATTCTAGCCAACTAATAGAATAGTCATCCGACAAACCTTGTACAAGTAATTGTCACATCCTTTTGTCTTCATATCCGGATTGGACACGAGACATACAAGTCACACTCGATATCCAATCCATAGTTTCTCGATCCTGGGAATAGCCTTATTCCTGCAAATAACATCAATATCCCATATTGATTTATTTGAGTCTGGCCAGACATTCTATAAGCACTATCCCTCGAGTGGCCTAGGATATTTGCTCCCGTAATGTGGGAGGGACAAATTCTATCTAGTCCACTACGATCTCTAATCTTGCTTCTTATTGTATCCGGTACACGCCTTTATAGCTACCCAGTTACAGTGTAGCGTTTGACGCTACCAAAATCACAAAAATCCACAACTAGACAATCTAGTGACTTCAAGTCTAAGGATGACAATACCATTGCACCACGAGAAGCACTTGTGACTCAACATAACATGTATGTAGCCTTCTCGGAGATGGGTCAATCCAGTGCGCCATTACCCTTAATGCACACCTATGTGTTGGATCATGATATCTCCATATCAATCCAACCCCATACCGGTCTATAAATGATTGTCCTATTAATCATTATACTGGACTAGGGATATTTAAGATAAACAACACGATTGTAAATCTAAGGACTTCATTATATTAAATATCCAATAAATAATACAATGAATGTTCTAGCCAAAATATACTAAACTAGATTGCCTATAGGGCATCTATTCCAACGTATTTATGGCCACTCGATGAGTTATACTTATAAATGCCTGGCCAGGCTAGGTAGATCAATATATAATATTGTTGTTATCTGTTCAGATAAGTCTATTCCCAAGATTGAGAAACTATGATTGGATACGCGAGTGTGACATTTGTGTCTCGTGTCCAATCTGGATACTGTGACAAAGGGACGATATGACACGGTAACATTGGACATAGAGATTTGTCAGATCACTGACTATTCCTATCAATTGGGTAGCATTGATGTGTTGCTAGACACCACTCAATGTTTGTAATTGTTACTGCCAACGTAATAGGAACCTGCAGGGTGACACACCAAAGTATTAGACTGGATATGGATGTTAATTAGTGGACTAATTAACATTTAAAAGAATCAGGGATCGAAGTGCAACAACGTGCATATTTAGTTGGACTAAATAAAAAAGTGGGCTAAACTACTAATAAATCCAAGTATAAATTGGATTAGTAGTGGGGCAGTTTTGTAATTAATAAATATTTATTAATTATAAAAGGCTAGTTAATCCCTAATCATTTATAAGATGAAAAATTAGAGCAAGAGAGGAAAAGAGAGAGAGGGTCGAACACCCCCTACCCGACGGCAAGGAGGAGGCTCGGCCGAAACACCCCCCCCCCCCCCCCCCTATTCTCCTCCTCCATTGTTGGTGCACCGCTTGATTGGAACAAGCTCCTGATTGCTTCATTCCCTACAATGCTAGCACAAACAGTATAGGAAGATCCAGTTGATCATCCTACGGTGCATACATCTGAAGAGGCGTGGACATAAATTCTACACAGTGATCAGTTAAATTACCAAGGTAACCTTATCTCCTTTATCACGTTATGAATGCTTCACCTGCGATTCATGGAGGGTTTTCAGCAGACATGAATCAAAACCCTACAGTGGTATTAGAGCCACATGTCGATAACGCATAGGACTGCAACTCGGGCAGGCTGGACGGGTTGGCACCCCTGTCCAAGCCCGAGCCCGAGTTCTGTCGTAGCTGCCCAAGCCCAACCTGACCCGAGTTAAGAGTATTGTCAACCCGTCCGAGCCCAAATTCGTATAAATCAATTCGGGTTCGGTTTGAATTCGGGCTAGTACATTAAACTTAATATCTTCTTAAAAAACACAAGAGAATGATTAATTGTTGGCAAAAAAAAACAAATCAACTAGTTGAAGAACAAGACAATGATTGAAAACATCGCTAAACTTGAAAGAAAAATACCGTATTCAAGTTCGATATACTACATAATTCTTTCAAAATATAATATTTATACGTAGTGGTCATGCAAATCGGGCAATTCGGGTTAGCCCGTTGTTCGATATTTGTGCCCAAGCCCGACCCTAATTGTAATTCGGGCTGAGAATTCATGTCCAAGCCCGTCCAAATTACCAAAACTATGTGTCCGGGCCCTATTTAAGTTCGGGCTGGGCTCGGGTTGGTCGGGTTCAACCCGCCCAAGTTGCACCCCTAATAACGCATAATGTGATTTATGTGGTTATCTATTTTATCAGTTGTACACCGTATCTGTCACTTTTACCGTATACAGTAATAAAACTTATGTGTATAATGATACGCCATAAATGTGATTCATGTGTAGCTTTATTAAATTTCCTATGATGTGAAAATAATGAACTTTCAAGTAATTGCTGATGAAGTAGGTTTAGGGAAAAATGAAGTTTTTATCCCGCACAAAAAGGGGGCTGAAAATTTTGATTTTGACCCTAAGGTTTCGGACAAGGTGACCAATCCGCCCCTTGGTGCTCTCGGCCAGGTCTGACTGGCCCTGACCGGGTCGGCCAGGTCCGACTTGTTTGGCCAGGCTTGACTGGTTTGACCGGTTTGGCCAGGTCAGACCGTTTTGAATGGTTTGACCGTTTAGACCCAGTTATCACAATTCAATTAAAATTGACTCAGCGCGATAAAAATCGTATTTTAACTATTTTAATAGTTTTATCGCAAGGTGGCTGGAAGTGGCCTTAGTTGTGTGGATGTTTTAATTTTGTTGTTTGTTTTTGGTTTTGATGTAATTAATTTTACGGCATGTGTGTCATCTTCTTCCTCGCATGTAAGGTTCCTCTGTTTAGTTTATAGTTATTAGCTATAATTAGCTAGATAGGAAATAGCTAGCAGCATGGAGAGAAGATTAAAGACCGAAGAAACCAAGACGATGAAGACCCACAAGCTATGATGCATGGACTAAAGACGGAATCACATGGATATGTGCTTGCTGTTTTTGGGCTAATATAGATCTCATTGGCTTGGGATATCTTAGTTTTAGGGGCCACATCCACACTACGTTTTATTTATTGCTTTATCTTGTTTATTTTTGATGTATGGGTGGTGCATGGAAAAAGAAAATAAGATAATTAGAAAAGTATTGCCCAATCCATAAGGAGTAGATTAGTTGATATGATCAACAAATTAAAAGGACAAAAAAAACCTCGACGATAATATTTCGTTCTGCCTTCTCTTGCTTAGCACTCTTCATGATCAAGATTCATTGAATTCGGGTTTTCCAAAGCAGGGCGACTTGATTCATCATGATGTGAAACGAGAATACAAGCAAGTAATGTGTGACTATTGAAGTAAGAGGTCAAACGCAACTAAGCTATTACAATAGGATTGAAAGCTTAGAGGCAAGGCAATTGGGAGTTATCTATGAGATAGATGAGGAATAATGAGTTATTCGCCCAATCGAATCAAGAGTTACATTGGATGCAATTAGAATTTGTTCCTACCTAAATAACTAAATTTTGGGTGACATGCGAAAGCAGGCTCAAGAGAATGTGAAATATGGATCGTGACCCACTAAAAAATATATGATTTTTTTTTTTTTGCATTAATAGTGATGTCTGTTAATCCGAGAAAATAATGGGAGCTATATTTAATAGTCTATCCATGGTTAAGTATAATATAATTTTTCACAATACCAAAATTGTAAATTTCTCATTCTTTGTAGATTTCCAATGGAAAATAATCAACAAACATTGATACTATTATTTTGTTCGGTCCTTGAGAAGGAAAAACAGGCTGGAATAAATTTCATAGACTGGTACAGAAACTTGAGAACTATTCTCAAGCAAGAAAAGAATATGTACATTCTAGAGCAACCAATTCCAGAAGCACCACATGTTGATGCTACTGCTGCTTTAAGGAAGGCACACCAGAAGATTATTGTTGAATCTACTTATGTGACTTGTCTAATGCTTTGCACCATGAACTCTAAACTTCTATTGCAACATTAGAACATGTAGGCGTATGATATCATTTATTTGAAACAGCTCTTCCAAGAGCAAGCATGGCATGAGCGGTATGAAGTATCAAAAGCATTATTCAAGTGTAGTCTGCCAGAAGGAAACACAGTGGGACCTCATGTACTCCATATGACCGGGTACATTGAGAATCTCAAAAGGCTGAGGTTTCCATTCAGCCAAGAGCTGGCTACTGATCTCACCCTGCAATCGTTGTCGGACAGTTATACTCAGTTCATCACGAACTACAGTATGAATCAGATCAACAAAACTCTTCCAGACTTACTCAATATGTTGTAGACCGCTAAACGGAGCATTAATAAAGATAAAGGCATTGCCATATTGATGGTCAACAAGGGAAAATCAAGAAAGTTGCTAATAAATTTAATGGTAGAGAAAAATAGTTGCAAAGCCCAAGGAAGTTTCCTTGAATCCTATTGGTGGGATTGCTAATGGCCCATTCCACTATTGTAGTCAGGACGGCAACTCGAAAAGGAGTTGCCCAAAGTATCTGGAGGATAAGAAGCTTGGAATAGATATTTCAAAGATAAGTATTTTGTTATAGATGTCAATTTTTCTATCTCTTATTCATGGATTTCGGATACCAGATGTGGATCTCACATTTTTTGAAATGTGCATGATCTAAAGAGAAGCAGATGGTTGGCTAAAGGGGAGATCGACCTACGCGTTGGGAATGGAGCAAGAGTTGCTGCATTAGCCGTAGGATCTTATGAGTTATCTCTACCTTCTGGGCTTATTTTAGAATTATACAATTATTTTTATGTACCTGCTATGAGTAGGAATATTACTTATATTTCTTGTTTGGACAAGAAAGGTTTTTCTGCCATTATAAAGGACAAGTGCTGCTCCTTTTATTTTGATAGTATGCATTATTGTAATGCACTTTTGTTTAATGGATTGTATATCCTTGATCTAGATAATTCCGTCTATAACATAAATACTAAGAGGATTAAATCTAATAATTTAAATCTCATATACCTTTGACATTGTCGTTTAGGCCATATAAATGAGAATCACATTTCTAGGTTCTATAAGGATGGATTTTTAGACTCATTTGATTATGAATCATATGAAACATGCGAAGCTTGTTTATTAAGAAAAATGACTCAGTATACTATCACGAAGAAATGTGAGAAGACTAGTGAGCTATTGGCACTTATATACACTGATGTGTGTGGACCATTCACCACAACTGCCAGAGCTGGTTATCCTTACTTCATTACATTTACTGATGAGTTCAGTAGATACGAATTTGTGTATCTTATGAAACACAAATCTGAATCCTTTGAAAAGTTCAAAGAATTCAAAATGAAGTGGAGAACAGCTTGGAAAGAGTATTAAGGCTCTACGATCGGACGATGGAGGAGAATACTTAAGCCAAGAGTTCGATGACTATCTTAGAGATCGTGGGATCTTGTACCAACTCACTCCACCTTAACATCACAATGGAATGGTGTGTCTGAGAGGAGGAATCGAACAATGTTGGACATGGTTCGATCTATGATGAGTCAGATAGATCTTCTAATTTCATTTTAGGGTCATGCACTATTAGCAACTATCTTTACCCTTAACCGTGTTCTATCCAAATCAGTTATGACGACGCCATATGAGATATGGACTGGGAGGCACCCCTGTGTGTTGTTCATGGGGATTTGGGGTTGCAAGGTTTATGTAAGCATTTACAGTCAGATAAACTCTGACCTAAGTTGGAAAAGTGTAATTTTATGGGATATCATAAGGAAACCAAAGGATATTATTTCTACAATCGAACCGTGAACAAAGTGTTTGTTGCTCTGATCGGTGTGTTTTTAGAAAGAGAATTTGTCTCTAAAGAAGCCAGTAGGAGGACTATAGAACTTGAAGAAGTTTAAGAACCACAAAGCATTGATCCTATGCTGGAACATGAGCAGGAACCACAAGATGTTGTGGATAAACCTGATCAAGTAACACAAGAGCTTCTTAGGTCTGGTAGGATACATCAGGGGCCAGAGAGGTACGGACTTCTTGTGGATGAACCCGATGATGTATTGCTTATCAATAATGATGAGCCTACAAACTATGGAGAGGACATGAAGGGTCCAGAATCTCAGAATTGGCTTGGATCCATGAGATCCGAAATGGATTCCATGTATACCAATAAAATATGAACTTTAGTGTAACCACCCGATGGGGCTCGAGCAATAGGATGAAAATGAGTTCAAGAGGAAAACCGACATGGATGGCAATGTGATTGCCTTTAAGGGGCGTTTGGTGGAAAAAGGCTTCAGACAGATTCATGGTATCAACTATGACAAAGTCGTTTCCCCAGTTGTGTTGCTTAAATCCATTCCCATCTTTCTTGCTATTGCACCTTATCTTGATTATGAGATTTGACAGATGGATGTCAAAATAGTGTTTCTGTATGGCCTCCTTGAGGATGTCTAAATGACACAACCACAGGGTTTTGAGCATCCAAAGCATGCTAGTAAAGTGTGTAAGTTGCAGCGGTCCATTTATGGGTTGAAGCAAACTTCTAGGAGTTGGAATCTTCGATTTGATGATGCAGTCAAAGAGTTTGGATTTATCTAAAACGAAGATGAACCTTGTGTCCACATGAAGGTTAGTCGGAGCTCTATTGTGTTTCTGGTCTTGTATGTGGATGACATACTACTCAATGGAAACTATGTCCCTACCTTGCAATCTGTTAAAGATTGGCTAGGGAAGTGTTTCTCAATGAAGGACTTAGGGGATGAAACTTATATACTTGGTATCAAGATCTATAGGGATAGATCTAGGAAGCTGCTTGGCCAAAGTCAAAGTACATATATAGACAAGGTGTCGAAACGGTTCAACATGCAAGAATTGAAGAAAGGATTCTGCCCATGTCCCATGAAGTCACCCTTACGAAGGCTTACTGTCCTTTCAATCAGATTTGGAAGGACTGCATGAGTAAGATCAGATATGCGTAGGCTATAGGATCTATAATGATACGCCATAAATGTGATTCATGTGTAGCTTTATTAAATTTCCTATGATGTGAAAATAATGAACTTTCAAGTAATTGCTGATGAAGTAGGTTTAGGGAAAAATGAAGTTTTTATCCCGCACAAAAAGGGGGCTGAAAATTTTGATTTTGACCCTAAGGTTTCGGACAAGGTGACCAATCCGCCCCTTGGTGCTCTCGGCCAGGTCTGACTGGCCCTGACCGGGTCGGCCAGGTCCGACTTGTTTGGCCAGGCTTGACTGGTTTGACCGGTTTGGCCAGGTCAGACCGTTTTGAATGGTTTGACCGTTTAGACCCAGTTATCACAATTCAATTAAAATTGACTCAGCGCGATAAAAATCGTATTTTAACTATTTTAATAGTTTTATCGCAAGGTGGCTGGAAGTGGCCTTAGTTGTGTGGATGTTTTAATTTTGTTGTTTGTTTTTGGTTTTGATGTAATTAATTTTACGGCATGTGTGTCATCTTCTTCCTCGCATGTAAGGTTCCTCTGTTTAGTTTATAGTTATTAGCTATAATTAGCTAGATAGGAAATAGCTAGCAGCATGGAGAGAAGATTAAAGACCGAAGAAACCAAGACGATGAAGACCCACAAGCTATGATGCATGGACTAAAGACGGAATCACATGGATATGTGCTTGCTGTTTTTGGGCTAATATAGATCTCATTGGCTTGGGATATCTTAGTTTTAGGGGCCACATCCACACTACGTTTTATTTATTGCTTTATCTTGTTTATTTTTGATGTATGGGTGGTGCATGGAAAAAGAAAATAAGATAATTAGAAAAGTATTGCCCAATCCATAGGAGTAGATTAGTTGATATGATCAACAAATTAAAAGGACAAAAAAAACCTCGACGATAATATTTCGTTCTGCCTTCTCTTGCTTAGCACTCTTCATGATCAAGATTCATTGAATTCGGGTTTTCCAAAGCAGGGCGACTTGATTCATCATGATGTGAAACGAGAATACAAGCAAGTAATGTGTGACTATTGAAGTAAGAGGTCAAACGCAACTAAGCTATTACAATAGGATTGAAAGCTTAGAGGCAAGGCAATTGGGAGTTATCTATGAGATAGACGAGGAATAATGAGTTATTCGCCCAATCGAATCAAGAGTTACATTGGATGCAATTAGAATTTGTTCCTACCTAAATAACTAAATTTTGGGTGACATGCGAAAGCAGGCTCAAGAGAATGTGAAATATGGATCGTGACCCACTAAAAAATATATGATTTTTTTTTTGCATTAATAGTGATGTCTGTTAATCCGAGAAAATAATGGGAGCTATATTTAATAGTCTATCCATGGTTAAGTATAATATAATTTTTCACAATACCAAAATTGTAAATTTCTCATTCTTTGTAGATTTCCAATGGAAAATAATCAACAAACATTGATACTATTATTTTGTTCGGTCCTTGAGAAGGAAAAACAGGCTGGAATAAATTTCATAGACTGGTACAGAAACTTGAGAACTATTCTCAAGCAAGAAAAGAATATGTACATTCTAGAGCAACCAATTCCAGAAGCACCACATGTTGATGCTACTGCTGCTTTAAGGAAGGCACACCAGAAGATTATTGTTGAATCTACTTATGTGACTTGTCTAATGCTTTGCACCATGAACTCTAAACTTCTATTGCAACATTAGAACATGTAGGCGTATGATATCATTTATTTGAAACAGCTCTTCCAAGAGCAAGCATGGCATGAGCGGTATGAAGTATCAAAAGCATTATTCAAGTGTAGTCTGCCAGAAGGAAACACAGTGGGACCTCATGTACTCCATATGACCGGGTACATTGAGAATCTCAAAAGGCTGAGGTTTCCATTCAGCCAAGAGCTGGCTACTGATCTCACCCTGCAATCGTTGTCGGACAGTTATACTCAGTTCATCACGAACTACAGTATGAATCAGATCAACAAAACTCTTCCAGACTTACTCAATATGTTGTAGACCGCTAAACGGAGCATTAATAAAGATAAAGGCATTGCCATATTGATGGTCAACAAGGGAAAATCAAGAAAGTTGCTAATAAATTTAATGGTAGAGAAAAATAGTTGCAAAGCCCAAGGAAGTTTCCTTGAATCCTATTGGTGGGATTGCTAATGGCCCATTCCACTATTGTAGTCAGGACGGCAACTCGAAAAGGAGTTGCCCAAAGTATCTGGAGGATAAGAAGCTTGGAATAGATATTTCAAAGATAAGTATTTTGTTATAGATGTCAATTTTTCTATCTCTTATTCATGGATTTCGGATACCAGATGTGGATCTCACATTTTTTGAAATGTGCATGATCTAAAGAGAAGCAGATGGTTGGCTAAAGGGGAGATCGACCTACGCGTTGGGAATGGAGCAAGAGTTGCTGCATTAGCCGTAGGATCTTATGAGTTATCTCTACCTTCTGGGCTTATTTTAGAATTATACAATTATTTTTATGTACCTGCTATGAGTAGGAATATTACTTATATTTCTTGTTTGGACAAGAAAGGTTTTTCTGCCATTATAAAGGACAAGTGCTGCTCCTTTTATTTTGATAGTATGCATTATTGTAATGCACTTTTGTTTAATGGATTGTATATCCTTGATCTAGATAATTCCGTCTATAACATAAATACTAAGAGGATTAAATCTAATAATTTAAATCTCATATACCTTTGACATTGTCGTTTAGGCCATATAAATGAGAATCACATTTCTAGGTTCTATAAGGATGGATTTTTAGACTCATTTGATTATGAATCATATGAAACATGCGAAGCTTGTTTATTAAGAAAAATGACTCAGTATACTATCACGAAGAAATGTGAGAAGACTAGTGAGCTATTGGCACTTATATACACTGATGTGTGTGGACCATTCACCACAACTGCCAGAGCTGGTTATCCTTACTTCATTACATTTACTGATGAGTTCAGTAGATACGAATTTGTGTATCTTATGAAACACAAATCTGAATCCTTTGAAAAGTTCAAAGAATTCAAAATGAAGTGGAGAACAGCTTGGAAAGAGTATTAAGGCTCTACGATCGGACGATGGAGGAGAATACTTAAGCCAAGAGTTCGATGACTATCTTAGAGATCGTGGGATCTTGTACCAACTCACTCCACCTTAACATCACAATGGAATGGTGTGTCTGAGAGGAGGAATCGAACAATGTTGGACATGGTTCGATCTATGATGAGTCAGATAGATCTTCTAATTTCATTTTAGGGTCATGCACTATTAGCAACTATCTTTACCCTTAACCGTGTTCTATCCAAATCAGTTATGACGACGCCATATGAGATATGGACTGGGAGGCACCCCTGTGTGTTGTTCATGGGGATTTGGGGTTGCAAGGTTTATGTAAGCATTTACAGTCAGATAAACTCTGACCTAAGTTGGAAAAGTGTAATTTTATGGGATATCATAAGGAAACCAAAGGATATTATTTCTACAATCGAACCGTGAACAAAGTGTTTGTTGCTCTGATCGGTGTGTTTTTAGAAAGAGAATTTGTCTCTAAAGAAGCCAGTAGGAGGACTATAGAACTTGAAGAAGTTTAAGAACCACAAAGCATTGATCCTATGCTGGAACATGAGCAGGAACCACAAGATGTTGTGGATAAACCTGATCAAGTAACACAAGAGCTTCTTAGGTCTGGTAGGATACATCAGGGGCCAGAGAGGTACGGACTTCTTGTGGATGAACCCGATGATGTATTGCTTATCAATAATGATGAGCCTACAAACTATGGAGAGGACATGAAGGGTCCAGAATCTCAGAATTGGCTTGGATCCATGAGATCCGAAATGGATTCCATGTATACCAATAAAATATGAACTTTAGTGTAACCACCCGATGGGGCTCGAGCAATAGGATGAAAATGAGTTCAAGAGGAAAACCGACATGGATGGCAATGTGATTGCCTTTAAGGGGCGTTTGGTGGAAAAAGGCTTCAGACAGATTCATGGTATCAACTATGACAAAGTCGTTTCCCCAGTTGTGTTGCTTAAATCCATTCCCATCTTTCTTGCTATTGCACCTTATCTTGATTATGAGATTTGACAGATGGATGTCAAAATAGTGTTTCTGTATGGCCTCCTTGAGGATGTCTAAATGACACAACCACAGGGTTTTGAGCATCCAAAGCATGCTAGTAAAGTGTGTAAGTTGCAGCGGTCCATTTATGGGTTGAAGCAAACTTCTAGGAGTTGGAATCTTCGATTTGATGATGCAGTCAAAGAGTTTGGATTTATCTAAAACGAAGATGAACCTTGTGTCCACATGAAGGTTAGTCGGAGCTCTATTGTGTTTCTGGTCTTGTATGTGGATGACATACTACTCAATGGAAACTATGTCCCTACCTTGCAATCTGTTAAAGATTGGCTAGGGAAGTGTTTCTCAATGAAGGACTTAGGGGATGAAACTTATATACTTGGTATCAAGATCTATAGGGATAGATCTAGGAAGCTGCTTGGCCAAAGTCAAAGTACATATATAGACAAGGTGTCGAAACGGTTCAACATGCAAGAATTGAAGAAAGGATTCTGCCCATGTCCCATGAAGTCACCCTTACGAAGGCTTACTGTCCTTTCAATCAGATTTGGAAGGACTGCATGAGTAAGATCAGATATGCGTAGGCTATAGGATCTATAATGATACGCCATAAATGTGATTCATGTGTAGCTTTATTAAATTTCCTATGATGTGAAAATAATGAACTTTCAAGTAATTGCTGATGAAGTAGGTTTAGGGAAAAATGAAGTTTTTATCCCGCACAAAAAGGGGGCTGAAAATTTTGATTTTGACCCTAAGGTTTCGGACAAGGTGACCAATCCGCCCCTTGGTGCTCTCGGCCAGGTCTGACTGGCCCTGACCGGGTCGGCCAGGTCCGACTTGTTTGGCCAGGCTTGACTGGTTTGACCGGTTTGGCCAGGTCAGACCGTTTTGAATGGTTTGACCGTTTAGACCCAGTTATCACAATTCAATTAAAATTGACTCAGCGCGATAAAAATCGTATTTTAACTATTTTAATAGTTTTATCGCAAGGTGGCTGGAAGTGGCCTTAGTTGTGTGGATGTTTTAATTTTGTTGTTTGTTTTTGGTTTTGATGTAATTAATTTTACGGCATGTGTGTCATCTTCTTCCTCGCATGTAAGGTTCCTCTGTTTAGTTTATAGTTATTAGCTATAATTAGCTAGATAGGAAATAGCTAGCAGCATGGAGAGAAGATTAAAGACCGAAGAAACCAAGACGATGAAGACCCACAAGCTATGATGCATGGACTAAAGACGGAATCACATGGATATGTGCTTGCTGTTTTTGGGCTAATATAGATCTCATTGGCTTGGGATATCTTAGTTTTAGGGGCCACATCCACACTACGTTTTATTTATTGCTTTATCTTGTTTATTTTTGATGTATGGGTGGTGCATGGAAAAAGAAAATAAGATAATTAGAAAAGTATTGCCCAATCCATAGGAGTAGATTAGTTGATATGATCAACAAATTAAAAGGACAAAAAAAACCTCGACGATAATATTTCGTTCTGCCTTCTCTTGCTTAGCACTCTTCATGATCAAGATTCATTGAATTCGGGTTTTCCAAAGCAGGGCGACTTGATTCATCATGATGTGAAACGAGAATACAAGCAAGTAATGTGTGACTATTGAAGTAAGAGGTCAAACGCAACTAAGCTATTACAATAGGATTGAAAGCTTAGAGGCAAGGCAATTGGGAGTTATCTATGAGATAGACGAGGAATAATGAGTTATTCGCCCAATCGAATCAAGAGTTACATTGGATGCAATTAGAATTTGTTCCTACCTAAATAACTAAATTTTGGGTGACATGCGAAAGCAGGCTCAAGAGAATGTGAAATATGGATCGTGACCCACTAAAAAATATATGATTTTTTTTTTGCATTAATAGTGATGTCTGTTAATCCGAGAAAATAATGGGAGCTATATTTAATAGTCTATCCATGGTTAAGTATAATATAATTTTTCACAATACCAAAATTGTAAATTTCTCATTCTTTGTAGATTTCCAATGGAAAATAATCAACAAACATTGATACTATTATTTTGTTCGGTCCTTGAGAAGGAAAAACAGGCTGGAATAAATTTCATAGACTGGTACAGAAACTTGAGAACTATTCTCAAGCAAGAAAAGAATATGTACATTCTAGAGCAACCAATTCCAGAAGCACCACATGTTGATGCTACTGCTGCTTTAAGGAAGGCACACCAGAAGATTATTGTTGAATCTACTTATGTGACTTGTCTAATGCTTTGCACCATGAACTCTAAACTTCTATTGCAACATTAGAACATGTAGGCGTATGATATCATTTATTTGAAACAGCTCTTCCAAGAGCAAGCATGGCATGAGCGGTATGAAGTATCAAAAGCATTATTCAAGTGTAGTCTGCCAGAAGGAAACACAGTGGGACCTCATGTACTCCATATGACCGGGTACATTGAGAATCTCAAAAGGCTGAGGTTTCCATTCAGCCAAGAGCTGGCTACTGATCTCACCCTGCAATCGTTGTCGGACAGTTATACTCAGTTCATCACGAACTACAGTATGAATCAGATCAACAAAACTCTTCCAGACTTACTCAATATGTTGTAGACCGCTAAACGGAGCATTAATAAAGATAAAGGCATTGCCATATTGATGGTCAACAAGGGAAAATCAAGAAAGTTGCTAATAAATTTAATGGTAGAGAAAAATAGTTGCAAAGCCCAAGGAAGTTTCCTTGAA
The DNA here is from genome assembly GCA_023055425.1 of Linanthus parryae. Lineage (NCBI taxonomy): Eukaryota > Viridiplantae > Streptophyta > Magnoliopsida > Ericales > Polemoniaceae > Linanthus > Linanthus parryae. Next base: position 38,900,364 of record JALGPY010000001.1, on the reverse strand, counting down.
TCCTATTGGTGGGATTGCTAATGGCCCATTCCACTATTGTAGTCAGGACGGCAACTCGAAAAGGAGTTGCCCAAAGTATCTGGAGGATAAGAAGCTTGGAATAGATATTTCAAAGATAAGTATTTTGTTATAGATGTCAATTTTTCTATCTCTTATTCATGGATTTCGGATACCAGATGTGGATCTCACATTTTTTGAAATGTGCATGATCTAAAGAGAAGCAGATGGTTGGCTAAAGGGGAGATCGACCTACGCGTTGGGAATGGAGCAAGAGTTGCTGCATTAGCCGTAGGATCTTATGAGTTATCTCTACCTTCTGGGCTTATTTTAGAATTATACAATTATTTTTATGTACCTGCTATGAGTAGGAATATTACTTATATTTCTTGTTTGGACAAGAAAGGTTTTTCTGCCATTATAAAGGACAAGTGCTGCTCCTTTTATTTTGATAGTATGCATTATTGTAATGCACTTTTGTTTAATGGATTGTATATCCTTGATCTAGATAATTCCGTCTATAACATAAATACTAAGAGGATTAAATCTAATAATTTAAATCTCATATACCTTTGACATTGTCGTTTAGGCCATATAAATGAGAATCACATTTCTAGGTTCTATAAGGATGGATTTTTAGACTCATTTGATTATGAATCATATGAAACATGCGAAGCTTGTTTATTAAGAAAAATGACTCAGTATACTATCACGAAGAAATGTGAGAAGACTAGTGAGCTATTGGCACTTATATACACTGATGTGTGTGGACCATTCACCACAACTGCCAGAGCTGGTTATCCTTACTTCATTACATTTACTGATGAGTTCAGTAGATACGAATTTGTGTATCTTATGAAACACAAATCTGAATCCTTTGAAAAGTTCAAAGAATTCAAAATGAAGTGGAGAACAGCTTGGAAAGAGTATTAAGGCTCTACGATCGGACGATGGAGGAGAATACTTAAGCCAAGAGTTCGATGACTATCTTAGAGATCGTGGGATCTTGTACCAACTCACTCCACCTTAACATCACAATGGAATGGTGTGTCTGAGAGGAGGAATCGAACAATGTTGGACATGGTTCGATCTATGATGAGTCAGATAGATCTTCTAATTTCATTTTAGGGTCATGCACTATTAGCAACTATCTTTACCCTTAACCGTGTTCTATCCAAATCAGTTATGACGACGCCATATGAGATATGGACTGGGAGGCACCCCTGTGTGTTGTTCATGGGGATTTGGGGTTGCAAGGTTTATGTAAGCATTTACAGTCAGATAAACTCTGACCTAAGTTGGAAAAGTGTAATTTTATGGGATATCATAAGGAAACCAAAGGATATTATTTCTACAATCGAACCGTGAACAAAGTGTTTGTTGCTCTGATCGGTGTGTTTTTAGAAAGAGAATTTGTCTCTAAAGAAGCCAGTAGGAGGACTATAGAACTTGAAGAAGTTTAAGAACCACAAAGCATTGATCCTATGCTGGAACATGAGCAGGAACCACAAGATGTTGTGGATAAACCTGATCAAGTAACACAAGAGCTTCTTAGGTCTGGTAGGATACATCAGGGGCCAGAGAGGTACGGACTTCTTGTGGATGAACCCGATGATGTATTGCTTATCAATAATGATGAGCCTACAAACTATGGAGAGGACATGAAGGGTCCAGAATCTCAGAATTGGCTTGGATCCATGAGATCCGAAATGGATTCCATGTATACCAATAAAATATGAACTTTAGTGTAACCACCCGATGGGGCTCGAGCAATAGGATGAAAATGAGTTCAAGAGGAAAACCGACATGGATGGCAATGTGATTGCCTTTAAGGGGCGTTTGGTGGAAAAAGGCTTCAGACAGATTCATGGTATCAACTATGACAAAGTCGTTTCCCCAGTTGTGTTGCTTAAATCCATTCCCATCTTTCTTGCTATTGCACCTTATCTTGATTATGAGATTTGACAGATGGATGTCAAAATAGTGTTTCTGTATGGCCTCCTTGAGGATGTCTAAATGACACAACCACAGGGTTTTGAGCATCCAAAGCATGCTAGTAAAGTGTGTAAGTTGCAGCGGTCCATTTATGGGTTAAAGCAAACTTCTAGGAGTTGGAATCTTCGATTTGATGATGCAGTCAAAGAGTTTGGATTTATCTAAAACGAAGATGAACCTTGTGTCCACATGAAGGTTAGTCGGAGCTCTATTGTGTTTCTGGTCTTGTATGTGGATGACATACTACTCAATGGAAACTATGTCCCTACCTTGCAATCTGTTAAAGATTGGCTAGGGAAGTGTTTCTCAATGAAGGACTTAGGGGATGAAACTTATATACTTGGTATCAAGATCTATAGGGATAGATCTAGGAAGCTGCTTGGCCAAAGTCAAAGTACATATATAGACAAGGTGTCGAAACGGTTCAACATGCAAGAATTGAAGAAAGGATTCTGCCCATGTCCCATGAAGTCACCCTTACGAAGGCTTACTGTCCTTTCAATCAGATTTGGAAGGACTGCATGAGTAAGATCAGATATGCGTAGGCTATAGGATCTATAATGATACGCCATAAATGTGATTCATGTGTAGCTTTATTAAATTTCCTATGATGTGAAAATAATGAACTTTCAAGTAATTGCTGATGAAGTAGGTTTAGGGAAAAATGAAGTTTTTATCCCGCACAAAAAGGGGGCTGAAAATTTTGATTTTGACCCTAAGGTTTCGGACAAGGTGACCAATCCGCCCCTTGGTGCTCTCGGCCAGGTCTGACTGGCCCTGACCGGGTCGGCCAGGTCCGACTTGTTTGGCCAGGCTTGACTGGTTTGACCGGTTTGGCCAGGTCAGACCGTTTTGAATGGTTTGACCGTTTAGACCCAGTTATCACAATTCAATTAAAATTGACTCAGCGCGATAAAAATCGTATTTTAACTATTTTAATAGTTTTATCGCAAGGTGGCTGGAAGTGGCCTTAGTTGTGTGGATGTTTTAATTTTGTTGTTTGTTTTTGGTTTTGATGTAATTAATTTTACGGCATGTGTGTCATCTTCTTCCTCGCATGTAAGGTTCCTCTGTTTAGTTTATAGTTATTAGCTATAATTAGCTAGATAGGAAATAGCTAGCAGCATGGAGAGAAGATTAAAGACCGAAGAAACCAAGACGATGAAGACCCACAAGCTATGATGCATGGACTAAAGACGGAATCACATGGATATGTGCTTGCTGTTTTTGGGCTAATATAGATCTCATTGGCTTGGGATATCTTAGTTTTAGGGGCCACATCCACACTACGTTTTATTTATTGCTTTATCTTGTTTATTTTTGATGTATGGGTGGTGCATGGAAAAAGAAAATAAGATAATTAGAAAAGTATTGCCCAATCCATAGGAGTAGATTAGTTGATATGATCAACAAATTAAAAGGACAAAAAAAACCTCGACGATAATATTTCGTTCTGCCTTCTCTTGCTTAGCACTCTTCATGATCAAGATTCATTGAATTCGGGTTTTCCAAAGCAGGGCGACTTGATTCATCATGATGTGAAACGAGAATACAAGCAAGTAATGTGTGACTATTGAAGTAAGAGGTCAAACGCAACTAAGCTATTACAATAGGATTGAAAGCTTAGAGGCAAGGCAATTGGGAGTTATCTATGAGATAGATGAGGAATAATGAGTTATTCGCCCAATCGAATCAAGAGTTACATTGGATGCAATTAGAATTTGTTCCTACCTAAATAACTAAATTTTGGGTGACATGCGAAAGCAGGCTCAAGAGAATGTGAAATATGGATCGTGACCCACTAAAAAATATATGATTTTTTTTTTGCATTAATAGTGATGTCTGTTAATCCGAGAAAATAATGGGAGCTATATTTAATAGTCTATCCATGGTTAAGTATAATATAATTTTTCACAATACCAAAATTGTAAATTTCTCATTCTTTGTAGATTTCCAATGGAAAATAATCAACAAACATTGATACTATTATTTTGTTCGGTCCTTGAGAAGGAAAAACAGGCTGGAATAAATTTCATAGACTGGTACAGAAACTTGAGAACTATTCTCAAGCAAGAAAAGAATATGTACATTCTAGAGCAACCAATTCCAGAAGCACCACATGTTGATGCTACTGCTGCTTTAAGGAAGGCACACCAGAAGATTATTGTTGAATCTACTTATGTGACTTGTCTAATGCTTTGCACCATGAACTCTAAACTTCTATTGCAACATTAGAACATGTAGGCGTATGATATCATTTATTTGAAACAGCTCTTCCAAGAGCAAGCATGGCATGAGCGGTATGAAGTATCAAAAGCATTATTCAAGTGTAGTCTGCCAGAAGGAAACACAGTGGGACCTCATGTACTCCATATGACCGGGTACATTGAGAATCTCAAAAGGCTGAGGTTTCCATTCAGCCAAGAGCTGGCTACTGATCTCACCCTGCAATCGTTGTCGGACAGTTATACTCAGTTCATCACGAACTACAGTATGAATCAGATCAACAAAACTCTTCCAGACTTACTCAATATGTTGTAGACCGCTAAACGGAGCATTAATAAAGATAAAGGCATTGCCATATTGATGGTCAACAAGGGAAAATCAAGAAAGTTGCTAATAAATTTAATGGTAGAGAAAAATAGTTGCAAAGCCCAAGGAAGTTTCCTTGAATCCTATTGGTGGGATTGCTAATGGCCCATTCCACTATTGTAGTCAGGACGGCAACTCGAAAAGGAGTTGCCCAAAGTATCTGGAGGATAAGAAGCTTGGAATAGATATTTCAAAGATAAGTATTTTGTTATAGATGTCAATTTTTCTATCTCTTATTCATGGATTTCGGATACCAGATGTGGATCTCACATTTTTTGAAATGTGCATGATCTAAAGAGAAGCAGATGGTTGGCTAAAGGGGAGATCGACCTACGCGTTGGGAATGGAGCAAGAGTTGCTGCATTAGCCGTAGGATCTTATGAGTTATCTCTACCTTCTGGGCTTATTTTAGAATTATACAATTATTTTTATGTACCTGCTATGAGTAGGAATATTACTTATATTTCTTGTTTGGACAAGAAAGGTTTTTCTGCCATTATAAAGGACAAGTGCTGCTCCTTTTATTTTGATAGTATGCATTATTGTAATGCACTTTTGTTTAATGGATTGTATATCCTTGATCTAGATAATTCCGTCTATAACATAAATACTAAGAGGATTAAATCTAATAATTTAAATCTCATATACCTTTGACATTGTCGTTTAGGCCATATAAATGAGAATCACATTTCTAGGTTCTATAAGGATGGATTTTTAGACTCATTTGATTATGAATCATATGAAACATGCGAAGCTTGTTTATTAAGAAAAATGACTCAGTATACTATCACGAAGAAATGTGAGAAGACTAGTGAGCTATTGGCACTTATATACACTGATGTGTGTGGACCATTCACCACAACTGCCAGAGCTGGTTATCCTTACTTCATTACATTTACTGATGAGTTCAGTAGATACGAATTTGTGTATCTTATGAAACACAAATCTGAATCCTTTGAAAAGTTCAAAGAATTCAAAATGTAGTGGAGAACAGCTTGGAAAGAGTATTAAGGCTTTACGATCGGACCATGGAGGAGAATACTTAAGCCAAGAGTTCGATGACTATCTTAGAGATCGTGGGATCTTGTACCAACTCACTCCACCTTAACATCACAATGGAATGGTGTGTCTGAGAGGAGGAATCGAACAATGTTGGACATGGTTCGATCTATGATGAGTCAGATAGATCTTCTAATTTCATTTTAGGGTCATGCACTATTAGCAACTATCTTTACCCTTAACCGTGTTCTATCCAAATCAGTTATGACGACGCCATATGAGATATGGACTGGGAGGCACCCCTGTGTGTTGTTCATGGGGATTTGGGGTTGCAAGGTTTATGTAAGCATTTACAGTCAGATAAACTCTGACCTAAGTTGGAAAAGTGTAATTTTATGGGATATCATAAGGAAACCAAAGGATATTATTTCTACAATCGAACCGTGAACAAAGTGTTTGTTGCTCTGATCGGTGTGTTTTTAGAAAGAGAATTTGTCTCTAAAGAAGCCAGTAGGAGGACTATAGAACTTGAAGAAGTTTAAGAACCACAAAGCATTGATCCTATGCTGGAACATGAGCAGGAACCACGAGATGTTGTGGATAAACCTGATCAAGTAACACAAGAGCTTCTTAGGTCTGGTAGGATACATCAGGGGCCAGAGAGGTACGGACTTCTTGTGGATGAACCCGATGATGTATTGCTTATCAATAATGATGAGCCTACAAACTATGGAGAGGACATGAAGGGTCCAGAATCTCAGAATTGGCTTGGATCCATGAGATCCGAAATGGATTCCATGTATACCAATAAAATATGAACTTTAGTGTAACCACCCGATGGGGCTCGAGCAATAGGATGAAAATGAGTTCAAGAGGAAAACCGACATGGATGGCAATGTGATTGCCTTTAAGGGGCGTTTGGTGGAAAAAGGCTTCAGACAGATTCATGGTATCAACTATGACAAAGTCGTTTCCCCAGTTGTGTTGCTTAAATCCATTCCCATCTTTCTTGCTATTGCACCTTATCATGATTATGAGATTTGACAGATGGATGTCAAAATAGTGTTTCTGTATGGCCTCCTTGAGGATGTCTAAATGACACAACCACAGGGTTTTGAGCATCCAAAGCATGCTAGTAAAGTGTGTAAGTTGCAGCGGTCCATTTATGGGTTGAAGCAAACTTCTAGGAGTTGGAATCTTCGATTTGATGATGCAGTCAAAGAGTTTGGATTTATCTAAAACGAAGATGAACCTTGTGTCCACATGAAGGTTAGTCGGAGCTCTATTGTGTTTCTGGTCTTGTATGTGGATGACATACTACTCAATGGAAACTATGTCCCTACCTTGCAATCTGTTAAAGATTGGCTAGGGAAGTGTTTCTCAATGAAGGACTTAGGGGATGAAACTTATATACTTGGTATCAAGATCTATAGGGATAGATCTAGGAAGCTGCTTGGCCAAAGTCAAAGTACATATATAAAGGATTCTGCCCATGTCCCATGAAGTCACCCTTACGAAGGCTTACTGTCCTTTCAATCAGATTTGGAAGGACTGCATGAGTAAGATCAGATATGCGTAGGCTATAGGATCTATCATGTACACCATGTTATGAACTAGACCAGATTTTTCATATGCGTTGAGTATGGCAAGCAGATACCAGTCCAATCCGGGTGAGAGTCACTTGATCGCTATCAAGAATATACTTAAGTACCTGAGAAGAATTAAGGATGCATTCTTGATATGTGGAGGGGAGGAAGAACTCAGTGCAATAGGTTACACTAACGCGAGCTTCCTAACCGACAAAGATGATTACATATCGCTTTCGGATAATGTGTTTTGCCTAAATGGAGGAGCTGTGAGCTGGAAGGGTTCCAAGCAAGAGACAATTGCTATTCAACAACTGAAGTTGAGTACATTGCTGCGTCAGGCAAAGCAAAGGAAGCTGTTTGGATTAAGAAGTTCATCACAGAGTTGGGTGTGGTTCCTATCATAGTGGATCCCATTGCATTATATTGTGACAACACTAGGGAGATCGCACAAGCTAAGGAACCTAGGTCACACCATAAATCCAAACACGTGCTCAGGAGATTCCATCTTATCCGAAAGATCATCGATAGAGGAGATGCGAAGATATGCAAGATTCCAGCAGACAATAATCTTTCAGATCCACTTACAAAAGCCGCTTGTTCAGAAATCATGACGAGCTCACTAGATCTATAGGCATACAAGATGCACCATATTGGCTCAAGTGCAAGTGGGAGACTGTTGGAGTAGATTCCCTGGAGGAAATCTTATTTTAGTATGAACAATGTTTTGGATAGAACATTCATTTATTTTTTATGGAGATGTTAATATATTGAGATCCTTAGATTACAATTGTTGTTTTTCTTAAATTATCCCTAGTCAAGTGTAATAACTATTAGGACGATCACTATGCGTGGAGACTAGTATGTGGGTAGATTGATATGGAGATATCAAGTCTAACACATGGGTATGCATTAGGAGTAATGGCATAGTGGATTGACCCACCAAAAGGAGGCTACATGGGCGTTATGTGAGTGTCACAAGTGCTTCTCGTAGTGACAATGGTGTTGTGGTCCTTTGACTTGAAGTCACTAGATACTTTAGTTGTGAATCATGTTTTGATATCGTCAAATGTTACACTAAAACTGGATAACTATAAAGACGATAGTCGGACATGATATGAAGCAAGCTGAGAGATGGTAGTGATGTAGAGAGGATTTTTACCTCCCACATAACAAGAGTATGTATCCACGGCCACTCGAAGAGTAATACTTATAATGCCTGGCCAGGCTCAGGTGGGTCAATATATGATATTGTTTTTATCTGTTTAGATAAGTCTATTCCCAAGATCGATAAACTATGGATTGGATATACAAGTGTGACATTTGTGTCTCGTGTCCAATCCGGATATTGTTACAAAAGGAGGATACGACACGGTAACATTGGTCATAGAGGTTTGTCAGATCATTGACTATTCCTATTAGTTGGGTAGCATTGATGTGTTGCTAGACACCGCTCAATGTTTGTAATTGTTAGTGCAAACGTAATAGGAACCTGCAGGGTCAAACACCATAAGATTAGACTGGATATGGATGTTAACTAGTTGGGCTAATTAATATTTAAAATAATTAGGGATCAAAGTGCAACAATGTGCATATTTAGTTGGACTAAATAGAAAAGTGGACTAAATTACCAATTAATCTAAGTATTGATTGGATTAGTAGTGGGACAGTTTTGTAATTAATAAAGAGTTATTAATTATAAAAGGCTAGTCCAACCCTAATATATTATAAGATGAAAAATTAGAGAAGAGAGGAAAAGAGGGAGAGGGCCGAACACCCCTTACCCTACGACAAGGAGGCTCGAACGAACCACCCCCCCCCCCCCCCATTATCTTCCTCCATTGTTGCGTGCACTGCTTGATTGGACCAAGCTCCGGATTGCTTCCATCCCTACACTGCTAGCACAAACAGTAGAGGAAGATCCAGTTGCTCATCCTACGGTGTGGAAATCTGCAGAGGCGTGGACATCAATTCTACGTAGTGATCAGTCATATTAACAAGGTAACCTTATCTCAGTTATCACGTTATGAATGCTTCAAATGCCATTCATGGAGGGTTTTGAGCAGAAAATTTTGTATTTCCGCTGGGTAACCTGCATCAAAACCCTACAATAGTTTCAATCTCCAGATCATAGTACAAGGAAAACGTACTCTTGGGCACTTAAGTACCATACACCTCCAGGCGAGCAAAGCTCTGTGAAGAAGTTGTCCCATCTCATTCAACTAGGTGTCCCATTCCTTAACCTTCGCATAAACTGGGGCATACGTAGGACACCTCCCATTCACCCACATAGTCGGAACGACTATGTTAATATTAGAGAGAAAATCATACCTCGCCAGAGATTGATCAGAAGAGGTTACTACTTTATCCAATCTTATGTATAATTTCCAGAAAAGATAGGGGAGCTAACACTACTCTATGTCCTGGGGACAGGCATACGGTAAAGGGGAGGACATGAAAAAAACTTGTCGCGAGGGTGATCATTGATTATATACCTGGATAACTAGATGGTGGTAAAAGCGCATAGAGTATCTTCAAAACCCACTACTTCAAAAAAATTAGGAAGTTTTTCACACTCCTAAGTCTTTATGGCTGTTCTTACGGCATATTCCCTAGAAGAAGTATATCACCCATCTCTTCCACGTATTTTCCGAACTAGAGTTAGCAATCACCGGTTATCAACAGTCGTGCATGATGCGCAAACTAACGTGCTATCGCAAGTGTACGAATCTTGTAGTACCGGGTGCAATTAGACTCGGATTATCGTTCCCACGAGGACTGTTCGGGTTTATTCACGTTGTCAGTTTCGGTTTCCCAAGAGTAGTAACCAGGAGGAATAGGTTGTGATTATAGTGACTAAACTAAAAATAGAATTTAAAACTGTAAATATTTTTGTGACGTTTTCTGAAATAAGCTGATTTTGTTGTAACGATAATAGATGAAGACTAGGCTCCAGGATCCCCTAGGGTTTCTACAGATTTCAGTTTTACGTTCGTTTATGAAAACACTCAGCAGTTTCGGTATCTGTGCAACGTACCAGTTGTGCAGTGACTTTTCAGATTCCACACGTAATCCCGATCCTGCAGACTTTCGGATTCTTGTTAAGCTGCCTAAGTCTGCAGTCTCGGTCTAATCCTGTTAGGGTTTTTAACCTGTCCGAATGGTCCGGGTCAAATTCTCTAACAGTTGGTCTCACGTTTTTCAATGCTAGCCCTATCTCCCTTTCTCTGGTCGGTCTATCAGGGTAAGGTACTAAATCCCGGTTTTTCTTCCTAACCCTAACTTGACGTTTTCACCTACAAGCTCGGGTCTATAGCAATCCTGGGTGATCAATCCTATCATGCATATACGATAATAATCAAACCAGAATAACAGATACAACTTGCTGAATTAAGACAATCATCATGAATTCATAAACGTAGTAATCATAAAATCTGAGTACGAAACCCTAGGTTCACCGAGAGCCTAGGTGAAAAGTTTAGCTACGACTAGACATAGTACACAACGCAGTTTCTGAATATAAAGAGAGAGAACGAAATCAAACTAAGTCTTCGAATCTCGAATCGCGCTTTCGTGCTCTCCGTGAATGCTCCGACTTGGCCTCCGGGTGTGCTGTGAATTGTGCTGTCTCTTCGTGTCTTCAAAACGAGTCTGGACGAGTCTTTAAATAGTGCTGTTTCCTGAAAACGCTCGTGCCCGAAATTACGGAATATGCCATTGGTCCACCGTCTTTGTCAAAAAGTCAAAACTGGCTGCGTATATACGCAGGGGTTGCGTATATACGCAACCAGGGCCCAACCAAGATCCCCCCACCTCCCCACTGCCTGCGTATATACGCAGGTGCTGCGTATATACGCAGGGCCTGCGTATATACGCAGGCCGTGGGGTAGGTGGGGCCCACTTGGTCCTCTTGTGGGCCAGGACTGGTCCCCTGGGTCCCACTCTTCTTCCTGATGCTCCCGGCTTGCCTCTTCGGTGTACTTCTGCTTTTCCGTGTTTCCGTCGTGTCCCGGTCTTGTGCACGTTTCCCGAGACGGTCCCGGCTGGGTCCCGGCACGCTTCCCGATGCACCTCCCGAACCTGTTCCTGAAAAGGCAACACGAACGAACACCCGCGATCATATCCAAATATATCAAGAAATAAGCAGAAATCCAGCAAGTATGAATAAACGTCTCGTTCTAGATTCCCGGGGCATTCTAAGGCGTTTTCCGGCAAAAGCCGCTAATTCCAGCACAAATACTCGTGAATTCAGGCTAAAAGATAACCCCTAATTGGGCGTTATCAAATACCCCCGCACTAAACATTGCTCGTCCCGAGCAATCCTGCCAACTCTAGTCCTGCAGTTCTGTCCTCGTGACTGACTCTGCACATACCCTACCGTTGCATACACTTTCGACCCGAACCTTTCAACCGGACGACTCGATAGAAAAACTGACGCAGATAGAATATACACAGACTCAAACGACTCAAAACAGACTAGTGACAAAAATATTTTTGGCGAGATCGGGCAACCTCAAAAACAGAAACAGTGTGTCCTCGTGATCTCATCCTTTTCAGAATTTACTTCCCTGCAAGCGATCGGTAAGTCTGAACAGATTTATATGGTGGATTTAAGCACTGGACCGAAGTACTATTACTTTGGTTATCAAACTGAGCAAATCCCTAGCTAACTTACCATCCGAGCTGTTTCCGAAAGGATCTATGTCTAATCAGGTAGGATAGATATATGCATCAAGGTACGGCCTAATCCTACATGTTATGACATTCTCACAATTTACCAAACTCACACCCCTCACCGAGATCCCGAAAAACTGCCCGAAACACCTAAGTTCCTGCTTTCCCAATTCTCCTGTCCCCCGGTGTGACTTCGCCGTGCTCGCGGCCACAAATGTGAAGCGGTGCAAAATGTCTCGAAAATTGTGCCACTCACTCAGCTTTTTATTTAAACAACAAAAACACAAAACAAACTAAAAACTAGATCATAATAATTTTTCTTTCTCTTTTTTTTTCTTTTCTTTTCTTTTTTTTTTCTTCTTTTTTTTTTTCACAACTATATATACATACGCACACGAATATCAACAATGCTAAACTGACTAAAGCTGAGTGAGTGAAAATAAATTTCTGTCGTGGGGTACGTAAAATGTCCTCATGTGAAGTACCCCCACACTAATCCTGAAGCGCTGATCCTGTAGTCGAAATAATACTGTGCAGTCCCACCGAACCTCCTCATCACCAAAGATGTAGAAAAACGGCACAACCACCAATCGACCCTACAACCCCCCGGAACCCCGGTTTGTGCGAAAAGATGCTCGCACGCGACTAACTCCTCCTGTGGTCACTATGTAGTGAAGTGATCCACCTCCGCAAATTAATGCTCTGTCGCCTCTCACTCACCCTGTCCTTCCCTCGAAAAATGTGTCAAAATCGAAACTGTCCAAAACTGATATCTCATGAAGCTCCCCTATCTAAAACCTGTCCCCTACTCACTCCCTCCGTCATAACACGTAGAATAGCCAACTATCGACTGATGAGGTCTCAAAGAAGGCTGCCTAGGCTAAAGTGGCTACGAAGAAAGAGGGTAAATGGCTTCAAACGGGTTGACTAGTTGGACCTAGGGATAAGAAACAGGACGTGAGGTCCCTTGATAGCCAGTCACTCCACCGAAAAAATGCGATGACCGTGACGGCGCCAGTGGGCGGGTTGTCGACTACCTATGTGACGGTGGTGTAGCAACTAGTCGGATTTTTCGCTCAGTTGATAACTACTTGCGGATTCCAAAGGTCACTGGCTCTCACCTATCTACCATACCTCGGTGCAAGTTTTCTTTTTCTTTCAAAGGATTCAAACTCAATTTCTTCACTGTTTTCATTCTCTCGATTGCCCTTTCTCAAAATTTTCTGATTTTAAACTTTTCTCTTTTTTTTTTTTGAAAAATAATTTATACTTGCTGTTTGCGTATATACGCAGGTCCTGCGTATATACCCAACCAGCAGCATAAAAAAAATTTAATTTTTTTCAATTTTTCAATTTTTTTTTTTTTTAATTTATATACAATGCATGGCTAGAATGATTATGGTGGGTTGACTCAAATAAAGAAAATATGCTGACTCAAAAATAAAAATAAGATAAAAATAAAAATAAATACGAAAAAACGTGCAGACCGGGTTAATGCAGACACGACTACCACCCCCCCCCACTAAGAGGTGGCATGCCCTCATGGCACTCACTCGTCCGGAAAAAATGTCGGGTCTGACCCGGTCTCGGACGTACCGGATATGCTACCCGGTGAGCTGCTCTCTGAATCAGTCCTAAATACCGGCTGGCGTGCCCGTGTACGGGGCCGGTAATCCGAGGACTGCGACTCGGACCCAGTCCAACTGCTAGGTGGCTGGGACCGCAAAGTCGTCCTTCCACTAGACTGCTGGTGAGTACGGGCCCCAGTCTGCTGGGTACGGGTCCCAGTCTGCTGGGTACGGGTCCCAGCCTGACGACCCGTAGGCTGCCGGGATCGTATCCCGGGCTGCCGTCTCTCCTGTCTGGCAGGTGGCGGTGATGGCTGAGCCGGTGGTGGTGGTGGCTGGGTCGGGGGTGGCGGAGCAGACGTGTACTCGCTAGAGTCCCCGTCATCCGACCATCCCTCGGTAAAGCTACTGGAGTAGGTGGGCGGAAAATACAGCGGGAGTGGCGGGTCTCGGCCTGCGTGCCGAGCCGCATCCCGCTGCTCCTCTCGAATACTCGCAAGGGCAGCCTGGGTGTCCTTGGTGACCTTCCGCTGAGTCCGGCGGACATGCGTCACCGCTCTCCAGATCTTGCCCACTCCCTCTAACACCTTCTCTCCAATGGACTTGCGTCCACCCCGACAGCCCTCAAATCTCTCATCCACTCGGGGCAGTCTACGGGCGGGGCCGGTCTAGCTCGTGGGGCCGGGTTGGCCCGTGGGGCCGGGCTCTCTCTCTCATGGGCAGGCTGAGGCTGGGCATTCCTCTCAGTCCCCTGTCTACTCGACTCAGGTCGCTCGCTCTCTCGAGAAGTACGGCATCGCCGGAGTCCGGCCGGTGCCTGGCGACTGACTGGTCGCTCCTGAGTCGATCGCCTCCTAGGGGCAGGGGCAGGGGCAGGTGCAGGTGCCGGGTCCTCCTCCATAAAGTCGTCATCCTCATCAAGGTCAACAACTGGCGGAGGCGGGCCCGGGTGACGAGTAATAAGCTTCCTATAAGGCCGTAGCAAAGGAGGCGCTAAGTCACCCTGTAAATCATACATCGGAACCTCGTACTCCCGAGCAAATTTGGCAATGAGGTTGGCGTACCCCAGTCCCTTCTTGCTACCGGAGCAGTTCCGCTCCATCATATACACCCAAATTCGACGAGGAATGTCCACATCTCGTCCCAGCACAAGGCAATAGACTAAGAGTACGTACTCGAAGTCAAGGTAGGTGAAGTGTTTAATACCTACAACCCTGTTAACTACCCACTCGGCCCACCACCGTGGCGGGCCGGTAATAAAATGAGAGTGCAATTTCTTGCCGATCTCGCCTGGCCCCTCTCTCTCGAAATGGGCACCCGGGTGCCCCCCAGTCACAACCCGCAAGAGCTCAGCATCGCTCGGCGGGTAGTCAGCACACTCGGCATATGCGCACGAGATGTGACGCATCGGAATCTGATATGCTTGGCGGATGGTATCCGCCGTGAGCAATATAAACGTGCGCCTCAGATAGACCCAACGGACATCCCCATTGGCTTCCCCCTCCCCCCTGTGCATGAGGTTCGCGTAGAACTCTCGCACCAAATCAGTATCGGACAAGTCCGGGAACCCTGCTAGTGACGTCCCGAAAATGTCCGGTCGACTCGCATAAGCGGCCATCTCTGGCGGCATGTAAGTATGGTCGACCGCAAACTGGTAGTCTATGGGAACGCTATGACTCATTTTGGTCGCGGTCATAAAATAATATTGAGCGTGATAGGTCACGAACCTAAAACTGTCAAATAGCAAAGGGGTAAGCTCTTCCGGCTCATAATCCGTAGGGATGTCATCTCGGTTATTGTCTAAGATGGGCACATGAAACTCCATAACAGCCTAAAATCTCGAAAAACGTGCCTACTCGGGAAATAGAGCAAAACGTGAAACGTGCACAAAATTAGTGTGTCGCAATAGGTAATCCACCTAAGATCTACCAGAGGTCCACACGGCAAGTGCCGCTCCAAATGCAAAATTACCGAAAAATAACGGGCCCGGCTACGGGCCGTGCCAAAACGGAAAAAAAAAAGCGAGGGATGAGATTTTCGACCTTCCCTAAACAGGGGTGAAGACCGGAGATTCTGCCCGGAAAGTCGCCGGAAAACCGCCGGTGGTCGCCGGAAAAGTCAACTGCCCGGAATTGAATTCCGAGCCCACCAAATCGAAGCCCTCGATCTCCTCGTTCACGTTCCCTTCTACGGATTTTGCAAGTTCTTGCTCTAACACCTCCGAATCTGCACTTTTCTTCAAGAACACCTCCCTTTTTGATGGAACTTGCTCTCTCGATTTTCACTTGTTTCTGGAATTGGATGGATGAATCTTGCTCCTTGCGACGAGGGGATTCCAGAAATGTGCCCGGAATTTGATTTGGAGGTCCGAGTCAAAAAATTTGTTCTTCAAGTGAGAGCAAATGGAGGTAGAGAGAGAAAGGGAGGTGCCAACAATGGCAACCCGTCCCCCCCCCCCCTTGCATATGACCTAATTTGGTCGAAATGACCAAAATACCCCTGGGGTTTTGAAAAATTTTCAAATTTTTTTTTTCTTTCCTGTTTACGTATATACGCAGTACTGCGTATATACCCAACCAGAAAACAACCAAAAAACAAAAAAAAATTTCATTTTTGCCCCCACGGGTTGCGTATATACGCAGGGGCTGCGTATATACGCAACCCGAGGGCAAAAATGGAATTTTTCAATTTTTTTTTTTTTTTTTTTTTTTCAAAATTCTTCTCTCCCCCTGGTTTCCTGATCTTGGCTGTTTTGGATGATTCTGTTTCTGCACTCTTTCAAATTCAACGTTAAAAACCCGCTCATCTCGCCTCTCTCGAAAATTCAGAACTGACATACTAACGAAATAACTAATAAGACTAACTAAATAAACGATAAATTTTGGGTTGCCTCCCAAACAGCGCCTTGTGATTTACGGTCGACGGCCCGACCTTGTTACCTCTTACGGGTCATCAAAATAGACCGGGTCTATTTTGACGACTTCGGCGGTCTCGAGATACGGCTTGATCCGGTTCCCGTTCACCCTGAAACTGGAGTTATCTTTTGGATTTTCCAGCTCGAATGCCCCCCAGGCAAAAATCTGCTTGATGATGAACGGTCCCGACCAACGAGACCTCAGCTTCCCCGGAAAGAACCGCATCCGGGTATTGTAGAGAAGCACTTTGTCGCCTTCGTTAAACTGCTTTGGCGTGATACGGTGATCATGCCACTTCTTTGTCTTCTCTTTGTAAATTTTGGCGCTCTCGAAAGCCGTTCTGCGGAATTCTTCCAATTCCAGCAGTGCCATCTTCCTCTTATCCCCTGCTAGGTTCTGGTCCAAGTTCAGCAGTTTGATGGCCCAATACGCCTTGTGCTCCAGTTCCACCGGTAAGTGGCACGCTTTCCCAAAAACGAGCTGGTACGGTGACATTCCCAGCGGTGTTTTGAAAGCTGTCCTGTAGGCCCAAAGCGCATCGTCTAGTCTGACTGACCAATCCTTTCGGCCGAGATTCACTGTTTTCTCGAGTATGCTCTTGATCTCTCGATTCGACACCTCGGCTTGCCCGTTCGTCTGCGGATGGTAAGGTAACGAGACTTTATGAACTGACACGCCGTACTGTTTCAGAACTTTCGCAAAAACTCGATTGATGAAGTGAGAGCCCTCGTCGCTGATCATTGCCCTGGGAGTCCCGAAACGAGTGAAAACGTTGCGTTTCAGAAAACGCTCAACGGTAGCTGCATCGTTTTTCTGACACGCGATCGCTTCGATCCACTTTGTCACATAATCCACTGCCAGCAGAATGTAAAGATTCCCCATCGAAGACGGGAACGGACCCATGAAGTCAATCCCCCATACATCAAATGGCTCTACCTCCTGCCACACGGTCATTGGCATCTCGTCCCGGTGTGACGTGTTTCCTGTCCTCTGGCACCTATCGCATCCCTTCACATAGTCGTGACAGTCTTTGAAGATTGTCGGCCAGAAAAACCCGGACTGCAGTATTTTATGCGCTGTTCGCGTTCCCCCAAAATGACCCCCACACTGTGATGAGTGGCAGTGTCGGATCACGTTCCAGGCCTCATGGGTCGGGATACACCTTCTCAGGATGTTGTCGGCCCCCTGTTTGAACAAGTACGGGTCGTCCCAGAAATACTGACGACTCTCGGCAATGAACTTTTTCCGCTGCGACGGGGTGAGATCCTCGGGAAGCGTGCCAGTTACCAAATAATTGGCTATGGCATAGTACCATGGTCTCCCGATCTTGACTGCCATGATGTGCTCGTCCGGGAAGTTTTCCTTGATCGGAACCGGGTCCACCTTCACGTTCTCAAGTCTGGATAGGTGATCCGCTACCACGTTCTCAACACCCTTCTTGTCCCGGATTTCCACATCGAATTCCTGCATCAGTAGTACCCACCTCAACAGTCTCGGTTTTGCGTCCTTCTTGTCCAGCAGGTATTTCAGAGCACTATGGTCGGTAAAAACGATAACTTTTGACCCGACCAAATAGGGCCTGAATTTGTCCAGGGCGTACACCACGGCCAGCAGTTCCTTCTCTGTCGTGCCATAGTTGAGCTGGGCATCGTTGAGTACCCGGCTCGCATAATAAATGACGTGGCATACCTTATCCTTCCGCTGTCCCAAAACTGCCCCGACTGCATAGTCGCTGGCGTCACACATCAGCTCAAACGGGAGTGACCAATCTGGCGTGGTTATAACAGGGGCTGTGGTCAGCTTCTCTTTCAAGTGGTCAAAAGCTTGCCGACATGCTGCATCGAAATCGAAGGGTACGTCTTTTCCGAGTAACGAGCAAAGTGGCTTTGTGATCTTGGAAAAGTCCTTGATGAATCTTCGGTAAAATCCTGCATGTCCCAAAAAACTTTTGATCGCCCTTACGTTGGTCGGGTATGGAAGCTGTTTTATCACCTCGATCTTAGCCCTGTCCACCTCGAGTCCCTTGCTGGAAATTCTGTGACCCAGCACGATCCCCTCGGTGACCATAAAGTGACACTTTTCCCAATTGAGCACCAAATTTGCCTTCTTGCATCGGATCAGGACCTGGCCCAAATGGAACAGGCAGTCATCGAAACTGTCCCCGAAGAGTGAAAAGTCGTCCATGAACACCTCCAGATTTTTCTCGATCATGTCGGAAAAAATTGCCATCATACATCTCTGAAACGTGGCAGGGGCGTTACACAGCCCGAACGGCATGCGCCGAAACGCGAACGTACCGTACGGGCAGGTAAACGTCGTCTTTTCCTGATCTTCCGGGGCTATGCAAATCTGGTTGTACCCGGAGTACCCGTCCAGAAAACAGTAGTAGGCATGATGGGCGAGCCGGTCCAGCATCTGGTCCATGAATGGCAGCGGGAAGTGGTCCTTCAATGTTGCATCGTTTAGCCTCCGATAGTCCATGCAGATCCGCCAGCCCGTAACGGTGCGCTGCGCAATCTGCTCCTGATCATTATTCTGCACCACCGTAATACCCCCCTTTTTGGGCACGCACTGGACCGGGCTGATCCATGTGCTGTCCGATATGGGGTAGATAATTCCCGCTTCCAGCCACTTCATGACCTCTTTTCGCACAACGTCCTTCATGTTCGGGTTCAGTCTCCGCTGGGGCTGAATCACCGGTTTCTTGCCTTCTTCAATTCGGATCTTGTGCATGCAGTAGGCGGGGCTGATCCCCTTGATATCTGCAATCGTCCAGGCGATTGCTTCCTTATGCTCTCGCAATACTTCCAGCAGTTTCTGCTCCTGTTCCTGAGATAAACGAGACGAAACAATTACGGGCAGAGTACTATTTTCACCAATATACGCATACCTGAGATGGCTCGGGAGCGGTTTCAGCTCCAGCGCGGGTGGTTCCTTGAGTGATGGGACTAGAATCATCTTTTGCCCGCCGTCTTCGTCCAGGTGCAAAGTGGTCCAGTCCTCGGCTCTCATGGCGTGCTCGCACCGAGTCTTCTCCTTTTCTTCCCCGTACATGCTGTCAATCTCTTCCCACAATTGGTCCATCTCCTCGTTTTCCCAGCCTTCGTCCACCACATCGATAGCAAAGATGTCCTCGTGGTCGTAGTAGTTTGGCAGTTGCAGATTTTTGAAAACGTTAAATTTCACTTTTTCCTCGTTAATCTGCATGGTCAGCTCCCCGCTCTTGCAGTTTATCATTGCTTCGCCCGTGGCCAAAAACGGCCTGCCAAGTATGAGCGGTACCTCCCCTGCCTCCATGTCCAGGATGACGAAATCTGCCGGAAAAATAAGCTCGCCGACCTTGACCAGAATGTCCTCGATAACCCCGTAGGCCTGTTTTACGGACCTGTCTGCCATCTGCAGCATGATTCTGGTGGGTCGGGGTTCACCGACTTTCAAACTTTTGAAAATCGTCAGCGGCATTAGATTGATGCTGGCTCCTAGGTCACACAGGGCCTTTCCTGTGTAAGCGTTACCTAGGGTGACCGGTATGACGAAACTGCCAGGATCCTTTCTCTTCCTCGGTAGCCCATTCTTCACACAATTGCTCACTTCTGCCGTCAGGTTTATGGTCTCGAAATCGCTCATTCGCCTCCTCCCATACAAGATGTCCTTGAGGAATTTGGCGTAAGTGGGCATCTTAGCCAAAGCCTCAGCAAAAGGTATGTTAATCTGCAGCTGCTTGAACATCTCGAGAAACCTGGCGTAGTCCTTGCTGTCATCCCTCTTTCGTGTTCGCAAGGGGTACGGGACCTCCTTGGAGACGGGTACAGTTTCTGCACCTGTCTCGTTCTGCACTGCATCCTGCTCAACCGAGCCCTTTGGCTGGGGGCGATCGACTGTGCTGTTATCCTGGCCCGACAAGTTGCGTTCTACTTCTTTCGAATTTTCTGCACGTGCGTGGCTGGGATACGGTGGATCCTGCAGTGCCAATCCACTCCGAGTGGAGATAGCATTGATCTGAGCCCATGGATTATTTACTGTGTTCGAGGGTAGGTTTCCTGGCTGTCTCTCCGTTAGCTGCTGTGCTAACTGCCCCACCTGTACTTCCAAAGCGCGCAGTGACGTTTTGGTTGTCTGCATATCTGCCGTCAAGGTGTCCATGTGCTTGAACCGGGACTCCATAGTTTGGAACATGGACTTGATTTCTTTCATCTGAGCGTCGTACTGCTGTGCTGACGGGACTGACTGAGCCTGCTGGGCCGGGGCAGCCTGCTGAGCTGGTGGCCTGTGCTGGAACCCCGGTGCATAAACTGCTGCGTTCGGGTTTCCGTACCGAAACCCGGGATGGTCTCTCGTGCCCGGTCGGTACCGGCTCGGGTCCCACTGCTGCTGTACGTAGTTGGTATCTTCAGTCCTTAGCTCCTCAATGGCTGTGTCCAGATCCGGTTCCTCGACTGCCGCAACAGTCTTCTTATCCGAGTAGACTTTCTTGACCAAGTCGTGAACGATCTTGGCCAGATTGTCTATCCGGTCATCTTCTGCAGGTTCGGCTCTGGCCGCCATCCTGCGATCGTCAAACAGTCGGGTGTCCTGCTTGGCCAACTGCTTCATCAGGTCGTACGCACCTTCTTTGTCCACGTGATACAAGAAGTTTCCCCCGGCCTCTCTGTCAATCCTGTCGGCGTTCTCCCTGTCTAGGGCATGGTAGAAAACCTGCAGGATTTTTGCGTCTCCAAAACCGTGGTTCGGGCACCGTTTGACCAATCTCATGAGCCTGTCCCATGCGTCCACTACTGTCTCCCCCATCTTCTGTCTGAATGACAGGATCTCGCTCTGTAACTGTATGACTCGGGAGGCGGGATAGAACTTCGCCAGAAAATCTGCGACACACTCCTCCCATGTGGTGATGGATCGGGGTGGTCGGGATTCGAGCCAGTCCTTGGCTACTCCATAAAGACAGTACGGAAATAAGATCAACATGAGTGCCTCTGCTTCTACCCCCTTGTATCTGACCTTGTTGCAGTAATCTTCGAATTTCCCGATGAAATCGTTCGGGTCTTCGTCGGCCCTGCCGTGAAACGGGCAGAGAGTTTGTACCGTCTGGATGGTGGATGGTTTGATGTCAAAGTGCTCTGCGGTGATCTCGGGCACCACAATGGCTCGCTCATGCCCCCCGGTGGGGACCTCGAAATTTTCCACCAACGCCTTCCCAGATCGGTTATATGTTCTCTGGTTGCTTCGGGCAGCAAGTCCCGCTGTGACAAGCTCCTCAATGTACCTCGCCATCTGGGCTGGGGTACGTGTCTCTCGTTCCTGACCACCGACTGCGGTGTTCTCGAGTGGATCTCTCTCGTTGGTTGCCATCCTGCTTTCTCGGTTTCTGCGGTTCTGTTCGGTATACAGCTTTTCCGGGTTGTCGAGTGGTGTCACCAAATCGCGAGGCAATCTGGGCATCAACTAAACAGTCCTGAAAACGCAGATTCGAAAACGCAGTGAGATAAAAAGAAAAATAACGAAACTGAAAATAAATAAAAACTCAGAAAACTAATTCTGACTACTAAATAGACCCTAAAAGTCCCCGGCATAGGCGCCAAAAACTTGATGCGCAAACTAACGTGCTATCGCAAGTGTACGAATCTTGTAGTACCGGGTGCAATTAGACTCGGATTATCGTTCCCACGAGGACTGTTCGGGTTTATTCACGTTGTCAGTTTCGGTTTCCCAAGAGTAGTAACCAGGAGGAATAGGTTGTGATTATAGTGACTAAACTAAAAATAGAATTTAAAACTGTAAATATTTTTGTGACGTTTTCTGAAATAAGCTGATTTTGTTGTAACGATAATAGATGAAGACTAGGCTCCAGGATCCCCTAGGGTTTCTACAGATTTCAGTTTTACGTTCGTTTATGAAAACACTCAGCAGTTTCGGTATCTGTGCAACGTACCAGTTGTGCAGTGACTTTTCAGATTCCACACGTAATCCCGATCCTGCAGACTTTCGGATTCTTGTTAAGCTGCCTAAGTCTGCAGTCTCGGTCTAATCCTGTTAGGGTTTTTAACCTGTCCGAATGGTCCGGGTCAAATTCTCTAACAGTTGGTCTCACGTTTTTCAATGCTAGCCCTATCTCCCTTTCTCTGGTCGGTCTATCAGGGTAAGGTACTAAATCCCGGTTTTTCTTCCTAACCCTAACTTGACGTTTTCACCTACAAGCTCGGGTCTATAGCAATCCTGGGTGATCAATCCTATCATGCATATACGATAATAATCAAACCAGAATAACAGATACAACTTGCTGAATTAAGACAATCATCATGAATTCATAAACGTAGTAATCATAAAATCTGAGTACGAAACCCTAGGTTCACCGAGAGCCTAGGTGAAAAGTTTAGCTACGACTAGACATAGTACACAACGCAGTTTCTGAATATAAAGAGAGAGAACGAAATCAAACTAAGTCTTCGAATCTCGAATCGCGCTTTCGTGCTCTCCGTGAATGCTCCGACTTGGCCTCCGGGTGTGCTGTGAATTGTGCTGTCTCTTCGTGTCTTCAAAACGAGTCTGGACGAGTCTTTAAATAGTGCTGTTTCCTGAAAACGCTCGTGCCCGAAATTACGGAATATGCCATTGGTCCACCGTCTTTTTCAAAAAGTCAAAACTGGCTGCGTATATACGCAGGGGTTGCGTATATACGCAACCAGGGCCCAACCAAGATCCCCCCACCTCCCCACTGCCTGCGTATATACGCAGGTGCTGCGTATATACGCAGGGCCTGCGTATATACGCAGGCCGTGGGGTAGGTGGGGCCCACTTGGTCCTCTGGTGGGCCAGGACTGGTCCCCTGGGTCCCACTCTTCTTCCTGATGCTCCCGGCTTGCCTCTTCGGTGTACTTCTGCTTTTCCGTGTTTCCGTCGTGTCCCGGTCTTGTGCACGTTTCCCGAGACGGTCCTGGCTGGGTCCCGGCACGCTTCCCGATGCACCTCCCGAACCTGTTCCTGAAAAGGCAACACGAACGAACACCCGCGATCATATCCAAATATAGCAAGAAATGAGCAGAAATAAGCAGAAATCCAGCAAGTATGAATAAACGTCTCGTTCTAGATTCCCGGGGCATTCTAAGGCGTTTTCCGGCAAAAACCGCTAATTCCAGCACAAATACTCGTGAATTCAGGCTAAAAGATAACCCCTAATTGGGCGTTATCAGTGCACCCACTCCACCTAGTCACATGTTTTGCATCTGTAAAACGGCTTTTGAAAAACGATTGAAAAGGGTAATATCATCAGCGGACCGCAGAGCATCAAGAGGGCTAATTAGACCCTGTGAAGGTAAATCTAGCAACGCATACACATCCTCTAGTGTTGGTGTGGCTTCATGCTCATAAAAGTGGAAGGCGTGTGTTTTCTTGCACCATCTAGATTGTAGAACATTCAACATATCAGGGTCTCCTTTGAATTTGTATCCTTTTGTAGCACGTACGATGTAAGTGAATCCGACAGTCTTTTAACTCATCTTAAAACTTCTTGAACACATATACCGCCCAATCCTCCATTAGATCAACTCCCTGGAGGTATGCACAGTTGTCAACATGTACATAAGGGTAATGCCCAGCTTCTATCGCCAAGCGATGAATTCTCTTGGGATCTACTATGTCCCATTCCTGGGGGGGGGGGGGTTTCCACTAAAAGGTTTTAATCCCCTACGTAGGTTCATTCTCGGGTAACCCTCACCAGTTGATGGTAGTAATCACACCCATAAAACTGGTGTGATTTCTTCCAAAATTATATGGGAAGACCCATTTCGGCTTCTTGTTCCTTCTTGTTTCCTCTCGCCATCGCTATCTTGCAGACTTGAGTAAAGATGTGGGGAGAAATATTGAAATCTTTTTTGCCTCTAGCGCTTCTCAGTTACAACTTCTTTCTCTCCCTAAAAAATATTCGTAGGTAAAAGAGCATAAATGTTTAAGTCCTTTTGTAACACCCCCACCCCTCAGAGCTAGAAAATCTACCAGAAGATCCCTAGAGTCACGGGAGTGGCCCCACTAAGGCACGAAAATTCCCCAACAAGGAGTTAAATACTAATAGTTCCTTTAAAAGACTGAATTACAGAAACTGAAAACCCGAAAGACAAAACATACAATTATACTTTTAAGTATTTATGATGGATATGTGATGCTTATTTTAAATAATAAATATTCTATTCTTTCCCTGCCAACAACCCCCAAAACTAGACAGGGCTAAACTATGCATTGTTACTACGCAAGTGCACAGTCAAAGTAATAAGGGTTGTCTATCAAAACTCGAAATGTCGATCCCACGAAGATAGTTAGGATATCGCTATTAGACAAAACCACATTAACAGAATTAGAGGGGAGGATTAATTTAATCTAAGTGTTCACTAAACTACACGCAATAATTAAACATATGGAAATAAATCTGACTAGAACGTTGTTTGAAAATTTCTTGGCGTTCTAGGAAATATGATGTCAAAACTAGGCTGCTCAGGATCCCCTAGGGTTCATTCACGGGTTCTGGAAGTTATATGAAATGCACAGTTTGTTACTATTAATGCCACACGATCGGTTGTGTAATATCCTCTTGGTCTCATACACCTTCTCACGTCCTTGCATATTTCTATTCCTCTCGGTCTACCTAGACATGCGGTTTCGTTCTAAGGATGTTACTGTCTTGAGATCTCCTCTCGGTGTCACTCACTCCCAATAAGAGTTGATCTATACTACATGGCTACTCCTAACACACTTCACCTCTCGGTCCATCGTGATACAAGAATAAACATGGCCTCTTATTCCTAACTGAATCTGGACGCTCTCGCGCACTAGGCTAAGTCTGTAATTCTCCTGGTTGATCACACCGTTCATAAAAAAGATACAGATCAGAGACTATGAACTAAATAACATGAACTGTATTAAGATCTACGATCACGACATCAAAATAATAATCCCGAAACCATAAGTGAAACCCAAGGTTCATTGAGGAACCTAGGTAAAGATATGAGATACTGAAAATATTCATACTATGATAATTGTTTTTTATGAAGTACAGAGTTAGGAGAAGATTAAACAATTGAGGAAAAACCCGACAGTTGCCAAAAATCTTAATCTTGGGGTCATTCCTCTATGTGCTAGATCTTAGTCTCTGCCTCCATATTCTTTATTGTTTTATTTTTAATTTCTAAAACACCTAAGTACGCCATGTTTAGGTCTTGTGTCAACTTTTGAAAATTGCATTGCATTTGAAAGAAGGGCCTCGCGCGTTTGAATGCAGTCAGTGCCCTATTCTCGTCTTCCTTAGCCAAAATTCCTGCAGTTCCCTTCTTTCTGCGTTTGATCACAGCCTTCGGTGTGCTTGGACATAGGCAGTGCATGTATCTGCTTTAGCCTTCGTCTCTGTCTGCGTTTGGACGTTAAGGGAGCTGTATTTAAGCATAGGTATGCGTTTAAACGCATACAACAAGCCCGTATGTCCAATTTCTCCTTCTTGGCTGCATCTGGACACATGGCCTCCTGTGTTTGAATGCATCCAAAAACTCTCCGGTCTTTCGTTTGCATCCTGACTATGTTTGAACGCAGTCAATCCTGCGTTAGGACGCAGTTAGAAACTCATGTCCACTTTCCCTCCCCCCTGCCTTGGTAAGATCCTTCCCAGAGTGATTCTCACTTTTTCTAAAGATTTCCCAAACTTTTTTCCCGCACATCAAAACCAAGAACAATCCGCGATCATATCTAAATATACATGAAAATATCATATATCACTCGAAATCCACATACAAGCTCATATACAGCAAGTGTAACTTACCAAGACTTTATAGGCTAAAACTGGCTTAAACTCACTCATTTCTAGGCAGATTTGCATCTAATTAGCTTATCGGATAACTCCTAGTTTGGAGTTATCAAATAACCCCACACTTACTCGCTGCTCGCCCCGAGCAAGTCCTGAAACAAACTATCCTTGCATACGTTCGTGATTGCAAACGAAACCAAAGCATTGTAATTGTGACTATTGAAATTCTATAAGTATGAAAATATTATAAAAGCATATTTTTGGTGAGATTGGGTAATCTCCTGTTTTTTTTTGGAATATCCTCGAGTCCTGAATCTCTCAAATGTAACACGATAAGGCGCGTGTGTGTAACAGAAAAACTGAAGACTTACACTTCCCAAAATTCAAATCCCCCTAGCTAGCATAGAGAATGTAATGCCACTCTCTGAAAAGGACCTCACCTTTCGCGCGTACCGAGAGAAGTAGAGACATCCAGGCCTAATCTATCACACCAACCGAGCTATTATCCGCAAAGGGTTTCCAATACGTCGGCTATAGGACGGTGAAATAATTATTTAGACGTTTAGTTTTATTTTATCATGGCATAGTCAAGGAATTGGCAGATTCACCACCCCTCACAGAGATCCCGAAAACCAACATGAATCACCTAAGACTCCGGACACTTACTAAACCCATCGTAATATGTCGTTCTCTTGGCCATGATTTTGAAGTGATTGTGAATTCAGGAAAACCGCCTACTAAGTCTCTAAAATAAAATAAATAAAGCATCCGATAAAATCTGTCTTTTTTTTAATAGCTGTGAGACGTAAAATGAATAATAGACTGCTGAGAACTGAGCGGGTACAAATTTGATAAAATAAATATGTGGTGGCTGAAAAATAAACTGAAATAATACGATGAATAATATGCGATTCTCCCACACCGAGTCAAAAATAACCCCAAGTGTAGTCAATGTAAAACTATGTGTAGTTCCAACCTACCTCCTCAACACCAACATTGCTGGCAACGATCGCCCATGATCTGTTCCATAATTGCCTCATGTGGGTTTGTGCCCCTCCGTACAACAACGTAATCTTCCATTTGCTGACCTAATCGGACTTGTATAAATAGAGGGTCACCCTCTTCTGACGAAGGTTAGATTCAGGTACCTCGTGGCCATAATTACCATAATTAAAGATCTCTCTCTCCTCTACCGTATGAACTCTTTTCTCCTTCCCCTTTTCTATGGACTCTCTGGTTTCGGTCTTTAATTCCAATTACTTGTCAGATTATACTATTTGTTACTTGCAACAAGAACACAATTGATTAGATCTATATATATATTCCTTGTATATTGTTTTCTAGCGATGTTGTGGCTGTAATGAGGGTAGCATCCAAATATGCTAGCGATTTTTTAAATATTTTAGAGCTACAATCCTTCTACAATATTATTAAAAAAAAAATTCAAGTTCTAACATCATTTGTCTAATCAAATAAACTCTTCAAAATAGTTCGTCAAGTTGGCAAAAAAACAGGACACATAAACGCACACAGAGAGAGTACTACACTTCGCACTTAATGAGCGGCGACGAGGTGAAGTCAAGGAAAATATAGGGTTTTGCCGTTTTGGCTTTTTATTCTTATAATTTGAATGGTGCCTTGAAGATGAAGATACTCAAAGGAGCGCGGAATAAGTGAGGCCTGGGGAGGTCTTCGCACGAAGACAAAGTGTCATCGCACAAATACATCCCATACTTAGCCAAATTTTGCCAAGTTTGAATGTCTTCCTAGAATAGGCCTATGTCGCAAAATAGGAAGGTCTCCGTACGAAGACTGTTTGTCTTCGCACGAAGACCTCGGGTCTTCGTACGAAGACATCCAGGAAAAGTAAAATAAGGATGGAATTATTTCCTTATTTGTTCGAGGCGGTTTTGGGGGCTATAAAAGGATTATTTGGGGTCCTATGAACGTATGTAACTCATTGTGATCGTTCCTCTTCATTGAATAAAGGTCTTTCTTACCCTTGGATGTAGTTAGCATATTTGGATGCTAGCGAACCACGTAAATCTTGTGTGATTGCATCTTTTCGTTATCATTCGTGAGGCGTGAGTGATCGTGAGAGGTATAAAAAACTGGTATCAGAGCCTAGGTTGTGATTACTCCACCAAGAACGATGTCCGGATCGATGTTGAAGATTGACAGGTTCACCAGAGGTAACATCACCCTTTACCACAGACAAGGGAGGCATGGATGTGAGTACATTGGAGTTCAAGGTATTGGAGGAGAAGGCACACACAACGATTATGATGTGCTTATCAGATGACGTGATCATCGAGATCGCAGATCAGAAGGAAGCGGTGAAGCTTTGGCTCAAGTTAGAGTCTCTACATGACGAAGAGTCTCACTATCAAGTTGATGCTAAAGCAAAGGCTCTTCACTCTGCGGATGCTCCAAGGTACAGCTCTCAAGGACCATTTTGATCAATTGAACACAATTCTGTTGGATTTGCGGAATATTGGCGAGAAGGTGGACGATGAGGATGCCGCACTCTTGTTATTAATCTCGTTACCTCCATCATACGAGATCTTTGTTCAGTCATCCATTGTGAACAAGGATGACTTATCTCTAGAAGAGGACAGATCGATGCTCCATTCTAGAGAATTGCACCATAAGGGTGCATGTATAGGTACAAATCATGCTTCCGGATTGATGGCGCCGATGGGAAGAAAGAAGGGTACGAAGAACAAGAAGAAGCAATTCTCGGGTTCTAAGTTACCCAAGGATGTATGTGCCTACTGCAAGGAAAAAGGGAACTGGAAGAGGGATGGCTCTGCAGCCGTGGTAGAGAAGGGAAATTCATTTGAGGATGATTTCGTTCTACTGGCGGATGATGTCATGCATTCACTCGATGCGTGGTTCTTGAATCGGGGGCTTCTTATCAAAGTTGTTCTAACAGGTAGCAGTTTTCAAGATACAACCGTGCAAATGGATGATCCGCTCATATGGAAAACGGAGTTGTTTGCAAGGTCATAGAAAAAGGCTCAGTTAGGTTCAAGACTGTGGATGGGAAGAGATGCACATTGAAGGAGGTGAGACACGTACCGCTTGTCAAAAAGAACCTGATTTGTTTTAGTCCACTCGACAGCAAGGGTTTCAGTTTCAAGGGTGAAGGAGGAGGATTATGCGTCTAAAAGGACTCGGATGTGCTACTCAAGGGGGTCAAGGATGAGACTTTGTATGTTCTACAGGGTTTAGCTATCACACGGTCTGTCGGAGTTGCCTCAGTCAAGGTTAAGGAAGCTGATCTAACTAAGCTGTGTCATATGAGACTCGTTCATATGAGTGAACGAGGAATGCAGAAACTTCACAAAAAGGGGTATCTCACCGGGCATGTGCCCAAGAGCCTAGGTTTTTGTGAGCACTGCGTGTATGGGAAGCTACATCGTAGCAAGTTCCCTAAGGTGGTTCATAGAACAAAAGGTACCCTTGATTATATCCATTCAGATTTCTGGGGTCCATTTCGAGTTGAGGCGATTGGCGGGTACAAGTACTTTCTCTATATCATAGACGACTACTCCAGGATGACTTGGATATTTGTAATGAAGCACAAGAGTGAAGCCTTCACAAGATTCAAGGAGTGGAAGACGCTGGTGGAGAATCAGTGGGAAAGAAGGTGAAGAGGTTGTGCACGGACAACAACTTAGACTTCTGTTCATTAGAGTTTAATGGATTCTGCAAAGATCAGCGAATAGCACGCCATCGCACTGTACGACACACACTGCAACAGAACGGTGTAGCCGAGAGAATGAATCAGACACTTTTAGAGAAAGTAAGGTGTATGATTTCAAATGCAGGTCTTTCTAGAGGCTTATTGGGAGAGGAAGTTTCCATGGCATGCTATCTCATAATTAGAGCACACACACAGGTATAGGATACAAGATTCCTATGGAAGTCTGGTCCGGTAGAGCAGTGGATTAGTCGAAATTGAGAGTTTTTGGTTGTGTTGCCTATTATCACGTTGATGATGTCAAACTATAACCATGAGCTAAGAAGGGAGTATTCATGGGTTTTAGAACAGGTGTGAAGGGATACCAGATATGGTCAAACAACAAGATTATACTTAGCAGAAGTGTAGTCTTTGATGAGTCATATGTTGAAGAAATCCCTAGAAGTGGAGCTTGGAGATGCAGAGAAGAAGGTGGATGGAGAGTCGGATCCTATTGATCCTAAGGATTCTGAAATCCCTACACCACCGCCGGAAGCAGAAGAGGTAGAAGAAGAAGAGTCTGATAGTGAGGATGCGTCTACACCAGAGAAACCGAATAATCAAAGTTTTGCTGACGGAAGACCAAAGAGAGTCATAAAACACTCCCGCAAGATACAAGGATGATGGTATGGTGGGATATGCATTACAGGTAGCGGAAGAGGTAGAGGATGAGCCATTCTCCCACAAGGCCACTATAACTAGTTATGAGTCAGCAAGATGGATTGTCGCGATGGGAGAAGAGATGGAGTCTCTAAGTAATAAATTGACTTGGGAGCTTGTTAAATTTCCTGCGGGAAGGAAGATAGTCAGTTTCAAGTGGGTTTTCAAAAGAAAGGAAGGAACTGCATGTGGAGAGGGCATCAAGACAGCATTTATAGATGGAGAGTTGAAAGAGGAGATATACATGAGCCAATTGGAAGGGTTACAAGTTCCCTGAAAAGAGAACCACGTTTGCAAGCTTAAAAGATCTCTCTACGGACAGAGGTTTGACATCGAGGCAATGGTACAAGAGGTTTGACATCTTCATGATGAAGATTGGTTACCACAAGTGCGAGTATGTTTCCTGCGTGTATCAAAAAGAGTTGTGAAGTGGATCACGTATCTACCTAGTTCTATATGTGGATGATATTTTAATCGCAACTCAGAATATCAAAGACATTAGAGAGCTAAAGAGATCCCTTAGAGCTTAAAATCGTGCATGAACATCAACATCGATAATATCATCATGCTAACAACATATCAACAATCAACACAGTTGATAGCATGTATCCAGCATAGTCACGAATATTAACAGTATATTCTAATAGCAATTTCAGCAGCATCTCTGTATGATTCAGACACTTAAATAACAATTTGACAGCACCTCCATATGAATCATACATCAACTTAAAATTTTACAATAATTAGGCATAACATCGATACAGTAATAACAATTCGATAATTATTTGAGATGAAGGATCTGGGAGCTGCTCGGAAGATATTGAGAGTTGAGATCTATAGATATGGGAAGAAGAAGAAGCTTTTCTTATCACGACAGGGATACATCAAGAAGATCTTGAGCAGATTCGAGATGTTATCAGCTAAAGCCATAGACACTCTTATGGAAACTAACAACAAGCTAGGAATGTACACCGTTCAGACTGAGGAGGAGAAGGAGTACATGTCCAAATTTCCATATGCTAGCATAGTTGGAAGCCTGATGTATGCTATGGTCTGTACTCGACCAGACATAGCATTCATTGTTAGTGTGGTTAGTCATTTAATGGCTTATTCGGGTAGGGACCATTGGCAGGCGGTGAAACAGATATTCAGGTACCTTAAGGGTACATCAGACATTGGCCTATGCTATGGGTCAAGTGAAAACATCTTGGTAGTTGGTTTCTCGATTTCAGACTATGTAGGGATGTTGATAGTAGAATATTAATGACGGGTTACGTATTTTATTTGGGATCATCTTTTGTGAGTTGGAAGGCGACGCTACAGCCGACAGTGACTTTGTCCACCACGGAGGCAGAGTACATGGCTCTAACGGAAGCAGCAAAGGAGACAATTTGGCTAAGGACCAGGTTCATCATGAAATAACCAAGCATATCGACGTTAGGTATCATTTTCTGAGAAGTGAAAGCAGGATCAAGGTGATGAAGGTGGGGACTGCTGACAATCCCGCAGATATGTTGACCAAGCCGGTTTCGGAGAGCAAGTTCCAGCATTGTCTGGAATCGCTCAACATTATGAGCCACTGAGCCCTTTGGGGCATGTCGGACCCGGCGAGGTCCAGTGAGTCTCTGTGACCAGATACATCGAGAGGGGATAAGACAAGCTTTGTTCAGAAGGTGGAGGAAGCTTCGTTGCAGACGAGAGACTTCAAGTCAAGGTGGATATTTTTTTGGAGTGGTGCCTTGAAGATGAAGATACTCAAAGGAGCGCGAAGAAGTGAAGCCCGGGAGGTCTTCGTACGAAGACAAAGTGTTTTCGCACGAAGACATTCCATACTTAGCCAAATTTTGCCAAGTTTGAATGTCTTCCTAAAATAGGCCTCTGTCTCAAAATAGGAAGGTCTTCGTACGAAGACTGTTTGTCTTCTCACGAAGACATCCGGGAAAAGTATTATATGGATGACATTGTTTCCTTATTTGTTCGGGGCGGTTTTGGGGGCTTTAAAAGGATCTTTTGAGGTCCTATGAACGTATGTAACTCATTGTGATCTCTACTCTTCATTGAGTAAATGTCTTTCTTCCACGTGGATGTAGTTAGCATATTTGGATGCTAGCGAACCACGTAAATCTTATGTGATTGCATCTTTTCGTTATCGTTCTTGAGGCTTGAGTGATCGTGAGAGGTATAACACTTGTCTCACGTGTGCATTCTTTATAGAATACGGGTATAATAACTTCTTTTTGCCCAAACCATTAGTCTGCGTTACCTATGAGGGATGTAAGTGTCTTTCCCATACATGGGAGGATAAAAGTGTCCTTTTCTGAAACAACAGGGAGTGAAAATGCCTTTTAAAAATTTTGTTAGTTAAATGATGTTGGGTGAAAGACACTTTAACCCCCTTAAGTTTGTAAACTAACTCTTTCACCCCTTCCTATTTGTAAACTAACTCTTTCACCGCTTATGTCTTTCAAATTTCAGGGTACTTGCACTCTTTAATTGTGACACCATTAGCCTGGGGGCTGGGGTCCCTCTCTAAAATAGTTTTGGGGCAAATTGTATGTCTTAGACTATGAAATAACACAATTAGGAGATTTAAGTGTCCTGAAGTTTAAAAAGAGATACAGCGTTATTATCCAAACTGAAAGGGAGAAAGTGTATTTTCATCAAACCTGAGGGGATAAAGTGTCTTTATACACATAATAATCTCAACTTTTAAGTTGATTACTTACCTTTTTGGATGGCATGCGGGGTCACATTGGAGAATATACTGGAAGAACAGGATCTTAATAGTGAAAAATGGACTCCTATGACTATGAGACACATGTTCAATGCTCATGGCTTTACCAACAGTTTTCTCTTGATGATTGGCCACTATAACTTACACTATAAATTTTAATTTTTGACGAAACGTTTATCTTCTCAACTCCATAGTTCTCTTCTCAACAATTTCAATCACTACGGAGACACTCGGATAAAGACCTATATAAACAGTTTAGAAAATTTGCTTCCACATATGTGTAATCGCCCTTGTTTTCTAGTTAATTGCCGTTTCAAAGATACGTGTTTTGGATAATTATGTGAAAAAAGTAGAGGTTGTGGTCGCTATTAGTGAAGGACTTTATTTGACGACAATACACGATGAGTTGATGACCACTGTCTTAATCATAAATATAATTTCAGTTTCTCATAGCAATACTGAGAAAATGAAAGATTTCTAGACTTGAGGAAATTTGAAGAACGTGTTAAACAAATAGACGTATCCATTGCGGAAGCGATTGGAAAATCAGTTCCAGCATTACTGCGTACTTTGAGTTTCTGAAAAAACACGACTTGTCAATTATTTTGTTCAATTTTGAATGCTTCTGTTCTTTCACATCCTCACTTAGATTATGTATGGGAATTGACGAACGTTGAGAACAGAGATCCAAAAACAATCTTACAAAATATATACTAGGCGTTACCCCGCGCTTACGCGCGGGATCGTTATTTGTACACTAAGTAAAAAAGTCTTTTGGTATTTATAGGAACAACCATCTATTGATATTTATAGGAACATGACTGTTGAATATGCATAAAAATTGGAGTTTGCTTAATCTTACTATTATTTTCAATTTATGAGAATGAAATATGTTATGAGTAAAATTATATTTTTTATTCTAACTATCTTGAAAAATATGTATATTTTCTAACTCTTTAATAACTTGCAGAAACGACAACACATTTTATGCATAGTGAATAAGATAAAGAAATGTCATGTCTATGCTTACCCTTTTGTGTTCTAAATAAACATTTTCTCTACAAATAGATTCTTGAGCTAGTAATCACTAAGACTCAGCTCTCTCGCAATTGGTTGCTAGCTAAGTGGTAGAGCGTGTGAAGCCCATGCATGAGGTCCGGGTTCAAATCTGGCTGTATGGTGTAATTCTCAACAACCATAAAAGACTCCGCTTTCATTACCAAATTGTCAGACAATTTTTTTTTTGTCTATTTCTGAGTTATGGAAAGATTTATTTTTATTATTTTGTTTTATTATTTTTCAGATACATTTTTTTCTTCTTTGAAAATATTTTATTTTTTATTTTTATTTTGTGTTCCCTAAAACTTGTACTAATATAACCCTTTACTCTCGAAATAAATTTCACGCCGAGTTAAATAGAAGAAAAGTAAGTTTTTTTCTGTCTAAAACATTAACAATAAATTTTTAGAAAATGTAATATTTTCAAGGTAAGTAATCTTTTTCCTACAAAATTGATTCTAAATATAAAATAAACTAAACAATTGTTGTAATCACTACATGTAAAGAAAAATTCAGGGTTAGAAAGTATAAACGTATCTACCTCATAAAATGGCGTAGGTTAACGAAAATGGGTGCTAGCTTAGTGGGAGATGATTTGAAGCCCCTTCATGAAGTTCCGAGTTACAACCTACCTACATGATGTAATTCTCAAAAACCAGTAGTATATGTTAATCATTTAATATAATCGCGTGGAGAATTAGTACTTTCCGCGCTAAATTAATTATACTTTAAGTAATTTTTTATTTTAGAATTTTCCATGATCGACGTAGGCATGGTATATGTCGTAGAATATTATTTGAAATACACCCGCACTTTATTTTGGCATTGAAATCTCTTCTTCTATTAAATTTGAAACGTATATAAAATAAAAATAATACTAAATTAAATATGTTTATAATAATAATAACTATTATTTTATTAATTATAATTGTTAATGGATGAATTTCAAATGCAATAATAGACGTTAATACATTATACTAAATTTGTTTGACATTATACTAATAGACGTTAAATAATACTAAATTAAATGCAATAAGGGATGAATATTATTTGAAATACATTATACTAAATTTGTTTGACAATTAACTTTTGTGTACACGTTAATAAGTTGTATTTCTCTGAACTTTGCATGTATAATTATACGCATGTCAAACATTTAAATACTTTCTATGAATTATTACAATAAATTTGTCAGAAATGAATTTAAATGATAAATTAGCTTTGAGAATTTAAAGTCGGCGAGCAACATGATATGCAAAATATTTTCCTGGAAAAATGTTCATGTAAGCTTAAATCTAAAAGATAAATAATAGAGGGTTTAAATTAGTCTATAGTCATATTCAAAGATAAATAATATAGAGTTTTACTTATTCCATATTAAAAAAAAAATTAAACAAATTGGGGAGCAACATGATATGCCCATGAGCCTTGAGAACTTATCATGTTTAAATGGTCTTATAAGTATAGCAAATAAAGAATTTATGTGTAGAAGAAGAACTGGACTTACCATCACCAATGGCGAGTTTATTTTTTTCATAGCACTTCATAAAAAAGTTGTATAATTTTAATTTTCATATATTGAACGTGTAAGGTAAATTTTCTCTCTTATTTTCACATATATAAATTTATAAACAAACTAAATGATTAAAAATTGTTTATAATATTCAAAACATTTTCATACATATTTTTAAAATACAAAACATTATCTATGTAGTAATACTTGTACTGACTTTCTTCATATTTGTAACGGAAAAATAAATGTTTATATGGATGAGTCATCCGTTACAAGCGAAGATGTCACTGGACAAAGGCGTTCATTGTATGAATAATACATCATAATAAATTTTTTGTAGTTTTAATTTTTATATATTGAACATGTAAAATAGATTTTCTCGTTTTGAACATATATAAATATGCACCAATTAAATTGGTGCATATTTATAATATTCATTTCACGTTACAATTTTCTCGTTTATAATATTCATTTCTTTTTTATACATATTTCTAAAAGTTAATATGCACCAGATTTATTATTAAAAATAGTTTATAATATTCTTTACTTTTTATACATATTTTTAAAAGTTAATACCTTAGGTTTGTAGAAATTGTTGTCATTACTCTCTTTATATTTGTAACGGAAAAATAAATGCATATATGATGAGTCATGCATTACATTCCAAGATGTCATTGGACAATTTAAACTCATGATGACATGGCAAGACATGTGTCCTAATTATAATAATCATAGACTGTCAAATGGCGGCTCCATATTTCTTCTCGGCACTTATCTGCTTATATATATATATATAGATTAGGTTCCCATAAAACGTAATTGCAAAACTGACCGATAGTGGTACAAGTGCGAGTAGTTAGTTAGTGTTACTTTATTAGACGATGTACGGACCACCAAAGTTACGGTGGAATTCTTACAAGAAATATAATTATGGATTAGCATTAGAGTCTCAACTCCCAAGCAGGTTCGATAGAAGAAACCAAATATGCTCGGCAGGCGCGGAGCCAACTCGCGGCACGGGTAAACACGTGCCCTACCTAAAACTTAGAAAAACTGCAACTTTACCATATAATTTATAAAAAGTACGAAGTGTATCCTTGCCAAAATTACAATAGTGTCTTAAGTATTTTGAATACCTTGCAAGAGTATTCCAGGTGTTTCGAATAGCTGGCTCCGCCACTGATGCTTAGTATAGCACACTCGTAAAAACAACTCGGTCAAGAGTAATAGTAGGATTGTGAAACTCAAAAAGTCAGTCACTTGTCACTCCAAATTATGATCCAACTTGCTATTTTTTTTGTCTAAAGCCACTAAACCATCATTTTAAATTCTGGCCTAATTTAGAATCTTAACAAATTATGTAAGCAATTATTTAAATTGTTGCTTTATTTGGTTGATATATTATTTCTTAACAAATTATTTAAGCAAAGATGAAAGGACAATTATTTGTATACAAAATTGTTGCAAAGACCCGTCAGTTATTTCTTTTCTTTTTTTGCTCCACTCCGTCCTTTATATCAAGTGCCGGATTATTTTTTCAGATTTACATGTACGGGGATCCTCGTCCATAGTCTACATTACCACAACCAACACAAGGACTACATGTGAGGTTAACGTTTTATCAACTGCCTCCAACACCTTAATACTCTTCTGTGTCTGATTTACTAGTCATTCTTTTAGTTCAAAAGAATTGTGAGGAGCTGATTTGAATTGTAAACAATAGAAGATTGTCTTTTCACAATGTTGTAGAGTTACTGTAAGTCTATGACATTACAAAAAGATGGGCGAGTTCTTGTATCTTTTTGCTATTCAAATTGTTATGAATTGATGATGAAAACATAGTTTGGAATTGACAAAGCAGCGAGCAAAATTGGCTTAAAATCAATTTGTTTCGTGTGAAGCAGTACCAAAATAAACAAATAAAATTTTATGGATATCAGATGAATGCTTGAGATCATTAATGAATTATTGTTCCATTTCGACTACACTTATAAGTGTTATATATTGACTCCATTTCTCTCAATCTTCTTATTTCTAAT
Organism: Linanthus parryae; assembly: GCA_023055425.1. NCBI lineage: Eukaryota > Viridiplantae > Streptophyta > Magnoliopsida > Ericales > Polemoniaceae > Linanthus > Linanthus parryae. The sequence goes on along the minus strand of JALGPY010000001.1, from coordinate 38,862,510 downwards.
TCAGTTTCGAGTATTCTCCAATACATTGTACACTTTACATTTCTTTTTTCCTTAAGACCACTCACACCCACTGGCGGATTATACGAGTCATTAGATTTTTTGTTTCTGGACATGAATGAACATATTAGTCTTTATAGAATTAAATTTAAACTATTATTATTTGACTAATACAATTTTACATTGTTTTTGTTACATATCCACCAACAATTTATACACTTCAATAAAAATTTACTATTGCATAATATACATATAATAAGTCGGCCCCCGCTCGTCTACATTCCTGCGTCCGCCACTGCTCACACCACTAGTTGGTTGGGTCCGTAATGGGAAACATTTTTTTAAGTTATGGCTTGTGCAAAAGCTGGACACACCACATCTTCTGAGAGTCACAAACTGTATACGCCATATGTATGGACAAACACATATTGCACTTCGTGATTGTGCATAGCACTTATCGAATTTCCAAAAAACAACATGTACATATAGTTATAGTTATGTAGTGTCAGAATCAAGGGAGTTATATAGAAGACAAATTTCTTGTCAATATCAAAGGGACTCTAACCACTTAATTATTTTGTGGCCATGCATGCATTTGAGCAAACACCAATGACCAAATGGGGTCTAAGCTAATTTCAAAAAAAAAAAAAATGGGGTCTAAGCTTTCACCACCTTAGCTCTCTTTGCCTCAACATTGAAAAAAGTTAGAAGTGTTTTATTCGGCTTTTTCCTTCTTGAAGAAGCACTCATCTAACTTTTTTCATTTCTGTGGGCTCTAGCAATTCCAAAAGTGAGGGACCATAATCACGGGAAAGCATCTTCTACGTCCTTCACTTGCAAAAACCTTTTTTCTTTTTTTTTTCTTTTTTTCCTCTTTAGATAAAGGGTTCGATATTTTCCAAACCCCCGTTGTTTAGAGGGTGTTCTGGAACCACCTCGTCGCGTTAGTTGGACGACCAATTCCGTTCACTTTTCCTATTTAACTTTTACAAGCTTGTACTACCTCTCTTTCTTCTTTCAGTTTACTTCACTTTTTTACACAATTTATTGGGTCACTTTGACTACGTGATTTGGTAAGCAAAACGATACATGAATTTGACAATCTTTGAATGATCGGATAGAGTAAAATTTACTCTACAATACTATTAAAAAATTGTCAAAAAATTATATCGTTTCGCTATCCAAAACACCGAGTCAAAGTGACTCAGTTACGGACAAAAAAGTCAGCCGCCATTAAAAGAGAAGAAACAGAGGTAGTATTTTGTATATTTTCACGAGATGTGATCAAAGTCATAATGTAAACTCTCCCACTGATTAATGTAGGGAGAAATACAAATGGCCCTGTACTTAGGCTATGTATAGAGTTTTGTGACTTCAATCATGAAGATAGTGTAAAAGAACTTTCACCCCCTGAATTTAGAGCTGTGGAAAATGCTTGTCTGAGAATTGCAAATTCCTCATGGTGCTTAATTGATATAGAATCAGACTGTCTTTGAGTGATAAATAGCTACAAGGATCTATCAAAAGCTAAATGGAACTGGAGGACCAGGATTGAAGCCTTGATGGAGCTGACAAAAGGGAAGAACATTGTTTTTAGGCACTGTAAAACAATTTCAAACAATGTAGCTCACAGCTTAGCAAAATGGGGGTTTGAAAATGTTTTCTCTGGTTTGTTAGATAGAAACAGTATACCTGACTGTGTAGTTTCTGCTGTAAGGGGTGACAGCCCCACCTAGTTTCTTCTTTCTTGAATAAAATATCGAATTCATCAAAAAAAAAAAAAAAAAGAACTTTCACCCCTTGAAGTTTGATGCAAAGACACTTTCGCCCCTTAAGTTTGGGAAATGACGCATTCTTCCCTCAACTAGTAGTCTGAATGTGGAAGTTCGTCATTGATTGTAGTTTTTTGGAGACTTTCCCTCTTAGAGTATGGAATGACTAGGAATTAATGGAGAATTTTTTGTTTTCTCTAAGAGCAAATGAAGTGGATTTGTCTTAACCATACAGCACAGGACACGTCAGGAGAAAACAGAATGAGTCGCAGACATAAAAAAGTGAATTTCTATATGTTTCTGACGTGTCCTGTGATGTATTGCTTAGAGCACCATGTCATATTTGTTCTTGGAGCAAGCAATAATTCACTACTAGAAAAATTACCAAAAACGGCGCTTGTCTTATTGTGGGCGTCGTTTATATATTCAGCTTACGACGCTTTATTATTTCCGTCGTAAGGATATCACTAACGACACTAATTTGTCTCTCGCCGTTATATATAAGGCGGTTTTTTTAGGCTCGCCGTTTACTATAGGGCACAAAGTCAAATTAGCGTCGTTCCCTATATTATTTATGTATTTTTTATACTATTAATTAGAAAGTCGTGCGCAGGAGAAAGGGACAAGATATATTAGAGGGGAAGGGTAAAAAGGAGCGGGAAGGGAGAGGAGCGGCCTGAACAGCGACCTTGAAAAACCTCAATCGACGTTCATCTTCTTCTCTTTTTTCTTGTTCCTGGTCAATTGCGCTTGGAGTTCCTGATCAATTGCGCTTGGAGTTCCAGATATTTGTTCTTGTTCTTCTTCTCGTTCTTCCTCTTCTTCTTCTTCTTCTTCTTCTTCTTCTTCTTCTTCTTGTACTCGTATATTATTCTCACGTCTCTATCTAATCGACTGTCTTTGATTTTGGGAGTTAGGGATTTCTCAACCCTTTTGTCTTTGGCGAGTTCAATTGGTTTGGGAAGCTAGGGTTTTTCTGTGACGAGCCCTATAGGACACACTCATGGAGTGTAAGTGTCTCGTAGTTTGACACATTGAAGGGTGAAAGTGTCATTTCCCAAATTAGACGGGTGTAAAAGTGTTTTCTTTCAAAGGGTTACAATGTCTTTTACCCATAAATAGATGGTGCTTTTGTTAGGAATCACTAAACATTTACTCATATATAGTGCCTGTTTGATAACGCGGGTTTGAAAAACGAAAAACCCAATTTTTGTCCGGTGGCCGACTTGTTTGAGAACCAGTTCTTGGGTGATCCAAGTCCGGTGCTCGGTTGGGGTATATCGGGTGCCCTGGGGGTTTTCTTTCCTCTCACAATGAAAACTTAAAAAATTAATAAGAAATAAATAAATCTTGGGGATCGGTGCGCTGGCAATGCTCCGGTGCCCTGTGCTCATTTTCGAACAAAAGATTGATAAAAATGTAGCCCGTGACCTGCTAGAATTATCCTGATTATCGGAAAAATAGAATTAAAAGTTGGTCTTCCATGTACAGAGCAGGTTTAGTTTTCTTAAATTTTAAAACATCTTCTCTCAAACAATCACATAGAAAATCACACATGTCCCGCTCACAAAAGATAAAAAAGCAATTAAAATTTCTTTCTTTTGTTAATCTCGATTGTGTGGACCCTCAAAATTTAGCCACTTCTAGGTTTATGTGTAAGCAGTATGTCATGAATTGGTTTTGTGTAATATAAATTTTCCAAAGTGATGGTGACGCTGTCTAATTGAAATTTAAATATCGAGTTAGATTTAAATTCTTATAACCGAAAGTGATGGCCTAGATTAAACTTATAATACCCCTCCGTCCCAGTTTATTATAGTTGATGATTGATTGCTCAAAAAAATTTTGATGAAGTTACTTGAATAGCAAAACAATGTAAGAAGTTGTTAATTTTCTCATGTTGTATTACACTTAAGGTAACACTGCAATATACGCACGAGTTAGCAAGCTCTTGTACCATACTTTCTTGTTTACTCAAACCACATAATAAGAGGTGTAGAAAAATCAAACATGACAGATAAATGGAGTTAAAATACTGGCGTATAAAGTGGACAGTAGTTCGAACTAGTGCCTAACATAAATAAAGGAGTGTGCTAGACCCCTTTAATTGATTCATCATCTCATTGTCAAAATATGCATGGTTATTGTGAGTAAAGTTTTGCTCTATGATTGTACCTGAATCGGCTTGGTTGTTGAAACAAAAGAAGCGTCGGGAAAACAAATATTTTTATCTAATAGTAACCAATGTGCAAAATATGAAAAGGTGATCGGCTTTGAAATGGCAAGTGAGTGAAGTTAGTGGTTGGTTAGGTACCCTTTCCTTTTCTTATTGATCGATTTATGATCGTTTAGGTACTTGTTTTTTTTCTTTATTATTATTGAGTCATCGTACATTTTATTTAGTGCTCCTGATACCTTAAATGTCATACGATGATAATGTGTGATGGTGTGTTATTAGTATTAAGTATTGTAGATTGTTATGAAACTCACGATCACTCACACCTCACGAACGATAACGAAAAGATGCAAAACACACAATTTAACGTGGTTCGCTAGCACAAAATATGTTAGCTACGTTCACGGAAAAAAAAACTTTTATTCAACGAGGAAAAACATTCCAATATGTTTACATACGTTCATAGTACCCCCAAAGGATCCTTTTATACGCCCTAAACCCACCCCAAAACCCTTAGGAAACAATTCCTTTCTTATTTGCCGTCTCCAGCATTCTTTTCGTGCGAAGACACAATGACTTAGTGCGAAGACCACTGTGCTTTTCGTGCGAAGCGCCTTCCTACTTTGCGACTGCATGGTGTTATGCAAAGACAATTGGCTTCCTGGCTTCTTCTGGGATGTCTTCATGCGAAGACATCTTGTCTTCGTGCGAAGACATCCTGGACTTCACTTCGTTGCGCTCCTTTGAGTGTCTTCTACTTCAAGGCACTATGCCTTACACAGATTATTAAGAAACAAACTTATCATCTGCAACACCCTCCCAAATCGCAAGGCCGGCCGAACCCCACGTTTGGAAAGAGATGTCTCTGCCCGAGGTGATGAGCCTCATTGAGAACGGATAAGGATCGTCTGTTCATAGCTAGTAAACCATCGATAACATTTCAAAACATAACTTATTACAATTTCAATACAAACAATGACATTTGAAAAGTCAAGAATACAATTTTCAGTGATATGAAACAAATTACTATGTGATCGATGATCTAAGCATCAAGCTTCTCTATCCTGCTGTGCCGTGAACGTTTCCCCCACCTCGATAGCCAACCTGCGGTTTTAAAATAGCAAAAGCCGACGCAGTTTTTACAGAAAATGATCAGCAAACGGCTGAGTAAGCTAACACCCTAGCACGTAAACAGATTATGAGACATATGACAGGAATAACCAATTCGCTGATAAATAAATATCAAATATTCGCGGGAAAAGCGTTCACATTGATTTGATGTGTCAAACTCTGTATCAATCTCAATTTCGTATTCCAACCTAAAGATGTGGTCCATCTCGGAAAATCACTGTTACTAGCAATTCACAATATTACTTTAATCTCAAGATAATAATTTATCATCGATAGGAATCGTGTCCAGAAATCCATTTTAGTAACTAGTTGATACGGGGCGTGACCATATCCAATCCACAACCTCTTTCTCATAATATGCAAAAGCACCCACATAACCATAAATCAATCACAGGAGCTTCGCATCATAGCGCCTCATAACCATAACTAATCAAAAGGAGGTCAAAGACTCATAATCTCATACAGTAACCAATCACAATATGTCAGAAATGTATCGTATCAGGGATATGGCACAAACCCACGCACAACGGCTTTCTACTTTACATAATTACGAATTTTCATTCAAGATATAGAATCGTGTAAGGAGCTCCAAACTAAAGTCGGTAGGGAACAAAGTAATAATAATCGATATAAGATTGAGAGAGATATTCAGATTTGACCAATAAGTGAGCGGTGTGCTACTTTTAGATAACCGATGCAATGATTTCAAATTTCGTACTTCCAACCCAATGACGTGGTCCTTCTTGGGGAATCACTTTTACAAGTATTTCGCAATATTATTTTAGATGTTCGTCTTTCGGATTTTTATTTAGTTTTGGGTACCAATTTCATGAAATACTTCAAAGAGGAGTATTTCAAAATAAATAAACAACTCAAATAAATCAAGTACGGTAGTATTTCACAAATAACATATGCGATAAGCGAAATGAAAGAAATGCATGCGAGGCTAGGCATACTAACTTACCAAAATCCAAGCACGTCCTAGAAGTCGTCTCGTGTACGAAAACGTCACCTACAAATCGTAGCTTCCAACTTTATACAAAATCAACAAATTCACAACCTATATATATTTCTATCTCGCTTTTATTTTTCTCAAGAAAATATTCATTTTAAGTTATTTATAACCCAAAAATATATTTTCTGTAATAATATTTATCCCCAAAATATACTTATTAATTTATAAATAATAACCTAAATAAATTTAAGAGAAACTAATTTTATAAATGAATCTGAAATTAAAAACTACATTTAGTACCCCAAAAGTTTCTGAAATGACATCTGCCTCCCCCTAAGTTTCTTAAAAGACATTATAACCCCTAGAAAACTTTCTGAAATGACACTTTAACCCCCAAGTCAAGAACAATCAAACTAACAAATCAAAACATGGATTTGAGGCCTTAAAACGTGATTTTGATTATATAAAACAACTTAGGGGAAGATTTTAGTCATACCCAGTCGAAGAATCGCGAGAAACGATGAAGAAACGGGTCGGGTCGAGGTTGTCGTCGGTGTCGCCGGAGATGGAGCTTCGCCGGGGCTTCTCCGGCTGTTCTTGGCTGCGGCTAGGACCTCCTGGAGCTTGGTCGGACCCTCTGGAGGCTAGAGAGAGGGGTGGAAGAGGCTGGTCCGTCCCGGTTGAACTCCGGCGAATTCTTCGCCGGAAACAATGGATGTGGCGGCGGTGTTGCGGCCATTGTTGTGGCTGCTGCTTCTGCCGTTTTTCAGTTCGACAGAGAGTGGAGGGGGACGGGAGAGGGATCACGAAGAGGGAGAGGGGAAGAGTTGTTGGGGAATGGGAAGCAAGGTCAGGTGATGTTGGGGAAACACAAAAAAAAAGTTAGCTCTTTTATTATTATTATTATTATTATTATTATTATTATTATTATTATTATTATTATTATTATAAAAGAATAGATATAGTATAAATTACAATATATGAATACGGTACGAATACGTGCAGGATACGGTATGACAATACGTATAAGTATAAATACAAATACGAGTATTCAATACTAAAAGTTTCGTAAAAGACAAAATATACCCTCAACAACAACTATATAATATTATCCAAAATTACAACTACCTCCCCTACTAGTCATATAATTCAAAAATAACTCTTTAAATTTTATGAAAATTACGTCAGAAATATTCAGAAAAATACGGGGTGTTACATCATCTATATATGTACTAGTTGTATATAAATTAATTTCATATATAACTTAAAAAAGTTAATAATTAATTATCAGTGACTTATAGTTTTTAATTCTCAATATGTTGGCATCTAATGCTTTTCTAAATCTTATTATGTTTGCTTCTAATGTAAAATGCAATCACTAGAGGAAAACATATAGCGAATTTAATTAGAATGTAAGTTCACAGTTTGTTTCAAAGGCTTGAGGGGGATTTATTTCACATATGTGTCTCTTGGGTTCAGCTTTGCTACAGTTCTAATTCGCACAGTGAATATGCGGTTGGGATCGTGTGGCGAAGATACCGCCGCGTGGAAGGTAAGACATAACACAATCACATACCATCACGTCTCTTATGTATAGCCATGCACAGTGGACCTCTCTCTCTCTCTCTCCTCATTCTCTGCGCCGTTTGCTTCTTCTTCGCCATTGAAAATGTCCCATCCCTCTCTTCTTTGCATTGTCAGCCCATTTCTCTCAAAATTTTCAAATTAACCAGTGATATTCGTCGCCGAAAATGAGGTCTTCACCCAATCGAATCACAATTTGTTGAAATCGATCTCAAACTAAATTCAACTACCACGACATAGTCACGGATTCAACTATTGAAAGGATGCGGTTCATTATCAGAACAATGCACTGAACCATCGCCCATCACTATAGAACAATCACCGGATCAGTTCAAGTTAGCCTTGTATATTGTTTCTTTTTGTTTTACATCTCCGCACTAAGATTGGATTGTTAAATCTAGTCATTAGAGTATGTGATATTTTTGGTTTGTCCCATGCTTAAGACTTTTTTGTTTCACCAGTCAGTTGATTCGTTTGGTCAGGAGAAGAAATTTATTTGAAGATTAAGATTTCCAGTAATGTAGGATTTCATTCCTCGGTCTGAGAGAAGGAGAACCAGATGAGAGAGAAAAGTTAGAATCTAAAAGAAGATGAAAGCGCGTGAGAGATATCTAAGAGTTTTTTTCCGATACAAGATGGGTCGTATTTATCTTCCACGTGGCTTCATCCTGAACGGTCGATTTCAACAGCACCATCACTGTGTGGATAAGAACTGTAGGAAAGCTGACCCCGTGTCTCTTAACCCCTGCACTTGATCATACTGTATTAGATGATGAAAAAAAAATTAATTATGTGATTTGATATGCCTTGATCTCATTATTTGCCGAAGTTATTTTGCAGGAACTGTTAACTAATTCTGTGTCTGCAGGTTTAGTAAGTTTCCTTATTTGCAGAGATGTATAAGTGGCAATCAATGTCTGAATATTGTGTACTATTGTTAAGGATTGTTGTCTGAACATTCCTGAAGCTCGCAAATGAAATATTATATCAAAATTAAGTCATAAAAGCAAGAAACCAGCCGTTGGAATCAAGATGTTGAGAGTCAAAGATATGATGCATATTTTTAGGGATTTCTATTTAAGATTGCTATATATTCTGCAATTCAAAACAGCGGGATAACAACTACTACAGAGAACAGAGAGAGATTCTCAAACACATAGCATTACAGGGCATTCAAACACTCTCACAGGATTGACAAGCATCACAGGGGAAGATCAAATCACCATATCCAAATTCTTGAAGAACACTTCAAGCTTAACTGCTTCACTGGGTTACAATGTTCTTCATATGAGCATTATTTGTATATCATCTTATTATATTTGAAAGTTTGTAATGTAGACTAAATACAGGACCAAAATACTCTAGAAAGGGGGGGGGGGGTTGAATAGAGTATGGCAACTTTTTACAAAACACAAATTTTCACTAATTAGCTATGTGAGAAACTCAAATCTCAAGGCCTTGAGATTTTAGAAAACAGTCAGAAACTTCAAAGGAAAAATAGAAAGCTTCAAGGCATTGAACTATAACCAGTTCTGAACAGCTTATAAACCCTAGTTTGATTTGAGTTGTGTGCAACAGAAAATAACAAAACTGTAAAGTAAAGAACACAAGGTAATTTACAGAGTTCAGTCCCAATGGACCTAATCTCTACCTGATGGATCTAATCCCACCAGGATTGGGCAAACACTTCTTATTACTCACACAGAAACAGCCCTAGATCTTCAAGCCTAAGTGAATTCCCTTACACCTATACAGCTTGGTTCCAAACCTATCTAGTATCAGCAACTAACTGTTGAGCTAACAAGAACCTCTTGTTGTTAACTTGAACAACCAACCACTAGGTTTAGTAAGGTTTTAGATATACAAAAGATAAGCAGATTACAAAACAGAAGAAGAACACAGTAAAAGAATAAGCTTGTGAAGGCCTGGACGTGTTCTTCAGGAAACTGGAATGATTGATCTTCTGAAAGCTGGAATTGAAGCCTGAATCTCTGTGTGTTTGAATGTTTGATCTCCCACGAATATTCCACACCTCTATCAGTTTTCTGCAAGCCTCTCTTCTTTCTAAATTCAAACCAGTCTTTATCTACTCACTGCAACTGAATGAGAGATTTTAGGATCTCAGTTCCTAGAAATGCTCATCCTTTCCAACTGCAATTCAAACAGCTCTGTGTATATATCTGTTGGAGTTTGTTGAGATTGAATTTGCACGTTTAACAAACCTGCAACAACATTTAAACATAGCAACAACAAAATCCAGAAATATAACAGCACTAAGTCTGTTTGGATTTCCAGCTTTTGAATAAAAACTGGATGAGTAAATAAAACAGTAATCTGATTAACTTCTGAAACATATAACTCATGATAAACTAGTTTAAGACTCTTAAGTCATTAAACAATCACAATAATAAAGATCAAACCCTGCAAGAAAGAATCAAATTAATTTCGTAAAGCTATCAGCAGCTCAAGGCACATCTCAAGGCCTTGAAGCTCTGAACATGCTTCACAGTCTTTCAAAGTTGGAACCAGAAATCTATGATTCTCTCTGATCAGGATATCTGCAATTGTGTTAGATATATAGAGAATATAAAACATAAGTATTTGCAGCAAATCTCCAACTTAATTATCAGATAGCCAATCTGCAACACATGATTGTTAGAACATTCAGCATAATAAAGCTACTCTCAAGTCTTTGAAGCTCAGCTCAGCATCTCAAGGCCTTGGAGCCTCAGAAATACTTTGTCTTTGTCTTTCATCACTCAAAACTGTTACTTCTCAAAACACACTTATGGGTCTTTGATTCAACAATCTCCCCCTTGATGAAAGACAAAACCCATAATCTTTTGTAAATATCCTTGCAACTCCTTGTAAGAATTAGATATCAACATATTGCAGAAACAATAGATAATAATACCCGTCAAACCAACTTAACACAAATAATCAGTAATTCTCAGATAACACGGATAATACCAGATCACAACTGATTAACAAAAAAACCTAAATATTATTATTCAAGCACACTGAAAGTAATTACAAAAACCACATAATTTCTCCCCCTTTTTGACTTTCATCAAATAAAGGTGAAGAAATGTTGGATCATTACTCAGAGTCTTAAAAAAACTTAAAAAAAATAACTCCTACTGAATGTCAAGGCCTTGAGAACAGAAAAGAAGAAAAGAAAGAGATAGAAGGAAAAGGCTTTGGTCTTCTCAGATCTTCATTTCTTCTTTGATGTCTGGCCTTTCTCTGAGCCTTCTCCAACTTCTTCATCACTTTCAGCATCTATAGCAGACTGATTTTCATCTTGGTCAGCTTCTACCTCAGCAACAACTTCCTCTATGATCTCATCCACCTTTTTGTTCTTAAACTGCACTGAATCACCCTCTGTAGCTGCATCAACACCTGTATCTTCACCAGCTTCTTCTTCATCAGTTTGCTCATATAGATACTTTGAAGTGAGCACCATTGGAATTGGCTTCTTTTTCTTCTTCAAGAAATCACCTAGCCTTGCATCTGAGTCAAAACTGGTGTCATGACTAGTAGCAGAAGGAATCTTCTCCAAGTTCAAACCTTTGATGACAACATCCAGTTTTCCATTCATCACAGTCATCAAACCCTTGAACTGGTTAAACTCAGAAGACAGATCAAATAACCTTTGTCTGAGATCTTCAATCTCAACCTGCTGATCTTCAAATTTCTCAACCAATAAAGAGTAATCCTCATTTGCTTGTCCTTTTGCTGATGTAGCTCCTTTTGTTTTAATAAACTCCTTCTTCTCAAGCTCAGCCTTTGACAACTCTGAATAGAACTTCCAATGTCCTTTTCCTGTCTGAACCACTCCAATCCTCTGTAAAGCAGTTTCATCAATCAACCCAAAACCTCCAGTAATCTTTTCCTCTCCTTTCACAGGTACCTCAAAAGGCTCAAACAAAAGAGGCAATAGGTTGGCATAGGGAAGAGGATGGTTTCTAGCTCTAGTAGCACAGTAGATCATATGCTCCATAACCACTATTGGCAAATCTATCTCAAACCCTTGACATATCAAGTACATCATAATGAGAACTTTATCAGTAACCAACTCCCTTGAGTTTTCCATAGGAACAACACTCCTCATCAGAATTGTAAACAAAATTTTGGCTTCACAGTTGAGCACAGAGTGTGTCAACTATTTTGGACCAGAGGGAACACCATCAATGAAAAACATTTATTTTACCTTTTCTAGACACTCCTTCCTATCAGGATGATCACCAACATTATACTTCCTAGGAATGCCCAAGACTTTGGCAAAAGTCCTATGATCTAGCCTCAAGTTTATCCCAGCCACCTTAGAAGTTAAAACCAATTTATCATCTCCTTCTTGAACCAGATTTAGATAAAATAACGTATTTAACCTAGGATAAGCTTTTGAACTAGGATTTAACACCTTCCAAACTACAGAATCCCTTAAATTCCTCATACAATCAATATCCAGTTTATCCAATAATTCTTCAGAAACCATACTACAAAAAGCAACCTTAGAAGAAGCATATCCTTGCATCCATACAGTCCTAACTTCAGAACTAACAAACCAATATGAAGGAAGTGCATTTTTACCTTGATAGCCCTTTTTGGTTGCAGCAGCAACTTGCTTAACCCTTGTTTTTTTCTCAGTGGGTTTGCTCTTCTCTTGTTCTCCTTCAGTTGACTTCTTCTTGCTTTCCTGAGCAGATTTCCCTTTTTCTTCTTCACCAGCCTTTTTCTTCTCTCCCCTTTTCTTCTTGTCTGACCTAGTTTGATCACCACCCTGAGTGTCTGTTTCCTTCTGTGGATTAATACTTGAACCTTCATCTCCCTTTTCTGTTCTGATCTTCTTTGCAGTAGGAGTGTCCTCATGCAAACTTTGAGTATTCTCTGAATCCGAATCAGAGATCACAATTTTCTCCTTCTTGTTTGCCCTCTTCTTGGATCTGCCAGAAGGCTTTCCCTGTTGTTGAATCCTGACTGATTTGCGCTCCATTGTGGGTTTAGGATTTTGAGAAGAGAATGAGATTGAGAGAAATAGAGAGAGATTAGAGAGACGTAGAGAATTGAGAGAGAATGAAGAAGAATAAGCCCTGACTTTCAGCTTAAGTAGGTTGAAAAATTAAGTCAGAAAAGGACGCCACTGAAATCAACATGCAAAAGAATCTTTAAAAATATTTTGGGATATTTTAGAAAATTCTCTGAGTAATTCAAATATTATACAGTTATCTAAAGAGATAAGATATAATACTTGATGATCCATTTTTTAAAAAAAAATTACAGATGTTTCAAGACCTGGAGAATAATCTCAAGGCCTTGAGATTTTCTGCAGTTTTAGAAGTTTCAAAGCTTTGAGCTATACTTTCAAGGCTTTGGAAAGTATAATCTCAAGGATTTGAGATTTCAACACATAAACTCAAGTAATTACCAATACTCCCCCTAAACCAATGCATCCTTGTTTAACATACCCAATTCAAGCCTTAGAGATGAAAACCTATCATCTGGCAGAGCTTTAGTGAAAATATCAGCAATGTGCATTGAAGTAGAAATGAAAGATAGAACAACATCACCTTGTTCTGCATGATCTCTAAGGAAGTGATGTCTCACATCTATTTTCTTGGTTCTTGAGTGGTGGACTGGATTCTTAGAAATTGAAATAGCACTTGTGTTGTCACAATGAATAGGCACATTTCTAAAATTATAGCCAAGATCTCTAAGTTGTTGTGCAATCCATAATACTTGTGAACAGCAAGCACCAGCTGCAATGTATTCAGCTTCTGCAGTTGATAATGCTACATAATTTTGCTTCTTAGAATGCCAACTGATCAGAGAAGATCCAAGAAACTGGCAACATCCAGAAGTACTCTTCCTATCTACTTTATATCCTGCAAAATCTGCATCTGAATAGCCACTCAACATAAAATTAGATCTTCTTGGATACCAAAACTCCAAGTCTCTGGTTCCATTCAAATATCTAAAAATTCTTTTGACAGCAGTTAAATGACTTTCCTTACGATCTGCTTGAAATCTAGCACACATACAAACACTGAACATAATATCAGGTCTACTAGCAGTCATATACAAAAGAGATCCAATCATACCTCTATATTCCTTTTGATTCACACTCATACCATTTGAATCCTTGTCTAATGAGAGTGATGAACTCATAGGAGTTTTAAGCACCATGGACTGTTACATATTGTACTTGTTCAATAAGTCCTTGGTATAGTTTCCTTGATGTACAAATATTCCTTTATTCATTTATAAAATATGAAGTCCAAGAAAGAAATTCAGTTCTCCCATTAAGCTCATCTCAAACTCCCTGCACATCAGACTAGAGAACTCTTTTGAAAGAACATCATTAGTAGCACCAACAAAATATCATCCACATAGATCTGAACTACTAACAAATCACTTTCATGATGTTTAATAAAAAGAGTTTTATCAACTAGACCTCTCTTGAAATTGTTGTCAAGTAAAAAATTTGAGAGTCTATCATACCAAGCCCTTGGAGCTTGTTTTAAACCATAAAGAGCTTTGTCTAGTTTGTAAACATGATCAGGAAAGTTTCATCCTTAAAACCAGGAGGTTGTGCTACAAAAACATATTCTTGTAAATAACTATTCAGAAAAGCACAGTTGACATCCATTTGATAAAGCTTTATGTGATTGTGAGATGCAAATGCAAGAAGTATTCTAATAGCTTCTAACCTGGAAACATGAGCAAAAATATCCTCATTGTCTATACCTTCTTCCTGATTATATCCCTGTGCCACAAGTCTTGCTTTGTTCCTTTTCACTTTGCCATTCTCAACAAGCTTATTTCTGAACACCCATCTGGTTCCTATAACTGATTTCTCTTTTGGTCTGGGAACCAGATTCCATACCTTGTTTATTTCAAATTCATTCAGCTTACTTTGCATTGCAATGATCTATTCTGCATCTTCTAGTGATTCCTTGGTATTTTTAGGCTCAATCAATGATACAAAGGCACTAAAAGCACACAAGTTCTTCAACTGTCCTCTTGTCTGAGTTCCAGTTGATGGATCAGATATGATATTGTCAGTTGGATGATCTGCAAGATACTTAAACTTCTTCCTTGGTAACCAGGAATATGTTCCTTCAAGGCTTTGAGTTCTTGAAACAGTAGAGGGAGCATCATAGAAAGTTTCAGTTTCTGTCTCAAGGCTTTGAGATTTTGGCTCTTCAGGGGGTTCAATGCCTTGAGATTCTGCTGATTGATTCTGCACATTAGTTTTTCCTTTGTCCTTTTTCACAGCATCATCATCAGACTCATGCTTGTTCAAATTTAGATCTGCAAAACTTTCACTCAGAGAATCCTTAGTACTTTCATCGAAAAACACATGAATACTCTCTTCCACAATCTTGGTTTTTTTATTGTAAATTCTATAAGCTTTGCTAGTTTGAGAATATCCAGAAATACACCTTCATCACTCCTAGCATAAAATTTACCAAGATTGTCTCTACCATTATTATGCACAAAACAGATACAACCGAAATGTTTGAAATAAGAAACACCAGGCTTCCTACCTTTAAACAGTTCATAAGGAGTCTTTTTCAAAATAGGTCTAATCAAGTATCTATTTAGCATAGTTAGTAAAATACGGGACGGAAATAAATCGTGGTACGGTACGTACGTGTATTATACGGTTTTATATATAAAATACGTTAGTAAAAATTCGACTTAAAAATACGGAATTTGATTAATTCGAATATTCTATACGTACGTGTATAATTCGTATACTAGTTATTCATTCGGAATTAAAAATTCGGGTGCATTTCTTTGTATTTTAGCATATATAATGAGTTATTTGTGTCCCACATTGCCATATTTTCATATATTTTATCAAATATTTAAAAATAATTTGTAAAGCATGTACTCATGTGTTTATGTTTTTGATAAATACACTATTTACTCATGACAAACACATTACTTGGGTAAAATAATATCAAAATATTTTTGATCAAAAATTCGATAAAAAACCTACTGCGCATTCCCTAATCTTAAGCCTTAATTATTTTCAAAATTAATAGTATAACACATAAGACTCATTATGCATACGCTTGCATATATAGAGCTATTTCAAAATACTTGTACAGTTTTATAATAAATACTTGTAAATCTTTATACCAATAAATATTTATAATAGAAAAAATTATTTTACACTATTATTCTTTCAAAAGAAATATTTGTAATAAGGAAATAGTAAGAAAATATTTAACAATAACTAATTACTATAAGTGATAATATTTTGGATGACAATTTATTCGCTGCAGTTTTGTATGGAAGAAGTTTTATTCGGAAGTATTATACGTTAAAACGTTACATACGAGTATTAAACTTTTTTCGTCAAAAGTTCGAGTATTTTTCATTAGGTCCAGCAATAGTACGAAATACGGAAGTATTTTTCATTTATACGTACGGACGGGTATTAAACGGAAAAATTCGGAGTATTTACTAACTAGGCTATTTAGCACATATTTGGCAGTATTAACAGCTTCTTCCCACAAGAAATTTGGCAAATTACTTTCAAGAAGCATGGTTCTAGACATATCCTCAAGTGTCCTATTTTTCCTTTCAACTACTCCATTTTGCTGTGGAGTTATAGGTGCAGAAAAGTTGTGTGATATGCCATGCTTTGCACAAAATAAATCAAAGTCAAGTTGATCAAATTCCCTACCATGATCACTTCTAATGGATGCAACAGGTAAATTTTTCAAAGTTTGAAGCTCTTTGCACAGTCTAGAAAATTCAGATAAGGCTCAGTTTTGTCTCTAATAAACATCACCCAAGTAAATCTAGAATAATCATCTACTATAACAAGCATATACCTCTTACCTTTTGGGGTATGAAATCTCATAGGACCACACAAGTCCATATGCAACAGTTCTAAGGGTCTAGAAGTACTTACACAGTTCTTTGGCTTGCATGAGCTTCTGGTTTGTTTACTTTGTACACATGCCTTGCAACCTCATCATTTGAAAATTTTTGTGATGGTAATCCTCTTACCAAATCCTTTTAGATGAGTTTATTCAAGGTGTGTATGCTAATATTCCCAAGCTTTCTATGCCAAAGCTTTGAATCTTCCTTCAAGGTCTTGAGGCATTTTAACTTGTCACCTGCAACACTGTTAGTACTCATAGCATATAGATTATATGATCTAGGAGCAGTGAGTATACAATCTCCATATTTCTCATCTTCCACCACACATTTCTCCTTGTCAAATATAGCTTTATAACCTTTATCACATAACTCAGAGATACTAAGCAGATTATATTTAATTCCATCCACAAGATAAACATCAGAGATAGAGTTGGTAGAACCATTACCAATACTACCCATACCTATAATATTGCTTTTTGCTTTGTCACCAAGTGTGATTGTTCCTCCAGATTTTTCTGTAAGCTCAGTAAAGAGAGATTTCTTTCCACTCATATGTTTGGAACAACCACTGTCTAATATCCATTTATGATCTTTCAAGGCCTTGGTGACATCCTACAAAAGTAAATCATTGCCTCAACAGGCTGTTAGACCAAGTGCAGAACTTTGAGTCATACTCAGAATCAGCCATGTTTGGTGGTCTAATTCCTTTTGGAACCCAAATCTGCCTAACCAGTCCCTTAAGCTGATAAGGATAAGTATTCATCATAATGTGAGGTTCCGATCTTCTGAAGGGACAAGTTAATCTGATATGACCAATTTTTCCAAAATAATGACACTTTGAAGAATGCCTGCTACCTGATTTGACAAAAGTAGTTTGGCTTTTCTTTGGAAAATTTGGATTATAGACAATCCCACTTTTATGCATTGATTTCAGACTTCCTTCAAGAATGAGATTTAGATTATGTTCTGAGCCTGTAAAACTAGCTAGGACCTTTTTAGACTCTTGAATTTTCTCAGTCAAAGAACAGAGTTGTTGTTATAAATCCTCATAATGAGTCTTTAGATCAGCATATCTTTCAGTTAAAAGAGTATTTTGATCAACAATCTCTTTTATCTGAGCCTTCAAGGCTTTGAACCTGTTGTCCAAGGCCTTGAAGTCCTTTTCAATTTTTTTCATAGAAACTTCAACAGTTTTATTGTTAAAAACTAGGTCCAGGTTTTCTTTTACGTGCTCATGAATCTTAATCTTTAAAGAAGGTATCTCATTTCTATAACTTTCCTCATTTAAAAACATACTCTTTAGAATTTCAGGAAGTACATCATAAGGACTAGCAAGAAGATTTTTAACATTTCCTCAATGTGTCTGTCTGATAACTTTTCTTCATCATGTTTGGCCATGAAGCACAAATTTGCTTGATCTTATTCTGTGTCTGAGTCACTTGAAGAATCAGAATCACTCCAAGAAGCCATCATGGCTTTCTTCCTTCTGTTTTCACTGTCTTTATTTTGAAAGTTAATGTTCTTCTTCTTTTGTGGACAATCCCTTACTAAATGATCTGCATCACCACACTCAAAAAAATTCATTACTTTAGTTTTATGTAACTGTGATGAAGACTTACCTTTGTAGTCCTTGCTGCTTGAAGGTCTTGATCTCTCTCTGTTGTAGTCCCTGTTAACAGAGTTTCTTTTCTTCTTGAGAATCCTGGCCAAGGCCTTGGAGATCAATGCTAAAGCCTCTTCATCATCATGCTCATCTTCAGTCTCAAGGCTTTGAGATTTTTCATTGTCTTTGGCCTTGAGTGCTAAGTTCTTGATGTTTTCACTCAGATCACCTTCTACATCCTTCATAGACATTTCATGAGTAAGCAGCTTTCCTTGTAGATCATCTAGATGAAGAAGACTTAAATCCTGAGCTTCCTCAATAATTGTTGTCTTTGGCTCCCACTTGGCTTTTGGCAAGCTTCTCAGAATTTTCCAGAACTTTTCTTCATTTGAAAAATTCTTTCCCAAAGACTCCAGATTATTCACCACATCAGTGAATCTTTTGAACATCTCCTTGATGGTCTCATCTGAGTTCATCTTGAACAGCTCATATTGCCTCAAAAGTATGTTGATTTTGGTTTGTTTAACTTGGCTTGTGTCTTCATATGTCACAACCAGTTTGTCCCATACTTCTTTGTCACTTTTGCAATTTGATACTCTGTTGAACTCATCTGCATTAAGAGAACAGTATAACAGATTCATAGCCTTGTAATTTTTTGATACCTTTTCCAGTTCAGTAACTGAGAGATTTTCCTCAGACTTGATGCATCTAACTCCATCTATGGTAGTGTAATACTCATGAGGACCATTCTGAACTATTTACCACAGTTCCATGTCTTGATCTATGATGAACATCTTCATCAATGCCTTCTAGTGCATGAAGTTATCACCACAGAACAATGAAGGTCTGTTTGCTGCCCTTCCTTGTGAGAATCCACCATCTCCTACATTACTCGTAGTCACAAGATTGTTAGATCTATATTAGTGACCCAAGCTCTGATACCAATTGAAAGTTTTTAATGTAGACTAAATACAGGACCAAAATACTCTAGAAAGGGGGGGGTGAATAGAGTATGAAAACTTTTTGCAAAACACAAATTTTAACTAACTAACTAACTATGTGAGAAACTCAAATCTCAAGGCCTTGAGATTTTAGAAAACAATCAGAATCTTTCAAAGGCAAAATAGAAAGCTTCAAGGCCTTGAACTATAACCAGTTCTGAACAGCTTATAAACCCTAGTTTGATTTGAGTTGTGTGCAATAGAAAATAACAAAACTGTAAAGTAAAGAACACAAGGTAATTTACAGAGTTCAGTCTCAATGGACCTAATATCTGCCTGAGGGATCTAATCCCACAAGGATTGGGCAAACACTTCTTATTACTCACACAGAAACAGCCCTAGATCTTCAAGCCTAAGTGAATTCCCTTACACCTATACAACTTGTGGTTCCAAACCTATCTAGTATCAGCTACTAACTGTTGAGCTAAAAAGAACCTCTTGTTGTTCACTTGAACAACCAACCACTAGGTTTAGTGAGGTTTTAGATATACAAAAGATAAGCAGATTACAAAACAGAAGAAGAACACAGTAGAAGAATAAGCTTGTGAAGGCCTGGATGTGTTCTTCAGGAAACTGGAATGATTGATCTTCTGAAAGCTGGAATTGAAACCTGAATGTCTGTGTGTTTGAATTTTTGATCTCCCACGAATATTCCACACCTCTCTCAGTTTTCTGCATGCCTCTCTTCTTTCAAAATTCAAACCAGTCTTTTATCTACTCACTGCAACTGAATGAGAGATTTTAGGATCTCAGTTCCTACAAATCCTCATCCTTTCCAACTGCAATTCAAACAGCTCTGAGTAGATATCCGTTGGAGTTTGTTGAGATTGAATTTGCACATGTAACAAACCTGCAACAACATTAAAACATAGCAACAACAAAATCCAGAAATATAACAGCACTAAGTCTGTTTGGATTTCCAGTTTCTGAATAAAAACTGGATGAGTAAATAAAACAGTAATCTGATTAACTTCTGAAACATATAACTCATGACAAACTAGTTTAAGACTCTTAGAAGTCATTAAATAATAACAATAATAAAGATCAAACCCTGCAAGAAAGAATCAAATTAATTTTGTAAAGCTGTCAGCAGCTCAATGCACATCTCAAGGCCTTGAAGCTCTGAACATGCTTCACAGTCTTTCAAAGTTGGAACCAGAAATCTATGATTCTCTCTGATCAGGATATCTGCAATTGTGCTAGATATATAGAGAATATAAAACATAAGTATTTGCATCAAATCTCTGATCTTAATTATCAGATAGCCAATCTCCAACACAAGATTGTTAGAACATTCAGCATAATAAAGCTACTCTCAAGGCTTTGAAGCTCTGCTCAGTATCTCAAGGCCTTGGAGCCTCAGAAATAATTTGTCTTTGTCTTTCATCACTTAAAACATTTACTTCTCAAAACACACTTAAGGGTCTTTGATTCAAAAATATTTATTTATCACGTAATCTCGTGGTATTCTTCAAGAGGAATAACAAGAGACTCTTATTGAATCAGTTAGATAGAGCAATTACTAGATAGGTTAGAGAGAACCACAAGTTGTAACAAGAGTAGGGAAATTCTCTTGGCTTGAGATCTAGGTCTTAGCTTTTGATTAATAAGAAGTCTGTTGAAATCTGAAAGGGATTTAGATCCCTCAGGCGGAGACGTAGGTCATTGAGGACTGAACTCGGTAAAATCATCGTGTTACTTGCCTTTACATTTCAGTTCTGCACTTAACTTGTTAATTGCTTAAACAAAGATTTCAGTTCAAAGCCTTGAAATCCTTGAAAACTCTCAGTATCTTTTTATCTATATGTTTTGATTTCAAGGGCTTGAATCTGAGTTCAAGGCCTTGAAATACTTTTAGCTCTTCACACATTGTTTTAAAACCACACTTTTGGTAAAAGTTTCCATACTCTATTCACACCCCCCCTCTAGAATATTTAATCACATATTGTATACCTACATATTGTCTTTCATTTGGTATCAGAGCTTGTATCACTGTACATATCTAACAATCTTGTGATTATGAGTATTGTAGATGATGGTGGTTTCTCACAGGGAAGAGCTGCTAACAGACCTCATTTGTTCTGTGGAGACAATTTTGTACACTGGAAGGTCTTGATGAAAATATTTATCATTGATCAAGACATTGAACTCTGGTCTATCATCCATAATGGAACTCACTTGTTCTACAGAGAAAATGATGGGATTAGAACTCCCCAACCTAATAACTCTCTCTACTTCTGAATTAGAATAATTTTCAAAGAATTACAGAGCTATGAATATCTTATACTGTGCTTTGAATGCAGATGAGTCTAACAATATATCCACATGCAAGACTGCTATGGAGATATGGGATAAACTGGTGGTAACCTTTGAAGGAACCATCCAAGTGAAGCAAACCAAGATAGATATCTTCTTTAGACAGTATGAACTGTTCAAGATGGATGGAGATGAATCTATCAAGTACATGTTCCAAAGATTTACAGATATTGTCAAAATTTTGAAGTCCTTGGGAAAAGTATTTTTCAATGAAGAGAAAGTCAGAGAGATCTTTTGAAGTCTTCCTCAAGTCAAATAGGAACCAAATACCACTGCCATTGAAGAAGTTCAAGATCTGTCATCTCTTCAACTAGATGATTTATAGGTAAAGCTACTCACACATGAAATCTCCATGGGTGAAGCTAATGGAAAATTACCAGACAGTATCATGAATCTGGAACTCATGGAAAAAGAGAGTGAACAATCTCAAAGCCTTGAAAGAAGAAGATGATGAAGAACATCATATTTCTCTCATTTCCAAAGCCTTGACAAGGATTCTCTAAATGAAGAAGAATTTTGGGAACAAAGACTTCAGCAGAGACAGATCCAGATCTTCTAGTAGCAAGTACTACAAAGGTAAGTCGTCTTCCCATAGAAATAAATCTAAAGTAATGAAGTACTTTGAATGTGATGATGCAGGACACTTGATCAGAGATTGTCCTTACCAGAAAAGTAAACACTTTCAAGTGAAGGACAATGACATAAGGAAGAAAGCTATTGTAGCTTCATGGAGTGACTCTGATTCTTCAAGTGAGTCAGAATCTGAAGAGGAACAAGCCAACATTTGTCTTATGGCCAAGCATGATGAAAGTTCAGAAAAGAACATTGAGGTAATGGTGAAATGTATAATGTCAAAATCTGCAGATGTACTTTCGGAAATTTTGAAAAATATGCTTTCAAATCTAGAAGACTATTTAAAATAATTAAGTCTTTGAAGGATAAATTTCATGATCAAGCAAAAGAGAATTTGGAACTAGTTTTACAGAACAAGATTCTTCAAATTTCTCAGGCAAAGAGTGACAGAGATTTCAAATCTTTGGAAACCAATTTCAAGTCCTTGAAAACTCAAGTCAAAGAGGTTGTAACTGAGAACTCCATTCTTAGTGAAAACTTTGTTGTTCTAAGTCATCAGCATGATGCATTAGAGGAACAGAAGACTCTCTTGACTAAGAAACTTCAAGACTACAATAATGTTATGAAAAAATTTGTTGGCTCAGAACACAATCTCAACTTGATTCTTGGAGGAAGTTTGCATTCTTTTCACAAAACTGGTATTGGATATAATTCAAACTTTCCAAGAAAGAACAATACAAGATTTGTGAAAGCAAGTGGCAGACATTCTCCAACTGTCATGAATGTGGCAAAATTGGTCATGTTAAAATGACATGTCCCTTCAGAAGAAGAGAACCTCATATCATTAGGACTAACTTTCCATTTTAACTCAAGGGACATGTGAGGCAGATTTGGATTCCTAAAGAGGTCAGACCACCTAACATGGTTGATCCTGAATATGAATCCAAATGTCATACTTGGTCTAAAATCTGGGAATGGAAGTGAATGGTATTTTCAGGTTGTCACCAAGAACAAAGAGCATAGATGGAGTATGGATAGTGGTTGCTCCATGCACATGAGTGGAAAAAGCTCTCTATTTTCTGAAATGAAATAGGAATCAGAAGGAACAAACACACTTGGCGACAAAGGCAAATGCAATGTTATAGGAATTGGTGAAGTTGGTAATTGTTCTGAAATTATATTTCAGATGTTTATCTTGTAGATGGTTTGCAGTTATTTGGTTAGTGTATCTCAATTATGTGATAAAGGCAATAAGGTTATGTTTGACAAATAGAAATGTGTGGTGCAAGATGAAAAATATGGAAATTTCATTCACTGCTCAAAGTTCAAACAATGTTTATTATTTGAATACTAACAAAGATGCAGGAGAAAGTCTGAAATGTCTCAAGGCTTTTAAAGAGGATTCAAAGCTTTGGCATAGATAGCTTGTACACATCAGCCTGCATACACTGAACAGATTAGTTTCTAAAGACTTTGTTAGAGGTTTGCCCTCCATCAAGTTCAAAGATGAAGAAGTGTGAAAGGCTTGTGCTTAGGAAAAGCAGACAAGAAATTCATTCAAGCCAACAAAATTTGTAAGTACAACTAGACCTATTGAATTGCTTCATAAAGATCTTTGTGGCCCTATGAGAGTGCCAAATCCAAAACGTAAGAAGTACATGCTGGTTATTGTAGATAATTTCTCTAGATTTACTTGGTTTATGTTTTTTAGAGAAAAGTCGGAAGCTTTATCTAATTTTTCAAAGCTTTGTAAAGAGATGCAGAATTATAAAAACCTACCTATTGCTTCCACAAGAAGTGATCATGGAACATAATTTGATCAACTAGAGTTTGATTTATTATGTGCTAAGTATGGTTTCTCTCACAACTTTTCTGCTCCTAGAACTCCTCAAAAAAATGGTGTAGTTTAAAGGAAAAACAGATCTTGAGGATATGTCTAGGAAAATGCATTTGGAAAACAAGTTGCCAAAATATTTCTCGGCAGAGGCTGTCAACACTGCAAACTATATTTTGAGCAGGTTCCTGATTAGGCCTATTTTGAAGAAGAATCCTTATGAACTTTTCAAAGGAAGAAAGCCAGTTATTTCTTATTTCAAACATTTTTGCTGTACTTGCTTTGTTCACAACAATGATAAGGATAATCTTGGCAAGTTTGATGCCACAAGTGATGAAGGTATATTTATTTGTTATTCCTTGACTAGCGAAGCTTACAAAGTATACAATAAAAGAACCAAGCTTGTTGAGGAAAGTATACATGTTATCTTTGATAAAGGCTATGATGGTTCTTTGAGTGATGGTTTTGCAGACTTGAATCTGAACAAGCATGATTCAGAGGATTAAACAGATCGACACAATGGTTCCAAGAATAACTTGCAGGAAAACAAAAGAAATTTTCAAATCCTTGAAAATGAGTTTCAAAGACTTGAAACAGGATCTTAAGAAACACAGAGTGGTCAAGCCTCTCAATCAAGATCTCGAGGCCTTGAAAAGATTCATGGAAAGCCAGAACCATGAACACCAAGAAAGAAGTTCAGATATCTGTCATCACATCCAGCAGAAAACATCATTTCTGATCCATCCACTGTTACACAAACATGATCTCAGTTAAAGAACTTGTGTGCTCTTAATGATTTTTTGTTTCTTGTAGAGCATAAGAATGTGAAAGAAGCACTACAAGAAGCAGGCTGGATCATTTCTATGCAAATTGAGTTAAATGAGTTTTAAAGGAAAAAAATATGGAACCTAGTTCTTCCTCCCAAAGATCAGTCTGTAATTGGAACAAGGTGAGTGTTCAGAAACAAGCTGGATGAGAATAGTAAGGTCATCAGAAACAAGGCAAGACTTGTAGCACAAGGCTACAACCATGAAAAAGGTATTGACTATGAGGAGACTTTTGCTTCTGTGGCCAGGTTGGAAGCAATTAGAATGTTAATTTCTTTTCATCTCATAAGAACATCAAATTTTTTCAAATGGATGTTAAATGTGAATTTCTTAATTGTTATTTGCAAGAAGAAGTTTATGTTGCTCAACCTCCTACATTTGAAAACGATGAGTTTCCCAACTATGTTTATAAGCTTTACCAAGCTCTTTCTGGTTTGAAACAGGCTCCAAGAGCTTGGTATGAAAGATCGTCAAAGTTTCTACTTGAAAATAGTTTCAAAAGAGGCTTGGTTGATAAAACTCTTTTCAAAAAGACTCATGAGAAAGACATTTTAGTAGTACAAACATATGTGGATGATATTTTGTTTGGTGCTACTACTAATTCTCTTTCCAAAGATTTCTCAAGTCTTATGAGCAGGAAATTTGAGATCAGCTTGATGGGAGAGTTAAACTTCCTTCTTGGACTTCTTGTTCATCAAATGAAGAAGGGAATTTTTTTACACCTGAGTAAGTACACCAAGGATCTGCTGAACAAGTATAACTTGACTCAATCCAAGGCTGCTAAACTCCCATGAGTTCTACACTATCCTTAGAAAAAAGATCAAAATGATAAGAGTGTGAACCAGAAAGAATTCAGAGGTATGATTGGTCCATTACTCTATCTTACTCAAAGCAGGCCAGACATCATGTTTAGTGTTTGTATGTGTGCTAGATTCCAAGTTGATCCTAAAGAATCACACTAGTTGTTTTCAAAAGAATATATAGATATCTCAATGGTACCAAAGACTTAGGGATTTGGTATCCAAAACAGTCTAATATCTCTGTGTGTGTCTATTCAGATGCTGATTTTGCAGGATACAAAGTAGATAGAAAAAGCACATCAGGGTGTTGCCATTTCCTTGGATCATCCCTGATAAGCTGGCATTCTAAGAAGTAAAATCAGTGGTCTTATCAACAGCAGCAGCTGAATACATAGCAGCTAGAGCTTGCTGCTCACAAGTGACGTGGATAGCTCAACAGATTTGGGTTATGACTTCACAGACATTGCCATTAATTGCGAAAACACTACTGCAATCTCAGTTACAAGAATCCAGTTCATCACTCAAGGACTAAACACATAGATGTTAGACATCACTTCATCATAGATCATGTGGAAAAATGTGATGTATATTTGTCTTTTGTGCATACTAACATGCAGCTTGCAGATATCTTCACCAAACCATTGCCAGAGGAAATATGCACAGCTCTAAGATTAGAACTGAAAATGTTAAATAAGGAAGCATTGGTTTAGGGGGAGCATCAGGTAAGTTTTATGTGATTCAATGTTTTGCAAAGTTTTTCAAATCTTTGAAAAGCTTTTCAAAATCTTGAAAATTTTATTTGCAGTATCACTGTTTTTCAAGGCCTTGAAATTTTTTATCAAAGATTTGAATATCAATTCGTATACTATATAGTCAATGAATGGATAGTCAATGATGGGTGTTATATCTGTAGATAATTGTCTAACATTGTTTTTACCTTTTAAAACTTATCTTTTTCAAATCAGTATCATATTATTTCATTCCACACGTCACACACAAAGTTTGAATTTCATACAAACCTTCATTCTTCAAATATTTAGGGAATATTCAGTTTCCTTTTCAAACTCAAACACTTCAGTATTTATCTTCTCTTTTCTCTCTCTCATTTCTACCACTCGTGTCGCTCTTTCTAAACCTCCCAAGCTCTATTGGACTCACGAAGAACCTCCGAGAGAATCAAGATGGCTGCAGGTTCAAAGAAAAACTCAGGGAAGAAGAGAAAAGCTGCAGACGAAGAAGTTCAAGAAATCAGTGATGGATCCAGTTCCAGTACTCCTAGTGCACAAAGGCCACCCTCTCCTCCTCCAAAGAAGAAAAGCAAGAAAGATAAGGGAGATCAAACTTCTGCCTCAAGAAAAAATAAGTCATATCCAACTGATGTTTCTGAGAAACAAAAAGGTCTTCATATTGGTAGCCCAAAGAAGGTGAAGAAGAAGCCTCATAAATTATATAAAGAGAAAGAGAAGGTCACTGGGGAAGGAGTTTCAAGAAACAGAGAAGGACACTGAGAAGGAGCTTCAGATCTACTCTGAGAAGAAATAACCTTCTGGTAAGAAAACTCTTTCTAGCAAATGGTTTATCAGTCATTATTCAAGAGGGAATTGGTTAGATGGTTTTGGTTCAACTCCTATAGCTTATTGTAGCATAGTTAGTACTAGCATGTTGAATGGTATGAATGTGGAATGCATAAGGAGATTGAAACAAATTTCTCTCTGGAAAATCCTTAATCCCTCTTAAGAGGCTTACCCTAGGCTTACCATACCGTTCTATTTGAACTTGAAACAAGATAAAACCTTGGCATTGAATATATCTTCTAAGGTGGCTGCCATTAACATGGAGTTAGATGATGTTGAGTTTGCTAATGTCTTATGTTATCCAAAGAGGTACAATATTGACAATCATCCTAACAAGATTTATGTTAAAGTTTGCTAAGGCAGATTTTTTTTTTTTTTTTTTTTGCCAAATGTAGCTACTACCTCAAAACAGTTGACTCACTGATGCGCGTTACTAGCGCGTATTACGCAAGTGCACGGTCAAGTAGTAAGAGTGGAGTAGTTTTAGGACTCCGGGATGTCGAACCCTCGAGGACAATCTCGCAAGAATTTTATAATTAACAAAATAGCACATTTCAATGAGTAACCGGAGTAAAAAGTGTGAGAATTGAAGTGTTGCCACCCCAAACAAGTGGCTGCGATAAATAACAAAGATAATAGTAAACTGGAATTAAGAATAATTCTTAATCAATTAATGGAGAGGACTCGTTGATCACCTAGGGTTGTAAACGATGTCCGAATTATCTGAGCAACACGTTAACTATATTTTAACTAAGCCGGGTGTGTACGAGAGAATCCTGTAGAGAGAATTCTGTGTACACCAAGAACAGAGAATAGAAATGGCACAGGAAGTGTTGGGTTGTGTGTAGGGAGAGAGTAAGGCAATAGTACTGTATGAGAGAGAGACAGGATTTCGGCAGAGCTTCCGCGTATCTCAGGTGGTTCTTCTTGTCTATGGAAGGGTTAACGATCCTATATATATAACGGAGAATGTGACCGTTGTAGTATGGTTAATGCGCCCATCAATGGCGGATTAATTAGCTTAACCACAACGGCACGTTCGTCCGCGTATATAGGGACCGTTAGAGCACGTTATCCGCGTATACCGGAACCGTTATGGGGTTGACCGGGTTTGACCGGTTTGACCGGGTCTATGAAGCTTGTGCCATAAATCTCTCAAAAGCAGTTACTAGAGGTCGCGTGCAGGCTTGGTTGTCGCTCGCACGCGACAGGACTTAATCTAGCCTCCAAACCACTAAGTCCCTACAAGTCCCGTACGGTGGTATGCGAGGGCCCTGTCTCGCAGCCCCCACGTGGATCAGCGCGGCTGGTGATCCAGTGTGTGTGGAGCACATTATGGTGTGCTGGATGATCGCCACGTGGCTAAGATCTGCCTGTACAGAAAGCACTATCTACATTAGCCCCCTTTCTGCGCGTGAAGACCCACAACCGGATAGGCTTCCATGCGCAGGAACCAACGTACGCGTCGCCGCCACGCACCAATTCAAATACACGCAAATTCAGCCCCCGTGCGTGCCATTATGACCTAAACCCCTAGAGTCGTGTCGTCTGGTCTTTTAGGGTTTTAGGCGTGACGTCAGCTTGTCCTGTGATTGCGCGATTCGACGGTGACGGTTGCGATTCGACTACTGAAAGGACGCAACCCTTCATTGTTTTTGGATAAATACTCTGTGCTCTCCATTGTTGCAAAGTATCACTTCTTTCTCTTAAAGGGAATGATACCCGGAAGCCTTCAAGAGCAGATTCAGATCATCAATCATCAATTCTCTCTTGTCAATCGTCTTCTTCAACTGTGCGCATCCAAGCAAGCTTTACCAAAACAAGGTTGGCCTTGTTCAATTTTGTTTAATGTACCGATATATGCTTTGAACTGTGTTGGATCTGCAAACCCATGACTCTCTGAAACATATTATCCACTGAAAACTATGAAGGAGACCTTGCTCTTTAATCCAACCTTGATCTAATCCCCAGATTGTAAGGGCTTTGAATGTAGGGTTTCTGAAATCCCCAATAATGCAAACGATTCTGAACTTCAAACCCCAAAATTGACACTGGACTGTTCATCTTTCTTCCAATAAATTCCCGTATGCCTTGAACTGAATCTTGAAATTCAAACTAAAGTGTGTGTATTTCTCCCCCTTTTTTCTTGCTTTTCCGCAGGAATGGCAAAGACAAAAGGAACAAAACCTGTTAAGGAGGTCGAAGAAATACCCGATCTCCCCCAGACCTTATGGCGAAAAGCCCCCTATCTGGGTGGCAAAGACTTTTACCATGCTAGGGTTAAGGTGAAGAACCTGCCAATCCCTGTCTCTGCTGATGAATTGCAAACGTTGACCCCTCCAGTTAACGCGGCCATGCTCGAATTGATCGATTCCAAGGACGTAATCGATTGGGGGTCGAAAATGGGTTTTTCCCGTATACTGCGATTTCCAGCGTTTGTTCAGAAATTGGACTTTATGGATGAGTGGATTGACCATGTACTGACCAATCATGCCATTGCTTTAAACGATGCTGGCATATATTTCGCAGTCCGTGCTATGAAGGGTGCTACCGTGAAGCTGGACCAGTCCATGCTTCTAAACCTTCTCTCGCGTTACTCGCCTGCGACTCACACATTCCACTTTGCTGAGTTCGAGGCTGCCCCCACTCTTGAAGATGTACACATGCTGTATGATCTGTCTCCTGTGGGTGAGGTGGATCCTTTGAGTCCCTTGAAGACTGATGCAGAGGTTGCTTTGTACAAGCAGATGGAGGAGTGCTTGTCAGAGGTGAAGAAAATTTCCATCCGGTGGACACCTACAGAACTTCTTCCCGATTGGCAGTTGGTTGACACATCTGCGAAGAACACTTGGAACAAGTGGGTTCAATACTTCTTTCGTGATTATGCGAACAGTAGTATCACAAAGAAACTTCTGAGCCGGAACCCGAAAGCTAAGAACTATGTGAATGGCAAGGGTTATCACTTGACCCTATGCGCTTTTCTCTGCGCCTGATGTCGAGGTATTTGATCGATGGCCATCCGCATGATGGGGTCTTCTATCATGTTCTTCCTCTTGCTGTGAAACTGACCCTTGGTCAGAAGGTCGCACTTGGGCCTTTGGTCTTGGGCACCCTGTACCACAGATTAGATCAACTGGTCGTAGCAATCAAGGACTCGCGCGGTCGCCTCGATGTGCTGACCTATGTCAACATTTCCTTCTTGACTATGTGGGTCTTCGAGCGATGGCCCTCTTATGCTCCTATTCCCTCTAAGACCAGTAAATGGTGTGTCCCAGGCGCGAAGGAAAAGCGTAATAGCGGCAGGGCTGCGAGATGGTTTGGAACTCACTTTCCTAAGTGCGTTTGGAGCCTAATATGCGACAATCGGGAAGAGTTTATAGCCATGCCTTATGCCACACGCATTGAGAATGTGCTATGGTTCCCAAAACTGTATCCTTCCAAGGCTGTTGCTTTCTCAGAAGAGCTCCTTTTCGAGGGCGGGGAGCATTTCCACGAGCGCTATCGCGAATTCTTCTGCTGGTGTCTAAGAGGTTCTCTTCCTTCTCTTGCGGAGCATGTTCGCGAGCTCACCCCTCGGTACGAGAGAATCACCGTGGATGTTGATCCTACTCGCGTTTCTCCCCAGTTTGGCTTCGATGCGGTGGCACCATCAATCTGGCCGCAGTCTATCATAAGAGGCTGCTACAAGCGATTACTGTCTGGGGAGTGTAAAACAATTTGAAGGAGCAACCTCCCCTTTGAGCAACCCCCATGTAACCGGGAAGGTGGCTACTCCATAAACTGGGTCGCTTATTGGAATACCCAGCAGACAAGGTTTGAGACGCAGTTGACCCCTCGGCCAAGCAGAGCTCCTGTGATCAAGAGAAATTATTTCCCGTTCCGTCCCAACTGTAGCCTGGACGACTCCGAATATGGCTGCTATTTGTTGCTCGATCGCGAGAATCACTTGTGTCCCTCCACTATCCTTGACGAGAAGATGGCCGCAGTTAAGAAAGGTGATTCGCATGTCATCAGATACAGCGAAACTTTCGCCAAGGTAAACAATCTCTCTTGCACATGTTAAGTTTCCTTATTCCGATACGCTGAAACTTATGCTTCATTTTCCGTCGTAGTGCTATGTGAGGAGATTCGCATCTGGTGAGCGTTCCAAATCGCTGATCACCACCATTGTTACTGCGAGAAGACAAGGTGAAGCAGTTCGGCTAGCAATGAAAATGGCTCCCACAGTTGAAACCCGAATTCGCCAAGTCATGGATGTTTTTGCTGATTCGCTGATAGAAAATGCTCCAGCTTTGCCTCCACCCAGGGATGATTCGTCTCCCCCAGCAACTGTTTCACCACGGGCAAAGAGGCCAAGGCAGAGGGGAATCACCATCTCTTCCCCTAGGAGTGCTCCAACTTCTTCTCCTGCGAGGTCCCATACTTCTAGGGACAAAGGTAAAGGTCGCATGCCAAGCAAGGCATGGAAAGAGCTCGCAGTGGAGACTTTTGTTCCGTTCGATCAGGAAGAAGAGGAGGAGGAGAGAATGGAGGCGAGTGAAAAGGATGATGATGATGATGAAGAAGAAAGAATCGAAGATGTCAGAGAAGGAGAGAGAGACGAGATACAAGATGAAGAATTGGGAGGTATCCCATCGTACTTCTCTTCTCATTATCTTAACTTTCGCAGTCTTGATTGACCAATTCGTTCCTTTGAAGATGATGATGATGAGACCATCAGCGGCCTTTTGGCCAAGAGGCAGAAGAGGGGTTCTCACTCTGGTGTTTCCAACGAAACCATAGACGAGGATATCCTTGCTGAGTCCAGGAGAACTGCTGCGGAGGCTGCTGAAAGAAGAAGGAAGCGAGAAGAAGAGGAGCTTGAACGCGTAAAGCAAAGGAGCCTAGAAGAGCAACACGTCGACGACTTAGTGCGTCCAACCAATTAGGGAAATACGGTTCCAGAAGAGGCAGCTCCTGAAGTTGACGAGGAGGATGCGGCTCCAGAAGAAGATGCGGCTGCTCTAGAGCAAGTCCAAGCGGACTTCGAAGAGATCGCATGCGGTAACGAAGGTGAGATTTTTAATCTTGCAGTAACTTACCGAGATGTGATTGTTGGTGAATTAAAGCATGGCTTATCAAAAGCTGACATTCGCCGCTGGCTAGTAAGCAAGTGCGGTGAACCTTCAGGTAATCATTTGAACAATATTTGTGAACTAGGCTTAATAACCCAAACATTACCATGACTGGTTCCTTCGCGCCCCAGGTCATGCTCAGCTTAAATATATACTTAATGAAGATACATTAATAGTCCATGGTTCCGCGTCCTTAGCCTACGACGCAGATGCTGCAATCCCACCCTTGCGTGGAGGTGCTAACTCTTGGCTTATTAAAATAATAATAAAATATTATTTAACACAAGTTACCTCACATCATCCTGTCTTGTGTCGCAGGTAATGCTGATGAAGCCATGCTGGGACAGGGGAATCATCCTTCTGCATCTTATGCCCCTGTGCCAAGTTCTCATACAGAGAAGCCCGTCGCAGCTGCTGAGTATGCGGGAGAGCCCTTCGAGGACATCGTTGAAGTTTCTGATGATGCTGAAGCTGACACCGTATTGATGGAGGAAGATGCCAATGCTGCTGCTGAGGAAACAGAAGCAGATGCCGCTGATGCTCTCGCATCTGAAGGCATCCCTAATCGAGCTGCAACTTCTACCGCTGCCATGCCTCCGGCGAGGACTGAGCCGGCAGTGATTCTTCCTGCGTGGAACTTTTGGAGTTCGCAGGTCGGAGCTGCAATCGCACCTAGTGCGGCTTATACCCTTCCTGCCAACTATGAGGAGTTAGAGCTCGCAGCTGACAGGAGGGTAATGGAGCGAGGACAGTCCTCAGCTGCCCCGGCAATACGCATTTCTTCTTTGCGCGATATCCTTGAAGGAACTAGTATGTTGTGATTGTTGTTCTCATCTCGCATTCTTCATTTACAAGTTTGATATTCTAACTTGGTTTAACTTTGCTTAGGGTTGAAGCAAGCTGACGTGGACTGGCTGGTTCGGATGCGTCTCTCCTATCCTCGATCATTTGTGAGGTCTCTGGAGATAGGGCCTTTCGTCAGAAGGCTGTTTTTGACCGAAGCCATTTGGATTTTGGAGCAGCTATCTGCGGCCACAGCTGCGACCATCTCTCCTCAGAGCGCGGAGTTGCTTTTCGGCATGTGTCAAAACCTTCACGCCAAAGTTCAAGGCAAGCTGGGTTTTGGGTATCTTATCAACAGAGTCACCCAGATTCGCGCGGCCGTGAATTTGAAGCGCGGCTTCCATAACCTCGCAGCTGAGGAGCAGAAGGTGGAGCAGGAAAAGCAGAAAGCTGAAGAGGCTGTGAAGCTCTTCCATGAAATGAGCGCAAACTACGAGCGATTGAAGCAAGAAGTGGAGCAAGTGGCAAGTTTGTCACGTCAGTTTACTCCTGATGACTCCCTGGTCAAAGGCTTATTTTGAACAATAACAAATTTGTGTCGAACAAAATTCTAAAACATTACTGAAATGTTGCTAGGGTTTCTCCCCCCTTCTTTTTAAAAAAAAGAATTTGAATGCCTGTTTTGCCCTTCCCGGGATTTGCTCCAATATCTCTGTGCATATCAATTATGACGTCAGCTATTGATATTCTGCCTTGATTTTCACACTAATTACTTATTAGATAAGTACGCTTTCCTTGGGAAGTCCATCCGTATCATGACCTTCCGTCATTAATTAGGATACGCAACTGAATCGTCGTAGCCTTTAGTAGGGTAATTGAATGTTACCTCTTTTCAAGGCATAAGTGATTGATGCTTACCCCTTTTCCAAGCTTTGCTGACTCAGCTAGAGATATGAAGGGTCTCCGTCGGGTCTATATACACCCTACCTTCCACTGCTTGGGTCTTTCATCCCAAAATGTGGCTTGCGATGAATACCTACGACTGCTGGCTTCAATGCTTGTCTTTCTTTGATTCATGGCAACTTGAAGTTGTGAAATTTGAGTTTGTTCTTTGTGCCATAGAAATAGCTTCCAAGATCTTCTTTACGAGGCTTATTGTTCTTCATAACCACCATAAAGAATATGCACATAACGTGTCATGCTTGCTCGAAGAATTTTCTTCGTCTATTATGCTTGCAGGTCATGTTTCCGGCCGCCTCCCGGCGAGGTGCAGCGCCGTACTGACCTTGCTACCAATTCGTGATGAATGGCGGATTTCTCCTCTAGCTTTCCCGGAGGAGGATCATTCGCCACCACGTTCTTGAACTCGGGGTGGCGAGCTATTGTGCTCGTCTCCGTGGACAAGGAGCCTCTTCCCTTAAGAGTTGCTGCTTGCCTGTTCTTCACCGCCGCATACGCCGGAACAGGTGGTTCCTCAGGCACATCTCTTGGGGTGTTGATCAGACAGAGGCCTTGTCAGATCCTGGGATCTTGAACGTAGCGTCGCATAGGTCTTGTAGACATGGTAGGCCGTTCGTTTTATAGGAACACCCTACTTGCTACAGATCTTTGGTCGCGTGTAGGAGCGATAGGCCGATCCTTTTACAGTAAGGATTTCCCTTCTTTGTAACTTTCGCGTGCAAGCTGCTATCTACATGAATTGTAAGCCATGTTGGCTGTGTAATTAGCTTAGTCGGAGCTTTTCGGCTTGTAAACTGCTATCTAGACAGATAATTTGTAAGTCATTTTGACTCATAATAATAAATCGCTTTGTTTGATTTGCTGTTCTTGTTACAACAGATTGCAATTTTCGCATGCATATTGGCAAGCTTCACTTTTTTGTAGTGTCATATTTGCACTGTGTTATCGTTACGATTTGATATCCAGCAGATAGATTCGCAGGTTGAGAATCATTTATGAGAACTGCTGCCTTAGCAGATGATTTTTTAGATCGTTTGAGATCGCATTTGCACAGCTTTGCTATCTTGCAAGATAGGCTTGAGAATCGCTTAAGATAGGATTCTAGTACGGCTGCTATCTTGGCAGATAGGCTTTGGAGATCACTTAAGATCGTACTTGCATAGTGTTGCTATCATGGCAGATAGGCTTAAAGGATCACTTAAGACCATAGTGCTGCTATCATGGCAGATAGGCTTAGAAGATCACTTAAGATCATAGTGCTGCTATCATGGCAGATAGGCTTAGAGATCGCTTAAGATCACAATTTCATAATGCGGCCATTGCGGCGGATGGGCTTTCGCTATTGAGAGATGAAGAAATAAAGCGATAAAGGCAGCTGAAATCATAAAGTTCTTCCCATTTGGGACAAGTCTTTTTATTATAGAATACTCTCATATGGGAGAGATGAGATTACAATTCCCTCGTATGGGAGAGAAGATGCACGAGTTTTAGCAATACAGAGCGTAAAGTAGACGTTGTAATCTAACGCATATAATGAGAGGAGTTAAGGATAATACTTCTTAATCCAGCGCATGTTGACTGAGCTTGGGGTTGAGGTCGTCCCATGTAGCCTTTTTATGTTGCAGTAGCCACTATCAAAGACTTCTGTGACTTCGAAGGGTCCTTCCCAGTTGGCTGCGAATTTTGGATGAGCCGCCTCTCACATGCAGTGGTCTGATGCGTGCAAGACCAAATCTCCAACTACGAAATCTCGACGTTGAACTGTTTTGTTGTACGCGCGAGCGATCCTTTCTTGGTATCGTTTGTTAGTCATTTTAGCTTGCTCCCGCTTCTCTTCTAACAGGACCAAGTCATGATCGCGTTGATTGTCGTATAATGCATGGAAAGCCAGTCTTGCGGAGTTGACTTTTACCTCCGCGGGTACTACAGCTTCAGCCCATAACATAGAAGGAACGGGGAGACTCTTGTGGGAGTCCTTGGAGAAGTCCGATAGGCCCACAAGGCTATGTTCAAAGAATCAGCCCATTTCTTGTGGTCATCCGCCACCATCTTGCTCAAGATTCTTAACAACGTCTTGTTGGTTGCTTCCGCTTGACCATTCCCTTTCGGATAGTAAGAAGTAGAACATATCTGCCTTATGTTGTACTCTGCTAGTTTCGCAGCTACCTGGCGATTGACAAAGGGAGTGCCATTATCCGAGAGAATGGTGTTTGGAATTCCGAACCTGCATATGATGTTCTCTTGGATGAAATGGACCACGGCTAGCGCATTTGTTGTCTTTAGTGGTATTGCTTCTACCCACTTGGTGAACAACTCGGTCGCGGTGAGAATGAACTGATTTCCGTGCGAGCTTGGTCGGATGGGGCCAACAAAATCCAAAGCCCAAGTATGGAACAACCATGGTGTTCCCAACGCATGTAGATCTACAGCAGGAGCATGCACTAGGTTACCTTTGAATTGGCACTCCTGCCACCGTCTTACTTTAGTGCGGCAATCTGCTTCCATGTTGGGCCAGAAGTAACCGACCGAGAGGAGCTGTCTGCATAACTTCTCACCTCCCTGATGTTCCACTTGATGAGAAAGGTCCATCACCTCTTGTGCTTCCTTGCTGTCTAGACATCGCAGTAGGTTACCCTCATGGCCCCTTCGCCAAAGCATATTTTCTTGCACCACATACCGTGCTGCTTTTCTCTTTAGTTTCTCGGCTTCTTTTCTCGACTCAGGCACAATACCTCTCTTGAGAAAATCAAAGAGTGGCTTCCTCCAATCCACATCATCATCGGTCAGAGCAATTGATAAAGAGTCCTTGATCAGTGCGCAACTCTCGCAATTTCCTTGGATCAATGCTGCGCCCGTTGACAAGTCCGGCCAGTGAATCCCATTCCTCTGGGCTTTCCGATAGATTGACACCTCACTTTCCCCACAAGCATGTTGGTGAATCTTCTCTAACAGCGCTTGTCCCTCCTGCTCTGAGACACATCGCATGAGTATTCCACCAGGGCCTTTGTAGTAGAAGGTGTTGTCATGTATGCAATACCCCTTTGTGGATGCCCAATTCTCGTTGCTCGTGCATTCTGCGATGGCACGCAAGATTGACTTTCTCCAGCCCGCATCATCCA